>JANBVO010000014.1:0-600000 GCA_030052745.1 Pleurostoma richardsiae
GGTCGTGTACTGCGGAGTCAACCTAAACGGTCTGTCCACTTTGATGACCTACCACCTCGCGCAATAACGGTCGATATACCTCCTAAAGGTAGGTCTAGGTCCGCTGGGAAAGAGGCTGTAAGAGCTAAATCTACCGGGAAGGCGGCTGCAAAGGCCAAATCTAATGAAAAGGAGCCAAGGCGAGCTACTACCTCCAACAAACGCGCTATTTAAGGGGAGGAAAGTAGATCGTAGAAAGCAAAGAAAACGTCAACTAGAAGGGCTTTTTCTCGATCCCGTAACTTATCACGTCGGATACCGATATATAGTAGCCTAGAAGGGACCCCGGCTGTGGAAGAGGCCCCGGTTATGGAAAAAGCCCCTGAGATCGATCTCACTAACGAACCAAGCTCTCCAGCAGAGGCAGGGTAATCCCTAGACCCTCCTAGGGAAGCTTTATCCCCCGGAGGTAATCCTAGGCCTATTAGTAGTAACGAGGATAATCTATTCCGTATACCATCGCCGCCGCCAACGTAGCCCCGAGAAGTCGAAATAACTAGAAAGGCAACTATTATATAGACTGGCACGGTTAAAGGTATAAAGCCGCTATCGCCACTGACGTTCCCTTAGATTATCCCCGACGGTAATCTCGAGCTTAAACTAAGCCTTAAATAGAAAGAGATAGCTAGCCAAACTAAAGTAATCGTTGACCGACTTATTAGAGATAGCGAAGCTCGAATTAAACTTAAATAGACCGTAGTTACTGCTTATCGAAGAACCCGGCCTAATATATTAGACGCCAGATATTCAAACATTGTTTTACCTACTGCTACTAAGGATTTCGGAAGGCCTAATTTTAACGCTATCGTAAAGGCCTTCCTAGCCGGAGCTCCGCCATATTAGCTCCTATTGACGTTTAGTTTCAAGCTAACGGCGTTGCCGAAAAAGACTACCCCTTATACGCCATCCGGGAGGTTTTTGGGTAATATTGAACAGCCGTTCACACCCTCTCTATCTCATCTTGCGAGACCTTCTATTGCCGGAACGCCAGACTCGGTACAACAAGAGGTCGAAAAGCTCTTCGCGCCTTTAACGTCAAAGAAGAGGTCGACTTCAGAGCAAATAACGGCCCAGCACACGCAAAAGACGATACTGACGAGAGACGCGTTTGCGGCCCTTCATAGGGAGAAATCGTGTTAAGACCCCTTCAGGTGCCGCAACCACCCAGGGGCTAACGCAGGGGCCCCGGGCTATTATTACGTTAACCCCAAAAACGGCCGCCACTTGAAGATAAACCACAAAGACATAAAGCAGTAAGCAGAGGCTATATCTAACGGGCAAACGAGCCATAACAACCCCCCAGCGAATATTCTCATAAGAATTCTCCGAACTAAAATCGAAAGCCAACAGGGAGAAGATAAGGGCGCTAAGAGCGTAACCGGCCTCCCTAATCCGTTATTTAATCAAGAGGGACAAGGCCGAAGGAAAAGAAGTCGATATAAAGCTAGGACAAACGGTACGATATATAATATCAACAACTTTTCCAGTATCGAGCTTCTTATCCAACAAAGCGTACAGTCAGCCTTTACTAGACTCTTCGCCGGCGGCCACAGGCCTCTTCTTCCAGCTCCGCAGCTCCCACCGTTGACGTCTATACCGTCTATTGCTTCCAATTACACTCCTTCTATTAGGCTCTTTCCTGCTAAAACTAGAGCCCCTTTAACTAGACCAGCGCCTGCAATAGGCGCTATAAGGAACCCACCAAAGCCGTTTATACTCCGGTCTTCTTCACCTATAATACCAGAAAGAGTAGACGTTAACGGCCTAAGGCATAAATTCTTTCGGACTTTTCGACGGACCGAACTATTTGACTTGGCTCAAGTAGATGAAAGCAAACGGCTAGAATTAGCGTTAGAAACTGAAGGTATTCCGCTATCGAAACTAGACTCCTTACCAGATCCTTAGTTTTCGCGTAGGGATTTCGACTACTATTTCATTGAGACGCTCCGGACTTACTTTAAGCGCTTTATCGAAGCTAAACGGGTAACTATAAGTAACGAAAGAGCTATAACAACGCCAGTTAAAACTATAACGGATAATAGCAGCGGCCGAACTAAAGGTAGTTTAGCTAGGCTTAGTAAGAGTAAGTGCCCTTAAGTGCCTAGATTTCAACTTTAGCAGTAATTTCCTCCGCTTTAACAACGTTTAACGTCGATTTAACTCGTATAAGCTCTTAATCTAAGCTTTATACTTAATAGGCTAAAAGGGATTTATATTCGCAAGCTTATATACCTATAGAAGAAGAGGTAGTAGATATAAAAGTTAGTAAAAGTAACGCTATCTTTTACCTCCCTGTAGGTAATCTTAACTGCTTTCGTTCTAGTTATTTACCCTTTGATAGAGGCTATTACTCTTTTAATCTAGGCATTCGAGCCTTGCGAAAATAGCCTCGGATAACTTTACGGCGCGCAGATACTGCGTAGACGTAGTTAAGGAGGAATTGCCGCCACTCCTCGTCACACGTCTAACTATCTGCCCGGTATTGGTAATAGTGCCGGATATATATCTTTAAGTCCTTAAAGAAAGCCTCGATTAGGTTAAAATCCAGGGAATACGGCGGTAAATATACCAACTTAACCCTATAGCCGTTATAAACGCCTCGGATTAGGTTATAGTAGTGGAACGATATATTATCTAGTACTAGGACAGATTTAAGCTCGGGAAATGGCGTTGTCTTAGGCAAAATACAGTCTCTAAGCTATAAGAAGAACCTCTAGGTATTTATACTATCTGTATATATAGCGACGGTTATTACACCTTCTAAGGCCAAAGCCGGGAAGATTTAATAGCAGCAACCGCGCCGTTCAAGAGCAACCTCTACCGAACTCAGCCCTCGGGGAGCCCAGCCCGTACGCCTCTTTCCATCACGTTTGTCGACCCCTAACTCGTCAAGAAAGACGAATTGGTCAAGCCTATAGTCTAATATCGAGTAAAGATATTAGCCTCGCAGCTCTTCGTTACGTTCAAAAACTATCCGCTTAAACCTCTTGTTTATCCAGTCCACGACCTTTAAATGGCGGTAAATCGTAAATACATAGACCCGGAGACCAAACATTTCGTATAGATACCACTACATTTCGTCTAAGTAGCGGTCGTTCTTTTCGCAAAGGACGTCAATGAACGCCTATATAGTAATTAGGGGGGTAAAACCATAGATTAACTCCGTCCAGGAAACAGGACTACCCATTTCCATATATACGTTTATCAGTTTTTAGCTCCCTCTAAAACTTCGGAGAACAACTATCGAGCCAGTTATACCTTCCCGCTTACGAAAGATCTATACGTAACGAACAGTACAACCAGCCATCACGGAAATATCCTTGTTATTGAAGAGCTCGCTATATAGACAGACCTGGATAAGGGCCTTCTAGCTGCTTGTCAGCAGCCGGACCATGGCTTCAAGCCCACGGCCAGGTCCGCAATAGCCGACTACGCGTATAGAGAATAACCTCACGCTCAACAGAGCCGAATTGGGCGAGAAACGCGTCTGGGAAGTCCAAAATATCGCGATTTTGGCGATATGAGGAATTGGGATGTGTGCGGGGAGATGAAAAAAGTGGGGGGCGAACACGAGCTTGCAATAGACAGTAGTCCAATGAGGAATTGCACCCCCATGGCAACGCCGTCAACGACCATGACCTCTCTCTCATTCATTTTCACGGCTTCGCTGCAGACCTGCTGCATCTCGGTCATACCAGCACAGCCAAGGCAAATGCAATCCGCACCCCTTTCAACCAACCTCCTCGCCGCTGCCACTAGCGCTACGTAGACCTCCTCCTTAGGCTTCGATTCCAGCTCGAGGACGCCGAGGTCGGAAGTCTCGCAGCCTGCGCTGAACGATCCCAGTCCGTAAGATAGCGCGATAGCATCCTCGTGCAGAAAACGTGATCGCTGCCCCGTCGTCACGATTCCCAGCCGGTCACCGCACATCCGGCTAGCATACAGGGCCGCCTCCATAATGCCGATAGCAGGCTGAGTGAACTCCTCTCGCAGCATAGGAATCAAGGGATGGGCGCTGAAGCAGGCGACCAGGAAGGCGTCAAATTTCTGTGACTTGGTCATCAAAACCACAGATCGGAAGCAGTCTGCGGCGGACAGCACGGCATCGGCACGGCCTTCGATGGCAGACGGGGCCGAAGGTGGTGCGGTAAAGCCGTGCACTGTGACCATGGGTGGGAGAGTTTCCCCGATACTGCGGAGACAGGCGGCCGTCATAGATGGTGTCGAGTTGGGGTTGATAAGGAGGATGGAGATCGGAGTGGTGCAGGCACCTGTTACCGACGGGAGGGTAGGGGCGGTATCCATGTCGCTATGTTCTCAAGTGCCACGCTTTCACGAGTATGGATGCTTCTACAGGTACAGGATTGTAACGTGAAAAGACGTCTCGTCACGCTGTCATCTATTAACAAGAAGTGGAGGCCGGCCGTATCTGAATGGTGGGACGAGCCCTTTAGAGTGCTGCCTTTCACTGTGGTAATGATAAGTGATAGCCGCCGAGCGGAGCCGGCCGCCTGGGCCATTCCGGTTAGCTAAGATGCAGTAAGCCTCGATATTGCCGCCCGGGAGCACGCTGCCTTTCTACTAAAATGAAGCCTTTAGCATACTGTTGTAAGACCATGAAATCGAGGTCGCAGAACGTGGGTTACAGGAACAATCACAGATCCTGGCATGCTCTCATCGCAAGCTCGTTATTGGCCTTCAACTTCAGCTTCTCTAGCCGGAGGTCGCAAATGTTCAGGTATTTCTAAGGAACTCCTAAGTGTAAATTGCTATCGAACATCCGACATAATCATTTTCTTCTACTGTGTTTCCGCTTGATCATAAGAGCAAATGCGTGAGAGGCAATTAGCATTAGCAACCATAGGGACGGGAAGGCAAGTAGCTAGCATTTGTAAGAGTTTGTTGCCACGGACAAAGTGAGAAATCCTCTTGAAACAACATACTCTACTTGTCATAAGCGGGCATGTGCCGAACTTGAATAAGCTAGCAGTGCGAATAAAGACAAGACTCGTTGTGTTGAGATAGAGAGGTCCCGCCTCATGCACCCATGTTGACTACATCTCATTTAATTGCAGAGTTGTCTGCCAGGATTACTGAGGCTTTCCGTTGTATAATCTGCCCTATTCTGGTGGCTCCTACATCCAGTAATCCCGTTCGCCATCCATCATCCCCGTCGCTATTCTACCCATCTGCCCTGTCAGAATGGTAGACTTGCCTCTCCTCAAGTACTGTCCGTCACTCTTGCCACCCACAAGGCCGCCACCGTCGCGATTCCACACCAGCTTACCCCTCAATAGCACCCGCCGCGGCCAGTTGCGCACCTCGACCCCTTCAAATGGGGTGTAGTCAATGCTGTGGTGAAGGCTGTCGTTCGTGATCTTGAACTTCCTCGGAGCTCCAGGATTTTCACCGCCATGTGCAGCCACCGCCACCGCGGATGGCTCCTCTGGATACCAGACAACAATGTCTGCGTCGTACCCCGGAAGCAGGCTGCCCTTCCTATGGCTGAGTCCGTATAGCTTCGCCGGGTTCGTCGAGGTCAGCTCTACAAATCTCGGCAGTGAGATCCGGATTTTGTTGTTGCCCCGCTGCTGGTCGCCAATGTTTGGGTCGAAGGTCCTATCGAATATCAAGGGCAGCCGGGTTTCTATCCCCGGCAGGCCGTTGGGCACGTCTCTGAAGTCGGCATGTGCACATGCATGGGTAGCGCTCTCCCCGCTCTCAGCCATCCTTTTTGCTATGGCCTTTTTCTTCCCGCAGGGGTGGTCGAAGGTGCTCGGCGCATGATCGGAGCTGACGACGGTGAACGTTCCGTTGGCGAGGTTGAGCCACATCGCCTCGAGATCACGGGGGCTGTGACGTAGGGGTGGTGCGCATATGTTCTTCGCGCCTTCAACGTCGTGCTCTCCCGAGCGGAGGCGGTCGCTCAGCAGATAGAGATAGTGAGGACAGGTCTCGGCATGGATAGGGAGCAGCCGCTGCTGGGCATCGTTGACGTGCTTGACCGCCTGTGGCGCCGACATGTGCACCAGCAATATTGGTGCGTCAGTGACCTCTGCTAAGCTGATGGCCCTGTAAGTGGCCTCGACCTCCGCGATCTGAGGGCGCGCCACGGAGTGGAAGAAAGTTCCAGTATTGCTGGCCTTGGACAAGTGTTTGGTGATCTGCTCGATGATGTCGCTGTTTTCGGCGTGGATCATCGTCGTGATGCCTAGGCTACGCGCCTTCATCATGATATTAAACAGGTCAGCATCTCCGAGTTTCATCGGCTCGTACGTCATGTACAGCTTGATACTAGAGATGCCTTCCTTCTCCACCAGCTCTGGCAGCTCCTTTTCCAACACATCCTCAGTGGGATTGGTTAGAATCACATGAAACCCATAATCACAGTACGCGTTTCCTGCGGCCTTCTTGTGATAACCACGCACCGCTGGCCATATGCTGTTTTCTGTTCGCTTCTGGGAGGCGAAAGCGATCACCGTGGTGTTGCCCCCAGCTAGGGCACTGCGAGAGCCGGCCTCCCAGTTGTCTCCCGTTGGAGAGTTCTCCTGCTCAATGTGTACATGAGAGTCTACTCCACTACGTAGATTATTTGACGGTTAGTGACGGATGATCCGGGTCCGAGCCCCTCGCCGTGCCTAGTGACGTACCCCGGTGTGATGTAGGCGCCCTCAGCATCTACGATCTGAGTCTCGGGGCCAACCTGCAGAGTCCGGCCGATGGCGGCGATCTTTCCGCCTTGTATTCCAATCTCCAGCCCGAAAGGGAGCACCTCCGTAGCTGTCACCTGCGGGTCCTTTGTCAGCTCCGGTCTGAAAACACCATTTTGATGATTAGATGAAGATGAGCTCCTCACTATGAGACCATTTTTGACAATGACGTCGAACATGCTGTCTTTCTGTGATTGCTGTTGAAATCCGGAGGCCGAGTTCTTCAATCATTCAGGCATCACGGCCAGAGAGTAGGACTTAGTGGCCGCCAACCTATGGAATAGGCCTTGTGCACCTTATCCGAAGCCGCGGCCACGGCGATAACCTCAAGCTGTGAATATCCGAATGTCGGCCGCAACTCTTCGGGCACCTCCGATCGGAGACCATTCTGCTGAAGCCAATGGCATCCTGGCGGGCAAGCGATAAGCACGGCCAAGCATCAAGCATCTTCTGCTCGGCCGGCGCGATAAGACGGCGCCGCCTCTAACAGGTACGTTGGGATGATTTAGTGAGGCGGGCGGGGCAGGCTAAGCAGCACAATACGTGATCGGCTCATGAAGCCGAAGATGCCAGAGGATGGCCGGACATCGGAATGGCGCTCGCAGCGTCCGTTCGTCGGGCTTGAAATCGCCGGTGAGAATTATTCTGAACTACAAGGAACCCATCCGCTCCTGTTGTAAGCACAACAACGGTGTTGACAGCGAACGTAGCCACCGTCTGGATCAAGAGAGCTTGACTGGCCAAGTCTGGTTATCGCGGTCTCCTCCCGCCCCCATCCCACACACTGGAAGTCTAGGAAAGAGGCGCAAGGAGTAATCCAAGTAACACAATGACGGCCAACGGCACTTCGCCCCCTTCCCGGCGCTTCAAGGTCGCCGCGGCTCAGATGGGCGGCAACCAGCTGGCTGAGCCGCGACAACACGTACTGGAGCGGATGCTAAAGTTGCTGAACGAGGCCGGCGAGGCTGGTGCAAAGTTGATCGTCTTCCCGGAACTGGCGCTGACCACCTTCTTCCCGCGGTGGCAGATTGACGACCCGGTGGAGAAAGCCAAGTTCTTTGAGCCCGAGTCGGCGGCGGAGCCGCACGCTATCCGGGACTCACCGAACGCGAAGCCCCTCTTCGACCGCGCCAGGACCCTCGGCATGGACGTGTACCTGGGCTACGCAGAGCGATGGACGGACGAGGCTGGTAAGACGACCGACTACAACACGACCGCGTACTACTCAGCCAGTGAGGACCGCATCATCAGCAAGTACCGCAAGGTGCATTTGCCGGGGACGAAGGAGCCGCTTCCGGACACCGGAAGGGGTGTGGAGCAGCAGTTAGAGAAGCGGTACTTCACGCCCGGCGACCTAGGATTCCAGGCCTTCCGGGCGCCAGGGCTGCTGGCGGGCGCAGTGAAGGTGGAGGATGGCGTGGACGCGGCCGCAACTGTGGGAAAGGGTGACCCGATCGTCGGAATGATGATCTGCAACGACAGGCGGTGGGCGGAGGCATGGCGAGCGTACGGCCTGCAAGGCGTGGAGCTGGTCCTGGAAGGTTACAACACGACGGCGTGGGCGCCGCAGTATGATGGCACTGTCGAGGAGCAGGAGGCGGAGTCGCTGTTCCACCACTGGCTTTCGTGCCAGCACGGCAGCTACACCAACGCGTGTTACAGCATCAACGTCGCCAAGTGCGGCAACGAGGACGGTGGGCTGCTGATCGCAGGGTCAGTCATCTACGATCCCGACGGCCACGAGGTCGCCAAGTCGAAGACGAAGGGCGACGAGCTGCTGGTCGCGGACATCGACCTGGCCAAGGTCCGACGAGGAAAGGAGAGGATCTTCGATATGGCGAGACACCGCCGTGTCGAGCACTATAAAATCCTAGTGGAGCAGACCGGGCCAAAGGAGCCGCCGTTGCTAAGCGGGAAGGGCAAATGAACAGCAGCACATCTTTGTAGGCAAAGCAAGTAGACAGGTGGATCAGCGAGGATGGCAGATCGGTTCGGTCGGATGTGAGGCAAGACAAATCCATCCAGCGATTCCATTGCGTATCATTATCAAGGTAGCAGAAGCCAAGCTACCCGACGCATCACCAACGTACCTAGCTAGTTCATAAATTTGTCATTACAAGAGAAAACAATAGAAAGTTGCATCATCCCTCCAGCTCAGTCAGACACTGAACGCCTCAGCGGGCGGCTTGAGGAGCCGCCAGGCCGTTCTGCTGCTGCCCCCTCCGCACAATGTAGTCCCTGTTTTCAATCGTCACGCTCTTCGTCATATGGTTGACCTTGTACACTCCGACCAGTCTCGCGGCCAGCTCAAACATGTTGTTTCGCAACGAGATAACAATGAATTGCGCGTTCTTCGTCCTCTCCTTGATATAATTCGCAACGATGGAGACCTGTTTTCCCCCAAGTCAGCACTAGCCCTTCATCCATGACGGAGGAGTAGAAGTCATCAACTTACATTCCGGAAGTCCAGCGCAGCGTCGATCTCGTCCATGACATACAGCGGTGTAGGCTTGTAGTGGTGAAGGGCAAAGACCAGTGCCAGACTGCTCAGTGTCTTCTCGCCACCAGACAAGTTGCTAATGTTCTTCCACGACTTCTTAGGCGGCATGACGCTGAAGAGGATGCCCTCGGAGAACGGGTCAAGCGAGTCGACGAGTTCAAGCTCAGCATTGCCACCCATTGTGATCATCTGATACATCTCCTTGAGGCGAAGCGAGATGATGCTGAAGCCCTCCATGAAGCCTTCAAGCCGCATACGGCGAAGGTCATCGCAGCGCTTCTTCGCCGCATCGCGCTGAGCAACGGCGCTTGCGAGATCCGATGAGCGAGCTGCGTGCTCCTCGACTCGACGACGGTACTCGGCCAGAACGCCGAGATCGACGTTGACGTTCTGCGTCTTTTCTTCCAGCAAAGCAATCTCGCCTTTCAGAGTCTCCTTGTTCATATCGGCAAGTTCATCCTTGCTATATTGGGGAAGTCGAAGAGCCGCTTTGCGGTTCCCGATGACCGTCGTCTCTGCCTCCTCGGGATCTCCCGTTGTGTCCCCGTGCGCCACTTCCGAGTTGTCTCCAGTGCCTGCGGTGTCATCCTGGGTCTGAACCTCGGCGTTTGATTTTGGTGCACTTCCTGCCTCGAGGTCGTTGATGTCCTGGAGGACAAGCTTGGACAGCTTATCTTCCCAGTAGCGGAGTCGTTTCTGATTCTCGACCAGGACCTTCTGGTTTTCCTCGAGCTTGTTGCGCATCTCAATCTCAACTGCCCGTGTCTCATTTAGCTCGGCTGTCTTCTCGTCCAATTCTGCTTTCAGCTGGGCCAGCTCTTGCTTCTTGACGGATAGACCTTCCTGGGCTTCCTCCACTCGGCTTCTAAATGACTCTGCCTTGTCACCCTGGTTCTGGATCTCCTGCTCAAGCTTATTGAGCTCGCGAACAGCAGCGTCAAGATCTTTCGTGGCCTTGGCGTGATCCTTCTCCAGCTTTGCCTTCTGCTTTTCGGTCTTGACCTTCTTGACCTCCGCGTTCGACGTCTCCTCGTTTTGAGATGCAATCTCCTCCTTGAGCGAATCGACCTTCTGCTTTTGTGCTCGGAGTTTCTCGCCGCCAACTTCCATGATCTTGTCCTGCAAAGCCTTGATCTCGTCCTCAACAGTGGCTGTTTCGCCATGGAGCTTCTCGACCTCTTTGTTGAGTTTGGCGACCTCTTTCTCCAGAACAAGATTACGGCTGTCGTCCGTCTTGGAGGGCTGGTGTTCCTTGCTGAGCTCCTTGATGCGGCGCTGAGCATCAGCCAGATTCCTCGAAGCGCTTTCGATCTCAAGGTTGAGCTTTTGCATCTTGGTCTCCAGCTTGGGGATCTGGTCCGTCAGCTGCCGGAGCTTGGTCTCCTGCTCCCGTTGATACTCTTGAAACTCCTGGAACTTCTGCTCCAGTGCCTCGAGGTCGGTCTCAAGCTTGCCGACTTGCTCCTTGGTGACGCCTGCGACGAGTTTGGATGACATCAAACCCTTCTTCTTCGAGGTGCCACCTCCAGACATGGTACCAGACTTGTCGATCAATTCTCCGTCAAGCGTAACAACTCGCCATCGCCTGGCGCCATATGCAATCCTATTCGCCTGGGCCAGGTCATTGGCGACCAGCGTGTCCTGGAGAGCGTGGTAGAAAGCGGGCCGGAAGCGTTCCTCCTTAGCCTGTATCAGGTCGAACAGCCGTGGAGCATTCTCTGGTGTCTGAATGGGAGACATGTCACGGGCACGAAGCTTGTCCAGGCACATGAAATTGCCGCGCCCCAGATTCGTCTTCCGGAGGTATTCGATGCATTGCTGGCCGGCCTCGACGGTATCGGTGACGAAGTTGTCGAGGGCACCGCATGCAGTGGATATGGCGACATCGTACTTCTGGTCGATCGTTCCCAGGTTGCCAAGACGGCCATGGAAACCATCGATACGGCCAGACTCCTTCATGCGCATCAAGGCCGTCAGGACATTGCCCTGGGTCTGGGTCGCCGACAGGTTAGACCGAGCCTCATCTGTCTTTTGACGAGAGTTCGAGAGCTTAGCTCTCCACTTGGGTTCCTGCTGAGAAAGTGTGTCGAGCTCCGCCTCGGCATTCCGCGCTTCCTGCTCCAGCTCGGCCTTCTCGGCCTGGCATGCCTTCAATTCTTCCTGCTTGGCCGCACGGCTCTCCTCAATGGCGGCCATCTTTGCCTGCATCTCTTCGAGGGCCACGGCTCCAGCATTGGCCTTCTCCCTGAGAATTGACATCTCACTCTCGGCAACGGCGATGGCGGACTGCTTCTGGTTGATCTTTTCCTTCCATGGTTCGAGCGATTTCTGTTTCGCGGCGATCTGGTCGGAATATGCTTGAGTTTTGCCCTTGAGGTTCTCCCGGATGTTGCCGAGCTGAGCTTCCTCGTCCTTCAGCTGCTGTTCAAGGGTTGCGATCTCCTGGGCGCGGGATTCGATCTCCTCAGCGCATCGTCGGATGGTCTCCTCGCCCTCGGAAGCTGCAGCTTCGGCGTTCGCAATCGTCTTCTCGAGCTTCTTGCGCTTGTCTGACAGGAATTTGCGCTTCTCGTCGAACTTGACGCGTTCCTGTTCGAACTTGGCCATCTCCTTGGCCAAGGCCTGGGTTTCCTTCTCCTGCGCCTCATATTCCTTACTACTCTTGGAATACGTCTTCTGCAGCTGCTTGATGACTTGCTCACTGCCATTGTGCTTCTCGAGCTCGTCGTCCAGTTGTGCCTGCATCTGGCCGATCGCCTCTTCGGTTACGGCCAGATTGTCGTTGCATTCGCTAATGTACAGCTGATACAAGGCGGACTGCTTCATAGCCAGCTCGTTTTCGTCACGGATATACGCAACAGCCTTCTCTTTTTTGTCTTCAAGGCTGTTCTTCTCCTTTTCGACATGCTGGACGCGACCGCTCTTCTCCATGCATACCTCATTGAGGGTCTCAACCTCGTTGGCGGACTCCTCAATCGGAGCCTTGTACTTAGATGTTCCTATGATATCCTCTAGGTACTCCAGCAGGCCATCTTCGTGCTCGTTCGCAGCTTTCGGTTTCATTTGCGCGATGGACTCGACCTCACCCTGGAGAATGAGAAAGCGCTTATGATCTAGGTCGACACCGCGCTCGCGCAGCAGTGTCGTGACCGTCGTGAAGTTGGAGGTCTTGCCGTTGATGTAGTACGTGCTCGAGTTGTTCCGGAATGCCTTGCGTGAGATCACCAGATCGGAATCAGGAATAACAGTATGGCCACCACCCCCGGGCTGGAATTCACTCTGTCAGCTCGATGGACTAGTATGAAACCAGGAAGGCAGTGAAGGGGAACTTACCTGGTCCATGACTTCCTGGAAGTGAACGGCGACCTCACAATAGTCAAGGCTGGGATACTGCGCCGAGTTGTGAATCAAGGCAGACAGCTTTCCCTGTCTCATCTTGCTGGCACGGAATCCAAAGACGAACAGCAGGGAGTCAATGACGTTGGACTTGCCAGAACCGTTGGGACCAACCACCGAGGAAAAGGATGCGTGAAAGGGCCCAACTTCCTGGACGCCAGCATAGCTCTTGAAGTTCGTGAGGATAAGGTAGGTAATAACGATGCGGGCCTTTGGTGCTGAGTCTTCCACGATAGGCACGGTCATGGTGCGCGACTTGAGGACGATATCCATGGGCTTTTCCAGGATCGTGTCCAAGGGCTTGACGGGCTTGACGGCCAGCAGCGTCTCGTCTGGAGACCGCCGCTGCTCGTTGACGCCAGATATAGTGATGTCAGCGAGAGGAGTGTGAAGCTCTGCAGGCTCGGGGGAAGCAGACGGCTTGGGAGTAGGCAATGGCGGTTCTAAATCCGGGGCCGTGGGCGTCGACGCCTTCGTGGCTCGCGGTGCTACACTCTTCCTCTTCCTGGGGGACGCCTTCTTCACCGGTTCCTCTGCCTCCGCAATCGCTGTCTGGTTCTCCGGGTCGAAGTTTTCGCTCGGTTCGGCTATAGAAGCTGCGACGCTCTTCCTCGGCCTGCCAGGCCTCCGCGGCGTCGTCGGGGCTACATCGCTTGCTGTCGTCCTTCGTCTTCCGGCGGTAGACTTGCGCGGACTCCTAGAGGGCGCTGGCGCAAAATCATCTTCGCTATCCTCGGCGACCTTCTGGTTGTCGTCCATCATCTCATCGTCGGAGTCGACAACAACCTGCCGGCGCGTCGCAACGCGACGAGATTGTCGCGTGGCCATGGCGCAAGTAGAGAAAAGGGTATGGTCGCAAAAAAGAGGATGAAGCAATCACCAAAGGAAGTTCAAAGAGCACGATATGTCACCTGTTGTCTGGTTTGAAAGAGGGCGCTACTGTTCCGCAACTCTGCAGCACTTTGACGATGGGAGTGTTTGTTTGTGGGCGCGGACTGCCGTGTTGCTCCCATCCCCCACTGTTGACTTTGGATCGGCCGGTTTGTAAACAAACGCGAGCCACACCTGCAAGCCACGCGGAAAACGCGCTAGTTAGGTACGTAGGTACTGTACCTGTCGTATGCCCCCCACCTCCAACTTCCACGGCCTCGAGAAATGCATATTGAATTCAATTCGCAAATTCTTTGCATTTTCGGATCCATTCAACTAACGGTGGCTCTGTATCCCCAAACCTTCATCGGATCCGCAAATTGTACTCGGTACAGTGCGGCTGCCCTCTTTCTGTGAAGCAAGACCCAGAGAGATATGGACTACACAAAAGTTCACGAGGTATTCGGCGCCGAACTGGGCACGCCGTATGATCAGGACCTGGTACGGGAGCTCGAGGTGTTCAGGAAGAGCTTCCATGGCGTCCTGTTCATCGACCGCGTCCTCAAGGCGCTGGGCGTTGCGAAAGGTCCGTCGCACACGCGCAATGCGCCTCACCCCAGCTGATGGAGAAGAGAAGAGCTGACAGCTGCGCCGAAACAGCCAAGGCATACCCGCCGCGCGGCGAGAGCGGCCTCCATACCCTCCACCAGCAGATATGCGAAAGTGGAATGACTACCCACCATAAGCTCTCCGTCTTCTACTACCTCCTCCTCGACTTCGATGACAGACTTGGCCTGGCAGGCGCGAAGAGCAAGGCGGCGCGCTTTGCTGAGGCATCGGGCCTCCCGAGGAAGTACCAGATCTTCATGGAAGGATTGTGGTACATGGACCGCCAGCGATTTCCGGTGGGTAGCGGGCTGAACGCACCATGGTGGTCGTAGCAGCAGAGCTTGCTAACCCGCAATTGGCGCTGCAGCTTGCGGTAGAGTTCCTCTGCCACCCGTCTCTCCTACCTGAGTTCGCCGACGATATCATCGCTGTCCTCGTCCGCCACGCCGAGAACAACGACTACAGCCTAGCGCTCGCATACTTCCACGCTGTCCAGCCGGTGCTCAGGACCTCGGCGGCACTAGAGCTTCTCTTCGGCGCCTTGGCGCGAACGAGTGTCACTGAGGCGTTCTACTTTTCGCGCACACACCCGGAGAGCACCCGCCAGCAGCTCTTCCACCGCCTGATATCGGCGGTGCTTGACGGGCGGGGCAGTCAGGATGTGGCCACCCGTGCGTCGGAGCTGGTCAGCCTACCTCTTCAGCCGGTCGAAGAGCGGTGGTTCGAGGAATACCTTACGGCGGGCGACGGCAGGAAGCTGAAAAAGTCGCAGGATACGTTGGTGATGCGAAAGGTCATCACTGGCCGGCACGACCAGTCATTGTCGGAGAAGAGCCTTGGTGGGCAGTGGGGCATTGTCTTCGAAGGCTTCAAAAATGGCTTGGGCGGGCGGATCGACTCGTGAAGGAAGGGGGTGGACACAATGTATGAGTATCACGAGCGCATCTTTCACTGCATGGCGATGGCGTTTTATGCGAGGCGTTCTTTTGAGGGGGCTCCGGCCTGTCTGCCTAGGACCGTCTCTGGTCGTCAGGCCCGGCGCGAACTACATAGGTTGACGTTCGAGTGTATATCCAACAACTCGGCAGCAGCGCAAGTTCAAGTCTATCGCGGCACCAGGGGAGCGTGGGCGGGACGTTGACAGCTTTTAAACCAGCAGCTGCCAACTTAAGAATCACTCTGATGGCCTCGGCTGCCTTCGAATACTCCTATCTCGCTTTCGAAATCTGAACTGTGCCTCCTCGTAGAAGGCACTCCAGCGGTGCTGACTGATTCATCGGTGATAGCTTGGCTATTCCTTTGATTTCAATCAGTATGTTGCTGAAATTTCGTGAACCGTACATACAAACAATAATCGGCCCCAATCTATGTGCCTAGTAAGACAGTATGGTGCTCGAGGTTACACAAGCATAGAGGGTATTCAGTTAATCCCGAGAGTTTGCCGTCCCCTCTTCGCCAACAACTCCAAAAGATACATGGTTGTTTTCTCCAATCCGCAGACGCCGACGATATGAGGTGGAACAACCCTTAGCTTCAAGCCGTTCCGCAATACGAGTCCAAATCCGCAAACAATTGATTCCAGCCGCTCCAACCGTCCGTCATGCCAACGTTGCCCATCAAGTCATCCCACAGCCCGTCTAGCCCGAGGTCCTGTTCAGCGGTCACGGACTGCGGGAGCATCTCGTAGCCGTTCTGTGCGGCGCTGTGGCTATCCGCTTCGATCTCCGGGCGCGTAGGCTGCGCTTCCACGGCAGAGCTCCTACCGCCATCTATCCCAGTCACGGCAGTGTCGACGCCCTGGACACGGTACCGCTTCAGCACGTCCACAAGTGAGCGGACAAGCCCCGCCGCGACGGTGGACTCCTCTCCGGCAACAGCAAGGACGCGACACGCATCTGTCAAGAGAGTGTGCGTGTCCGTATCCTCAGGCTGGCTTTCAACACAGTACGTGCCTCCCGTGCCGTTGGCGACGCGACCAGAGGTCAGGCCTACGTTCAGGGCCAGGACCGTGCAGGCCATGAACATGTGGTTGATGACAGCTCCCAGGCGGTGCGAGGACGGTCCTGCCGAGACCCTCTTCCTGCCGCTCCCATTGCCGTTGGCGCTGGTCATATCAAGGCCCAGAGACTTCTCCAGCAAGCCAGTTGCGATAGACAGCACCGTGCGGGCCGACCGCAGGCAGATTTCCCGTGAGTATGCATACCGCGAGTCAGTGGTGCTCTGCAGTAGAAAAGGCCGATGCAGGCGAGACCGCCGGGACAAGAAGCCGAGGTGGATGATGGCGCGCTGAAGTTCGAGATGCCGGATGGATTCGGGAGGTATGGGCGCGTTGACGCGAAGGAATGGCGGCAGGTCGCAAAGGCCCTGCTCAAAGAGGCGGTCCAGAGCGAGAACTTTATTGTAGTCAAGTATGTCAGCTTCGGGGCTACCGGGTTCTTTTGCGTCCATGATTGACCGTATGATCTCCGCCAGGCGGATTCGTTGAATGAAGCACGACATCTGCGTCGGCGTATTGAGCGGTGATGTGGTAGTATCATCACACAATGCTAGGTCGTTGTCATTGAGGTTGCGCGGGTATTTCACGTTCATGTGGCGAGGCGATATCGAGTAGGTGCCATCCACAGGGCCGCCCATGAAGCCAAGAAGCCTGCAAGAGTATAAGCCACGGAGTTCCGGGGAGGGGACGAGCAGGATCACTTTACCAGTCTGTGGCAGCAAGATGCCACCATATCCTCCGCTTGATCTCCCTTGTGACTAAGTCGTCGTTCTGCTCTGATCTTGGGCTGTCGACAATGTGCAGAGAGAGCTCGCGGGCGACGCTCACGGAGCAGTTGTGTAGAAACCGAAAGCTCGCAGAGCAGCCGTCAACATTGTAGATGAGGTAGGCCAAGATCGACCAGGCCTGGACGCCCTCAAGGCACGGGCGTCCAATCCTCATAGACTCATTCAAGATGTCCCATGCCGTTCTGCGCCAAGCCAAGGCGGCGCGCGCTGCATTCTCACTAGACTTGAGGTCTGCGTGAAGCTGGGCATCTTTGTGCCAGAAATAGGCACTAGTCGAGGCTATGGTGAGAATCAGGGCCGCTTCAGCCGGCCGGACCTCTTGCCCCTGGGATAGGCGAGCATAGAACTCGATGATGAGGGCCCGTGCCGAGGACTCGTGAACGATGGGAAGGAGATGGTAGGCATGATCGGTGAAATCATCTAAGAGAAGCAAGGCTTCTTCCCTCGTCATCATATGGATAACTCGTCGCCCAGAATCCAGGTCTCCCTGGATGCTGGTGGAGTTGACCGCTGCATCCTCACGACCACCGGTGAGAAACGCGCTCGCGGCCACCTTAAAGCCGAAGCACCCATATTGTCCAGGGGCCTAGAATAACGTGAAGTCAGCATGCTCTATCACTTGATACAGGGGTCACCTCCGGGTTGGCCACACCATAAAGTCATCTTGCGACAGCTGTGTGTAGCTATTGTCCAGCATCTTCGCCGTCTGATGATGCTCGCTCTCAAGTATAGACGACACCGGAGTGTGGCCGGCACTCGGATATCGATTTGCGCCTCTAGCACGGCTTTGCGCCTCGACGACATCTGTGGGTGAGCCCGCGGATTGTCCCTTGCTGCTTGCAAACACTGCCTGCTCGAGGCTCCGGAGCCTTTCCAGGAGTACATCGTTGGGCAAAGCAGGGAAACTAGAAGGGCCTCTGTCAGCACTGCCTTTCAAGACACCCTTGCCAGTGGCGCGGTTGTGCCATCCAGTGGCACCACGGTCAGCCTCTGATCGTACAGGCTAACCCTGTGATACGTCCACCATTAGGGGACCTGTACCGTAGGATGCAGGCAGACCCCCATGAGCCTCGGGGTGGGTTCATTGGCCGACATCTCCCCATACATACCTCGTACGAGTGGCCGTCCCGGGTCCGGGCTGCCCTGTGCACGTCAAGCCGCGAGTGACGCAGCTCGAACATGGTACTTCTCGGTCGCACTTGAGCTTCTTCTTCCGGCAGAAGTCGCACGAAGTCTGGGGCTGCCTCCGCCGGGGCTGATGCTCCTCGGAGGCACCAGGCTCCTTCCGCTTCATGCTCATCATTCTGTACCAGCGCGAAGAGAGGTGGGCTGTCAGATTGCTATCGGCCGAGCCCGCGGATGAAGAAGGGAGATGGCACAGAGTGTGAGAGGGCGATGGCCGGAAGTTCCGCGGAGCTCAGAAGAAAAGAAATACGGAGTCGGTCCACTTTTAGCACTAACAACTGTTCTAGTAATACCTGTGGCTAAATGTTAAGACCAGTGGCCATCATATCATCATCAGTAAGCCACCCCAGGTTTCCCAAGGGAAGGCCGGATCGTCCGGGTTGACAGGAGATGGAAGACTCTTTCTAGGGAAACGCTGAACATCACGACACAACACGATGACTCAGCATCCGCGAACCGCTCACCGTGACTGTAGATGGCCTCTTTTCTCCAAGGTGCCTGCAGCCCAGCGACCCTGGATGATCCGGAAGGAATCGCAGTCGTGGAATGTATATTAGACGTATGTATGTAGTGGGTTGGGGATCAAAGTCGAGGCATAATGCCCTGCAATAATCCCCAAGAAGCATCGTGAGCGCGTCCCGTATTGAGGCGAGAGCCAGAGAAAGCTATGGCGGTATATATGGATGCGGCAGAGTGTCGTGACAGGTAGGCTCCAGGGTAGCAGAGTTTCGGGTGGTTCTCAGATCTAAACTCTTGTCTGAGCAGTTTCCGGTCGTGGCTCGTTGTGTTTGGGGCTGCGTTGGCCCTCTTCTGCACCGTGGGCTTCGTCAACGCGTTTGGCGTGTTCCAAGAATACTATATGGAAAATCTCGAAGGCTATTCGGCATCTGACATCTCATGGATCGGCTCCGTCTCTCTCTTCGTCTTCTATGCTGGATCTGCGTTTATCGGCATCCTGGTTGACAGGATTGGACCTGCAGTACGTGCCTAAGAGAGCCAAATCATTGGGAGCAGACTATAACATCCTATTAGGTACCCCTGTATGTTGGAAGCATTGCGGAACTCGTAGCCGTGTTTATGACGTCTCTCTGCACCGAGTATTACCAGATCTTCCTTGCACAAGCAGTCCTCCTAGGCATAAGCATGGCATTGATCATTAACCCATCGCTTGCCGTTGTTTCGCGTCGACTCGCACGTCGTCGTGGCCTGGCGCTTGGGCTGGTTCTTGGCGGGTCCTCCATTGGTGGCGTTGTCTGGCCGATCATGTTGGAACGACTTCTGAGCCATGACCAAGTGAGCTTTGGGTGGACACTGAGAGCTGTCGCCTTCACCATGATTCCTCTCCTGGCCATCGCCTGCCTCACAGTTAAGGAAGCGCCAGAAATACCACCATCTCCATCAGAGATGATATCGGACGGTCCTGAAGCATCACAGACAGAAACGCAAGACGAAAAGCCGGTCAAGAAGAAGACCGATCTTTCCATCCTGAAGAACCCGGCTTTTGACCTGCTCTGCGCCGGCCTTGCCATTGGATACCTAGGTCTCTTTGCGCCGACGTTCTACATCTCTTCTTTCGCTATTAGCAATGGTGTTTCTTCCCAACTGGCCTTCTATCTCCTATCCGTATACAACGCGGGTTCCTTCTTTGGGCGTGTGCTCCCTGGCCACTGGGCTGACCGCTTCGGGCACTTCAATATCTGTACCCTCTCTGTCTTCGTGTCCGGAATCACAGGGTTTTGCTGGATTTCGGCGAAAAGCCCAGCTGGTCTCACAGTATGGACGTTAGCCTACGGATTTGCTTCAGGGGTAGGCATAATATCTCATCGCGACTCGCTGCATATGTCCACGAGCTGATTACTCGGTATACTACAGGCAGTTATGAGTCTACAGGGAGCCTGTGCTGGTAAGGTTGCTGGCCACCATAGCCAAGGCACGGCGGTTGGCCTCATGATCGGATCTGTTGCTGTAACGTATGGTGACAGAATCAAGTGGCGGCTAAGTTTGCGGAGTGCTGACACTTGAAGTAGGGCACTGGTTGGCACACCCATTGCAGGCCAACTCGTCGATAACTACGGCTACCTCGCACTGTCTATGTATACGGGAGCAACACTCTTCGCCGGTGGTATCGTATGTGCCATTGCGAGATGGAAGCTGGACCATAGTGTTTTCGTGGTGGTATGATGGGAGAAATGGACCACCACGGCGTTAAAGGTCTTTCAGGGTGAGCCTTTTATACTGAGAGTTGGCGGGTCAGAAGTGAAGAAAGGTCCAGAAAATACCTAATATATAGACGAAAGGAAGGGGTGTTGTTTGCTATTTGTACAATATGTCATGTTATTGATTAACGTTATAGAGGCATACATTCTGGGAGAGTGACGTGCATCTACCCCGTCTCAACAACACCCTCGACTAACTTGGCCTTGGTACTTGGGTCTCTTCTCATCCCTGGGTTAGCGCCGTCCTGCGTGCATATTATTGCTGTCTTCCGACCTTACACTTTACAACACTGCCTGAGACAAACAGACTAAGACGACCAAGTAGAATCATACGCTGCTTTCAAGATTCTATTCATACTTTTCTCATGTTGTGCTGCCTGCGAAGCGAGCTCTAGCATCTGGAAGAGCAACACTCCGAGACCTCAAGAGTGGCGGATCCTGTTGTGCTCCACTAGAAACGACGTTACCTTCAATGTAGTTCAGCAACTTACCAATCCAAAGATATTTGTTGGCATTGCGACTTCCATGTGATCTGGAAGCTGGTGCAACCTACGCACTGTACGCGTTGGTGGACTGCTTTGAGGATGACGGCGATGTTCACCCATACTTTCTGCATGTTGGTCGCGAGGTGATGTGGCTGCGCCGCGCACCGCCTCAAGTAGGATTGACAGGGGGATGCTGCTGCCTAACATGTACGGAATTGACCACCTCAAAACCCCTCCTGCGGCCGGGCTTGGGATCCGGATTCTGCAATCGCTTTGGGCCATCTGGATGGATGCTGCAGCTGAATACCCTATACAACTACCTATGTAAACCGTCCCTGTTCGAATCGTTCCGTTTTGTTGTCGTTCCCAGTCTTTACTTGCGTTCTCCAAGCGATCGACAATGAAGCGTCGTAGGATCTCGCCGGTGCCCGGGCCGGAGGGAGCCCGCGGAGGTCTTGACAAGTGGGGCGTCTTCGACGAGACTGGCTTGGGTACCTACGGGTTCGGGCTCCTGGTGCCGGCCGGGGCAGACGACGCCGGCGCCCGCAGCGTCGGCGCCGTCTCGCCTTGTCCCCGACGACCCTATCAGCTTCAACCCACTCGTGGCCGGCCCATGGGCCATGAAGCAGTTGCAATTCCCCAGTATCGAGGTCTCTGATTTCACATGCGCCGGCGGGGTGCCACGCACCAGCTGCCCCGGCGGGTTGAATACCAGGACGGCGACGACCGGGTCCCAGAGAACGTACTCGGGAAGCTGTTCGAGCGTGTCGTCGGCGGTGTCCACGTCCAGGGCGACCTTCTCACCGCTGAACACAGACATCGCGTCTGCTGATGGGTGTACCGTCGTGCCGTCGAACTGGTCCCGCGGGCCTAGCCCCCTCTCCCAGGCACCTCCCGTTTCTGGGGGGCCGTCCTCACGGCCTGTGACAGCAAGCGGGGACGAGTACCTCTGCCTCGCGCCTCAGTGCGACGCGAGATACGGCACCCACGACCTCCTTGATGAGCACGTCAGGTCCGCGCACGCTGCTGACAGCTTCACCTGCAACTGGGCCGAGTGTGAATCCGCGGTCTTCACCACTCGGGATGGGCTGAACTGGCATGTCAAAGCAGAGCACCTCCTCGTCTGTCCCGTTCTTGGCTGCCGCTACGGGGCTGGTTTCCAGAGCCAGAAACTCCTGGAAAGCCACATTCGCGCAGCGCACCCGAACGAAAAAGGTCCAACTGCCCAGACATGTAATGACGGGTTCGCCAATCTCGGCGGACGTAGGGCCACATGCCAAGCAGAGTCACTGTCTTCACCGCAGCGGACCCTGACCCTGTTAGGCCCGGAGCGCTTAGCCACTTCAACACAGAGGGTGGACACATCCGAGGAACGGGCTTTGAAGATGACACTATCCGTCGCGACATCGAAGAGACGGTGTCGGGAGCAGCTGCGACGAATCCTCGACAAGCGAACAAGGCGAAACTACCAGGCCCGGACAGCGCAGTCGCCTAGGTCCGCGGACACCCCGCCTAGCCGCACACCCAAGTACGTGGAGACTGCAAGCTTTTCGCTGGTCTGGGAGCACGGAGTTTTACCCTTCTTGATCGAGTTCATTCCGAGGTGGTGTGGCCCTAGCCATGTCATCAGCGTGACAAGGGGCCAGACGCCTGAATCGCGGCGCATCTGCATTATGACGAGGAAGAAAATGTCGCGGGCAAGAAAGCTTATCATCGCCGCACATGTGCGTGACCTCCTGCCAGCGTCGTATCGGCAGTCCGCATGCTTCTCCTTCTCGATCGGCGAGGTCGACCGGCTTGTGTGGGCCAGGGGTCTTAGCAGGGAGATTCCGGACGATATCTGCCAGCCGCGGAACCCATTTTATTACACGAGCCCAGTGATGGGTGATAGCATCGGCACGGCTGCTTCAAACGGTGAGAGCACGTCGACTCTGGGACCGTGCATTCTCGTAGGCGGCGGGAGCTATTGGCTGGCAAACTTCCATCCTTTCCTCGAGAGCTATCAGACGCAGGAGAGAATCATGGTCGAGCATCCATCACCGCGGGATCGTACAGGGTGCACGGATGAAGGACACGATACGCTGACTGGGCCGGACCTTGACTTCCGTGTCGGAAAGCTGACTGCAACCTCGGGTCTGGATCTGAGGACCACTAGACTCTCCCATGATCAGTACTGGGAAGAGATGGAAATAGACGCGCCGCTTGTCGTGACGGACTGGTCGCTCATCTCAGCAGGCACCGAACAAGCCAACATGCTACGCAAGTTCCCGACGACGATGCCGCGTCTCATGAAGGACGCACCCGTGACCGCAACCAGCAGCAACGTGCAGCCCGGCAGCGCTGTGCTCTCGACGGGGCGCACCTCCGGCCACCAGCGCGGCCGGGTGTGCGAGATCCCCGCGTATGTTTCGGGAGGCGCGCCGGGAAACGGGACTGGCCGCGCCACGCGCGAGTGGTTCGTCGAGGAGCCGGACCCTTGCGATAGCGAGGAGGCGTGGATCCGCGGCGGCATCGGAGTGGAGGGGGACTCTGGCGCTGCCATTGTCGACGCGGAGACGAACGCGCTGGTCGGAACGCTTTGGGGCCGGAATAAATACTATGGTGGGGGACCGCGGCACGCCTTCTTCACGCCGATAAGCGACGTCTTCGACGACATTCAGGAGAAGTGCGGCCAGCAGGGCAGGCCGCGTCTGCCGCAATATCGGGACGAGGGCGAGCGCTACGCAGTGTACCCCGTCTGCCGGCCCTGTTTCGATCTGAGGACCTACCTGGACTCGAGACGCAGCTCCAGGGAATCACTGCGGTCGATGCTGGGGAGAAACGAGAGTGTGGTTCATGACTTGGACCACGAGCTCACGTCTGTTGAGGGGTTGTCCGAGCTGGCCACACCAAAGGACCATAACTACTGGCTGCGGCACATGGGAGCTGAGGAGGCGGGCATGTCATTCATGAACATTGTATCGCCGCGGCCGACCGGCTCCTCCACATTTGATTCCCAAGGGGCCTCCCCAGCTATTGCCGAGATGAGGAGCCCCTATGCTATGAACCTTAGTGCCGAGGATCTATACGACGCCGAGTATGACGCGCCCGACGTTCCGACCGGTAAGAGGCCTCCACTGCCCATGATACGTAGCTCTAGCGTTGGAAGGCACAAGAGGCCGCGGTTGGCTTAAGCAGGAAAGCCGCCACGAGCCATCTTCTTCGCTCGCTGATCTCGGCGGTTATGGTTCGCCCTAGAGCCCTTGCTGGCCTCTTTCCTTCGCCTCGCCTGCTCCGTGGCCTTGTCACCGGTCGGACCCGCGACATTTCCACCGCCTCCACGACTACCTCCACCCCTACCTCTCCCTCTTCCCCGCCCTCTACCGCCTCGGAAAGAAGAACCCCCACCGTCCGGTTCGGAGTCTTCCGTGCCCGAAGCAGCAGGGCTCGCTCGCCATGCCGTAGGCGCGAGCTCCGACTGCTGGCCGCTGAAGGTGTTGGCGGCGCTGTACTTCAGCTCCATCTTCCTTCTTTGCTGTGGGTTTCTTGAAAGCATTACTGCCCATCCTTCTATTGACTCGTCGGTCATTCCTGTTTCCTCTTTGAGCTTGGCTCTCTGGGTCCCTCTTCTTGTGGTGGCGTCCCTATCAAATGCGCTGGGCGTTGCTTGGTATGCCTTCCACAAGGCTTCTTCATTGCCGTCGCCGAGATCCTCGGTGTTGGCTGTATCAACGGTACCGCCAACATCTTCAGCATCATAAGTATCGTCGCGCTCGTCGTCGTCGGAATCAAAGGCCGCCAGAGCTGACAGAATGGCGGCCTTGTTTGGTGCCGTGGAGCGGTCCGCAAGGACATCATCTGCTGTCTTTTGGGGATTTCGTTTGCCGAAGTGCAGCTTCGAAGTATCTAACGCCAGTCTGTCTAGCTCATCATCATCAAAGACATTCCGACGCTGTGGAATTTGCGGCGGCGTGCGTGGGATCTGGGCTAGGGAAGATTTGCGCCTGGCGCGGGTAGATCTGCGAGCACGTCAGCAAGTGGAAGCTGTATGAGGCGTGATGCCGTTGAATGTAAGCAAGACCAAGCATACAACTGTTCGCTACGATCCGCGCTCTGGAGCTGCGGTGGCAGTGAATCCTCCAGTAGGTGTGCAATGACTTGTTCCGAATCGTCATGATACTCATCCAAGAGCTTCGACACGAAGCCTGACCCGAGCTCTGGGAAAAGCTCCTGTATTTGCGAGATCTGGCTCATTCTGTGGATATGAACCTCGCCTTCGAATGCTTCATGGTCATCGAGTGCTATCCCTTTGCCTTTGTCGATCTTTCTCTTGATCAGACGTTTTGGCTTCATGCCCACTCCCGGTTTTCTGAACGCCGCAAGGTCCTTCAACACCATGGTCGCCCGGTTCGTCGAAGTTCCAGAAGCCTCTAGCTTGTGTTCAATCTGCTGCAAGATGGGCGTCACTGTGACGAGTTCAGCGACCAGAGAGTCGTTGACGTTTAGAGGGCCAGTCTTGTGGGCGTCTGCTGCTGCTTTCAGAGAGTAAAGCTGGTCTGTGAGCATGGAAAACTTAGGCGGTTCAGCCTCGATGAGACCCATCATGGAGAGATATGTTGTCGTGATGATGGCCTTCCTAAAGGGAGGGTTCATTATTTTGAAACAGTTGACGAGGCCATCTAGAAAGTCGCTGCCGGCCAAAAAGAGCGATGCTGCCTGCGGTGACGCATGTATCAGATGGTTGAGTCTGTCTAGTCGTCCCTCCACAGCCTTAAGATCGCCGTTTATTCCCAAGTCGAGATTCTTGACCAAGAACTTCTTGAGGCCGGAAAGAGAAAGCTCAACGGCGTCCTTTGCTGACCTGGAGAGCTGAGACAGGAGCGGCAGCATGCGTTTTCTGCCGTAGAGCTTGACCAAATCGCAGAGGAACTCCCATTGTAAAAGAGAGGACGAAGGCGATGAAGTACGAAGAACCCTCGAGGCTAGCAGGAAGCAGTTCTTCATGAGAAGCTTCGCGGAGCCAGACGTGCCAAGGACATCTGAGCCAGCGGAAGCGACTTGACTTGCGAAAGACGTCAGGAACACGGCTAATGACTCGTCCTTGAGGGATACTTGGAAGAACTGAGGTTCGGCCAGACCCAGATGGGCTTCCGCGAGAGATATCCAGGCATCGACGCAGGCGTTCCACTCATCCAGGGCCATGAGCTCTCGCCAGGCACGGGACGGGAACGGCGCAAATGGGGGGAGAATCGTGGCCATGGCTATGGCGAAACAAGAGAGACTGACGCGGATGATCGTCCGTTCAGACGGACTGATGGAGATATCTGTCAAAGGCAACTTCTCCTCTAAGTCACTTACCTTTTAATGAGGAGACGTGACACCCCGACGGCACATCCTTAAGCCGACGTGGTCGAATGCAGGTACCCATCCGGGCAGGCGATGATGTACGATGGGGGCTCGCTCGCCGGATGAGTCAGCATCGAGAGAAGGAGTATCACTGTGCAGCCGGCTCAGCCAATCGCGGGCGAGCGATAGCTACACACTCACAAGCCATACCCAAAGAGGATAATCGACAAAAAAAGCCCTAACGAAAATTCACCCCCACCACCATCGCACGGGCAAAATTGGCACTCGGCGAGAAACTCCCGTTCAACACCAGCGACGACAGCGCAACAATCTCAACGCCCGCCTCCATCACTTTGCCGTAACTTCTCACGTTCGAGTCGTGGAGAGCGCCTCTAATTCAGCCAAGATGTCTTACCAGAAGCCCGAGAAGGAGTTCGGCGAGCAGCCCAAGACTCACAAGATCCGCATCACCCTGACCTCCCGCAAGGTTCAGTCCCTGGGTATGTGCCTCCCCTCTGGCGAATCGCTTCCTGCTGCAGCCATGTGCACGGCTCCCGCTCGATGGCGAGAATGAATGCTTGCTGACAGATATGGGCACACAGAGAAGGTCTGCACTGAGCTCATCGAGCGCGCCAAGTCCAAGGGCCTGACCACCAAGGGTCCCGTCCGCCTCCCCAACAAGGTCCTCAAGATCACCACCCGCAAGACCCCTTGCGGTGAGGGCTCCAAGACCTGGGATACCTTTGAGCTGCGCATTCACAAGCGCCTGATTGAGTATGTTGGCTTTTGTCTCTCCGCTGCCTTAATTGTAGAGGCACCAAGGCCATGACGGCAGAGCAAAAGTGCCCAGCTAACCACTCCTTTTACTTGTAGCCTCAACGCCCCCACCGAGATTGTCAAGCAGATCATCATCAACATCGAGGCTGGTGTCGAGGTCGAGGTCACTATCGCCGCCTAAGTTTCCATGTTTGGATTTCGGGGTTACGATTACGGGAACAGGTCCAGCCGCTCGAGGGAGACGGCTCTCTCCGGCTCGGCTTGCCTCCGTGGGGTACATGTCAATCTTGCGTCCGGCGCGGTGCCCTCCGGGTCTATCGCGGTAAGACAGAAAATAGAAAGGGCGTTTTGAAATCGCTGATTGTGTCACTGCTTTGCCTGGGGAGCCATATCGTCTTGAAAAGCCATGTCACGCTTGTGCGTCCACGAAGCCTGGTATCCTATCCTCGACGCCCTTGCGGTGATATACAGCCGCCAATCTGCAGTCGGCGGCGTTTCCTGTGCGCCGCGCCCTACCCATTGAACCTGACATTGGACATTCCATGCCATTCACAGAGACCACTGAAGCCCATATCAATACAGGAACACCTGGTCGTACCTGTTCGTCCCATTTAGATATCCCATGCACAAAACTCTCGCAAGGGCGGCGCTTCTGGCATGCCGCCCAGCTCGAATTTCCCCGCCTGCATGAACTTCTCCCAGGCAGCCTTGTCCGCCTCACTGTATGACTGACTCGCTGCCGCTGGCTCCGTGTCCTTGTAATATGGCGGCGGACCGTCCGGAAACCATATCCTGTCAAAGGTGCCGTCGAAGTTCTGTATACCGGGAATAGCATGCTCCCCGTCCTTCAGTGCCCTGTATGTGACTGACTTGCCCTTCCAAGTCTGTAGGCGTCCGCCCACAGACGTTGCATAGGACGAGAGGGGAGGGTGCTGCCGTGAGGCGCCAGGGGCATACGGATTATTGCTCAGCGTCGCGGTTGTAGTGCTAGCGGGTTGCGTGGCGGCACCAAAGCCACCTGATTGCTGCCCGAATGCGGAGGACGCCTGAGCGAAGGGGTTTAAGGGTGCGGCCGAAGGTGCTCCGAAGCCAGTGGTCGTGGGTGCCGGCAAGGAGGCTTCCATCGGCACCTCAACGCTCGGAGCAGATGAGAAGCCGTTTTCCTGCGTCTGGGCTTGGGCAAAGGGATTGACAGGGGCTGATGTCTGCCCGAAGGGACTGGGCGCGGCGACAGCTTTCTGTGCGAAGGGGTTCGGCGCTGCCGAAGTGGTGGCAGCTGATGCGCTTCCCATACTGCTGAATGGGCTTGGTGCAGCGCCGATGCCTGTTCCGAACGGACTCGGCCGCGCGCCGAGGGCAGACGCCTGACCGAAACCGCTACCCTGCGCCGCGGGGGCCGCGGGTTGAGATGGTTGCCCAAAGGCGGGCGTCCCGAAAGGATTGGGTCGCTGTCCGAGCGCGGAAGGCTGACCAAACCCGCCGCCGCCTCCTAGTTGCGACGATTGGCCGAACGCAGTGCCAGCGCCTGGCTGTGATGGTTGGCCAAATGCGGTGCTACCACCTGGCTGCGAGGGCTGTCCAAATGCCGCGGTACCACCACTGCCGCCACTGAAGGGGTTTGGTCGTTGTCCTAAGGATGAAGGTTGCCCAAAACCGCCACCAGTTGCCGGCTGGGATGGCGTACTCTGGAAGGGATTTGATGGTTGCCCCATGGAAGGCTGGGGGGATGCGAAGGCGTTCGTCCTCCTGCCTACCGCAAACTCGCCGTTTGTGCCGCCGGGCCTCGTGTTGTTCTTGCAAATGTCTATCCGGTTGGGGTGCTTGTTTTCAGCAGCGAGGACGAACTGCATCGCGCCGTCGACATTACTAAGAGCTGTCTGTATCTGCTGCTCGGCGTTGCTATTCAGTGCGTCGATTTCATTAACCTGTGAGGTCGGCATTAGCTTCGGTCGCGATATCTCGTCAGAGAGGTGACACCTACAGCTGCCTGCGGGTTCCCTGAGGCGGCCCCGGACAGGAAATGCATGCGTATCTCTTCGAAGCTCTGCTCTCGCGGATAGCCGCCGAACAGCTGTTCTGGCGCATCCCGGCCGGGCCCGTAGGAGGAAAGAACCCATTTTGGCCGTTCCTCGGTCAGATCCTTGAGTATCGATTCTCTGCTGAGGTGGTATGGGATTTCTGCGGCTCCGGCCCTTGAGGCGGCGCCTCGGTTGGCCACTCCTCCGCCTCCTCCGCCGCCGCCGCCTCCCAAGACACTGAAGGGGTTCGCGTTCTGGCTGCGATTTGCTCCCGGATGCTCGTATCTGCAATTGTCTGCCGCGCAGCGCGTCTGTTAGCTTGGGTCCGAGATTTGGAGGCTCCTGCGACAGGGTGTGCGGCCGTTCTCGAACTTGGAGGATGGAGTCGGCGAACCTCCGAACCTGCAGGTGCCCTGCTGCCAGAACTTGCAGACAGGGGCCATTGTCTTCTAACGGAGGCGCCCAAGAAACGCCGTAGAGGTGCTAGATGGGGGTGCATGAAGCATGGCGCATGTTTGTTGCTCTCCGCGCTCTCGTTCTCGGTCGATGGCGGGCGTGTCTCTTTGTTGCGACCAAAACACGGGCAGACTGGATGGGATTCAATGGAAATTCAATGTAAGAGGGTACAATCTCTGTCGCCAGAGATACATCGGCAAAAGTATCCTCAAGGCTGGGGTCCGTGCCGCTGCGGGGAAATCTAATCAAGCGTGCACAGACCCGTTTGGTGCGCTACCTCACCTAAGGTACCCTGCAGGTCCTGCAATTCCCTTTGACACGGCTGCGTGGCACTTTGCGAATAGCCTCAGTCAGGCCAGGCACTTCTTGCGTAAGGTGGGCTTGTTATCTTCTGGCTATGTACTGCTGTTGTACATGCTCAGCCCGTTCCATCCAGGCCGCTCATGTATCTCAGTTGAACGCTGTCCCAGCCTCACTCCTGACACCCTCTTTACGCTAGGGTCCCGTTCACCATGCCGATCAGCGCGCCATTCACATAGCTGGGGCTCCTCCAGGTGCTCCAGTCGTGTGTCAGCAGCCCCCAGGACTCGTCGTAGTCCTGTGTCCCTTCGCGGATGTAGTAACTACCGGCGAGCACCCAGATGAACCAGCCGGCCTTCTGCGCCGGCAAGTAGCTGGCCAGGCACGATGCGTATACGCCCTGCCAAGTGGTGGCGTCCATGCTGAAGCCGAACTCAGTGAGCATGACGGGGAATACATTCGCCGCGGCAGATGTCAGCGCCTGGAACCCATCGCTGTATAGGCTGCTCTGCAGGCTGGAGCAGCTAGTTGCTGTTGTCGCATAGTTGTGCAGTTCCAGAACCAGCTTGTTCGATAAGCCCGGGAAGTCGGTCCACGAAAAGGTGCCATTGCCCGGCGTCAGCGCCGTGCCCTGCACCACCGGCGTCAGGTACGTGTCGAAGTTGAGCCCCGACAGGAAGACCAGCACGTCCTGGTTCGCCGCGTGTATGGCCGCAGTGCCGAGCTTGACATAGGTGTACCAATACTCCCAGTTGTACGTCTGCGAGTCCAGTGTTGCGTTGTTTTGCGGCTCCCGCGGCTCATTGCGCAGTGCCATGGACATCAGGTTCGGCCAGGCTTTGCCCTTGGAGAGCGGTGCGGTCAGCAGCAGTGACGATAAGGAGATGCGACCAGCGCAGGGACTCGGGGCAGCGGACGATGCTGCAGGCGTCACTCACATGGTCCGCCATGTAGGCGAGTCCGCGCGTCCAGTTAGCGACAGAGAAGTACGTGTCTCCCCACCACGAGTTGCCATCCTCCGTGTTGCAGCACCACATGCCCTTGGAAATGTGGTTGTCCAGGTGGACATAGATGTGCTGCTTCGCGCACTCGGTGGCCACGGCGTCGAAGACCTGCAGCCGTGTGATGTCGGCACTGAAATCTGGGTTCTTCTCCAGCACCTCGTTGAAGACATTCGTGCCGTTCTCAGTACCCAGCGCGTTGGTAAAAGCCGTCTTGACGGGAATGTCCTCGCCGCCGTTCTCGTAGATTTGGTCGATCATCTCGATGGCGTACGTCAGGCGGATGGCGTTCATACCGATCGACTTGAGCTTGGACACAATGCTCGCCACGGACTGGAACTGCAGACCTTCTGGGATCATCACATCTGCCGCGCCGGGCCAGTTTGCGCCTGCGTACGTGACATTCTTGCCGCTGGCATTGAGGATGTACCGGCCTGAGGTGGTGAAGGGTCCATTGGGCCAGCTCGTGCAAGGAACAGCGGCGCAGACGCCGCTCAGGGCCAACAGGGGAGCCAGAAGCTTGACCATCTTCAGTATCAACAGCTCCTGGAGGGGAAGGCTACGGTGATAGTGGAGGACCGTGGTACCAGGAGACGCCCATTTCTTTCTACCGCATAGAGCGGATGGCTGCTTTATGTCTTTCCTACTCCCATATTAAGCCTGAACCGACATGGTCACATCCGTTCATGGCCTCCCCCGGTCCGTGATGTCGCGGCCCGCAAGGTCCCAGAAAATCCATCGCGCCGGCCGTGCATGCGTGCTTCTCATCCAACATTTATTCCTTCAATGAGCACACGGAAGACTCCCAGGACCTTGCACAAGCGCACTCTTCTGGTCGCTCCGGTTCTGGCTCGGGCTTGGACCCCTCGTCATTGGGGAGCGAGGACGGCTCCGTGATCCCCGTCGGCGGGCGCCTGTCTCCAAATTCAATTGCTTCCGTCGTATGGTGAGGAGAAAGAGGGGTGCCATTGGGGCGTCTTCAAATTGGAGAACCGGCCTGGTGACTGGGAAAGACTTCGGTAGCTCGAATTGAGCCGAGATAGATCGGCCATGCGCGCGCCCCCGCACTCAACCAGGGCTGCACCATCATGAGAAGCCGAGAGGGGCCGTTGCATGACCCCTGCGGCGCCGCGCTGGGCTGCTTGATTGCAACCTTGGTCGTATCGCGGTGGATTATCCCTCAGAGTCACAGCGTTAAGACGTTAAGGTGACGCCGGACCGAGAACAAATTCGGCAGCTGCTAATAACACGTTATCATAGCCCACGCGGAGATCGATACCGCGAGCCCCAACGACATCCTTCACGTGAAGTTCCGCGCCTCCGATGCACGCTACGCATGATATCCTCAACACTGCAGGTCCGCGTTTGCCAGCTCTGATCTCTTCTTAAAGCACAGCCCAAGCCAAACTCTTGGACCTGCTATGCATTATCTCGCCTCCTGAATTCGACCATCACACCTTCCTTCAAGCTCGTGAAGGTATCCACAAGCTGCATCTCCCCGGCCCGATGCCGACCCCACTCCGCGCCATCCTTGCCCTCCGCCGGGTCCGCAACTCCCGCCGCCCTCCGGATGTCGTATAAGAAGAGCAGCCTGGCCAGTGTTGTGGTCATCTCCACGTACGCAAGTCCTTTTCCGATGCAGCCCCGTGGGCCGATCGAGAAGGGGCAGAACGCAGACTGCGCGACAGCGACGTCGCGCTCGTGGACCGCTATTTTCGCCGGCTCTTTCTCGCGGTAGGTAACATGTCGGGGATCCGAGAATGCCGCATCCGACCCGGCTACCCAGCGCTCGGGGATGTAAGCGAACGGGTCCGGGTAGTACTCCGGGTTATGATGGATGGCGTAGTGTGGCGTGCCGACCACGGTACCGGCTGGAATAGACTCGCCATCAATAATCATGCCACCGGAGAGGACCTCGCGCGGCAGCAGGCCGCCGACCGACGGCGACAGCCTCATGGCCTCGTCGATACACGCCCTGAGGTACACGCATGACTGGAGTCGTGGGCCCTGATGGATCTCCTCGATGTCTTCGCTGCTGAATGTCTCGCGGACCTCGGCCGTCGCCCTCACTAGCGCGGCGGGCGTGCGGGTCAGGTAGAACAGCGTGGCCGCCATGGCAGTGGAAGTGGTGTCGGAGCCGGCGATGATGAGCAGGTTGGACTCGCCCCACAGCTCTGGGGTACCGAAGCCGAGACCGGTCTCTGGGTCGCGCGCTCTGAGCAGGTGATAGAAGAAGTCACGGCGGTCAGTGTCATCACCAAGCTTGGTACGCTCCGCCAGCTGTGCGCGGCTGTACGCCATGTATCGAGCGCGGCCGGCGGCGATGCGGCGGAAAAGCACCTTATCGAGGCTAAGCTTGTTAACGATCGGCATCGTACCGCACTATGAGCATCTGCCGTCAGCTTCGGTCGTGGGCCTAATCTATCTGATGATACCGTTTTGCCTAGTTGCAGCAGGAACACTCACAATGAGATGCCTTTGTGCCGCGATACCCACAAGATCGATGGCGTAGCGGTTGTCCTCCCTCTCGAGCATATGGAACGCCTTGCCGAAGCACAGGTCGCCCAGGATATCCATGGCCAGGTAATTGCACCAGTCCGCCATGCACTTCGGCACAGTCCAGCCCTTGGCATCGGCAGATGGTCCGGCCCCAACCTGGTCGCAGAAGGTGCGAATGTTGGCCAGGATGTAGCGCTCCATCTCCCTGACGGCAGAGTCAGAGAATGCCTGCGCCAACACGCGGCGCTTGCGAGCGTGCAGGTCCTTGTCTCGAGCGTTATGAGTGTTGGGCGCCGGATGCACGAAGGCATCGTAGAACTCGGCCTTGCGCACGTTGGCGCGGAAGCCGTAGATGTCCTTCAGAGCGGTGGCGGAGTTGAAGGAGAGGTTGTTTGGACCGAAGCGGACGATTTTGCCTGGTGAGTTTAGCTAGAGCTTGTCCACGTCGCGGACAACTGGTCTGGGCTGCTTCTGTCCCTTTTCTTACCGTGCTTCTCATGCATCCGCCAGAACTCCAGGTGGCGGTCGCCCTTCCAGGCTTGATACAGCGCGTAGCCATCTGTGACCTTGGCCAGGAGAGGCCCGGGGTACCTGGCAAGAGGGTGGAAGAAGAGCCGGTAGATGACGAGGCTCGTTGTCTGTGAGGAAAGATCAGCACCATTCACGGTTTTCTCTCACTGTCTGTGACAGTTTTCGGCCTGCAGCGGAGCCGGGAGGGACCAACATAAACGGCAACGACGACGACCAGCAGGCCGAGCCAAACCCACAAGTGTTGCATCGCCATGATTGATGCAATGGAGATGTCCCTAAACCTAGGCTGGAAAGCAGAAGAGCACTGGATGTGGATTCGCCTTCGATCCCAGTCTTCCCAGATGTGAGGCAGAGCTCGAGGAATAGAGCGTCGTCACATTACATGGACGAGGATTTCTTATTGATTCAATGTTGTTTCCCGCACCTCGAACGACCCCTCACGCTCCTTTCCCCTCTCCATTCCAGCAGGTTGGTTGATGTCTTGCCCCGAGATTCCCGTTCGGCTTTTCGCGGTCCAAGCCTTCTTTTGCGTTTGGCGAGTCCTTTTGGCTTTGTCTGTCGGCGCCTCCGCACCTAGCCTAGGCATTCGCTGCCGCTCGATGATGTCGACGTATTTCCCCTCTCGAAACGAGTGATCAGCTGAACGGAACAACATTGACAAGGTGGCGGCTAGTCGCGGAGGGTGCTATTGTTTCGCTGTGTATAGTTCCCTTACCTCTTCCTCCAGCGGCAACCTCATTGATGTCACAGGTGAGAAATGCCATGCAACTGATGCTGGATTATGACAGTGCTTGAAATGGCCTGGGTCCCCGTCCGTGCCGGCGTCGCCGGCGCAATGGCTGACTCGAGAAGTGCAATGAGCGAGGTAGTACCACGCAGCATACTGCGACGGTGTGCGCGGTCCTGTTTCATTTTCGGACTTGATTCCCGTGATGGCCTACGGTTCACCTTCACACAGCTTCTGCACAGCGGAACCCGTATTGCTGTGCATGTGCTGACGTGGACTCCGGAGTGTGCAGACCGGAGATGTCCATGCATGGCCCGAAACACAGCTCCGACGGCTGAGTCTAAAGCTCTTGATGCAAGATGAGATTCTGGTCAAGAATGCCACGACAGATAGACAAATATGCCATCTCCGGTGTAAGTAGGAGACTTCGCAACCCAGTCCGGGCTGGGAAAGGGGATATGTACGAGCTCCGCCCGCCGGCGGCATCGCATTCCGAGATCGGGCGTCGGAGGACGCGGAGGAAAGGCGGGGCGAGTTTGTTATCTCTCGGAGTGGGTGCCGTGTGTGGTGAGCAGCCCGCTCATCTTACTACATCGACTCAACAAGTACTACACCTCGCCAGTGAGTTCTTCACTTCATGTATGCTCTGCTTCGTCACTCCAACAGACCCTCGAAAGCCACACACAGGGAAACATCGGCTATCAACAACAGTGGCACTTCCTAGACATGGGTCGACCACTTCTGTTCCATGGAGGCGTGGTGCATTCGCTTTCTCTGACCGAGTTGGAGGTGCTGACCAGTGCTCTCCTAGTCGTCGACCGCGACGGTCGGATTATCCTCTTTGAGAAAGATGTGGCGTCAAACACCGTCAAGGCCATTCTAGAGGGGAAACAGATAGGAAGTGATGCTTTTGGCGTTCCTCAAGACTTGATCAATCGCGTCTTCAACGCCGTCTACGGCATCCACGACATATCAGCCACATTCTTGTCTCCCGGGGAGTTCTTGATGCCGGGTTTTGTCGACACCCACAATCACGCTCCGCAGTGGGCGATGCGTGGGCTCGGACAAGGCCTGCACATTCTAGACTGGCTGGATCAAGTCACATTTCCCAGCGAGGCGCGCTTCAGTGACCCCGAATATGCGCGAGTCGTATACGACGACTGTGTTCGAGGGTTCCTCCGCCAGGGCATCACCACCGCCTCATATTATGGCTCGATGCACGGCGAAGCTACGAGAATACTTGCTGACACCTGCCTCCGCAGAGGCCAGCGAGCTCTGGTCGGGAAGTGCAACATGGACCGCAACGCCCCGGACTACTACAAAGACACCGATGCCCAGGAGTCCCTGAGGGAAACTCACGCATGTATCGAACACATCCGCACTATCGACCCCAAGTATGACCTACTCCGGCCGGTACTCACACCACGCTTCGCCATCACCTGCACACCAGAGCTGCTCAGGGGCCTCGGCGACATAGCAAAAGCCAATCCTGACCTACCCATCCAGACGCACTTCGACGAGGCGGAGCAAGAGACCCGGGCAACAAAGGAGCTGTTTCCCGAGTTCGCCCACGAGGCCCAGTTGTACGAACATTTCGGTCTCCTCGGGCCTCGAAGCATCCTGGCCCACTGCACCGTTATCACTGACCGCGAGAAGGACACACTGAAGCAGCTGCGCTGTGGCGTGGCACACTGCCCCATTGCTAATATGACGGTAGGCGGCGGGTTCATGGCCGCGCCAGTCCGGGACTTCATACGGAGGGGCATCAAGGTCGGGCTCGGTACCGACAGCGGTGGCGGGTTCTCGAGCAGCATGCTAGACTCAATCCGGCAGACCTTCATCGCTTCTAACGCCAGGGAGGTGACCAGCGCGGGGTTAGACAAGGCGCTGTCGCTTGAGGAGGGTTTCTATCTCGCCACCCTGGGCGGAGCTGCCGTTTGTGGGCTGGAGGACAGGGTTGGCAACTTCGCTGTCGGAAAGGAGCTTGATGCTCTGTGGGTCAGGACAACGGGGAGGTACAGGGGCATCATGACCACGGTGCGGGAGGAAGACGGCCTCAGGACGGTCTTTGAAAAGTTTGTCATGACGGGAGACGATAGGAACATTAGCGAAGTGTTTATCAAGGGGGTTACAGTAAAAGAGGTAGAGGCATGAAAACCACCAGTCTACAACATCTGTCGATGCTACAAGAGACATATACATGCATTGATAATGCCGATGACATGTAAAACGTAATGTCCCATTCCGTGCTGATGCCGATGTGCCTTCTACCGAGGTGGAATCTAACACTGCGGATCGAGTTGCGTCCACACGTAATAGAATAAGTTTCTCCAATAGCCCAAGTTAGCCAAGAGGGTATGACTAAGGAAGAGAGCATATACAATAAGCTCCTATTCCATTTTCCTCACGTGGAACATGTACCATGTTGTGCTGATTTGCCTCTGTATGTCGGACATTTCAACCGTAGGAGAGAGTATTCAGCTCGGCTTTCTGCTGTTTGAACCAGAAGGGAAGAAAGACAATTCTAAGGAAAGAGAAGAGGGGAGATCTTATATGTAAACGGTGAATGATCTGTCTAGAGCGGCATGGTTGTATAAAGACTGCGAGATCAGACACGAGTCTTTTCACGGCCGTTTACTTCGCCGTTGATGTCCTTGTGGTCTATGGTAGAAGCTCCAACTTAGTCTCCCCGGGTTGCAAGATAAAGCCCCACGGAAGACGTGGTAGACATCAGGTCTCTCCCTTTCCCAATGATAATCTAATAGTTGAGAAAAGCAACCTCCGCAGGCCGTGCTGCCAGTGACGACTCCTCATGTGTACAGGCAGGCTCTTATGCCTAGTCGAAAACGATGATTCCACCAAGTGCGGCAGATGGAGAGAGGCACGACGCTTGTCGGCAGCTGGCTGAACCGGCCCAGCGCTAATGAACCCGTCAACCACTCTGTTCATCTTTCAATAAATTACGGCTGAGCACTCTCTCGAGGAGCTGCTGTCGACAGGCTATATGTCGGACTGAGACGCGATGAAGTTAAGGACAAGACAACACGTGAGACTAATCTTCAACTGTTCCATGCGTATGTGGACGTGCGCGATATCCTAGTGCGGAAAGCTTGCTGGAGTCAAGAGAGGCTCAGATTAGATAGCTTGAGAAAACAGCCCGTGTTGACAGTTTTCCCGTGTCAACTGCACGTATAATATGTACAAGTTGTAGTCTACACTAGAGTGCCTAATATATGCGGGCAACTGTGTAGAGACTCTATACTAATTCAACATGATTCCATGCTCCCAAATCCAGAAGGTATCATGCCCATTTGCCCATAGAATAAGTTCGTGGTATTTCCCAGCAAGAACATTCTCGATCCCTCATGTTTTGCCATCGTTTTACAGGTGATATTTGAAGTCGAGCTCCCTATCACCGGTCGTCACCTTGCGGTTGTCTGTCATCTCCCCCTTGGCGATCTTGGCCTTCTGAGTGTTGCACCGCCGGACATACAGATACTTGGCGACGATCAGCATCTGCGCAACGCCAAGGGCGCCAATGGAGAAGGCGTTGCCCAGGACGTATGGCGCCTTGCGGTAGATCTGGCCAGCAACGATGCCGGCGGTATTGCCCATGGTCTGCTGGAAGCCGATGGCAGCGGCACGGCGGTAGTGCGGCGCGACGTTGACGTTGAGCCAGGTAAGGTTGAGGCCCGGCCCGTTGTAGACGGCAATGGCGCACAGGAAGGTGCCGAAAAACTTGACGCCGTTGGGCGTGGGGCACAGGATCAAGATGTAGCCGACAATCCCGAAGATGTTGGCTAGCAGGATGAAGGGGCTGCGCAGGCTGAGGTGGTCGGAGATGAAGGCGAACGTCAGAAAACAAGCGCCGCCAAGAATGTACACCGGAATGGTCAGGTATTGCGCCTCCAAGCTGGAGTAGCCCATGCTCACGATGATAGAAGGCAGGAACGTGCTGAAGCCGTAGAGGAGGATGTCCTGGCAAAACTGGATTGCGCCGCTGCAGACAAACGTTAGTTGCGGAAGCCCTCTTTATCACCCTTAGGACGGGCTGAGGTTGGAAACGTACCTAAGATACAGCTTCGGATCCATGAGCTCAATCTTGATCTCGTCCCAGCTGAACTCCTCACTTCCCATATACTGGGCTCTCTGCACCGCCCGAACCCTCATCAGATGCTTCTCGCGGTCGTTGAGGAAGTAGGCATTGGACGGGTCGTTGGGCAGGCCGAACCACACAGCAGCGGCGACAACGATGCTGAATATGCCCTCGATAATATAAACCCATCGCCAGCCCGCGTAGCCCCCAACACCGTCCATCTTGAGAATAACGTAGGCAAGCAGACCACCGAAAGCGCCGGACAGGGCCGTGCAGACAAACAAGTACGAGACCCTCTTGGCCTGCTCCTCCCGCTTGTAAACCATCGTCAAGTAGAGGTTAAGGCCAGGGAACAGGCCGCCTTCGCAGGCGCCGAGGACGAGACGGGCCGCGTACATGCCGCCGATGCTGGTGATGAAGCCGGAGAAGATGGTGGTCAGAGACCAGACGATGCACAGGAAGGTGATAACCAGACGTGGCGTGAGGCGCTTGAGCGCGATGGCCCAGGGAGCCTCAAATGTGACATAGGTGGCATAGAAAATTGACACGGCGGCTGAAATCTCGTTGGCAGAGGCGTGGATGTCGGCGGGCATGCCGGCGACCTTGACGTTGCCGATGTTGCTGCGGTCGAGGAAGCAGGACAGGTAGACGACCATGATGATGGGAACGAATGCCATGTCCAGCTTAAGCAGCAGCTTGCGCTCCTCGGCCGGGTCTATGGTCTCAACGCTCTCGGCCGCCGGTGCGGCAACCACCGTGTCGTCAACATCGCTGTCGCCGGATACGGGGTGGGTCTTCTCGGAGATGTCGTTCGCCATGCTGATGGCGCCGGCCTCAGACAGAAGGTGAGTGACAAGAGAATCGGTGAGAGCAGCCGAAGAATTACAGTGGTGTCCGGTTTCTGGGCTAATACAAACCAACCGACTGGACTGACGACTTGTGATATAATGCAAGGCCCCGCTGGGGTTCTGTCACTGGGTAGCATCGTGGGGAAGTGCCTCTTTTTATCCTCTTTACCGCTATCTGTCATGACGACGATGATCGCCGTTATGCTGATACGCCCGACGGGGGGGACGCCATATCGTGCAGCATCTCCGGCGCGTTTTCAGCACGGTAACGCTTATCTCGTACCCTCGCCCCTATCAATATCAGACGATGTATTGGACTATTCTTTACGTGGCTATGACAGGTTTGAATGTGTACGTTGCAACGTCCCTAGCTAGGGCTTAAGCCGTCTCGAGGCTAGTAAGCTAGCAGCAAGGACTGCCGATAGCCGGGGAACCCGTGGTTATTTGCTGCTAGGGGTGGATGATCGGGGAAGGGCACCGACGCCGACGGTGGCAGATGTGGGGATGGAGATAGAGAAAACTTATCGAACTGATCTGATTCAAGTGATTGTTTGATAATCTTTGAATTGTCTTACCTCGCTTCGCTGCCTTCACCTAGCTCTTCCTCTACGGAATACTGTGAAGGCCCCTTTGCTCTGTGTAGACTAGTGAGTAGACCTCGGAGTCAGCCTCCAGCTGGAACGCCCAGAGACGCCGGCTCGCCGCTGAAGAGCTTGGCTGTAAAGACGGCTCAGACAACCGAGTCCAAGGGCGGGGGCTCCCGATCTTCCAGGGTTTCTAGCCGGCTTCCATCTCATATCTCCGGATCAGATGCAGCCAAGATGATAGTTCTGCACGCTCAATCCGGTGATCCCACCTGCCCAGCATCACATATGGAAGACAGAAGCGCAGGAGCCCTGATAAGGAGAATTGAGGTAAGCTTTGCGGCTGAACGATCGCCTTCCGTGTCCTGGCGCCCTCGGGGACGCGGTCCTTTGAGCAGCTAGAGCAAGCCCCCGCAACTCTGCTTCGCTCACCCGATCTAGAGCAGCAGCTGGACCTCGGTGTATCATGATGAACATGTTAGTCTGCTCTGCCTACGCATGAATGGCTGTCGTCTCGTAGTGACCGGACGGGGTACGGATAGTTGTCTGGAGAAGAGCGTGGATGGACCGTGGAGGACTCGGGAGGGTGGGGAGTGGTGGACACCGGGCGAGACCGGCAAGCCGCGAGTCAAACGCTGCGCCCGGGCCGCTATCATCTCTATCCCCACCCCACCGCTGAGCTAAGGTGAGGTGGTGTGCGACGCGGAGGACGCTCGCCTTTCCCCTCCGAGCCCTCTCTGTCAAGCAGGCACCCTTGGGCTCTCCATTAGGCACAAGGCATACACCGTATCACAGCCCGTCAACAGAGCCGCATCTGCCTGCTGAGGGTAGTGACCTGCAGATGGTCGATCAGCTGAGGGGCAAATTATTCATAAGAACCACCGGAGCGGGTCCATAGCGTCTGGGAGGATCCCCTGGGAGAGAGTGAGGCCGGACATGATGCCCCTTGACCCGGGAATCACGCCCGACAGACATCCGTAGCACAAGCAACAGTGGAATGGCCGACATGCCCAGCTCGTCCAGGTCACCTCCCATTTCTTCGAGCGGAGAGGCCTATGCAGTGAGACCAGTCGCGTAAGTCCTTTCAACCTTCGGCGGAAGAGAAACTGCGCAGATGGCCGTTACGGTGCGAGACGCTCACGCCTCCTGGTGTAGGTGTACGCTCTGCCGACAAAGGAGATCTTATTGCTCTAAGGAGAGGCCCAAATGTTCTAGGTGCCGTGATGGCGGCCTCGACTGCGTCTACCCGGAGGCGAGGAAGATAACCATCAACGAAGCGTGAGTCGGACAGATGAGTTCTTCACCTGAACACGGGAGTTCCTGCAATGGCGGAGACTGAGGCGATCCAGATATCTGAGAGATCTCGAAGCAAGGGTAAAGGCATTTGAAGGTGAGAGAAGAGTAAACCACGGCGTCGGTCGCCGAGATGATGATGACCGTGGCTGACAGCAACGGTGACAGATGCAGCCCCACGCGCCAGGACGGCTACCATCACAATACCCGCCAGAATACGACACCCGGCTTTAGACGAGGACGAGGAGTTCGAGGATGAGAACTCCTTGCTCGAACCCTTTACTCAGCTAAGCGTCGACTCCTCTGGGAGGCAGTCAACAAGTTCGCATCTCTTGCTCCAAATTTCCCTCGTGTTCCGTCTCTGACAGGTGGTATAGGATTTAAGGGGCCTGAGCATTCAGATAACTTCCTCAGGGGCGTTAGGAAGCTCTCAGGCATCTATGGCGATGATGCCGGCCTTGACCTTAATCCCAATTTCTACGATCCGGGCGCCCTGCCATCGCGCCGCCTGTCACTCCGTGCTGGACAGGTCCGGTTGCCCCCTATCGAGATAGCCCGGCAACTGTACGCTGCCCAGTACACATACATTGGCACCATCTTCTCGTTCGCGGACCCGGCCGCATTCGAGCAGCTTCTGGAAGCCGCCTACGAAGGGTCACCCGATCTGAGCGACCAAGAGTCGTGCCTCTCTTACGCGAAGCTCCTCGTCATCTTGGCCTTTGGGAAGCTCTACTCCATCAACCAGTGGATTGACTATAACGGCCCCCCGGGATTCGAGTACTTCACATCTGCCCTGCAACTCCTGCCCGACGCCCACGAGGAAGGCTCAATTCTCTTCGTCGAGACGCTTGCACTCGTGGGCTACTTCATGCAGAACATGAACCGGCGAGACGCAGCGTTCCTGTACATCGGCATGGCGCTGCGCATGGCTATTTCGCTGGGGCTGCATCAGGAGATGTCGCTGCCGGGCCTCGATGAGGCGACACGCGAGCACCGGCGGCGGGTCTGGTGGAGCATCTACAGCATGGACCGGATCCTGTGCGTCAAGTCCGGCAACCCCATCACCGTCCAGGACGAGGACGTGGGCGTGGCACTACCCTCAAAACTGCCGCACGAGGCCGAGTACTGCCCGGCAGTGGTGCTGCGGCACTACACTAAGCTGTCGCAGATCCTGGGGGAGATGACGACCAGCATCTACCGGCGCACACCCAAGTCCGGGCAGCGGCTCATGGAGGCGGTGCAGCGCATCATCCGCGCGCTGTCACAGTGGCACCGCGAACTTCCCGATGAGCTGCGCTTCGACCCGGTGCGCCTTAGCATGAGCCGCGAGTCGGTGTCGACGTTGTTGCACTACTACCAGATCATCAATATGACGGCACGGCCCCTACTATTCCACGTCGTGCAGAAGAGACTGGCGAAGACGGGGCCCGGTGAGAAGGAGAGGGACTGGAAGGATGGCCTGACGCAGACGACCATCAAGGTCATCGAGATGTGCGTCAGCGCCGCGCAAGACACCATCAACATGATGACCATTGCCGCGCAGAAGAACCTTGTGGGTGAGTGTTTCTTCCTCTTCCTCCTCTTACTACACAGATCAGCAATTCTAGGATCTTCAAGCCTCCTGCATGATATCTTCTAATTCCTCTAATCCCTTCCATACCATCACTCGACCGTACCCTGGGTGGGCCTGGCTGACCACATCATCTCACAGCGACTTACGGCTACATGGACAGCGAACACGCCTTCTCCGCGGCTATCGTGCTAGTGATGGTGTGCGTCACTTTCCCGACCAACGCCCAGAACACCTACGCTATGAACGCCGGTCTTGACCTCCTCCGCGGCATGTCGCAGCGCGGAAACAGTCACATGGGGGCACGTTACGAGTTGCTGGCTCACCTGCGCGCGACCTTCATCCCGGAGTCCGTCCCAGCCGGCGACAACTCCCTGACCATCTTCCCCACCACCCCGGCGTCTGTATCGTCTGCTTCTAGCGTCGCTGGCGGCGCGGGTGGCGGCGGGGGCGGCAGTAGTAGCTCCCGGCCGCAGCCACGGCAGCGCACAGCGTCTAGCCCGTCGAACCCGGGAGCATCTGGTCCGCCTCCGCAGAGCTGGGCGGTGATGGGAGGAGCGGGCGGTATTACCGGCGGGCTGCACGCGGCAGGCCTGGCGGAGCAGCAGCGGCTGGCAAATATGCCGGCGTTTCAGCTCCTGGACAATACGGCGCTGGGGGAGGACATCTTCTATAACGTCGACGTCAACTCCGTGACTGGCAACAATGACTTCTGGGAAGAAGCGTTTGCGAACCCGGCGGGCGACGCGGCATACGGACTGGCACAGATGGGGGTCTACACGGAAGACACGGGAATGATGGGTGGCATGGGGATCGGTATGGGTGGTATGGGAGGCATGGGGGGAATGTGATGCCCCTCTCCTCGATGTTTTGAGGCTTAGCCGTTTGTTTGGCGTTTTGCTTGCTTGTCACGATGGACTGCAATGGAGTAGGTTGTCTGGGATCAAGCGTTGTGGTATTCCCATTTGGGAACTGGGCAGTCAATCCTCATATTATTCATACCTAGGTATTCATCAAAAAGTCCTGAGAGGACGGACCGTCATACCTCAAACCAATCTGGCCAAGTCACGCCATCTTATCATCAATGTGAGGCATCCGCATCCGCCTTCTCCACCGCAACCGGGAATACGTCGTGGTCTCGGACGTCCAGGACGATCATGTGGCCCGGCGCGTGGGCCATGACCGTTCCCTTGAGGCCGGCCATCATGACGGCGTTCTGCGGTGTGACGCCGCAGCCCCAGAACACTGGCACGTAGTCCTCGTCGCCTTCGTCGAACGCCAGCCCGCTGCCGTCCAGCCTGACCGCCCTCTCGCCCCATTCAGGCTTCCTGATGTCCTTTATGCCCAGCTGCGAGACGGCGTCCCAACCCCACGCGATCGGCTCACCGTGGGTGGCCACGTATGGCCGCGTCACGTCTCGCACCCTCTCCACGTCGGCCTTGCGGTAGGGCCGCATGGACACCACGTAAGTGCCACCGGCGAAGACGCCAGCCGGGCACAACGGGACCGTGGTTCGGTACATAGGCACGTTGCGGCCCTGGATCATGTGCCGCGGCGGCAGGCCCGCATCCGCGAGCGCTGACTCGAAGCTGTAGGAGCAACCGATCAGAAAGCCGACATGGTCGTCGGTCCACTCGGCCGCCACGTCCTCAACCTCGCTGCCGGAGAATTCGCCGTCCTTGTAGACGCGGTACTTCGGGGCGTCGCGACGGAGGTCGATGTCGCCCGCTACCGGCAGGAGCACCTCGTCCTCGTGCTTCTGGGTTGGCTTGCCGCCGGCCAGGCCGCCCGCGGCACCGGCGGTCGCCCCGTGGACGGGGATCTTGAGGTGGGACTTGAGCAGCGTGGCATCGCCGGGGACGGCCGACTCGGCGAGGAGCGGGCAAGGGACAGGGTTGCGGGCACAGAGGAGGCGGAAGTCGGCGGCGTAGCGGGAGGGGAGGACGATGAGGTTCGCCTGCAGGTAGGAGGGGCACAGGCCGGAGGTCCCGGAGGTGAAGCCGTTGGAGCGGGCGGCGAGGCGGGCGGCGACGCCGGTGGGGAAGGAGACCTCGTTGCTGCCCATGGTGATACGTGTGGCCACAACGTCGTGTCTCCTTAGGGGCAGGGTTAGGTAACGGAAGTAGGCGAGAGATTTCGTACGGACAATCAGCTGATTGGGTATACTGAGACCGTCAGCTCTGGAGAGGATGTCAGGGCATGGAGGAGCTACAGTACATGACGAGAGGCAGGACGGACACGCGATACCTTAAGTCACGGCCGGGGCAGCGCTGCGAATGAGGCTCAAGAGTAGAGTATTATCAATGCGGGGTCCCATCGGGCCATGCGATAAAGGGTCTCTTGCAGAGTGCGCCGTGGATACGTGGAGCTGTCGGCGATGCAGGTGATGATGCCGAGATGCAGCGGCTGCCAGGACGGCTCAACACCGAAAGCGTGATGTCTTATCGGGACCTTATCGAGGAGGGGCAGCGAGCCGGGGACCCACCCCGCGAATACCGAATCTCCGGGCCTCGTGGGGGGCTCGTGCTCATTTCACGCACGGCGCCGGGGGTGTGTGTAGCGTCGGGGACCCACCCCGATCAAGGCCCGCCCATCAGAACTGGAAGCGCGCGATCTCTCGCCGCCATCACCTTCGGAGTGCAATCCCTTGGGCCTGACATCCTCGGTCCGCATCTTGAGCTACGAGGGAGAGCCATGGATACCCACAGCGGGCAGCTTTGACACCTAGGACACTGTAGACTGTACTTTCTCGCGCGATGCTCACTGTTGTTGCCCTTGGGCTCGTGATACAGGCAAGATGTCTTGCCGGGCACGAAAAGTGCACTGGAGCAGAGCGGCTGTCGATAATCCTCTTCAGCTCGACTTCAGTCTGCCTTGACGGTGCAGAACGGTCTCGGGGACACTGGGCTTGGCCTTGGCTCTGGCGGACACACGGGTTTTCAGCAGCAGGCGGAGAGACAGACGGTCGACACGCGATGTCTCCACCCCGAACGTCGGGACGGGTCCTCGACCCTGAAGCCATCGGAGAGGGTCCAGCGCCGGCCGGGGCGTTGACTACCATGGCTTACTCACAATTGGCTTTGGTCCTTGACCCATCTCCGTGGAAGGGTTTCCCTTAGTTGATTCCGCAGGATGAGGTGCTCCAACACGGAGGCAGTGGCGAGTAGCCCTTACGAGACGGATACCTTTATTAACGAGACTCCTCCGTCGTCGTCGCCCTGTCTCATGGTGAAGTGCTTGCTGGCCTCCTTGTTCATCTCCTCTCCCCCTCTCTTCGTCTGTGCGTGTTTCTCTCCACTGGTCTTGGACTGTTGGACGCCACCTTCGCATTTGATACCACACTGCGTTTCTGCTCTTTCTCCTCACGATGGCGGTCAAGCCGCTCCGTATTCGCATTTCAATCGACCGCGGTGGTACCTTCACGGATGTCCACGCAGCAGTCCCCGGTGGAGATGACATTGTCTTAAAGTTACTGTCTGTAGATCCAGCCAACTACAAGGATGCTCCGACGGAAGGCATCCGGAGAGTGCTTGAGCTGGCGACAGGGCAGGCCTATCCGCGGGGCCAGCTGCTTGATTTATTCCACATTGAGTCCATCCGCATGGGCACCACCGTCGCGACAAATGCATTGCTGGAGCGGAAAGGTGCCAGATCGGCCCTGTTGATCACCAGAGGCTTCAAAGACCTGCTCCTTATTGGCAACCAGTCTCGGCCTAACATCTTCGACCTGTCAGTCGCGAGGCCCGAAGTTCTCTACGAGCAGGTGGTCGAGGTTGACGAGCGCATCACCATGGAGGACTACATTGAGGATCCCGCGCTGGTCAAGACCACTCCCGAGGAAGGCTCCGCCGACCTCGTCTCCGCTATCACGGGGGAGACAGTCCGCATTCTTCAGCGGCCAAATCTCGATGTGGTCCGGCATTCGCTGCAGGAGCTTTGGGATCGGGGTTTCCGCTCGATAGCCGTCGTCTTCGTTCATTCATACGCCTATCCGGAGCACGAGATCGCCGTGGGCAACATCGCGCTCGACATGGGCTTCTCCGTCACTCTCTCATCCGCCGTTCAGCCAATGATTAATGTTGTTCCGCGTGGCATGTCTGCGATGGCGGACGCGTATCTGACGCCCGTGATCAAGCAGTACATCGAGTCGATTGAGTCCAATTTCAAGGGCGGCTTCTCGTCGCCGGACACCCGCATCGAGTTCATGCAGTCAGACGGCGGCCTTGTTGATTACAGGAAATTCAGCGGTCTGAAGGCTATTCTGTCGGGCCCGGCCGGAGGTGTTGTTGGCTATGCGCAGACCTCATGGGATGGAGAGGAGCGTTGCCCGATTATCGGGTTCGATATGGGTGGAACTTCGACTGACGTCTCTCGCTACGCCGGCGTCTATGACCACGTCTTCGAGACGACGACGGCTGGAATCGCGATCCAGTCACCGCAATTAGATATTCATACTGTTGCAGCCGGAGGTGGCTCCATCTTAACGTGGAAGAACGGCCTCTTCAACGTTGGCCCGGAGTCAGCGTCTGCGCATCCCGGGCCTGCTTGCTACAGGAAGGGCGGTCCGCTGACGGTCACTGACGCGAATCTCTTTCTGGGCAGACTGCTGCCCGAGTACTTCCCGAAGGTGTTCGGACCCAAAGAGGATGAGCCGCTCAACAAGGAGGTCACGACGCAGAAGTTCAAGGCACTCACTGATGAGATTAATCAGGAGCGCTGTCGCGCCGGCATGTCCTCCTTCACAGCGGAAGAGGTGGCGATGGGCTTCTTGGAGGTCGCCAACGAGGGTATGGCCAGGCCTATCCGTGCATTGACCGAGGCTCGTGGATTCGAGACGTCGGCCCATCATTTGGCTTGCTTCGGAGGCGCTGGTGGTCAGCATGCCTGCTCTGTCGCCGCGGTCCTGGGGATCTCCAGAGTTATTATTCACAAGTACTCATCTATCCTCTCCGCCTACGGCATGTCTCTGGCCGATGTCGTCCACGAGATTCAGCGGCCCGCAGCCATCACCTACGCACCCGAGTCGGAGCCTGAGATCCGCGATCAGCTTAACAAGCTGGCCGCCCAGGCCGCGCTCGAGCTGATGGAGCAGGGTTTTGCCCAGGAACAGATCTCTTACGACTGCTACCTAAACATGCGGTATGCTGGCTCCAGCAGCTCGCTCATGATCTTGAAAGGAGACGATTGGGATTTCAAGGGCGAGTTCGAGAAGGTCCACAAGAGGGAATTCGGCTTCCACTTCCCTGAGAAGTCCATTACCGTTGATGACATCCGTGTGCGCGCTATTGGGTCCGCGCAGGCGAGAGTAGAGAAGAGCCCATTCGCACAGCTGAAAGAGACGCAAGGCACTGCGGCGGTGACGCCACCGCCGAGCTGCATGAGCCGCGTCTACTTCGCGCCTGATGGCTGGACCGACGCGCCGACCTTTGAGCTGCAGGGCCTGCCTTCCGGCGCCAAGGTCCATGGCCCTGCACTCATCATCGACAAGACACAGACTATCGTGGTCACGCCTGGTACGCTCGCGACGATTCTCCCAAGCTATGTCGTTATTGACCGCCAGACGACCCCGGCTGTTGCCCAGATCACTGAGCAGGAATTCAGCCCTATCCAGCTATCCATCTTCGGCCACCGGTTTATGTCTATCGCGGAACAAATGGGCCGCACCCTCCAGAAGACCGCCGTCTCTACCAACATCAAGGAGCGCCTTGACTTCTCGTGTGCCATCTTCAGCCCGGACGGAGGCCTTGTCGCCAACGCGCCGCACGTCCCGGTGCATCTCGGTTCGATGCAGTTCGCCGTCCGGTACCAACATAAGCTGTGGGAGGGCAAGCTTCGGGACGGTGACGTTCTGGTCTCAAATCACCCGTCATGCGGGGGCACTCACCTGCCTGACATCACCGTCATCACTCCTGTCTTCGATGGCGAGGAGATTGCGTTCTACGTCGCCTCTCGGGGCCACCATGCTGATATTGGCGGCATCCTTCCTGGCTCTGTGCCGCCAAACTCTACGGCACTTTGGCAAGAAGGCGCCTCTATTGAGTCGACAAAGCTGGTGAGCGAAGGGGTCTTCAACGAGGAGGAGATTACTCGCTTGCTGCTTGTTGACCCTGCACAATATGATGGCTGTTCTGGCACACGCAAGCTTTACGACAACATCTCTGATCTGAAGGCTCAGATCGCCGCTAATGTCAAGGGCATCAGTCTGATCAAGGCTCTTATCGCCGAGTTTGGGCTGCCCACCGTCCACCGCTACATGTTCGCCATCCAGCACACGGCTGAGATCGCAGTTCGCGAGCTCATGAAGTCCACGCTGGACAAGTACCACGGTGAACCGCTCGTCGCCGTCGATTACATGGATGACGGCACCCCGATTCAGCTCAAGGTCTCTGTCCGCCCTGACGGCTCGGCCACCTTCGACTTCACCGGGACAGGCCCGCAGGTGCTTGGCAATACCAACGCACCCATTGCTATCACGCACTCGGCCATCATCTACTGCCTTCGCAGCTTGGTGAACTCCAACATCCCCCTCAACCAAGGCTGCCTCAACCCGATTGACATTGTCGTCCCCGAGGCGAGCATCCTTTCGCCGGAGAAGGGCCTCGCCGTGGTCGGCGGCAACGTGCTGACGTCGCAGCGTGTGACTGACGTCGTGCTCAAGGCCTTCAACGCCTGTGCCGCCAGCCAAGGCTGCTGCAACAACCTGACCTTCGGCACGGGCGGCAAGGATCCAGTCACGGGCGAGCACCGCGACGGCTTCGGGTACTACGAGACGATCGCGGGCGGCTCCGGCGCCGGGCCCACCTGGGCGGGCCAGAGTGGTGTGCACACGCATATGACCAACACGCGGATCACCGATCCGGAGGTGTTTGAGAAGCGCTATCCGTGCGTGCTGCGCCGGTTCGAGCTGCGGGCAGGCAGTGGAGGTGTGGGCAAGAACAGGGGCGGTGACGGTACGGTGCGTGAGATCGAGTTCCGCGTCCCGGTGCAGTGCTCGATCCTCAGCGAGCGCCGGAGCAGGCGGCCATACGGCATGAGCGGCGGCGGAGACGGGCAGGCCGGTGTGAACCTCATCGTCCGGAAGGACGCGGAGGGCCGCGAGAGCGTGGTGAATCTGGGGGCCAAGGCGACGGTGAGGTTGGATGCCGGTGACAGGGTTGTCGTCCAGACGCCGGGCGGTGGTGCTTGGGGCTCTCTCGAGCAGGAAGTTGGCTAGGTGGATGATGCAGCTTTCAGTTTCATGGTCTACTGGTTCTCTCGAGTTTGGCATGGCATAATATTCTTCTTGGAAGGTCTGCTCGGTGCAATGTTGTGACGCTCTCTCATCTTATAGAGTAGATATATCCACTACGCTTTGATTTCACCTTAGCTCCTATATCAACCTGTGACATTACCTAAACTCCTTACCCGTACTTATCCATTGATCAAAACCGTCCCAAACCTCGAGTTTAGCAGTTCGCTCAACGATCGACTAACCTGCCCAAACTACGTACCTCCTTACATTTAAAGACGAACAGTGTAATGGAGTCGTGGTTTGGGGAGATGCAGTGGTTGTTGACAGGCGTGGCAGTGATGTAACTTCTGCCATTCTGAATGTTGTGCATATACGTTTCATGCTATCCCCTCTATCCCCTTAAGAATTTCGAGGGCATCTGTCTCCTTAATCATACTAACGGAATTTAAAGGAGATTGAGGTTCCTAGCACCTTGTACTTCGGCAATAGTCATACATACTAGCAAGGACTCGATTCATTTTCTATGGATATCAGGATACAGCGGACTGGACGCAGACGACGCCAGGTTGTCACAGCACCTGGAGCTTGACAAGATTTTAAGGTGCCCATAACAACTCCTGATATTTTGCCTTGCAGCATGTTTCCGCCAGGGACTGGTGTGCTTGATCTAGTTGCATTTTGCATTGTACTGAACGGCTTGACAAGATCGTTCAAGAGCCGACCGTGCTGGACAAGACATCCGCCCCTGACCATTGTAGCTGCTTACCACTTCATTTTCTTCGTTCTCAGTGTCAGCATGAGTCCAAACTTCGCGACAGGAAAACGCGGCTTACAGCAAGAGTGGTGGGAGCGGGAGTCGCTGTGGCACTCCACGACGCGCATTTGGCGTAGCCGACGCTCTGGGCGATAAACAGGTCAGAGAAGGAGCAGTTGTCCAGGAGGCAAGGGATTGCGGCATTGGCGATGGCCGTCTGAGTCGGTCCGCACTGGCAGGGCATGTTGGTGCCCGGAGTGCAGTAGGCGTTGATCGCGGAAGAGAGGCAAGGGACCTGAAAAGAAGCTGAGAGTCAGACACTTCGTTGTCTATATTGAAGTGATGGTGCGAGAGAACTCACGGCACATGAGGGCTCGCCAGAGAGATCCTGGGCGGAGACGGCAGCAGCGATGAGAAGGATAAGAGTGTTCTTCATGGCGGCTGCTTTTTTGCTGATTCGGGTCTTGCGATCCTTCAAAGGCTTGGAATGGTGTTGTAGGAACTGTTGTAGTATCGCACTTGATAAGTCGATGCGATGCCTGAGACTGTTGCACAGAACTCCGTTGGGGAAAAGCCTATCTTATATAGCTGTACATACAGCCCTCGCTTGCATTCGATCCTGTACTGCAGCTAGAGAGCTGCCATGACCTGCTACATAGCGGTAAGGAAGTTGCGTCCGTGTCTCTGTGTCAGAAACTCTTTCACGATGTCAGACTCTCGTATCATAGGGTGGCTGTGGAGACGATGAACATCGAGGAGACACGCAACTATTGCAATCTTTGCTACCGTCCTGGACTGATAAAGGGCGGGGTGGATAGAGTTATAATCCGGGGAGATGACGGTCATGTGAATATCTGGCGAGATCTGGAGAAGCCCCTCGTGATCTGGCGCGATGACGGGGGCGTAGCCAACCATCGTTCCTACGAGCAAACAGCAACAAGGCCACCCCCTACGCTATCTGCTGCGTGCTTCAGCTGATGAACCACTATTAACGTCAATTTCGCCGATAACGGGGAGAAGGAACTCCATGTGTTCGAAAACTTACGCAAAACTCGGCCTCCGTGGAGCAGAAAGGGTTAGGGTACTGGCTGCACTTCCTTCGGTATGGGCTGTGCTTACCTCACGGTACTGGCTTTACCACGTTACATCTACAACGGACTCGACAATTGTCGAGTACACGACCAACAGGAGCGGTGAGCCTGGTAATGCGAGGCCGCGTAATTCATCTGTTAAGAGTCGTCCGTTAGACACAGGAGGGGAAAGGACTCGGAGTCGGGCTGAGGTGATAGGTCGAGGTAAACCCTGGGCGCTTCGTCGTTTTTGAGTGCGGCTCCTCTGTTGCAAGCTGTTGCACAGTGGACGAATGGCTTCACGTCTATGAACAGAAGACTGTGTGCGGTTTTGAGCATGCTAACTCGTCTATTGCTCAGGCGAGCTCATCCTCCTGCCCCATCCTCACTATGAGTACAGACCGGACACCCGCCAGCGATGCGGTCTCTCAGTAGCCTCGCATGCGTGACCTTGGTGCCGATGATGTTGCGCCTGGGACGTTCCTCCTCTCCGAATGCGAAGTCGACATCTGGAGGCTCCCCAGGGTGTAAGAATTCTAGCAGATGCGTCAGGTGGAAGATGTGTCCACACGTGAACCCGACAAGCGTTTCAGTCTCCCACTCGGTGAAAGGCTCATAGCAGCGTGCGCAATGACCTGGCTTCCACCCCTTTGACCTTGTCGCCTTCTGTTTCTGCGATGGGTCGTCAGCTGTCGCTAACCCGTCGGCTCCAGGTTGGGTCTGGCCGTCACCGAGCCGAGCAGGGTCCTGGCCAGCTTCGTCAACAGCTGGCACGTCTTGCACCTCCACGTCGATGTGGTCACCGCCCTGAACGACGACCTCAAACTTGACGCCCTTCCGCTGTCCGTTTCTCAAGATGTTTTGTGCCGCAGCGACTTCGCTTCGCAGCACACGTGCGACGCCTTCACTGATGCTGTACTGGATCTCGTGCTCCTTCATGATATGTTTGAGACCCTCCCTCAGTCCCTCTATCTCGAGGCCTTCCGGTATCCTTCGCACGAGTGTGATGGGATCTATAGCTGTCCCGACTTCCTCGAGCAAGGCGCGTATGAATCGCGGTTTGTCCATGCTGTAGTTCAGCAGATCCTCCCACAGATCGGGGTCGTCCTGCTCCTTGGCAAAAGATATTGCTTGGCTCACGTCTCCGAGCCGGTCGATGATGAGATAGAGCGCTCGTTTCATCTGTCCCGTCTTCGAGTAGAGATAGACAAGCTCGGGGATGTAGTTGTGATCCTCGCACTCTTGTGCTGCCTGCGTGGGTGGATTAGCAGAATCCAGCTTTCTTCAGGGCGCTTTCGAGCTCTTACCTTCTCGAACGCGTACGAGGTGGACGTCTTCAAGAAGTCCATGAGAATGGACTGGTCGTACATCGCGAAGAGATGAACTGCCAAGTCTGCGAACTCGTCAACGAGTGACTTGCTTTCCGAAACGAGCCGCTCGCGGTTCTCGCCCATGTGTTCCTCGATTCCGTCGCCTCTCCACAGAGCGCGGAGATAAAAGAACAAGTACAAATTCAGGTTCTTTTCTTGCAGTTGTGAGACCACTACCTCTGGTTTGACCAACCCATGCTGTGCTTCGTCCACAAGCAGAGTGATGGCCTCAGATGTCGCCTCCTCCAGCTCTGGTAACGTCATCCGCCCAGCTTGACCGGGGGGTACCCTGAGCGCAATAAAGCTTGGGATGTCATCTGCAACGGTGTCGGCCAAATGGCCGTCTCGAATCAGGCGCATTGCGCAGTCCGCGTCTTGTAACTTGATGTAGCATTTGAGCGCCTCGCGGTTTCGCCCGTTCGCCTCGTGCAGTTTGGCAAGACTCTCGATGATGATCCTCCAATCTCGACCTTTTTCTCCGCCTTCGACGCTGTCCTCCCTGACTTCGCGGTACTTGAGAAGGTTCTCCAACGCCGTCGTGACGGTGTTGAGGTCGTAGAGCTCCGGGCCCCATCGATCTAACAACTCTCGAAAGCGCACTCTGTCCGTCTGAATATAGTGGCCCAGCACAATCTCGTATACTGTCCCTGGTATCGGGGGATGCATCGGCTCTGTAGGGATGTAGTTTGCAATCTCATCGAACCTGTTCGCGCTGGCAAACGTCCAGATGCACTTTTCCCACCGATCCGAAGACGTCAGGACTTTGCCGGCCACCTGAGCGGCTCGAGTCCAGTCGCCAGCCTCGATGAGCTGCTGGATCCACAGGCCGCCAATTCGGCGTTTCTCCTTCTCGGCAGTGGAGTTGAAAGCTTTGCTTGTTGCATCGATTGTCGAGGCATTGTCCTCGTAGAAATCGTCGCTGCTCTGCGTTGCTTGCGACCTGTCAGGCGTCGATGGGCCTGCGATGTCTGCCTTCTCGGTAGTATTGGCTATCTCGGGGTGCTCATCAAGCAGCTCCCAGGCTTGCTGATAGTCATGACGCTCAATCAGCCACGCCAGATGGTCAGCCAGGTCTCGCTTCGTCGCAAGAATGCAGTCATAAGGGCTGTGGATGAAGATTTTGACTCCCGGCTTGATCAGATTGGGGTGCACAGCCGGCGGTGAGCGTTGGCTCGCCTTGACACTGCCTGATGTACTCGCAACTCTTGTGCTGGAGCCACCTTCGCCGCTGCCCCCGCTCCTGATGCTCGCCCCGGAGTTGAAGAGGGAGACCGGATTGATCGCTGCTCTCCACATGTCGGTGCCCAAGCCCGCCAGAGCCTCTAGTGCACCCCGGGACGACGCCGCAGCCGAAGCGGCATTCTGGGGCAACAGGGCCAGATGGTAGTCATTCGATGATAGCCGCTCATAGCGACTGACACTCAAGCTATCCTTATCGATCTCGGCTTGGGAAGCGAGGTCAATAAGCCGGAGCTCGGGCGGCTGGTTATTTTGCCGGCGTTGAATGCCTCCCGGAGGCTCGCTGCTGCTCGACGCCGTCGAAGCTTTTGATCTGTGTCCTCGAGCAGGGGCTTTCCCGCCGCTATCCTCTTCATCTTCGTCGTCATCGGGCAAGCAATAGGCAAGAACCAACAACAGATTCTGGGTATATAATGAAATGCCGGAAATGATGCAATCCATGCGAAGTCTAGAGACGGTGAGCCAGAGCGAGGCGGGGCAACCTGTAGTAAGGGCATGGACTCACATGTTAACAATTTCTGCTCGCCCGACAGACCTCTCACCGGCGTTCTTACCGACACCGACGCCGCCGGGATGGACATGGATAATCCAGATCGTGCCTCCCCAACCAACTAGAAGTCTTTCTATCCGCTTCATACTCTTCTCCTGCGTCTGCTTAAGCTTCTCCGTCGCTAGTGATGCCGCCGCCTCTCGCAGCTCTGGCTCGCCATCTTCAGATTCGACCGCTTGTTCGTCGATCCACTCGGCTCTTCCCTTCCAGACACCGGCCATGGTATCCCACTCCTCGGTCTGCGGTCTGTCTATATGGCCAATTCTCTTCCAGGCGTCCTCGGCATCAGCGCTTTCTAGATGCAACTTTGTACGCATGATCTTGATGCCGTGCTCGTTCAGCCATGCGACGTATTTCCCGGACAAAGACCACTTTATGGTACTTATAGTCCCTTCTCCAGAGTGCAGAATAGTATCCTTGCCGGTGTTGGTCCCGAGTCCCATGCTCCCAAGCCACCCAGATGCTGCCGCGGCAGCTGTGCCGACGGTAGTGGACGTGCTCCGGCCAGGTTGACCGCCCACAGTAAGTATGAGGTTCCCAGCCAAGCCACCGGAGAGGTACGTCCTGTCGTTCCGGTAGTCGGGCGATAATGCTACTGCCTGTACAGGTCGCGCGAAGTTCCGCAGCTGGACATCTTTGATATCCACGAGTGACTGCACGCAAACGTTGCCATCGAGAGAGGACGTGGCAATGTAGATGTTGTTTGAAGGAGTGTTGGGGATCGCCGGCGGTTCCCTTGGCCTTCTAGATGTCGCTGAGGGTGCAGATGTTGACTGCCGGGACTCTGGCCGCAGGGGGCTGGCGGCGGCCGCCTGGGTTGTTGCTCGTGTCGCAACATCTGACCTGATCCCTGGGAGAGGAGGCGGATATGGGAATATGGAGACGGAGGTGACGGTCGCGGAATGTGCGTGGTAGACGCGTAGGGCCTGGAATATCGGCAGCTGGACGACATGCTAGCTCGCTGTTAGCACTGCACAGGGACGGGGGAACGCGTGTTAGCCTACAATATTGCCGTTATGAGTGCCGATTATCTAGCCCAGAGCGTCAGTAAGCGGCCAGAATGGTGACGGACGGACGGAGCCTATTTCATACCATCTTGTCGCCGGCGACGAGAAAGGTGCTGGTAGCATCACCGTTGCGGTACACGGAGCCGAGGTGTGAAGTAAGTCTCGCGTACTTCAGTCTAGGCTCCTCGTCCTCGTCCTCGTCCTCATCTTCATCATCATCATCATCCCCGTCATCCTCCTCTTCCTCGTTTTCCGCGTCATCGTCACCTTCATCATCTCTGCTATCGCCTCCCTGTGCTGCAACACCGGGCTGGCTGCGGCTCTCCTGCTCTCCAGGCGCGTCTGGTTCTTGGGTACGTGGAGGAACCGTTTGGTGGGCGGTGGCCGGGCTCTTGCTGGCGCCGCCATCGCCGTCATCGCCGCCATCAAGCGACTCGTCTGACATAGTCGTTAGCCCTTGGAGGGTTGTGACGGAAACATTGTAGTTGCTGCTGATGGGTCCGAGGAGTGGTGTTGAAGGGCTTAAGGAGCTCGTTCGTTTGGTCAGGGAGCTCGGCCTGTGACCATGGAGCTTCCCTAGCAGGTACTGTACCAGACCTCCCGCACCTTACGTCAGAGCAGTACCTTACATAAGCCCGAGGTGACAGATAGATGCGGCATAGTGGGAGCTCAACACAGCCAATTAGGTACAGTAGGTAGGTACCCAGGGTACCTTCTGGACTACAGTACGGAGTACTAGTGTGCAGTGTACTGTCAGCCTTTCCTGGGAGGGCGGGCGCGTCTGGGTGTCCCGCACACGCGACTCCAAATAAATATCTACGCTCGACCTGGAATCTACAAAGTACATCAAGGCAAGACAAGTCGCCCGACGCAGAGCACGCTCGCCACAATGGCAGGCAAAGATGGTGGTGTCTAAATTCTCCTAAGCGATTGGCCCTGCTGAACAGCTTCCGGACCCTCGCCGCTTCTCCCGAATTCTGAATTTCCTGCCTGTTCGCACTACGACCAGCGAATGGAGCCTACGTCTCGAGATGGCGTCTGTCAGGTCTCTGGGGGCACACCAGCCTACCGGTCTGCAACACGCCATTAGTCAGAACCTCCTGCCCCATGAGCCTCCCGCGGACTCGTACACATGGGAGGTTACGCCTACGGATGCGGGCGGCGATGGGGAGAACGAAGGCGAGGATGAGCTCCTCACCGTCGGCAACTGCGTCCTGTGGTCTCGGGGAGGTGTGTTCCGCAAGAGTTTCAACTTCGATGTCGAGAATGAATCTGTCACACAGGCCCTCCTGACCTACTTTCCCATGTCGGAAGAGCATTCCTCCCCGAACTTCAAGGCAGACGGCACAACTTTAATGCCGGACTCGCAGTTCGAACAAGAGAAGACATCCTACGCGAAGGCACTGGTGGTCTTCCTTCGAACACAGGCCCATATCTGGTTCCTCTCGGGGACTAGCTATGTTGTTCATATGCCATTCGAGGTCGAATCCGCCTGCGCTGCTCCCTACGGCGTCATCATCCAACGCAAGTTTAAGACGGACAATGTTGCGCCGATCAGTCTCAAGTTTCCTCGAGTCCCGCCGAACTCGTTCGTCTCCTCCCACCTCTCGCCTCCGTCCCAGCGTCGTTCTACTGCCGGCTCCGCATTCTCCATCGAGGGACTCGGCAACCCGAAAACCCTCCCACTGAGACTGAGCTCAACGTTGGAGAATATGTTCGATGCGCCTCTCGAGGCATCCGACTCACACTGGCCGCGCCTCGTCTCTCTTACGGAGCCGCTGCTTGAGCTAGGATTGGTAGTTGCCCACCCCGAGAAACCGAGCAAGGACTCCCGACGGCGAAGTTCTATCAGATCACCTTTCCTTGATCCCGCTGAGGAGATCTTACATATCGAGACGATTGAGGAACCGGGGAAGAGCCGTGCCAACATAGATGACGCACTGGTGCTTGCGGTTACCGTTAACCGAGAAACCAGTATGTACTCCGTCTGGCGGCTGACATATATCAGGAATGAGGATCTATTCGCCAGTCGTCATAAAAAGCCCAAGGCAAAGGCCGCCCGCCGAAGAAGCTCGATGCAGCCCGGCATACCCAGCGGCGCGACCACACCTATGCCTCCGACTACCAGGGAGAGTTTCGGGGCGCCGATGCCTGGAAAGAAATCTCGCAAGAGTGAGAAGATGGAGAAATCCATCGAGATGGCCCTTTCGCTGGAACCTGAAAATGGAGGAGAGCTCACACGGAGACAGTCTCGTCGAGTGAGCTCTCTGCTAGCCAGGGCCGACTTGTCTGCCTCTCACGAGCGGGCGGGCTTTGCGGAGCCGCCGCTGGCTTCCAGTCAGGGCGCCGAGAGGAGAAATATGTCCAATGCAGCTCATCGGGGACGCCTGAGCGGGGGATACGGTCGCGGTAGCATGGGTGGGACCTATGGTCACAACCTCAATAATCTTAACAGCCTCTTAGAAGCTCCAGTTGATGACCTTCTTGATGAGCTTCGCTCGGGCGGAGACTTTGAAGCCTTCCACGACCTTGATCTTGACAACCATGGTTTCGATGGGCTGACCCGCGAGATCCTGCTGACCAAAATTCACACCGTTCCAATGGACAATGCCAATGTACGGTACTCCCTCTCCGACAAGCCTGCACGAACGCAGTCCAAGGTCTTCGTTGTTGCGGGTCCGCCATATGCGTTCGACGAACAGGGCCGGCGCTATGTTCTCGTCGGAATCCAGGATCCGGTGGACAAGCGGCTGCAACTTCTCACCCTCTATCTTGAAAAGCAAAGGAGATTCGACTTGGCTGTCCAGGCGGGCAAGAAAGCCACGCCAACGGGCTCGGAGTATACCAAGATCACCCCTGGCGTCTTACGCAGGGCTCAAAATGTGGTAGACTCTTGTAAAGTCTCAGATGGCAGCCAGTCCTCGATCATGATATTGTCTGAAAACATGGCGGGCCATCGGGAAATCAGCATCCAGGCGCCATGGAGTCCTGTCGTCACAATAACGCTTCCGAGGTTGTTCCTCGACAACCTCAACAGCCTGGATTACACTGGCAAGCACGTCAATCGAGAAGTGCGAGGGAGGAAATCTCTCGACGCACAGTTCTCGTCCACTCATGTGGAAGCTCTCCTGCACTCGAGACCAAGGGGAGTAATTGACATTCGAGACAAGCAGGGGCTTGTTCACCGGATCAAGATCCAACTGCAGCCCACTTCCCCCCAAACCCGCAAGATACTGGCGGTCTGTCGCAGTATACTACCTACTTCCTACGGCGAGAAGATGTTGGCAGGTTGGTGGCATATCATGAAATGGCTACCAGAACAAGGGGAAGACATTGCCGACTGCGAATGGTCCTCCCTTGTCATCGAGCTTTTCGCCCTGTACTTGGCCCTGGGCCACTCCGATTCATCCACAATTAAATACGACTCTCAACGTCCGCCACGCAGAAGGGCAAGGGTCAGTGATGTTCCCACGATGCTCAACTGGGATGCGATGCAGACATTTGACACGCCCAATGCCTCAGCTTGTCCGACGTGGATGGCGTCCCATGCCTGGCGCTGGCTAGGTGATGAAGGCCATATCGCGACGGGTGAGAAGGATGGCGACTCGCAGAAGGAAAGCTTTGTCTCGGCGCATGTCAGGTACGCAAAGCAGTACTTGGCTTCGGAGCAGGGGCAGGTCGCTCTCGGGCCTGCGGGGTATTTGCCGACGGCGTTAAACAGAAGCCCAGAGAGCCGAAGGAGGGCAGCTTGGAGCATCGCCAGCGCATTGCACCTGCTCTTAGAGGAACAGAAGCTGAATGTTATGTCACCGGAATACCTGTCACCTGGCCGCGCTGACCTGCGGGTTGTGCTCTGCCAGATTGGCAGATGGCTACGCTGGCGCGATTTCACAGCCTTACACGAGCTCGGCATCCAGTCTGATGTAGATACAAGACAGGAATCTGGTAAGTGGGTTCTTCTTAAAGGAAGATGATAATGACTGACGTCTGGCAGAGCTCGAGATCAATCCACCTCTTCCTGACTCGCCGAGCCTGACTTCCGTCTTTGACTGGATCCAGTCACACCTAGCAGGCAACAAGAGCGCCTCTATCCCAACTTTGGCTGAGATATACAGTACTGCAAATCAAGAGACGGTTAAGGAAGCAGACAAAGCACGTCGCTGGGGCACGGTGACTCCGAGGACGTTGATGTTTGAGAAATTCTTTGCGTCCCTTAAACCTTCGGGGAGCCACGTTGAGTTTGTAGAGGCGATGCGGGCTTGCGGCTTTACAATCGAGGTTCTGGAGACGCTGCCAGAAGCTGTTCTCGCACCGCTGCAAGACGCTATCTTCTTGTGCCAGCCGCGACCGCCACCGAGCTGGGGCAAAGACCTGCTTGCGTTGGTCAACCGCTCCGACATGGCCTTGGTCCTCGAGCCAGACCGGGTCCGCCAGACGCTACCGGTGAACGTCACTGTAAGTTACCGAATGCCCTTTCCTCTCCTAACGCTGACTCAGTCTCAGACCTCGTCCCACGCGGCGACGTGGGACTTCCATATGGTCTGCACAAGCATCGACGATGTCAACAGCGTAGGGTATGACGAAGGCGAAGGGACGGAACGCCAGGCTGTTGTCCGTGCCTTATTCAAGGACGATCGCCGCCTTAACGAGGCACAGAACTTGCTGTGCACACACCGCCAGAGAGTCGTCCGCTTGAACCCAGAGCCGCATTGGACTGAGCCGGAGTATCTCGAGAAACAGAAAGAGTTGGTTACGACTGTAGCCACCGGTACGCTGGCGGTTCCCGCCGGCCGCGGCCTATTATACTACAACCTCAGATATCCGCTTCTCACTCAGAAGTTCTTCATTGGAGGGTTCAATCTCTCGTGTCTTGTCAAACCTGCCAACAACACGGTCGGTGTTGAGAAGACATTGTTCAACGAGGAGAAGGTCAACTGGGCTTTCTTCCATCAGGGTGTTGCCGCGGGTCTGGCGATATCTTCGCAAGCGAAGGGAATCGATACTTCATGGATTCTGTACAACAAGCCCGGTCAGGATCTCAACAACCGACACGCTGGATTTCTGCTTGCATTGGGTCTAAATGGTCACCTCAAGTCGGTTGCGAAATGGGTTGCGTTCAAATACCTGACGCCCAAACACACCATGACGTCGATTGGCCTGCTGCTCGGTCTTGCGGCGTCATACATAGGGACCATGGACTCACTGATTACCCGGCTCTTGTCTGTCCATGTGACCCGCATGTTACCCCGTGGTGCTGCCGAGTTGAACCTCTCACACTACACCCAGACAACGGGCATCATGGGCATCGGCCTCCTGTATTGCAATAGCCAGCACCGACGAATGAGCGAAGTCATGATGTCGGAAATTGAGTATGACGAGGACGAAGATGACGAGGATCCCCTGCGGAACGAAGGCTACCGCCTCGCAGCCGGATTTGCTCTTGGCTTTATCAACCTTGGAAAGGGCGCCGACCTCAAGGGCTTACATGACATGCGGCTGACTGAGAAGCTTCTCACTCTAGCTTCGAGCACCAAGAAGATCGAGCTAGTGAACGACCTCGACCGCTCTGCAGCGGGGGCCGTTGTCGCCATTGCCTTGATGTTTATGAAGTCTGAGGACCACATCGTAGCGCGCAAGGTCGATGTCCCCGACTCGCTGTTACAGTTTGGCTACGTCCGGCCGGATCTTCTACTCCTCCGGACGCTCGCGAAGAACTTGATCATGTGGAGCAAGATCCGACCAACCTTTGAATGGATGAGGGCCAACCTTCCCAAGGAGCTTCGATGGCGGTACAAACTAGGCGGTGCGCACACGCTGCGCAGCAAGGACATGCCTTTCTATTCTATCTTGGCAGGGCTGTGTTTCTCCATCGGCCTGAGATATGCGGGGTCGGCCAACATACAAGTCCGAGACCTGCTTGTTCATTATCTCGACCAGTTCATACGCATTGTACGGATAGATGCCGACACTCCCGACGCGCAACTCGCAAGGGGCAATGCATGTATGTGCATGGACGTCGTAGCCCTCTCGGCTGCGGCGGTGATGGCTGGCACAGGTGATATCATGGTGCTACGGAGACTTCGCTCTCTCCATGGCCGTAACGACGCTCATACGACGTACGGTAGCCACATGGCAGCCCATCTGGCGGTGGGGGCCCTGTTTCTTGGTTGTGGGACGGCGACATTCAGCACGAGCAATCTTGCCATAGCAGCACTCATCGTGTCTTTCTACCCGGTCTTCCCTGCGGACGTGCAAGACAATCGCTCACACCTGCAGGCTTTCCGGCATTTCTGGGTGCTTGCGACGGATCTTCGCTGTTTAGTCACGAAGAACATCACGACAAGCCAGCCAGTGAGCGTACCGGTGCTCATCAAGATGAGATCATCTGCAGTATCCCTGGCTAATGATGATGACGCGAGCGGCGCCCTGAAACAGGAGACCGTCATCCGCAAACACACTCCCTGCCTCCTCCCGCCCCTCGAAGACATCATATCTATCCGCACGGACGCTACAGCGCAAGGGTATTGGAATTTGGAGCTCGACTTCACTCAGAAGCCCGAGCTCGTTGCCACGTTCCACAAGGACCAAAGTCTATATCTCCGCCGCCGACCCATCCACGAAGGCGCTTTCGCGGCGACCATTCGTGCACTCGGCCAGGACGCGCTCTCTGAGGCCGCGGAGAAGGTCGAGCCAGGTCAGGGGAGCGGCAGCGGTAGTGCTCTGCGGAAGAAAGACCCACTAGAGTGGGTGTTTGACCAGGACACGCTGAAGGTGCTGACACACGCGGAACGCACAGCCGTCTTAGACCTTCTCAGCGGTGATAGTGAAGGCGCGGCCGGCTCGGCTGTCGACACAAGGTTGACGCTCGAGGCTGGCATGGATGGCTGGTCGAGGGAGAGTCTGCAGGGGCTGAAGCTGCTCTTCGAATGGGCTGATAAGCGATCTCTACATCGGGATGCAGAGGTGGCAGATGGCCAGCCGATGCGTGACCAGCCCGAGGGAGAGGATGGGGAGAGCGGCTGGTGGATAAGGGACAGCGTCGTTGAGATGTTGAAGGGGAAGGTATGGCTTGCGGCACGGGCAGGGGAGACCTGAAGGTTCGGTCCATGTTTGTTCTTGGAGTCGGGCGTGCATGGGTGTCATAATCGAGGCAGCATGGAAAGAAGCATGGCTTAGACAAAATGAGGTCGGGGTATTAGATGACACGGAGTACGCGTTCGCATATCATGATGCTACAGAATTACGAATAGCGGCTCGACTGGAATGGCACACCCTTCAGTGGCCAAGTACTTGAGCATCCCTCTCTGCTGCTACCGTCCCCAACCTCCGCCGCCCTCCACTTGAAAATTGGGCCGAGGACTGCCATGACCAGAAATAACCGCGTCAGATGTTGGGCACGCTTGTGTCCATTCCAGGACTCTGAGGCGAATCCAGCTCGCCCCGGTTACCCTGGCTCTGAGCATGCTGCTGCCAGATTTCGTACACGCCTATGCCTCCTTCGCTGTCGCCAACGACGACCAAACCACCGTCGACCGAGAACGCGAAGTCGGTAACTTTGCTCAGGTCGTCCAGTTGATTGAAGTGCGGCAGGCTCAGCAGTCGCTCGTTGGGCCAGGACCAGACCTCCCTGCCGCTCGAGGTCTCAATTACGGCGAATTTACCCCCCGCCGCATCGCAATAGGCCACGAAGCGGCCGTCGGGCGATATGGCCGACTGGACGTTCGGCATCGGAAGGATCCGCGTCTTGTTCTCCTCCATCTCCCAGATCAAGATGTACCGCGACGTGACGGACACCGGCTTGTTCCAGTAGCCGCCCGGCACGAGGACGGGCCGGTGGCTGGCGGGGATCCACGTGGACACGGCGACGTTCCCGTGTGCCACAAGGCCCGACGGCAGGGCCATGTGCAGCTCCTCGTGCTCGGATATCGTCCAGCGCCACGGCACGTGGCTCTGCTCGGGCCCCTGGCCGGTATGCCACGCCACAAGCATCGGCCGCTGCGCGTTGGGCGGGTCGCGTGCCCTGGGCCCCGCTACACCTACGAGCAGCGGCTCGGTGGTGGAGAAGGCGAGTTCCGGGTACTTTAGGAGGAAGGGCAGCCCGGCCTGCTTCAGTTCGATACGGGCGCCAAGGCGGAACGGCTCCTTGAAGCCCGGGTCGCGGCTGAAGTCGAACAGGTCGATAGCGTCGGCCACCTCGCCCCGGTAGACGGCGAGGCTGCCGCGCCAGGAGCGCCAGGCGTCGTCGCGCACGGCGGCCCAGCGGAAGGCGCGGTCGATGGACTGCACGCGGCGGCGACGCGCCCAGTTCCAGAGCTCGAGGGTGTTGCCGAAGGAGGCGCTGACGGCGACCATGGCCATGGACTCGGACACGATGGCGTGGCTGCGGATGAAATAGTTGCGGCTGCGCGGCTCGACCCGCACCTTAGACGAGACCTTGATGACAGACTGCAGCGTGTTCGTGGCCAGCGACCAGATCTTGACGTGGTGGTTCGCGTGCTGGCTGGCCAGGACAGACCGGGCGGCGGAAACGTCGAGATAGAATATGCCGGTGCTCTTGTCCTTGTCGAATAGGCGCTTGCTCGGGACGAGCTCCATCTGCAGGCCCGGAGCGTTCTCGCCGAGGTGCTCCTGTGGATGCGTGAAGACCTCGGCACCGTAGGAAGGGAGCGGTGATGGGACGCCCCGCTCGATGGTCTGCGAGGAGTTGCCCGAGGTCGACTCGCTGATGGAAGCCGGGTAGGAGAATGTTCGTCCTAGTGGAGAGGGCCGTGGTGATCCGCCAGCAGTGTCCATCGTCGTCGTAGATGTCCTGACGGAGCTCGGCTGTGGTGGAGAGTCAAAGAGGGAGGGGGCGCCATCGTACGAACGCTGAGACGACGTCCGTTTAGAAACGGGAGAGACGCCCTCTGCCGGGGTCAACGCCGGAGCGAGGGCAGGGCGAGGTTCAAAGGCAGCGACGGGTCTCCGTCTGAATTGGGAATCACTCCCCATGCCGCTGCCTGTTCGTCTGTGGATGTTTCGAGGCGGGATAGGGGGCGGATTCGGCTCATTGTAGAAGGGGACCACACCGTCTCCTGGTGGATACCACGGCCCAGCAGCTTCAAGAGGCTGTTGGAACTCAAAGGGGAAGTTTGGGTCTTTGAGGGTCTGGATCTCTGCGGCGAGCATCTTGTCGGAGTCCTCACGGTCGTGATGCCCATGCTCACGGCGACCAGTTACCGCCTCCTTTTCAGGCGTGCCGGTGTCCGGTTCATAAGGTTGCACGCCCGTCCTGGATTGTACTTAGTTCCGAATCTGCTGTTCACAACCCTAAGGAGATAGATGCTCACATATTCCCTGGGCCATCTTTGACTCGCTGCTCGGTTGACACTGTACTACCGACCTGCTTCACATACACAACGACGTCGTTAAGATACTGGTGAATAGAGGAGACCAAGCCGCTGTCGCTATCGTCGGTCTGAGGGACCAGCCTTTGCAGCAATGTGGTCTCCACCAGGACCCGATCTGCCTCGATCTTGAACTCCTCAGCGCCATCTTCCGCACCGGTGACGAATGCAATGTTATCCTTCCTGGACGTACTGATCCACCGAGAGTCAGCGCAATTCTGCGGCGCATTGATTCCCTTGATATGCGTCACTCACAGGTTAGCCACCTCAAGGGAAAGCCCGAGAGCTTCTCGATGCAACTGAAGACTCGTCTTTAATGCGCCAACGGCACTCTTATCATTGGCGCCCCATGCCGACTTCCCAAGCTCGCCAGGAGTCCCACTCCAACACGCTGCGAGAATAGCATCAATACGCCCGGTCACGGCTTCACAGCTCCTGAGCACTCCTGCGATGCGAGGGTGAAGTTCAGAGGGCACGTGCTCGGTGTCCGCTCGCAGCAGCTCAAGCGTCAGGCGCAGTTCAGAGAGCTCTCGCGTTAGGGTCACCAGATCAACGTGTGCCGCGCGCGCGTAACGTACAAAACGAGTGATGGTATCACCTGCTGATGACAAGGCCGTCAGGAGAGCCTGTATTGCCTCCGTCAACGGTGCGGACCCCATCATTCGATCGCTTATCCGGAACGTGGAGATGAAACATGGAATAACCAAAGAAGTACGAATCCATCAAGTTCCGAGAGACTCGGCGACGGTATCGAATGTCGATCTTCACCCTGGGGAACAAAGATTTGGAGCAAGGCCACTGGCTGCTTCCCCGCCTTGTTCCCCCATGGCGAGGTAAGGCTTGGGGAATCCCGAAAGACAAAGGCGTACCCATGTGCCAGGTTGCACCACGCTGAAGTACGGCCGGTGGGCGGGAGGGTGAGACGGTTGGGGGCTACCTCCTTTCGTAAGCGTGCCTATCGGAGCGCGACTTGCTGTTGGCATCATGCATCCTTTGTGCCCTCTGAGCCACACCCGTGGCGCCATCCAGCAGAGATCTGCTGGCCCCGTAGTGCTCTCGATGGAAGCGGCGTGGAAGAAGTCTAGAAGACAAGGGGGAAACGGGTGTCGACGCCGCGTCACGAGCGTCTAGTGCTGTCGAGTTGCAATCGCTGCTTTGTTCAGCAGCAGCACCAACCACTTACCCCCTCAGTTCCCTAGCATGTCTAGATATGAATGAGGTATACAGCTCGAGCCGACACAAGTCTGCAACAGTTCAAATGACGAAATGGGGATACAGATCGAAATGACATGAGCTTGCTTCTTGAATGAAGTTGATGCGACGTGACACAAGTGTACACACAGCTGGGCTTTGTGCGGCTGGAGGCATGGCTGCGCCTTTCCACTTGGGGGCGTAAAGACAGGCTTTGTGTATCCACCCACCCCCCAAAAAATGATGATAGCCTCTCTACGTGCCAAAGACATTTCAACTTTCGGTAGAAGCGGTTGCATCTCGGAAGAAGCTAAAGCTTAGTATTGGGAGAACGGTCTTATCTTCGTCTATACAGACAGCAATATCTGGTCTCTCGGGGATTGCCTTGTCGCATTCGGGGCGGATAGCTAGATTAGGATAGCAAGTGGCAGTGGGTATCTTAAGGCAGAGATGGTTAAGTGTTAATGAGTGCTGCTTAGCATAGTTCAGGCCGTCGGGCAGTTCAACTTGGATAACAGACCCCCGAGACAACGTGTAGACCTGTCTTTGCGGAGTTGCGACCCTGGTATTTTACTTGAGAAGACCTTCAAAATACAAATATGTGAGAAATGCCACTTTGTAAGCAGTCCTAACCTGGAGCCAAGCTGAGAAACCTACAGTTATTATCCTCATGCGACAAGATAAATGCTCTTGATAAGTAAATCTGAATCAAGGGTTGTCGCCATTACTGACCCCTTCTCGTCCCGCATTATCCCTTATGGTCTGACATGATTGTGCGAGGACATTCCCTGTTGTTGCTCACATTCTCTTATAACTGCCGACGGGAACTTTCCGGCCCTGGACACTTAAAAGTTACTATCCCTATCTGCATGACAGATATGTGTAGACTGTGGCCTGGCTATTCCAATCCCCTACTCTGAGAGTCATCCTCTTGGACTTTACGACAAAGGGTTTCTTAATCCACAGTGTTCTTCTTAGGGGCGCCGGGGCCTAGTCTATACCCAGAGTGTTGCTTCAGTGTCGGCCTAATTGATGTTGTGAGATTAGATTGACATCCAGGTTCTCTGGGAGTCCTCAACGAAATACAGTGCCAAGGACAGGCTTTCTGATCTATCGAGACTTTTCGTCCTCATCCACGAACCGAGGATAATATATTGGTTAAATAATTATTAGCCGCGCGACTCCGGTACTCGGCATCGCACTATCTCCTTCCATATCTTCCTCCATATCAGGCCTACAATTTATCCTTGAATATTAAAAAGCCCGCCATCCTCATGGTATAAGCTCATTCTTGCAAAGTCAGGAGCGCGAGGAGAGTCTATTCCTTACCCTCTGCGTCACCTCGTCTTTGGTTCTTACGACAAAACGACTTCCTACTCAGTGTGGTGATAGGATTGCGTAAGTGACAATGTGGCAAGTCTCTGTTAGTGTTTCAGCCTTCCTATGGCTTGTTGGTGTCTCCTCTTCGTTTGTAGGGAGCCATAATGAAAGATTCCTGGCCGAGATCATCAGCGCCCAGCGGCATGACGCCCTGAAGCCTAACGTGACATGGACGGCGTCAACCCTCCACCAGTTCGGGAAACGACAGGACGAGAATCGTTGTGGACCCGATGCCAACGAAAGCGTCTGTCCTGGGGCGACTTGCTGTTCGATGTATGGTTACTGTGGTACTGGCCCCGAGTACTGCAATAGGTTCGGCTGCAGGACCGCCTATGGCTGGTGCGACGGTCAACCTCTTCCTTCGTCCACCACTAGCCTTTCGACCTCAACCTTGACGACGAGTTCCATTGCCACGAACACGATCCCGACTTCTAGTACAAGTTTGTCTTCGACAACTTCCACCACGGCCAGCACATCTCCAGTTTACTCGCCTCCGCCACCTACCGGACCACTGTCCATCTCGACAGATGGTATGTGCGGGAATACTACAACTTGCGCTGGTGCAACAGGGTTCGGGAGATGCTGTTCCTACTACTTTTGGTGCGGTGATGGAGATACGTTCTGCGGCGATGGATGCAGGGCTGGATTTGGCTATTGCAGTGGCGAGTCTGAGTTCGTGACGACTACATCATCGATAAGCTCGTCTACGTCAACGTCGACAAGCGTCTCCTTTTCTTCATCTAGCACAACCACTCCTACTCCCTTCAGTACCACATCTACGGCCAGCAGAAGCTCGTCTTCAACTTCTGCTTTTAGCTCATCGTCAACCTCTAGTTTGATAACTTCAACAAGCACGTCGACTTCATCTCCCCTGCCAAGCGGGCTGACAAGTACGACCAACGGGATGTGTGGGAACGGTACGACATGCGCCGGGTCGAGCTACGGTTCGTGCTGCTCGCACTTCTACTACTGCGGTAGTGGGGACGCCTACTGCGGCGGCGGCTGCCGAGCCGGGCTCGGCGATTGCCAAGGGGCGGGAGTGCCGCTGCCGCCGGCCGTGCCCGCTAGCACAAACGGCATGTGCGGTAACGGTACAACGTGCACCAACTCCGGCTTTGGGGCTTGTTGCTCTCGCTTCTACTACTGCGGAAATGGCGATGCCTATTGCGGCACCAACTGCCGTCCGGAATTCGGGACCTGTACTTGGAACTCGTATTAAGGGGAGGGTGCGTGTTCGCACCTTGGAAAGGCGGGCAACCGGACCTTAACTGCTCATTAGTCTCCAGAACAAAGTGTACAGTAGTTCTTAAAAGCGGACTTGATTGCGAATCAGGACGTAACTGGTCATGACGTTTTGGAAAGGCATCATCAGCTCGAACAGTCACGTCTGACGTATGTCTGGCGTGTAGAATGTCGATATCTAACATGGAGACCTGTAATTCCTTTGATTCTTGATCCCTAGCAAGGAAAACACAGCTACATAGGCATAGACCAGGGATATCCCTTGGAAATGTGAACAACTAAAATGAAGACATTACGCACCGGGTCCCACAAGATCAGCGGCAGAGATCTGTTATCTCGTCATCCGTCTAAGCATCTCCATCACAAGGCCTAGTCGCTGGTTCCTATCGGTGGAGATCTGAGCAATAAACTTTGGTGATGTTCACGGGATGGGCGCTTGTTTTACATGATCTTGCTCGACTGCTCGGTTAATCACGTCCACGGCAGCCTGGGAACGAGGCGTAATGACGGCGTGGAAATCCATTGGTGGCGGTCTTTTGGCAGACAAGTCAGCAACAGCTCCAAAGCTCGAGACGAGCGACCTGAACTCACGATGCCAGGAAAGCGCCCCAATCCATGGGGTCCAGACTTGGCAGGACTTTGTGCCCCTTTTTGTCGACAGGGGCGGTGATGTTGAACGCCCAGGCGAAACTCGAGACCACTGAGGGAAGGGGGTCAGTCAGGAACATACATTGACACTGAAAGCCACAGACTTACATAAAAACAAGGTTTGCTCGGCGAAGTGCTGGCCGAGGCATTTGCGGCTTCCACTATAACAGCCGGCATTAGCGACATTCTGGGGGTGCAGAGGCATGCAGCAAGGATTCAAGCTCACAAGCCAAACCCGGCATGAGGCAGGTTATTTAAGCGCCCATCCTTGTCCAGGAATCTCTCCGGCTTGAATTCGTGAGGTTCCGGGTAGAGCTCAGGGTCTTCATGGATATGCTGCGATAATGCAAAGACGGTTGCCCCCTTGGGAATGAAGTAGCCAGAATATTCATCGTCTTTGACAACCGCGTGCGGAATGGCTACTGGTGCCACCGTGCGCCAGCGGAAGGCCTCACGGATCATGGCAGTGATGTAAGGGATGCGTGCGACGTCGTCAAAGGTCGGCAGGCGATGCCTTCCGACCATCTCGTCGACCGCTTCCTGTGCTTTCTTCAGAATATGTGGGAAATACATGAAGATGATCATGCTGATGCACGTCAGATCATTGTATAATCACTGATTAGTGAGTCGGGAAAATGGGAAGTGCGCAACTCACAAGGCGACCGTTGTGCCTGTCAAAGTTTCGGTGCCGCCGTCGACCATAGCCGCGGCAATCGTTGTGCCCTCGAGCGTGCTGATCTGGTTCATATGCGTCTCCTGCAATGTCTGGACGAGACAAGGATGCCCGTCCCTATCTTCCTCGGCCTGCCTTTTCGTCATGTCCCACAGTTCACGATAGAGCGTGTCCACCTCCTCGCGCCACTTCAGACCCTGCCTCTTCCAGCTCATGCCCGGCAGCCAGGTTGGAAGGTGCATGAGGAACGGCACATAGTCGACCCAGAACCGACCCTGGATTTGAGAGATGAATTGGTGATCTGTCGCCTCATTGATCCGATTGATAAGAGGATGGTCAAGGCTGGCCATCGAGCCGTGTGCAAAGGTCGTGTTCAGCATGACGTTCACTGTGAAGCACTTGATGATAGTGATGAAACGTTCGGGGTGCTGGGTAAGGCGCTGGAGGAATAGATGCATCTCTGGTATTTCCGCAGGGTGTGCCCAGTCCTTGAGTGCCTTTGCGCGGAGGCGCTCGGCCAGAATCTTTCGCTGCCTCTTGTGGGTGTCATGCTTGGTCCGCGCAGTACCGATGTAATATCCATTTTGAGTGACGAGCTCCTGTGCCACCACCAGCTCCGGTCGGTCGCCGTAGTTCACCATGCGCTTCTGCAGCAGCGCCTCGGCGTGCTCCATCTTTCCTAGAAGAATGACGGGCCTCCCCATCACCCAGTACATGACGATATCGCCTGTCAATGTTAGTAGTTCATCTGTTTCCCTACTAACCTGGCATCCTCACCGTACTGCCTCGCCCACTCGCCATACGTGATCCAAGGCCTTTCACTGTTAATATCAAGCAGGCTTCCAATGATAGGGTTCCCTTTGGGGCCAGGAGGGTAGCGCCGCTTTGGCTTGGAGTAACTGTGCAAAAGCCACGAGACGAGTAGTGCTACTGACAGCAGCAATGAAAGGGGTACGCCCATGACAGCCATGATTATCAGGGTGATGCGAGCCGGTGTAGACCAGGGACGTTCGGCGCCCCCCATCCAACAACCTCGGAGGAGCTTGCTTCTTGTAGCCCTGCCTCGCATGAGGGGGCCTGAGCCGTCCGATTGCGGTGCTGATTATGATACGAATCGCCCGGATATGGGCGGCCGAGAGAGTCGCGCTTTCCTGCACCCCAGGGCTTTTAAAGATAAGGTTAGCTCCGACTGTGTTTCTGTTTCAAGGGTTCCACGGCACCGGTAGAGGACGCGAAGAGCGAGCAAGAGGTTTACGGGCCGTCAACGCTACAGAATCAGGGGTGCGGGCCGGCTACCACCTTCCGGGCTTGGGGTTCCGGACCGTTCGCAAGTATAGAAAGTAGATAATAGCTGTTTGCGCCTAGGATTTTGGAGGTCTTCCTCCTGACGATGGAGGTGGACGAAACCCCTCTTTCACGAACCCCTCCTCAGCCAGATAACTAACCCACTGGCCTTACCTCCTACATAATCTCAAGTGCAGCGGTTCTCGGCGCAAAGAAGTAGAGTGTCGATCTCTTCCTCTTGCTCCTCCTTTTCCTATCACGTGCGAGCGGACTTTGAGAGTTGAAGATGTCCGGACCGCGATATCCTGCGATACCTCCGGAGAAGCTGAACCCGGCTCAGCAGGTTTTCCATAATGAGATGATGGAGAAGATACAAAATGGCATGGGATCAACGTGAGCCTCCGTCTACTGTGGCCGCTCATAACACATGCTAAATGGTAATATGTAGGTTCACGTTGATAGGCAAGGAGGGTGAACTACTGGGACCTCTGTCCATCATGATGTACACCCCAGAGTACTCAACACACACTATGCGCCTCAATAAGGAGGTCTTGAACCTCCCAGCTCTAGAGCCAGCAGTGACAGAGGTTGCCATCTTGGCCACCCAAGGCCATTACACGGGGTCGTTTGGTGGTGGCTTCCTCACCTATTCGCACTCGAGGATCACCGCAAGCAAGGGCTTATTGACGGAGGAGCAGATGAGGAAGATCACCGAGGGTGAAAAGCCCGCGGACCTGAGCGAGAAGGAGAGCGTGGCGTTCGACTTAGCGATGCGACTGGTCAAGGGCGGCAAACCTCTAGAAAAGGAACTGTGGGAGCGTGCGAATGCTATATTGGGGTTCGACCAGACGCTTCATGTCATACAGCTTGTCGCGTATTACAGTCTGCACGGGGTCACACTCAACGCCGGTATCATAGGCGCACCAGAGGGTGAGCAAATTTGGAAGTCATGAGGCTATATGCAGGCTTTCGCGCCATACATCCCTCGGTGTAGAAGCGCTTAAGCTATGACAGACTTGAGGGTCTAGTCAGGGCTTTCAAAAGACTCCTTAATATCGTGACTGAGGCCAAAGAGCATTTCGTTCAGCCTTAGGGATCTTGGAAGCCTGGTCAGATTTGTGACTAACTGCCCTTAAAAGTGCAGGCTGCACCGTCAAGCACTGAGGCGCCCAGGACTTTGGCACTCACCCGCTTCATAGCGTCTGAGATCCGATCGGCTGTCTTCTTCCGACCTGACAGCAACAAGATTAGCTCCGGCGGGGATCCCAAGGATCTTATTATGGGGCAGTGAAGCAGCGCTGATAATTAGACCAAGGTCGGCATCTAAACCTTGTCGTTTCCTCAACGAATCCGCGGTCCAAGCAACACTCTTATCAACCCTAAGGACGCCCAAGGAGAATAGCTCGAATGTGTGACCGAAAACGGAGCGTAGCGGTCTCAGTCCAGCATTTGTATGTATCTCTGGTTTATCTTTGCGGAATAAGCATGTACGTACTCCGTGTGCGGCAGAGGGCCATCCTTCTCCACAGACTACCTAGTTGAGGGAGCCCCTCGGCTTCGATGGTCTTATCCGAGCTCATGGAGATAAGCATTCAAGGCCGCCCTGGTCCTTTTCGAGCAAGATGCCCGAGCCTTCGGCATCGGATACGTTCGTGGCCACGTCTTGCCAGGAGGCTAGCCACGGACCGTGTCGATCTCCTCCGCACAGGTGTCGCAGACGGGCGCGCCGTATAAAGCACGTATCGTCCGGTCCTCGGTGACATCCCGCGCAAGGGTAAAGAGAGAAGCTTACAAGCTCTAGAGGATACATTGCTGAGGCCAAAATGCTGAAGATATCGAGTTACCAGTGGCCTTTCAGGGGCAATAACCTTATTCAGGTCCTTAACTATGCGAACTCGTTCGCGTTCATGCTCTATGGATGGGATGCTGGTAAGGATTCTATCAATTCCCCTCGGGGTTATGCTTCGACTGTGTCAGATTGACGATCTTTACTCTCATTGAAGGTGTCATTGGCGGTGTCCTAGCCAACCCTCACTTTCTGGATGCAATCGGCAATCCAACAGACTCAAGATACATCACTTTCATTGCTGCAGGCATTTTGCTCGGCGATGTAGTCGGCCTTGCTGTCATTGCTCCTCTTAGCTGGCGCCTCGGGAGACGCAGAACCGTTATCTTGTGCTGCTGGACTGCCATCGTCGGGGTCATTCTACAGACTGCCACCCAGAGCCCGATCGAGATTCTGGTCGGCAGAGTCATTCTCGGTATTGCCAATGGACGTACGTACAGGCCTCGAGTTGTTGCGTTGTGGACCTGAGTGTTGCCGCCTCGTTCCGTTTGAGGCCCGGTTGAGCCCTGCTGACACCGACTAGCTCTGGCTGCGACCACTCCGATCTACCTGCAAGAATCCAATGTAATGCACGAGAAGAGAACGTTTGATACCATGATTATGGTTCTTTGGGGGATTGGCGGCATCTCAGTAGCCACATGGTTCGACTATGCCATGCTGAAGGCGCCAAATCATGGCGCTTGGCGAGTGGCTCTGGCCATGCAAGCCTTCTTCCTGGCTATTGCCCTTATTCTCGTATACGGCTGCCCTGACTCCCCTAGGTACGCTGTTAACTCTAGCAAACACTTCCATCTAGCTGTCGAGCTGACGAATCTGATTAGGTGGTTGCTCGCCCGTGGCCGAGAGACAGAGGGTGACGATGCAATTAAGCGCCTCATAGATTCCGACGAGACAGATGAACGTTTTATTCGGGTCAAAGAAAGCATTATGACTTCTATTAAGTTAGAACGTGAGCAGAAGAAGCGCCTAACACTCAAGGTTCTCTTCACTGGTGATGGAAGCCCGACGAAGAACGTACGGCGCATCTGGTAAGTCCCTCAGTCTAACCACGTCTTCCTTATCTTTCGTGCCTTTCTCTCATTTACTAAGTCGCTATTGAACCCAATAGGATCGGAATCTTGATCAATATTGCAGGGCCCTTCTTCGGAACGCAGCTGGTCACTTTCTATGGGCAAGCTCTCCTCCAAGGAGTCGGGCTTGAAGGTGACGAGGTCACTCTAGCGCTAGCTGCCATCAATACAGGCATTCCCATCGGCATGGCCCTCAGCTTCGTCATCCTCCCTCGTATTGGGAGACGACCGATGCTGTGCTGGGGTGCAATGGTATGTTCAGTCGGTTCATAAGATTCTATGAGATCTCTGACCAGCTTTGTTTATGAAGGCTCTCACCGCGCTTATGTGTATCTATACTGGTCTCGCCAACGTCAACAATCCGTCAAAAGGTGTTCAATGGGCTTCCGTCGTGGTGCTCATCATCTTCAACCTGGTGAATGGGGCCAGTTGGATCTGGCTAGGTGGGTATAAGTCGCTCAGAATGGTATATGTTGAAGAGCTAATACCGAGTTCCGATTCCCAGCTTTCCTTTATGCGGTCGAGATCCTCCCTCTTCAGTACAGAAGTCAAGTCCAGTCCGGCTCAAATCTCGTCTTCTGGTTCATAGCATTCCTTGCCGTTTACTTCGGTGGGCAAGCTGCCAGCGACCCTAACATCGGCGCCCTGATTTATATCTGGTTCTGCATTGGTGGCGGCATCGTCACAGCCTTGGCATGGTTTTTCGTTGTAGAGAGTAAGTGTCAATAGCAAAGAAATCCTCATGGAGCTACAAGAGGTGTTGGCTGACGTGCTACCTTTCTCCTCACCTAGCAAAAGATCTTACGCTTGAAGAAATTGACTTGTTGTGGTCCGACGAAGAGTTCAGGAACACGCAAAGAGACTTGCCTATTCTCGACGGAGCCGACGCGGATCTGAAGGAGCCTGCCGAGGTTGATATGGAAAAGGTGTAGGATATCTGGTCGATTTCTCTTGGCTTTTCAGTTCCAATCTCATGATCTAACAAATTCATTGCCAGAGGCAAGAACCTCGTTGTTGGGCAACCTGTTCGACTAGTACTTGCTTCCTACGCAGATATGACTAGAACACTTTAGTAATTCAGCTTTTTGCGCGAAATCTTTTCCCTTAGCTATCTCGCCGTTTTCCCCTGCCGCTTCTTGTTGAGATGTCTTTATTGAGCTAGGGATTCTGCCCTGGAATTTGACAAGCTAGCTTAGGCAACGTTTCGAGCAAGACTAATCGGGGCAAACCTTACGGTCATGCTCCGGTCATGCTCCGTATATCAAGAAAAAGGCCTACGTACTCTTAGATAAACCAAAGGTTCGCTAGCAAGACAGCCGGCTTGGTTAGGAAGACTACAATTGCTATCAATCTGAGACCGGAAAACGGGCCCATGACCAAGTTGACAACGACCCGGTGTAACACAACCACTATAAACCAAGGAACGTCACCCGGTAATGAGCTTAGCACCGAGAACGACCTGCGAGATAATACAAGTGGCGCCGAAACATGGGCCCTCAGGCATTCTGAAAGCTTTCTCCGGCCCTATTGCAGCCTTCCCATACGCGCTACTCCGGCACAACCCTGATCATAGATGATTACAGACGATAGAGTATCGGCCCATACTAAGAAAAGCCCCGGGTCCCGCCAGATGGACTTGCTCTACGGCTAGCCTCGGCGTGCTCATTCATTTCACGGTCGAGGTTGTGACTTTATGCCCCATCCTAACCGTGTCACTCGTTCATGTTGTCCGATTATGTGGGAGATCACCTGGGCCGACCTGCTCTAGCGCCCGAACACAGTCTATGGCCCATCCCTTATCGTTTGTCAATTCCAGAAATGAGAGGACCACCATCCACACCCGTGGCTCGACAGCCACCTCAGGTTGCCTCAGCCGGCTCAGCAACGTGGGCTGCAGCTTGTATAATGGGAAGAATCATACGTTGCGTCAGCAAGACGTTCATCTCCCCTTCTGGTCTAACAGCCGGACGCGAAAGCAACCTCTCCTAAGTTGGACCGAGGGAGCTCGAACTCGCCCAGGGAAGGGGGCTTTCGAGGCATTGGATGGCTGTTGGACACAACCCGTGGGGGCGTGACCTGGTCTTTCAGTCTAGACAAGCAAGTAGGACTCAATCAGAGGCGAGAAGCACGGGGATAGAATAATACGGGTATGATCTAACACACTTGGACCAACCGAATAGATGGAAACAACTTCACGGAGCCATCAAGTAGGGACTTAAGCTCACTTTGCTTCCACACTCCATCCAAGTTTGGTGAGGAGGGAGGCGACAAGCAATACCAACATGTGAAAACACGAGGGTAGATTCCTGCTTACCCTATCATATATCCAAACATCGATATCACGCCCCTTTCCAACACAGCAGCTCCACTGGTCCATGCTAATCTCGCACGTCGGACCTTGCCTCCTATAGGATACGGACCATGTCCCGTTTAGGGACGACGGCCTTCACTTGACCGATCTGACAGTCATAGTGATGTGACGGACTCCCGATCCATGCCTATAGGGGCACGTCGGAGACGTCGGAGATACAGGAGGCCAGTTGTACCTATCGCGGCCGTACAGCCCATCCGAGCAATGAGACTTTCACACCACTCCTGACCTGGTCACTTGTCCTGCTTGGTTTACACTACACCACAACGTTGCCACCAACCGATTTCAAGCTTTGTATACCTGCTAGTAGCAGCAAGCCGGTGTAGGCTGTTGTGCCTCAACCAGGTCAAGCCGGGCCGCGACCTCAGGCCGCCCCGTACCACGCCATCCATCGATGGAGCACTACGCGGGCTATACAGGGCGTACTTCCTCTTTGATAATGCATGCCACAGACGTTGTTCGGCGCAGATGAGTGGGGGTTTCGGAGCGAAGAGTAATCAAAGTGGGAGGGACGGATTAGGCAGAGCAGGATGGGTCATGGGATGCGGCGGGTTATTGCCGGCAGGTGTTAGCTTTGGGGGGAGAGGGGGGGGGGGGGGGGAAGAGGAATGTGAAGAGTGACTGATCGAAGCAGCCGGTTGACTAAGCAGAGATGGAACGCAGATCGGGTGATTGCGCCTCGCGAGGACGCGTGTAGGAGAGACATGTGTGTGGGGAGGCAGTTATACAGACGGGGCATGGTGGCGCGCAGAGTGTATACTTCTGCAAGCCTGTTCGTATCACCTGGTTGGGAGGGTGCTCGGCTGTAACGAAGGAGGAGAACGTGGTGTTTCCCGAGTCAGATTTGCGCTGGGCAAGATATGAATATCCGGTTCTGAGTGGAATTACGGATGAGGGTTGCGCAGGTGGTACAAAGCCTGATCTTGTGTCGGTGGGCAGCAGAGGGTTTGTGTATAGTGGACGGAAGCATTTCACGAGGGAGAGGGTTGTCACAACGGTTGAGGAGGAGGGTTTAAGCATAAGATGACGCCACGGAATGGCAAAGAAGGCCGTGACGGGCGCCGAATCCCGAAGAGGGTTCAAAAGCGAGCCGGTACGGGAGCCATCTGTAGCCACAGCTTTGGTATCGACAAGCACTAGGAGACGGTCCTGAAAAGGGTCCACAACGGCCAGTAGGACCTCCAGGAGGCACTAGATGGACAGACCTAAGATCCACGGCTTCCAGGCAAAGAGCATCTGAGAACCACTTGGCTTCTCAGAGCAGATCAATGAAGAGTCCTATTCTCGGTAGACCACGTTGATAGTGACAGTCAAGGACCCCGGTCAAGCATCCGCGCCCTGGGGATAGGCGCATTCCTCGCAAACTAGTTGCCCCGAACGTCCATGAGTGGTTACCAGAACGTCGGTGGCGATGAGTGCTTCCGCTGACTCACAAGTCTCTGCTTTGCAATTTGCAAGACTGTTTGAAAGGAAGATCACCACGGAAGCGCCCCGATGGCCGAACCTATCGGGACGCGCGTGAGCCGGATGAAACAGGAGGAAACAGGATGATCAGAAGAAGCCAAATGAACCGGTCGGAACGATCTCTTGGGGGTAGTCATGGGACGCCTCACACGGCTGCCGTAATACGAGGATCAGGGGAAGGTATGGAAGGCAGCTTCGTCAAGCAAGCTAGGCCAGGCTGCATAGCGGCCCTATGTCTGGGGCCGAAGGGGGAGAAGGGGGGGTGGCTTGTGGCTAGAAGACCCCGGAGACGAAAGGGAGGCGAAATGGGAAACAGCCTTCTCAGTCGTATGGGATAGTTGCAGGAGGCGCAACTGAATCGACGAGAATAAGGGCGCCGGTGGGTGTGTAGACGTTCAAGAACGGCGATGCACCGAGCAGAGAAAGGGTGAGCTAATGCGAGACATGATTCGCCGGAGAGGTGTAGGGAGTGAACTTCGCTCTGTACACGTCCACACCGTCTCTGCAGCCCGGCTACCACAACTTATGCTAGATGGACAAGGGCATCTCGGCGCTTTGCGACGAGATGACTGACCGACCAATAGGCCTTAAGCGGTCAGGACCGGGAATAGTCTATTTGACTGACGGCGAAGAGATCGGTAAATAGGATTGTTTCCTGGTCCGGCTGAGGTAGCACTGCGCACATCGCGGTGCTTAGCATGGAGCTTAGTTATGCAGGAGGAGATACTCCGAAAAGTAGCAAGCAAACCAGGGCATGAGATAAGACCCCGCCGCTGCCGAACTTGCAGCTGCGAACTCCCGCATGCAACGCATGAAGCGATGCGGGAAGAAAAAAGGCCTGCCTGCATGACTGAATGTGGCTTATCCGGGGAAGATCGGCCGTGTCGTACTGGTGCTAGAAGCATACACACTCGCCCGCGCCGCGCTGGATCAAGAGCCTAGATCACAAGGGGCGTCGTCTGGACTGAGCCGGCGATCGTTGGGCAGGCTGGAGATCACCTCAGGGGGTGGTCAGTGCTTTCCGGGGCAGAGACGCCGCGATCTCGCCGTCTAACTGGCCACAGACGACGGTGTCACCACGGCTGCTCGAGGAAAGCTCTGGCGCACTATGCAGACTTTCGGGGAGTTGCTAGCGAGGACGGACGGGAAGAATAGCGCCGGAGGCGAAAGGTGGAATGACTACGATCCCGCTAGTTCAAAGGATGCCGTCCCATTCCAAAGAGGGCGGAGCTTCGCCTTCACCCTTCTCCGCCTGTCGTCAATAGAGTACATACTCTGCAGACGGTGGCGTTGTGGGCCAGGTAGATGAACCGAAGTACATAGGGAAGGGACGATAAGTTTAGAAACAGACCCCGAGCGGATAACGGTGGGCCCGTAGCGGTTGCGGAAGATTGTGGGAAGATCATGTGAGATGCAGGGTTCCATGAAATAACTGAATATGTCATGATGACCGCGAGCGTGACGGCGAGCTGACGGTGACGGCAACGGCGGACGTGCAGGCCCCCGGGCCTGTAAGTCCGGGGGAGGGTGAAGGAGGGTAAAGGAGCTCACAGGGGCCCTCGTCCATATGATCAGGAACCACACCATCCTTGTGCTTGCTGTCGACATCTCAGAAATCAGGAAAAGTGAGATCGCGAACTACTTCCGGGGCTCGCTCGGCATTTCGTCGTAGCGCGGTGATGTGCGCGACAGGTAGGGTGGCAGCCGGGACTTGTGATCGACGCGGAGCAAGTGCCCGAGATAGTAGCCCTTGCTAAGGCAGGCAGCCGAGGACCAAGAAGCCTCTTTCGAGACGGAAATGAGACAACGGCATCGAGTTGTGATAGTTCGTCTGGCTGGCTCACGCGGTTGAGCCTGGATACGGCGGATGGCGCGGGTGGAACGGCGAGCGAGCGTTCACTGCAACGTTTGGGCCGCGTTGGTAACCCGTGGCGGTGAGACAAGCCGGGGTGAGACGCTCGGGAATATTCTGCCCGCTTCAATGAGGCTTGAGCCGCCAGTTTCTAACATTCCAAGGTGCAGGAATGATTACAGGGTTCATCCAGGCCGAGACGCACGTGTAGGCAGTGGCGGTCGTGACGGGGAGGGGGGCTTGTGAATGCGGTTGAGGAATGGAGGGGTAGAAGTGAGCGGCGACAACCTTCTCTTCACCGCGATCCTCGCTTGAACCACACAGCCAGATTCCACCTGGCGATCGACAAGCATGGGTTCCAGTGGCCCGCCCTACACATATCAGTCAGGCCACCTGCAGCTCGTCGCTCTGGTGCATCATCTGGAATGGGTGGATGGACTGTGCCGGCGTCGGTGCCGCAAGGTATACTGAGGTGAGGTGCCACCACAGCTGAAACATGCAAGCAAGTACGCCGCCTGCTAGAGGAGTCACAGCAACCTAAGCAAGGCCGAGGAGAACGGAGGAGGACGAGGTATCGTACACCGTGCCGTCCGGAACCCATAAAAGTGGCTTCGTTTTCGACGCCGGAAGTGACAGGGCTGGTCACTTGTCGCGTAGGACACAGGAACGGAGGAGACTAAGAGGAACAGGAGGACCAAAAGGACCCCTCACCGGCGCTGTCCCGGGTCAGCCACCTGCTTCAGTTTTCGGTCGAGCGTGCAGTAGACAATATATTGGCCTTGGCACCCAAGCCATCCTCAATTCCAGGAGCCCGGAAGAAGCCTGCTGTAGGGGGCTGGCTCGATGCGATCAGCTGCAGTCGGGTAGTTGCTTCTGCAGCCCCCCATGACAGCTTGCTCTATCGGCTTGCCGATGATGCTTGAGAGGAACATCGGTCATTCAGCTGCAAAGAGGTGACCAGAAAGGGCCGACAACACCTTGGACGAACTCCTAGGAGCCCGGCCGAGATGTCATATTGAGCTGCACTTTTGACACGGAGACAAAGGCATCTCGGGCATCACAAGATTTACTACGGTGGTACTTGCCCGTATGCGAAGTAGGGGCTGCCCCCTCTTTCCCCCCACGGTCTTAATCTATCGTGCTTTTCCAGGTTGAAGCTTAGCTAGTATAGGATCTACGCGTGCAAACATACACGCACTCGTGGAGCCCAGTAGGGCAGGGTGGAGAGTGTATGGGGTAACTTACATCGTGGAATATCATGTGCTTATGATGGTGCTGTTCGTAATCGCACTCCATCTCTCTCTTTGGGAGGATTTAATCCCGATGCTTTCCTATCTCTTACCCCGGACCGACCACATTACCTATGCGGGCTCGCATTGGCACGGAGCAAGGCAGCTATTAGCTGCACGTCGGGCGGAGATGGGTGCGCAGGCTTACTGATAGTGATAGGAAACGTCTCTGGATCGGGACCATTCATGGACATTGCTAAGCACCTCTTCACGGGCCAATATGACGACCTGGATATCTTTCCGTCGAGGTGGGAGTCAGATCGGCCCAGCCCGATCCTGCGTTCTCACTGGAGCAGGACGAACCACCCTCCTACGCTCGTGAATGCGGGGGGGAAATGGACAAGAGGAGGAGAGAAAGCCCTGCAGGCTGCAGCCCTGGCCTCTGTCCAGCCGGTGCCTTGAGATGCGCCGATGCAGCAGGCATAACGAGCATAAGTCATTGGCCAAGGAGAGCACAAATCCTGGGGCTCCGTATGGTCCCTTGCGTCACCTCTCGCGGCAGCGAACCATGTGAATGTGTCTGCTGCAGGTACTGTCGTATTGGAAGACTAGAGACGATGTCGCTTCTCGACTCTCGTGTCCGCGTCGAGAACGACACGGGCAGAGCCAGCAGTCACCGGATGCCATGGCCGGGTGACGGGCTCACTCGGTGCTTGCAGCTGGCCGGACCGGGAGTGAGTAATACAGACAGACAGACAGACAGGCGAGACACGGGCGCTGGAAGAGGGTCGTATCTCCGTCTGATGTGCGTCTGCCTCGCTCACATCTCAGGTCATCAAAAGAGAGACCGGGCGGCCCGTAGTATGGCCCAAATAAGTCACCCACCCACCCACGGCTCCCTCGTGCCGGATCGTGAGACTGCCTACTCCCTCTAGTGCACCGTAGACGACGTCGACGGCGTTGACGGCGTCGAGCAGGCGGGAGGCAAGCGAGCTGCCTTGGCTGGCAGAGCTATGTCGCTTCTGGCTCGTTGCGCCTTAGCAGGCACACCTTCCACCCAAGTTAGGCCGCTCACGTACTCCGAAGGCCTCGTGATGGAGGAGACGCGCCGTCGCTCTCCCCCGAGTGGCTGTGAGCGAGAGACGGACGCGTTGACCGAAGAGGGAGCGAGTCTTGCGCGTTGCCTGCACCCGGGTCTCACCTTTTGGGTCGGTGTTGGCGTCGTGTGTCTCACGGCATCCCTCCATCATCTACTGCTGCATCCACATCCACATCCGCATCCTCCGCATTGAAGAGAAATCCTGCTTGGTTGTCTACCCTGTCTCGGCAGTCTCTCTTGTGATCTGGAGTCCTGATCCCGGTTCCTGGTCGCCCACGAGACACTTGCCGTCCGAGGCGACCCCCACCCACCCTGCATCTGCGTTCCCCGTTGTCCCTCACCAGCTACAGTACCAGCTCGTCCTCCTCGTCCTCCTCCTGCTACCGCTACTCCCAGTCCTCGTCCTCGTCGTCCCGCGCGGTCCTACTCCGGGAATGTACATGGGGGCGAAGGTGAGGTAGGTCGACGACTGCGGAGTCTAAGCTAGCAGATCTTCTTAAGCTACAGGCCGCCAGAAGGAGCCGAAGCCAGGCGTAGACCGGCTCTGCCCCTCTAAGCTCCAACCAAGCCCTGCCACTTCTCTGTCATCCCGGACGGCCCGCCGCCCTCCCTAAAAGCGCCAGCACCCCGCCGTTCCCTCGTGGTCCACGCGTGGTTCTGAATTCTGTTGCTCATCCTGTCTGTCCTGTCAAGCCGTCTCCCAAGCTCTTCGACTGGGCAAGAGAACTTTGGTCCTTCAGCAGAATAAGCTACACGAGGGAGGTTGTTCGAACATCTGTCGTCGTCAAATCAGGGCTTGCCTGCCTTCCTGCCTCCCTGCCTGCTGGCCATTCCATTGGATACCGAGCAGCATAGCACGACCCTCTTATCGGATTGTCGCCTCCTCCAACTGACGACAGGCGATAACTAGAGCTGTGGACGGCGAACCACGGGCAGCAGCTCCTCCATACTTGTCCGGGGCCGATTCCGAGTACGGAACACTCGCCTTACCGGACTGGGTGTTCGACCTTGACGATAATCAAATCCGCTTATCATTCGACTTCTCTGCCTCCTCCTCCTCCGCCTCGCTAAAGTCGTCGTCGTCTGCTTCATTTGCCTCCCTGACTTCGGAGCCTCAGTCATCACTTCTGCATCCTTCCGACTCGAGGTAGAAGGCAAGAAGCTACTCTGCACGGACGGAGGACTCGCGGTTTACCTCGAAAGCGCCGGCTATTGTTCCTCGCCTCCTGTTAGTTCGAAATTAGGACACTCGACCGTTGGACCGGGTTCGAGTCTACTGCACCGAAGTGTACACTACCTACTGTACCGAGTACCGCCGTTGCTATCTTAGATCCACTGTGTTTTGTGCTAGTCGGAGTTAGCAGGGCGGTATCTCTCTCCTCGTCCTTCCCCCGGGTCCCCGCCCTTTCTTTCTTTCTTTTTTTTTCTTCTTCTTTTTTTTCCTTATCCCGAACCACGGGCCATTCACGCCAATTCACGCCATTTCAGTCACTCACTCGGGCTCCCGGTCGCTGCCCCTCACCAGCACAGCCAATTCAATGCTCAGCACGGCGGCTCCCCCTCCCCCTCCCCACCACCACCATTTAATACTGTCCGACAGCGCCCTTGCCGCCGCCGGCGCACACAAAAGGATGCCCGCTTCCAATTTGTCCGATTATCGCCAGCACCAGCACCACTTGCGAAGCGGCAGCCTCAACATCCCTCCGACCACCTCTTCACCACGCTCCGCCGCCATGCCCCCGATGCCGAGCCCTCACCCCCAGAGGTTCGACGGGCCTAGAAGCCCTCCGAGTGAGTCGATATCTCCCTGTTACTCTCTGCTGCACGATCCCGATCCCCTCCTGTCTCTGCGCGCGTTTCCGCGTGCCCCTCAATCGCTGCCTCCTCCCCCGCCATTGTCGCGATCCTGCCCTGTGCTGCCTGTCGCGTGCTGCCTTTATTCTTGTCTCTCCTCCGGCTCGACCGGAGCGCGTTCGGTTGGAGACAATCCTGCATTGGCCTTCGAATTCGAAACTGCAAGAGGAGAATTGACGCTGACTGCTTCCTCGTTTAATCTCTGGCTGCAGACACATCCCATGTCCCTTGCAAATTCTTCCGGCAGGGCGCCTGCCAGGCCGGCAACGCGTGCCCCTTCAGCCATGATCTCGGAGCTTCCGCCGAGAATGTCTGCAAATACTTCGCAAAGGTACGACCCTGTCTGTCCTCTTGTTCATCTACATCTACCCCTCTCGACGTGGGACGACGGTTCCAGGCGGTGTCTCTGTCCGACCGTCACACGGCAACTCGACGCTGCTGCTGCCGCCGCCATAAGCGCACCACGCGATACAGGGAACAAGAGTATAGGAGAGAAGATGGCTGACGCGTGGTGTGACGGCTCTCTAGGGAAACTGCAAGTTCGGTCCCAAGTGCGCCAACATCCACATCCTGCCTGACGGCCGCCGCATCAATTACGGTAAGAACGGCGTGACCATCGGCGCCTCGCCCATCAACCTCGGCAGCCGGGTCAACCCCACCGCCTACCACCATCACCACCCCTCCAACAGCGCCCTCACCACCTCCTTCATGCGCGAGGCCGGCGTCCCCGCCTACACCTCCGCCGGGCCCTATCCTCTGCCGACCGCTGCCGACGATCGCTATGGCGGCGCGCTCCATAGCCTGGGCCGCCAGCCCAGCATGGATGGTGGCCTGCCCACGATTGACACGACGTCCTACTCCTCCCACCCGGGCTCCGCCTACGGCTCGCCTCGCGACGACGAATCCGCCACCCGCTTCGGCCTCGGCCTCTCGCCCGTCGCCGCCACCAAGGGCCTGTCCGCCCTCGACGCGCCTATGCCGGCCTCCTTTGATTCCAACGGGATCTCGCATGCCGCGCGCTACGGGCCCTGGCCCGCTTCCGTCCCTTCCAAGTTCGGCCTCGACTCACCGTCGCCCTCGCTCAATAACGCCAAGGACAGCCGTACCTCCGAAACCCTAAAGTTGTTGCACACTTCCGCCTTCGGCAGTAGCGATCACCTCCTGTCTTCATCCGCCGCCTCGGGTGTCGTCCCGCATGACTCAATGATGGGCAGCAGCCCACCCACCGCCGGTCAGACCGAGGGCGAGTATTTCGGCCGTCGTGCTGCTGCCATGCACTCCGCGAGCCGCTATTACGCTAAGCCGCGCCTCATGAGCTCCAGCGCTCCCAAGGTTGACCGCGACTGGGAGGAGAACTTCCTATTCTTCGAGGAGGACTATGTCCCCGGGGCTCTCGCCAACGAGGTGCTCACCCCCGCTGAGAAGGCCCGCCGCGGCTCCCTGCGTGTCACTGACGGCGAAACACATCCATCGCCCTCGGCTGGCACCGCCGATCCCCCTGGTTCCGGACCGGCGTCCGTCATGACAACCCCCATGAAGTACGGTAGCCCCATCGGCGCTGCGAGCCCTAGCCGCTTTGGTCCGCTGTTCCAGCGGCATCGTGCTGAAGAGGAGCTTGATGCCGGCGGTGGAAGCCTGGGCAAGAGTCTAAAGGGCGCGTCGGCCTTCGGCCACGTCGGCAGCCCGCTGCGCAACTCCAGTCTCGCGGGCGGCATTGACGTCAATGGCAGCGGCGGACGTCCCAGTCTGAGCGGTGGCGCTGGCAGCCGATCCGGCTCCCTTGGCGCGGACTCCCTCTCAGTGTTGACGCAGCAGCTGCAACGGACGCGGATGTCCGGCGCCGGTCTACCCGGAGACGACGGCAGCGGCGGCTCAAGCCCGCGGCCGCACCACCACCATCACCCTGGCGCGGTGTCTCGGCCGTCGGTGGGCGTCATTGGTGGGGGCAACAGCAGACAGGAATCGCGGGAGAGCGGTAAGACGCTAGAGCGGCACGTCAGCAGCGGGTCGATCGGCTCGTCAGTCGCCAACGGCCGTTTCACGACCCCTATCGACGAGGAGGACCCGGCGTTCGTCTTCAGCATGGAGGAGGAGGACGAAGCGGCCCAGGCGCAGCTGCGCGCCGCGCGGAAGAGGGCCTCGGGTGGCGGCAGTGGCGGGTGGAGTTACGCCGCTGCCGCGTCGGCGGGAAAGACGAACGGTGCGGCGGGAAGTGGAAGCGTGGCGACGTCGGCGGCTGTTGAGACGAGATAGCGGACTGCTTGGGACACGAGTGGCTTTTGCTCAGCACGACTGGCATATTGAGACGAGACACGACGAACATGACGGGCATACAGACCGCGGGAGGAGCCTTCCCCTTGGATGAGCTGTCAAGGACCTACACCTACCTACGAACCCTCAACGTCCACGCCATATACTGGAGCGTATCACCCCTGCGATCTTCCCCCTGAGTTGAGACTACTGGAATTGGCCGGACAAGGAAAAAAAGGGACAAATACCCCGGATCAAGGTCACGGAAAAACACAGGACACGGAGAGGGAGGACTCGATAGAGATAAAAACACGGGACTCCGGTGGGCAATAACAGGACTGCGACTCGATAAAAAACGACAGGAACCAAGGGAAGCAACAGAAAAGGGAAAGGAAGTGTCTACCTTTGGTGCATTACGTGTTATGAGCCACGTCTCTGCACGTCAGAACGAACTAGACCGATCGCTCCTGTCTTTCTTCTCATCTGAGATGAACCTCTTGATTTCTTCTGCATCCTCTCTTGGAGTTCTCAGACTTCCTGCCTGTTGCTTTCAGCACGCACAGAGACCACGCAACGGTCTTCGTTCTGCGGGATGCAGTTCACCTTGCGGAGGGGAGTGAGGGAGGCACCGGAAAACAACAACGGAAAACGAAGTCGGTGAACCCTAGGGCGGGCTGGCGACCTTGCTGGTTCTTCTTCCCCTTTTCGGCAATGGGCGTTACACGGAGGGGATTTGCGGACTGTCTGATATAGCTAGCCTACCTAAACTAATGGATAAATGATGGTTCTCGATCTCTGGTTCGAGACCATGGATATGTCTGCCGTGGTGGATAGAATAACAAATGACAAATTTCTCAACTCTGGATATCTTGCTTGACGTTGATGTACTTTGCTTGCTTGCTGGTCTCATGGTTCGTACCTCTTACTGCGAGTTCTCCGAAGTGTATGTACCGTGCTCGAGATGTTCTCTTATGCCTACCAGATGCCGCTGTAGAGCGTATATGCCGCTGTCTAGCGCGGTGAAGGGGAAGAGCTCGAGTAGTGCTTACACAGCAAGCACGGGAAGGCATCTCGTCATGAACAGTGAAAGATGTGAAGTTCCGCGGTATCTGCGTGCCGGTCCCCGTGCCCGTTCAGCCGCGAGGAGCTGGCTGTGCGACAATAAGACTACAGAAGACTGGGATGAACAATCCAGGAGAGTATTGCGACCATGAGAGGAACAAAAATCTATACAGTAGTAATAAATCACCACCCTAGATACGCGAGAGGGGCGAGAGCCATGTTCATGGCAGCTTGACTTCCCGTCCAGCCATCTTCCATTGCTCTCTCACTCTTCGAAATATGGTACCTAATCTGACACTATGGCGCCCACCGCCCACTCAATAGTTTCCGTCTTCCCACTGGCGACCATGGACAGAGCCTGCAATCGCCCCCCCATCTAAGTGCCACCTTCCCCTGACTATCTCCAACAACTCCAGAGTGGCGTAGACGGCAAGAAACATTTGTGTGTGCTGAACTTGGTATGGTACAGGGTTGGTTCGCGAAGGACAAGGGCGATTTAGTGAGCGTCAGGCTGGCTCAGGATGTACTCAACCGCCTTGTCGACTGTGGTAGAGGTGATCGTCAGTAACGCAACGTTCTTGCTAGCTGAAGTGATATGGGGGAAGCCATACCGCTGTGGATGGTATCCGCGTCCTTGTCGGGGATCTCGATGCTGAATTCCTGCTCGGCGAAACTCTGGTTAGTAATCTTCTTCTTCCGGAAGATCTCCTCCTTCTCGTCGGCTCATAGTCCCTGCACTGATAACAGAGCTGGGAATGGCGGGAACGGGACCATCATACCTCCTCGATGGCCATTACAACCTCAACGGTGTCCAAGCTGTCCAGGCCGAGGTCGTTGGCGAAGTGCGCGGTCGCCTTGATCTATAGAGCGTCTGTCAACCACATGGTAACCAGATAAAGTTCGACAGAGTGTTTAAGCACGTACGTTGCTAGGGTCGTTGACCTGTTCGGAAAGTGATATGGTCAGCAGGGTCCAGGGACGAAGACAAAGATGCCCATGTCCAATCTCAAAGCCATGCTCGCCGAAGGAGACATTGGAGGAGCGATAACACCTCTCTCGGAAATTTCAACACAGCCGGCATGGCTTTACCGGCCAGCTGAGCAGATATCCGGGCGCAACTAGAACTTGCTGTCGAGATTCGGCAAGAAAGAAACGCACCTTGTCAAAGCCAGCCAGCAGCGACATGATCCGGCCCTCGACCTCCTCCTTCTTCAGGCCGCTACCCGAGGCGTAGCACCGGATGGAGTTCCAGGCGGCCACCCGCGGGACTGTGATGGCACGGGGAGCGAACGCTAATCTCCTGGCGACGATACCGGCGGAAAGAGGGCGTGCGATGGCAGCGGAGGACCGCGCGACGACGGCGGCGGCGGCGGACCGGAGGATGGCCGAGCGGAACATCTTGGGCGTGGTCTGAAGGGTATTAGAAGGGGAATAGCGGGAAGGACGAAGTGTGGCAGAGGAAAGATTCCGGTCGAGGCTAGCGGCGGAGGACAGGATCCCAATTGAGTGAGGCAGAGGCAGAGATGGTTGGCTGTCGGATGGGGGAGTTGATGCGTGCGGTTGAGCTCGGAGTGATGATGATAAATTTCTCGCCCCGAAGGCTGGCGTCCGAGCTCCCTTGCTCATTCCCCGAGCTTAACAGTCCCGTGCTGCATCACGTGACTCCATCCGCGACGTAAACAACATCGCCGGCGAGCATCGTCAGTGACGGAATTACAAGTTTGATGACGGTCACTGGTAACTGGGACGGCTTTCTGACACAGGGAAGCCTTTTGGTTTATGTTTACAGCCGCTATCTACACTGAAGTTCATTACTGAGTCCACCTCTCTCTCTTCGGCACTTATCGGTAAGGAGCATCTGCCCGGATGCACGCGGCCAGCTCCGGCTCCCACTTGTCTCCGTTGGCAAGCAATTTCTCTGTAAAGCGGTGTCAGTTACTTGATAGACGAGGAAGTGCAAAAGCACCGCTGGAAGTACCAAGGACAGGCGTGCAGTAATGTACAGGGGAAAATGGTAAGGCATGATGACCTACCCTTGTTGTACAGCAGCTCCTCTCTCGTCTCGGTAGCGTACTCGGCATTGGGTGACTCGACAATTGCGTCGACGGGACATGACTCCTGGCAGAAGCCGCAGTAGATGCACTTGGTCATGTCAATATCGTAGCGGGTTGTCCGTCGCGAGCCGTCCGCGCGCTCCTCCGCCTCGATAGTAATGGCTTGCGCCGGGCAGATCTGTGATAATCACAGTTAGATCCTCGATTCTATGTGTCATATTCTCCGTCTGGTCCCAATCGACGCGGGAACTTGCGAAGGAGAAGGTATGGTAGCGTAGTGTGGTCACATACCGCTTCGCAGAGCTTGCACGCAATGCACCGCTCTTCACCGGAGGGATACCGTCGCAGAGCGTGCTCGCCTCGGAATCGCGGGGAGATGGGACCCTTCTCGAAGGGATAGTAGATGGTGTATCTGTCGGGGTCTTCGAGTCAGCGAACTTGGTCAAGAACCATTCCATTGTGAACACTGTAGATCCCTCATCCATGTCCGTACTCATCACGGCCACTACCCAACATCATCCTTATTGTAGTCCGAGGCAGACAGCCCAATTAGCAGAGGAAGAAAAGCTGTTGCACTCACGGTGGCCTAAAGAACTGCTCCAGCAGCACATACATGCCCCGCGCCATCTCGGACAGCAGGAACACCTTTCCAACCTTGTCAAAGGTACCCTCCTTCTCCTGGTCCCATTCCGTCGGCGGCGGTAGCCGGAAGCCCTTGGGCGGCGGGCCCGACGGCGTCGCGTACGTCCTCCGCTGCTGAGCTAGCATAAACAGCATCGCCTGTGACGTAGGGGCACGGGCGGCGCTGCGGAGCTGGCGGGAGAGCATCATTGTCGCGGTCGTAGTGAGGGTTTTTGAGGGCGCCATCATGAGCTTTCTGGGGTTTCGGAGTGGAGAGGAGATGTCGAGACCGGCGAGGAAAATGGAGTCTCAACTGGCGCAGTTGAATGCCGGAGGTACAGGTCGGAGGGAGAGTCCGGGTCGGGACACCGTAGATAGGAAAACTCTGGCCTGTTCGCCGTTGACGGGCGCTTGACGTGATGCTTTGCCGGGGGGGCGGTTTCTCGGGAATTTTGGGTCGGATTGATGCGGGTATTACAAAAGACACGGTGTGATTGGCCGGAGCTGTCCCGAGGTGGGCGTGACCCGCCACGTGACCCCCTTCTGGCATCTTGCCAGGCGCCGGCCATCGAGGCATTCTGCAGCAAGTGTCTGTTTTACTACCAAAAGTGGTCATGCTTCTTTGGAAGGCGAGGTGTGAGGACATTACGAAATGAATTATTTGGTTTTGAGGTACAAGGGAGCACTCCGAGCGTATCTGCGACATACCTAGGTAGGGACGAAGCTCCAGCTCTCAGCGAACTGGAATGAATAGGCCAAAGAACCGCCTGTGGCATTTCATACGCCTGAATTCCTCCCTCCCTAAATACAACTAGAGGTGATGATGTTTGACGCTGCAGTCCAGACGTGCTGGCATTCCGTGTGGTATCAGCCTCTAAAGCAGTGGCAACGCTATCATGCTCACCCAAACCCTCTGACACGCAATACCAACCATGGGGGTATCTTGCCACCAGTCAATCTACCAAACAGTCAAAAGACGCTATCTTGTAAGCATTCTCGCTGGCTTTCTCAGAAGCTCCTCTCCCACGCGCCCCACCAAACACCCATGTTGGCGGCGACGACCAGGTCCAGCATCTTGAGCCCCTCGTCATACACGATGAGTTTGCCAAGCTTGGCCCTCTTTCCCCTATTTCCGCCTCCTGCCCTCTCTTTCCCAAGGCTCAGGTCGAAAATCGGTTCCTCTTCATCATCGCTGTCCGTCCTCGCCCCGCCGCCCTCCCACCCGTCGCTCTCGTCCCCAGACCGGTTCCGCCGGTGCGTCTTGACTAGCCGATCCAGATGCCCGTGCAGCTCCCGCACCGCGCGCTCCCGGTCCTCTTTCGACCGGAACAGGTCCGCGCTCGGTAGGTTGAAGCGAAGCTCGCTGACCGCCGCGGCGCCGGTGATTGAGCTGGACAGGGACCGACCCCGTCGGTGGCCGCTGTGCAGGACGTTGCCATCGCGGATCCCCTGCGCCAGGACCAGTGGGTTGAACCCCCCACCATGACTCGTCAAAATGTGTCGGCACCTGAGGCTGCGGCCGCCGTTACCAGTGCGGAACTCGCACCGCCCGTCCCAGGGGCTGGAGAAGACGTAGCCCTTGGCTTTGAGTCCGGGGCCAGGCTGCGTGATGAGCGGCTGGGGCGACTCCCTGCCTCCTCCCTCATGGGTGTCGCCAGGCGCAGCTCCAGCTCCAGCAGATTCGACGGATCCGGCTGAGGCGGTGCTATCGTGCCTACCGTGCCCGCTCAGCTTTGTTACTGGACTTGGCGTTGTTATCGGAGCGTCATCGTCGCCGTCGCCGCTCCTTGCTGTGTCTGATCGCTCCCTCCGCCTGAAAGCGTGACGGATGTTGGACGTCCACGTCTTGCTGTAGGCCATGACTACCTGCCGCGAGAAACCCTCTTCAACGACGGCGCTCACTGACGCTTGGGCCTGCTGCTGCTGCTGCTGCTGCTGCTGTTGCGCCACCCCACGCAGGAAATTGGCCATGTCCCTCTCTCTATCTCCCGGATCGCCACGCGAGCCTGGTAGAGACACGGCGCTGCCCGGCCGATGGGCGTCGATACCGGGTCTCATAGGGAACCCACGAAACTTTGCGTAGCCTGAGGCCTCGAGGCGGATGTCGATGGCGGGATACCCGCGCTCCTGGTGGTGGGGATGCGGTGCGCGATCGTCGTGACCACCGACGTTCTCGTTCTCGTCGAAAGGCAGGGAGCTAGACTGCAGCGAGGAGACCTTGCCGATGTTCCACTGATTGCCGGAGGTCGGGTCGCGACGAATGAGGGTCAGTGCGAAGGGGGTGAAGCTGTTACGCCGCTTCGGGGGAGACGGTGAGCGACTCATAGGAAGAGGTGTGGTTGCGACTTGGGCAGACTCATCCGTGATGATCGATGGTCTCGGTCTGTTGCCAGAATGAGGAGGGAGGTCCGGTGCGTGACGTGTCAGCGGCGAGGGTGGCGCAAAGGCGTCCGGAGTTGGGGGAAGCTCCTTCTCCGGGGTTGCCGGCCGACCCATCGGTCTGGGGCCTAGCGGTCGCCGGGGAATGGGCACGGACAGAGACTGCGTCGCGTGCCCGGCAGGCGGCGGGTGGGCTTGGGGAGGAAAGCGATCCTTCTGCGGGCTCGGCTGCTCTTCCGGGCTATTGGAGCCTGAGGGCACGTTCGGTCCGCCGGCTCCGACGGGACGCACTGGTGCCGGCGCCGGTGCGGTCGAGGCCAGTCCGGCGGACGGGCGAGTTTCGAGGTTGGGCACTCGGGCGTTAGCGGGCAAGGGCTTCCGAGGAATGGCCGGGGTAGCTGGACTGTTAGCATTGCTGCCATTGTCGTTGTCGCTCCGGGCGCTCTCCCCGCTGGCTCTAGGCGTGGCCCGATCCCCGATGGGCTTGGGAGGGGCGAGCTGCTCGTCAGAGGGCAGATCCAAGTGGACGTAGTAGAGAGAATTGGCGACGTCCTCGCCGGTGACGTTCTTCCTCTGCGGCTTGAAGGGCGACAGGATGACGTCTTGGCCGGTGCTATGATGTCAGCCGTCGGCACTCGCATTTGTGTATCTGGTATTGATAGCAAGAGACTTGGGGACACCGGGGGGAGCGCAGCTGGAAATAACTCACCCCGTGTACCGGGAACTCTGGAGATGTAGAGCACGAGGGCCTCGTGCTTGTCCTCGGTGGGATTGTTGGGGTACTGAGGCGGGTTGGCCGCCAGGAAGTTGATTGCTGACAGCGACTTGGCCTCGACCTGCGCCGCCATCGAGGACTTTGACGTGCTTGTGTCGTCGGCCATGTGGGACGGCGCCTCCCCTGTATGTGGTGGACAGAGGGCCGTTGGAGCCTTGTTGGGCTGACTGGGCGATACCCGATGACGATGCCGGCGATACCTGAGACCTTGCGCAAGACGCACTGGTATCGAGTCCTTGTGTTCACTGGGGGTGTATGGTGGTGGTGGATCGGAGGTTCGGCAGTTGGTTGCTCTGCCGGAGGTGCGTCACGGTCGCGGGGGGGTGGTTATGGGTCAAGGAAAAATGCCCCTCCTTCAGTCCGCTCTGATGTGAGTTGAGAGACGAGAGAGAATCTTGGGATCCGACGTTGAAAGGATGAGTCAGATTGACCGGCCAATATAATTGAACACAGTTGCTGTCATGGAGGAATGGAAACGGCCCCTTGCATTTGCAGCTGTCGGCGGCCGGAGACGGCTTTCCTTTTCTCTTGGCTGCCTCGCGCTCTTCTACACTTTCTGCTCTTTCTTCCTTTCTGCTGTTTGCCGCTGGCTTCCTTTTGGCCACGCGAGCAGCTGTCGTCGTCAGCTAGCGGGGGCTGAGCAGCCGGGCCAGCCCGCCGCGCCCGTCGTCATTTTCCTGCTCCAGCTGCTCCTATCTTCATCTGCCTGCATCCTCCAAGTCACAGACCTCACAGCAAAAATCGTCGACGAGAACCTTTTAGAGTCCGCTTGACACCAAAGTCGGTGAGAGTTCCGCCTCGAGGCTGGAAAGGCGTAATGGATATTAAGACGGTAACTCCCTACCTAAGTCCCAGTTCCCTTAATTCGCATAGAGACTGCTTAGTTAAAGCGATTTGGGCAGCGGTTTCGACTGTGGATTTGGGGGGCTCCTAAGCGGGAATGGCGTGCTGCAGCCCTGTTCCCTGCTGAGCGCATCATCAACTGCATCTCCAGCTCAACGTGCAGATCACGGAGGGATAGCAGCTGAGTTCAGCAGCCCTTATAGGAGGCTTGGCAAGCCTCGAGTGCCCTGAAGCTGGATCCGGCAATGCGACTCGCACGACTGACTACCTGTGTGCTCCGCTTGAGATACCTTGCCGCCCTACCGAGATGCTCTAGTTCGAGCACAAACAGCTGGATGTACATTGATGGGTATACCGTATTGGTTTGGACGACGACTTGCCTAATGTTGATCCGAACAGACTGCTGGACAGCTACACTGGAGATGAAGCTCATGATCTCCTCGCTAGCAACAAAATGACGTGAAGGAGCTGTTTTGTTTCCTGCCGAATGTCGACCATACGCCTGCTGCACTCCGACGCTCTCCGCTCCAATTTTGCATCTTCCTTTCCTTGACCTGAGATATTTGAAGCCCTGCCGTATTCTCATACTCTCCTCTCCAACAATGAAGGAACATCTCACTTCTAAAACGAGTCAAGGCGGTTCAGCAATGCGACACACGTCAGCCCGACCACGACTTCATCCGCCGCGTCACCATCCAGCAATAGCACCCCTTCGCGGTCCCTGCTGCGCCTCGCCACGAACCGTGCGATCTCTCTCCTCTTCTTCTGCCCATCCTCTCCCGCCGTGATCACCTTGAAAAGTCTGCACACACATCTACCCGAGCCGCCTGCCTCCGCTCCCTCCTCCACGTCCCAGAAGTACGGCACACTCTCCTGCACGAACACGTGTGCCCGCCGGCCAATCCCGACTGGCCGCATCTCGATCTCGTGACTGCTGTGCGGCGAGTCCGCCGGGAAGCTAAGCGTCCAGCACCCCATGGAGAGCAGCGATGTCGACAGCGACCCGAGGACCCCGCCGGACGCTGCGTCTCCGGTGCGGGCCTCCATCTTGAAGGAGTACCAAGCGGCGCGGGCCAGAGTCATTAGCGCCGGTTGGGACGCCGCCTTGCTCCTGACCTCCTCGAGCGCGGCGTCGGTGAGCTCGGTGTCCTTGGCGGGGACTACAGCCGTGACGTCGCGGATTCCGGTTGTGAGGGAGAAGGTGCTGCCAGACGTGCCGATGAAGAGCGTCTTGGTGGGACGCAGCGGCAAGTCTTCGGCCACGGGGAAGTCAGTTGGCTGCAGTGTCTTCATCTTAATTGTCTGTACTGCACGCAGTACGTGAAGGATGAAGGCGCGGTTTGCTTGTGAAGATTCAGGTTCAGTGTTGCGTCCACAACGGAAGGCAACCCCTCGAGGATAAGTAGTTGACTTTAGGGCTCGAGCCTCATGGAGCCGAAGACGTCCATTTCATGATGGTCTCACCATCCGTGATGTCACATGAGACCGCTCTCACCCAACAAGGCCGTTTCGCTAAACGTGAAGATCCCCGAACTGCCGGTTTAGGGTGCGGGGAAAATATACGATGTATACGATCCCCACCACACAGTTCTCAACGCCAGCTTAGCGCTGCTCAACCCTGAAGGCGGCGCTGGTCTGGAAGGTCGATTTCTATCATCAGACTGCGGCTCGAGCCTTGAAAGCGACACACTCTTCTCGCTTCGCGTCCAGGGACAGTTCCAAGCAGCAGGAGACATCAGGAGACCGAAGTAGAAACATCTGTGTCACATCTGGCGCCTTCTTCGAGATTGGAGGTATGCTAGGCTGCTCGTGCTGGGAGATTGTTCATCGCTGAGGCCAATGATCGTATGCAACATTCACGATCTCGCAGAGCAAAAGCAAGGAGTGATTTCACCATTCCATCAGCCTAAGATCTACTAACCATAGTCCTTCTACCCGATATCACTCTCTTGCTCCCTTAAAGGGCTATCAGCACCCCGAAAACAGCCAAGCAGAGCATGAGCCAAGCGTTGGCCGTTACACCGCGAACAGAGTTGGACGAAGCTTCCTTGCAGTTACCCTTGTCCGTCGGAACAGCGTCTGTCCCGTTCCCGATAGCGACGATGTCGGAGCCGCAGTCGGCCGCCTGTGCGAGGTGGACGTTCTGGTTGTCCCAGTCGAACACGGCTGTCACTGTGTTAGCAAAGACCCCCAGCTGCGTGCCTCACCTCGCGAACTCAAAAGAGGGTTGTCTTACCATACGCAGACCGGAGGAACGGGGCTACGAATGCCTGTCAGCCAACATCATCAAAGCACTCTTCGCGCAGGGAATGTCTACTGACCTCCCAGTATGTACGTCTTCGGGTCCGTCTGCCTTGTGCGGGGGCTCACGTTCAGGTAGCATACCGTCGTGCCCTGGTACGTGAGCGTCGAGACGAGGTTCTCGTACGACACCCGGATGACCTTGCCCGCGAACCCGACGTCCAGCCCGCCATCTAGGGCGCGCACGCCGCAGTCCACCTGGCAGTTCGAACCGTCCTGCGACAGCGTGCCGTTGACGTCGGCGCAGACCTGCTCCTTGATCCCGTCCGGCACCAGGATGTCCGAGGTGCCGCTGTCGAGCACAGCCGAGATCGATCCGCCGGGCAGGCTGTAGCTCTTGGAGGAGTCGGAGCCCGGCTGCGCCAGGGCCAGGGACTGGACGGTCGTCCAGTAGCTGCGGTGCATGTCAGTCCATAGGCCCCTTCATCAGTCCGCGGGGATTGGCGCCGCACCCAAAGTTTGCGTACGATTGGTCTCCCTGCGTCATCCGGACTGTGAAGAGGGGAAGCTTCTGCAGAGAGCCGGAGAACCTGCCCTTGTCGACACCGCCAAAGATCAGGGAGCCTAATCACCATCGTGTCAGCGAGCTGGCGCCCTTTTTGGATCGCGGTGTGGTCTCTACTTACCTGTCGAGTTGTCATAGTCCCGCAGGTCGAGCGAGAACGCCCTGCTGTTGATCTGGCCCTGCGCCGCCATAGTGTCGAGTATCAACGAGTACGGCTGCGTCTTGTTGTAGCCGTAGTAGCCGTCGGGCCCGATGCCCATGATGCCGAGGCCAGTCTGATTCGACGCGTTGGCGACGCCGAAGATCTGGTTCTCGATCGTGATCCCTGGGACAACACATCAGGCACCACGTTCGAGTATGCTGGCTTCCTTTAGGTGGGGATTACCTCCGATGTCGATCGTGTCCTGGTAATAGTTCACGGTGACTTGCGTCCAGTCGCCGTAGTTAAAGACGGACGCCTGGTCCAAGGCCTTCGCCGAAGAGGACTTCTTGGGGTCGTAGCGTCCGACAGCCTCGCAGCGGTCAGGGTCCGTGGACGCCGTGTCGACGTAGGTGGTATCCCCGTCATCGCTGGCGCGTGACGCGGTCGAACAGTCTGGGTCGACCCAGAGCTCGGTCGAGCCGGTATCGACGACGACCTGTGTCTGCTGGCCGGCGATTGTCACTTGTTCATGCGCGTCAGCACCCGGGAGCAGCTCTTGGACGAAACGGAGGGTCCATACGGTTGATCGTGTAGGTCGTCTGCAGGTTGAACAGGTCCGTAGCCCCAGTGTGGTCGGTGGCTCTCCGCACGAGGGGGGAACTCTCCTCGTTCCGTCTTCCAACGGGCACATGGACGAAGCCGGGACCGGCAGTCGCTCCGGGCAGGTGTCTAAGATTCAGCGCCGAAGCAACGGGCAGCAGGGCGAGAAGAGAAGCCGACGTGAGACGAGCCATAGCTGCAGCCACTGAAGCAGGCTCCCAAGTGAATTGGAGGTGGTATGACAACAATGGCGGAGCCCAAACCTCGTGAGTGTCGGTGCTTGCGCATATAAAGGGGCAAGGGGCATTTTATGGTTAATAATAGAGTCCGCGCCGTTGTGGTGCTAACGGCTGCAGGATCCAACATCCCCTGCAGATTAGGGACTGTGCCGCAGCTGATGCCTGCTTGGTGCCTAAACGCTAGAGACAATCAAGACTGACAGCCCGAGCTCATTACAAGCTGACCACTCATCGTGAGGCAGTTAAGTGGTAGGATTTCCCAACCAGGCGCCGTCAGTGGTTACCAGGTTGCTTGTCGTGGTGTGTCGTGCCGTGATCCGGAACCACTAGTCTGGAGGATTCTCAAAGGAGCCTAGTCGGTTTATTCGGATCGATTCCCACCAGAGGCTCTATTCTGATAGACGAACACGTTGGCACAGAACGGATAGGGAGAACCTCTATACGTACACGATAATTTCGCGACGGTACTGGGCGATGACCAACTCCAGCGAATCCTTCGAGGATCTGAGTCTCTTGCCGCTTAGAGACTGCTCCAAGCGCGAGTGGTTAGTCAAGATGCTATCAAGTCAACTTCAGTGGCTCTCCACTTACAGCCTGTGCTGCTCCATGAGCAGACCGTTCTCTCGATTGATCTCCTTATCAAACCCATTCTGCCGCTCAAATTCTTGGAACTCTTTAGTCCCCTTTCGAAGGTGTATGCTGTCAACTGCACTCTCATCTAGCCCCTTGCCCTTCGCTGCCGCGATCATTCGCTGGAGTTCAGCCTCTGCTTTGGCACGTTTGAAGCCGGCATTGCGAGGGTACCAAAATCTTCGCTCCCTTGTAGGCTTGAACTCAGGGATAGACTCTCGACCGAAATTGCGGAGAATTACTTGCTCCAAAAGGCTTTTTGCGGCACCTTCTCGTTAGTGTGTGCCGGTTCTTGGCTGGCTAGGCTATGAGACTCACATAGTTCCCGTCCGGACGGTCCAAGTTGAATTGACTGTGGAGCGAGACATGCGGGTTGCTGATCACTCGGGCGTAGTGTAGGTAGTTTGGACTGGCGACATGAGGGAGAAGTCCATGTAGAAGAATCACGTCTCCTTTCTTTGCGATAACCGTCGAGAATTTCTTGCAATCTTTCACGTGTGCGCAGTTCCGTCCCTTAATACGGGGGGCCCAAACCCTCGGGGTGCGCATAGAGATATTTGACAACGCCTTTTGGCAAAACATTCGGTTTCTCGCTGAAAACATGCGGACTCATTGAAGCCTACCTTCAAGGCCATCCTCGCACACCCAAGTCCCGCCCCCTCGGGGAGGGATATCCGTAAAGACATTAATGACTGTTAGGGCATTTCCTGATGAATCCAGGAACATGCGGTACCAGTCATCGTCTGTGTGCCATCCTTTCATGTCCTGTGGGAGAGTCTTGTCATCGGCCTTATCCACGGAACCAGAATTGACAATGAAGGCATCGCCGTAGTATCGCTCCCGCACAGGGTCGATTCTGTCCTCGCCGCCGCATATCTCGATAATCTTATTCCAGGCATCCGGTGCGAACTCCTCCGCGGGAACCTCACGGTGCCTTGGGAGGTGCAAGTACACTGTATGCCACGTGGACTTGTCGTGTTCATCATAGTCCACCCTCACCCAGAGGTCCTTCATCCAGTTGTCGATATAGTCTTCCCTGATGGCGCCCGGAACATGAAGCCACCGTTTCTTGAGGAAATGCTCGACGTCGTCAGGAGTCAGGTGCTCATAGCGACGATTCAATCCAAAATTAGTATCTCTCGCCCCTCTTAGGATTTTTGTGTCCATTTCGGCTGCGATACTTGACGTGGCTCATAAAACGTTTCCTCTAACGACTTAGGACATCCTACAAGATGGAAGTTCAAGTGGAGCATGGAGCTAAATGTTCGTCTCTTAAGACTCGGGCGGCCTTGTTCCACATAGTTGAATCATCGCGATAAATCTAGTACCCGGGACTCAGGTTCAGACCAACCAACTCCTGTACATCGACTTTCGGGTAATTCCTGCTACAGTCCTTCCCACTGGCCGTATCAAGACCAACTAAGGGAAGGGAGCGGAGGCGCGGGGCCACTTCTATGAGCGCTAAATATTTAATGGGGTAGCGTCTGTGATCTAGTTGCCGGTGTGGTTCCATCGAATCGCCCGGTTATTTGACCGGACCCTAGAACGGGTTCCAACACAACCTGTCTCTTATTTCCAATGCCGCATTTCTTGTGCTCATACGTCTCCTTCAGTCCATCTTACCAGCCTGTCCTGCACCATGTCGAGCAGTCTAGCAGCCGGAGGTTCTGAAAGCCGGCGGGAGCAAAAGCGCCGGTCAAGTCGGGCTTGTCAAAGGTAAGGCTTCTACTGACTCGATACCAATCACTTGCTTACCAACATCGACACAAGCTGCCGGGTGGTAAGAAATCCATGCCTGTTAGTATGTCGCTAGATTTTATATTGAGACCGGTGGCCTCTAGGCTAAGACGAAATGCGAACAACTGGACACTGAAGCACGTTGCCGTCGATGCGTCGAGACATCCTCGCCATGCTTCTTCCCGGTCAGCCGGCGGGGGAGGATCAAGGGGAGCAAGAAGTGAGTTTGCGTCGATTCCGATCAGCGTCTCAGTCGTATCAAGATCTAATGACCTAGTCGCCGTACGCTCGAAAAACTCCTGAAAAGCATGGAGCAAAGCTCGCCTGTGGGACCCACGAACGCTGAAAAAGCAGGATCAAGAGGCGAGTCGATGGCCCGCTCGAGGGAGAATGCATCACCTAAGGGTGACTTTCAGGATGGAGATGACGTCGAACTGCCTCGGATTGCATCAGAGACATTGGAAGATGCTCAAAGCCAGAGGGCGGCAAATGACGCCAATCGAGAATCGTGGGACTTCCGTCGCCGCAGTCCTCGACAGGAGCCCTCACATCGATCCGGTACCACCACGCCGTGGAACCCCCACAGGCTCATGATGGATACTGGTGGAGGGCGTCACAAACAACGGTCTACGCTCGCACGGAACCTGCTGCATGTCCTCGGCGAATTCCCCGTTGAAGGTGGCCGGAGCGATGACGGGACTGCGGAGTCAAGAGGGCTCCAGGATCCCTTGTGGCTGATAGGCGGTCTTGCTGAGCGAGGCTGGGATGTTCATGGTATGCCTGGTCACCGTAAGAGGGCGCAACACCTAAACGCGCTGCCGTCTGCTCCCTTGTCGGCGGAGGATGCACGCCTTCTCGGCAAGTGGACTCCACAAGCACTTCGAGATATCCTGAAGGAGCAAAGCCGGTATTTCGAGCACGGTCTGCTGAGTTCTAAATGTGACGTGGCTCAAGCCCTAGACCCAATTCAGCACGGATTGGTCACTGATGAGAGAGCGAGCGACCTCTTCCAAGCGTAGGAACTCAATGTTGAGCCTCACGTGAATATCAACTAATGCCGATAGGTATTGGGAGATGATTCATCCACAATGGGCCATACTGGATCCGACACTTCACACAATCCCTTTTGTCCAGAGCCGATCGGCCCTGCTCATGTCCACTATCTTAGCCTTAGGGTCTACAGCCCTCGCAACTCTTCCCGACAGCAGAGATGAGCAAGTCGCCGAAGCGCTGCGCCTGCACGCACATGTCGAGAAGCTCAACTTAGTCGTCTATGCAAGCGGTGCGAGGTCCATTGATATTGTACAAGCGCAGATTGTGAGCAAAGAACCATCCTCCGTTTGTGGTAACTTTCACTGCTAATCTGCGAAGCTCTTGTCACGGTGGGGTGCCTCACCCAGAACCCGCCTCGATGAACAGCGATGGATGCGTGCTGCAATGATACCGAGAATGGCTGCTGAGATTGGGCTCAACCTTCCTCGACGATATGACAACAGTGATGACATTGATCCGGAGAAGGCCGATAAACTCCGGTGGAATGACCTTCGCGCAAGAGCTTTCATGATCATCAACGAGTACCGGCAAGTCAATCGCGTGGGCACCACAATCCTAGCTACTAACATGATTTTCAGTTTCTTCACATACTCTGGCCGTCATGCTGTAGATCTAGCCCAGTTCGAACTGAACGATACAGAGTTAGATGAGGTGACTCGACTGAGCCGCGATAGGTCCGCTGTCTCACTCGCGGCATTCTACCATCTTTTTCTTTTCCAGGTACGACGACAACATGACCACAGCGTACTGTATCTGGCTAATCAGACGTGACGGGAAGCGAGATGTCCGGCAAAGGCTGGACCGATATCAACCCGGATTCCAAACTACATTGTCATTAGATGCCGAGCTAGAACATATCAAGGCCCACGCTGAGAAGTGGATCCAAGACTGGTGTCCAAGAGAGGGAGACAAACGACTTAACTGGCATCTGACACACGACGCGCTCAGCTGCTGGCTCCTCCTTGCTGTCCGCATCGCCCGAAAACGCCCGGAGCCATCCAAGACCTCCCATGAGCAGCAGCTTTTGCTAGCACTGTCGATAAGGTTGTTCAAGGAAGCCTTAAAATCCCCAGACGCAGTCTTAACGACACAGAGAGCTTCTATTTTCCCTTTCGCGGCATCCATCATTCTTAGATTGAGCGGCAGGCGCGACCTAATTCTCCGCGTTGCGCTGCGAATGAGTGGCGAGCCTGGCAAGCCCCATGTTCCGACATTCGTCCGTGATGCTGGAAACCAGATGCTTGTGATGCTATGGTTAGTATTATTGATCTATCAATCTAACATCTAACTGAAATCTCTTGCGCAGTACAAACAACTTGCGGCCACCATCACCAATACCTCAAGATGACACGCAGCCTCGAGGACCGTCGCCGAATCACGACTTTGCAGCAGCAGAGCCAGATGCTCCGCAAAAAAGTCCAGGCCAGCCAGCGACTGAACAACCTGCGGAAGATCAAGTGCCAATAACCTCAGACGTACACTTGGAGGGGCTAGATTTCCCTCCTGACCCTGGGTCGCTGTTTGAGTTGCAAGCCGATGTTGATAACCCTTTCGCATTCAGCAGTGCTTATTTTCCATGCGTGCCGGACCCGACTCAACCACAACTTAACTTTCGAGACTCAATGCTCCCCCCGTTTCCGTCTGCCGACCTTGATGCTCTAATCGGCACGACTGTTCCACCTTATCCATCTTTCGACCTTGACGGTTTGATGGGCACCTCTGCGTCTTTGAACTTTGATAGCAGTCGACTTCCAAATGACGGGCAATCACAGGGGCTTGGAGAAGGGACTAGTGCACGGGGGCAAAAGCCGGCTGTTGGCGCTAGCTTTGGGTTCTCCTTAGATTCAGCAGCTTCTACCCGGAGACATCTACAGGCACCTCAAGATCCCTCCCTCTGGGAAATGGAAGATCTGTCTCCCGTCGACACAGCTTTCGGCGCCTGCAGCACCGGCGATAATGCTGAAGACCGTAGTGCGCAGAGAGAGGCGTTGTTTGCAACTGCCGGCCGGCTTATACAGCTTGCTTCTCTCATGTATTGATGCACTGTCATCGCCCTAGCACTAGGGATGGATCTCCCCTAAGGAACCACGAGCTTTCACTACCACACTGCCAAGATGTAGAGCACTACCAGATAGGTAAACGATACTGGGTATGCTATGCTGGAATAGTCCATTTTTGACCGTACAGTTTTAAAACCCAAACAACGTTTAGCGACTGTGCACTCGACCAAGCCTCAACAGCCTTCACCTGTATCTACAGGCTGTTAAGTTCGCAGGTCCTCCCAATCTACTCGCTCCCTTCTCATTATCCTTTAAGTCTCGGATACTAGTTCTACATTTGTTTTCCGCATTCAAGAAGCGACGGGAACTAGAGTCTTGCAGCATGGTAACTAGACTGATTTGGACCTACTCAACATTAACAACATGTACCCCAGGTTGTTCCCCATGGTGAGCACGTTCTCTTGGTCGAATAAGTGGGAGCCGTTAAGCAGCGGGTCCGACGTCACAAACTTCTTCGGCTTCCAGGACACGTCAACCAAGATGAATGAATATCAAGGACTCTACTAGAGTGCCCCTATCCCTTCAGCCCCCGCATCTCCGCGCAGCTTCCTTACATTCGCCGCGACGCCATCGTCGAGACCAGTTTCTATTACCCGGGTCGGCTTCTTGAATTCACCGACACCAAGGTGAAGTCCCAGAGGAGACCGTTATGAGTATACGATGGGATGGACCATACTCAAGTCGCAGTTCGATGCCTCAACGCAGCAGTAATCGATCTCTGCTTCTCCGACAGCATGACTGGTACCAAATGCTCTCCCGACGGCAAGACTGCAGTGGTGCACATCGATAACGCCGGGGCCGACAGTGCAATGTCCACGAAGATACGATTTCATTTGCCCTCACGATAGCTGATAGCGGCGGATGCTTGGGCGGTCACGAAAATGACTGGAAAGTCTTAGCTGAAGAGTGGCATCGACGCGAAGAGGAGAAACTCACGCATCTGAGTAATCTGGACGTGACCAGGTCTGCAGTATCCCACCTGCCTACCTTTCCACAGCAAAAATCCCCTGGTCATGCAGCTGAAGAGCGGTGACTTAGTTCTCGACGATCTAACCGCAGCCCACTCAAAGGGGATGCGCCTACTCGCCCGGATGGACTTCTCTAAGGTCTCAGCCAAGACCGCGGCCGAGCATCCAGATTGGTGCTACATGTCTCCCACCGGCAACCTACAAGAACATACCGGTGACTTGGTGTCAGTTTGTCCCAGCGGCGGGTATTACCAGGAGAAAATCTTCGACGTCCTGGACGAGGTCACGAGGTGCTATCCAGTCGACGGGTTTTTCCTCAGCTAGACCACCATGAACGAGGAAGACTACTATAAGCGATACCACGGCGTCTGTCACTGTAGCAGCTGCCAATCCCGTTCGCTCGAATACTCAGACGGGCTCGAACTCCCAGCTAGGCCAGCAGACACTCACTATGCGAAGTGGCTCAGCTTCAGTAGGGGAGTCATTGATGAGCTCACGGCTCGGGTACGAGCCTTCATCGCCGAGAGGCTGCCGGACGCCTGCCTGATTCTTGGCAAATCAGCCGATATCATGTTCCATGAGGCCAACAAAGCAATCGGCCGGGAGCTCTGGCATCACGCGACGTCCGACGCCGTCAGCGCCTGGATCTCATACCGGCCGGATGTGCCTGTGCTCGTCAACTCGACGTGCTTCATGGATATGCCGTACCGCATGGCGAGCGAGGAGCCCGCTCACTTCGCACAGTATCTTCTACAGTGCATCTCTCGGGGTGGGTACCCTTCGACGTACATGATGGGTACGCCGGGCAAGATACCCTTATCTGTGCTTGGGAATCGGAGGCGAGATCACGCAATTCCACAAGAAGTGGAAAGGAGTGTATGACGGCCTCCAGCCCTGCTCCAAGACCGGGCTGGTCCGCCCCGATCGAGCGCAGATGACCGCACCGGAATTTGAGGAGGCGCTGTCTGAATACCGGGGATTATACTCGGCTATGCAGGAGGTTCATATGCCGTTTGACGTTGTGGCACAGGAACACCTGGCAGCAATGGCAGAGAACCGGGGGGCCGGGGGGAAGGTACGAGGTCATTGTTCTGCCCAATCTCGGGAACCTCTCGGCCGAGGACGTGGATGCCCTAGATGACTGGGTCCTGGGCGGAGGCCGCCTCATCGCGACAGGATCAAGTGGTGTCGGAGAAGGCGGTGTTGTACAACTGAAGTCGCTACCATCAAGGCGTGAACATGCTGTGGTCAGCAAGCGTGAGCTGCTCTGGTCGTCATACTTCGCACCGCAACAAATTCGCTCAGATGCTCATGTTTACACTGGACCTATAGTCCCTTTGTACGGAGTCTATCACTTGTTTGAGTGGAAGTCCGGGACCGGGGGTAGATATAATATGCTTGCCCGCGCCCCTTTCTCGCCTCCGGAAAAGGCCTACGGCAACGCCCAGGTGGAGCAACGCGGCTGTGGTGTTGGCCATTTCGGCAGTGGCAAGGGTATTGTCATCCCATTCACTGTTGGTCGAGGATATCGCGAACTGGGCCTGGCGGTCTTCAGGGACTTTTATGCAACGATACTGAGGGATGAAGGCGACGCAAAGGAGCAGCTCTCGTGCAGCATTGCGGAACAGGTCGAGATGACTGTCAACACCAATGGATCACAGACAGTCGTGCATCTCATCAACATGTCAGGCGCCAGAAAACAAAACTTTGGCTCGCACTTACCTGTTTCTGGCGGGACGATCAGGGTGCTGGATAGCAGCAACATCACAGCACGCACGCTCCTGCGTGACAAGCCGTTGGAGGTGCGGCATGGAGAAATCTCACTGCCGGAGCTGGATCTGTTCGAAGTAGTTGTTATAACCCGTATTTAGAATCCATACTGCAGAAACATCTCATCTCGAAAACCGACGATCAAGGCCACCGTTTCATGAGCAAAGTTGGCAACTACGGGGCCGTACTCAAAAAGGCTGAATGCCGGCTGCGTTCACGACTTTCCCTACATCTGCATCCCGCTCTCCCTCGACGACCTTCTTGATGAAAATGCCGCCGAGTGACGGGTGGCCCCCACCTCGTGCTTCGTTGAAGGCCTTATCCCCACCCAAGCTAGTGGCAAGAAAGCCTGGTGAGATGGACCAGACCTTCACACCATCCTCCTTTAATTTCCAATGCCAAATTAGCATCATCATGTTGAGAGCAACCTTGCTTGTCCGGTATGCGTCGGTCGAGAAGTCCAACGTCTTCGGCCAACCGGCTGGAGGAGCAGGCCCCGGGTAGTACGTATTGCTGAAGAGCTCTACGTTGGACAGGCCGCTGGTGACGAAGAGGAGTCGCGGGTCAGAGGACTTCAGCAGCAATGGCGTGAAGACGTGCGTCATAATTTGGGTCCCCGAGACGTTAACATCGTAGGTCTTGTTCCACGAGTCTCTCATAGACATCCCATCTGCGTTTCTGACACCAAGCGCAGCTCCTTGCAGGAGTTAGTCAGTTTCTCCTCTTCAAATGACCTGGAGTCAGGACAACAAGGAGCGCGACCTACCTGCATTGTTGACGAGCACGTCAAGGTATCCAAGGCCATCATTCAACTTTTCAAATGCCTTATTAATTGAGTCATCACTCGTGAGGTCGATCTGGATGAGCTCAATGGTGCTGGCGGTCTTTGGAACATCTTTCTTCAAAGCCTCGATGGCGGCTTCTCCATTCTCGATGGACCGGCTGCCCAAGAAGATGTGATAAGCTTGACTGGACTGAAGGAGAGCCTTCGCCGTTTCCCAGCCGATACCAGTGTTGGCACCAGTGATGAGGACAACCTTCGCTACGGACGCCATTGCTCTGGACATTGAAATGCTCGAATAATGAAGGAGCCTGCGCTTCTGTTTCAAGCAAACAAGAATACCCGCACGCACAACGGGTTCATTTCAAAGCCAGCCAAGCTCTTCAAGTACTGCGTGAAAGAGCCGCCCGGAGCAGCCGCCGAAAGGCTGCTCGAGGACACCGCCGGCACTCCCTGCGGAGTTTAGGGAGTTTAGGGTCGCGCCCGGAGTTAGACCCCCGCAGATAAACCCGTCCATCGTCACACGGAAGCGGAGGAGCGTAATTTGAATAAAGAGACGAAGGCTTCCGATGCCTTGGATTCGCTGGCGTTTCGCTTGGTCGAAACATGCAGGCAACGTGAGGAGCTGTTCGAGGCAAAGACAGTTGAATGATGACGAAGTGGAGATAACGTGACCCTGACTCAGGCCCGGACCCGAAGCCGGAGATTGGCGCTATTTGCGAGAGCGCGGGATGGGGGCACGAACGTCTGCTCCCCTCCTCACTTCTCCAGATCTTGTCACGTCGCCAGGCCGTCACCCGACAGCAGATATCACAGTAATAGTAGAAGACAGGGAGCTTCTTGCAGTGGTACGAAAGGAACCTTCCGTACCCTTCAAACGGAGCTTGGACGTCTAGCCGAGGTCCAGACAGCAGCTGAGGCACATAACCGCGACTCTGACCAAGTAAGCTGTCCGCAATGGCAATCCGCAACGTCACCCTTGTCGGTGCCAATGGCAACCTGGGAACAGTCATGCTTGACGTCTTGGTTGCCTCCGAGCTCTTTCGCGTGACGGTCCTCAAGCGCAGCTCGTCCAAGTCGGCCCCGGCGCATGCAGACAAGATCCGCATCGTTGAGATGACGGACGGCTTCAAGGTCGATGAGCTAGCGGAGCTGCTTAAGGGCGAAGATGCCGTTATTGCGACCTTCCCTTTGCGAGACGTCGGACAGCACATCCGCCTTGCCGAAGGCGCAGCCATTGCTGGCGTCAAGCGCTTCATCCCGGCCGACTTCGGCAGCTGCGACTCCAGCGACGCCCGGGCGAGGGAGCTGGTGAAGCTTTTCGAGCGGAAGGTGCAGGTACGTGACGCTTTGCAGCGTCTCGCGGGTGAACACGAGGGTTTCAGCTGGACGAGCCTCGTTGGTGGCCACTTCTTTGACTGGGGATTGAGGGAGAATTTCCTCCACTTCAACCTGCCAGAGAGGAAGGCCGACATCATCGACGACGGAGACAAGAAGAGCTCACAATCCACGCTGAAGCGGTACGGAGAGGCTACCGTGCAGGTCTTCCAGAGGGAGGATGTCACCAAGAACAAGATGCTTTTCATCCAGAGCTTCTGCGTCTCTCAGAACGAGGTGCTCCATTCGCTCGAAAAGGCTACCGGCGTTAAGTGGACAGTGAACCACATAGATTCCGAGAAGTTTATCAAGGAGCAGAAGACCCTAGCCGATGCGGGGGATCTGCAGGCTATTGAAGAGCTGGTGTTTACCCTTGGCGCGATCGACGGTAACTGGGAGGAAAAGGGGAATTTCGCTATGGATCTCCTTGGGCTCCAGAATGAGGGTCTGGATGAGGTTGTTCAGTCCGTGGTGGCGGCCTTGTCTTGAATTAGCTGATGGTGGCCAAGCTTCTGAGAAAGCTTCTTTCATGCACACTACCCGAGGCGCACCCGACGCTCCCAGCTTGAGCACAGAGACAGCGATGATGATAAAGACACAATGCATTTCTACACCACCTAACAGAAGCCGCTGTGTCTCGTGGTGCTGTGTTTGGTAGGATACGAGGTCTCCCATAGCCGTGGCTCAATACGTTGATCTCTTGCCCCTGCTGAGTTGATATAACGGACAGAAGCCGCAATCTGAGCCCACATCGGGCAATAATTACTCTGCCGTCTTTCCCTCTCCAACACCTCGAAATAGCCAAATCGGGTATAATACCAGTCTCGCCCGGTCGAGACAATCAAAACACGGCACGGCATATTGATGAACCCTCCGAGACCTCTAAGAGGTCCAACGAGTCCCGGTAAAAGAGGCAGGCCGCTAGTCGGTTTCACAACTACTCCGGATCGACACCATGGGCCAGCCGGAGGTGGACTTGCGGCTCAATCGGTCACATAGCCTATTTATATCGAAAGACATGACTCTAACGACGATCCTCGTTCTCCCTGGAAAAGCAACTGCAATGCCCATCTTGACTCTATTCCTAGCTGTATGCTCATTGTCGGGTGCAGTTTAGCTTCGACCCCCGATACTGTACACTGATCTGCCATGATGAAGTTGAACAGGGACGAGATCCGCTCGATAGGCCTGACGGTCTTGTACGAACCCGATGATCCGAACGGAGCTGTTGTAGAGTAAGTGCCCGTGACAAGGGGATATAACTGAGAACTGACGTCTAGATTACTCGTGCAGCGTTGTTCTCATCCACGGACTCGGCGGCCATCCCATCCGGACGTGGCTGCATACAACTCATCTTGAACCGAAATCTCGAGAATCGCCGAAACGGTCCGCGTCACTCAAGGCGCTGATGAAAAAAGGGAACACTCTGAAAAAGAAGCCCAATCCAGATATCGCGGCGAGTTTTGAGGAGCAACCAATGACGACGGAGTCTATGTTGACACCAAGGTGTTTGAATTCGAAAGAAACCTTGCCCTGGGCAAGAAATCACGTTTCTCAGAAAGGGGGTCCGAAGAGGTTCAGGCTAGCGAGGTCAAACTCCAGGCTAAGATTGGAAATGAAAGAGGAGCCGATGACCGGTTCTGGCAAGGAGATTTACTGGCCGCTCGATCTGCTTCCAGAATCATGCCCGAACACGAGGATCATTGCTTGGGGCTTCCTCACACTTGCGGTAAATGGGAAACTACTGCCCGCGCAAGATGATGTCTTTGCCAATGCCCGAGGGTTCCTGGACGAACTCCTGATCCTCAGGGGTGAGGCTAGGAGTCATGACAGAGCTCTTATCCTCATTGCTCACTCGACAGGCGGCCTTGTTGTCAAAGAGGTAACACCATGCTCCATGCTTAGCGATAAGTGCTAATAGAAGTGCCAGGTGCTGCGTCTCGCCGAATCTGATGAACTTCGAGCTAAAGACATATTGCCATCTTTGTGTGCCGTCATCCTACTGGGCTGCCCCAACCGAGGGACCCAAGAAGGTAGCCTAGGAGATGCTATCACGGACATGGCAAGCCTCGGACTAAGGGTCTCGGCTGCTGATGAAACACTGCGTGGTCTAAGCGGTCCGACAAGGCTGGAGTTGGAGTTGGGTAGGCAGACATTCATCCGGCTCTGGAACGATTACAATTTCGTGGTTAAGACATTCCAAGAGGCGGTCCCGATTCTGTCTCTGAGACGACAAGACGCCCAGACGAGTCTAGTTAGTAAGCTCAGCTTACCCAGAAACGAATAGATTCTAAAACATTTAGCAGGCTCTGCGCCGAGCCGCCAGCTTATTTGCTGATTCTAGAGAACGAGCTGAGTCTGTCGAAGCCACCCATCTCGGGATGGGAAGATTTGGGTCCTTCGATGATCCGCCGTACCGATCAATATCAGATTTGATATTGCATTCGGTTCAGAACGAACTTGAACGCGTAGGTTCAAACACTTGAACGAGATTTCTGCTAGACTGAACAATTTTTAGATACACCCGTTGAGCAGGAAAGAAGTTGGTATGCTACGGCTCAAGTTGGAAGCTTTGTACGTGTCGACTAACATATCAATCAGCCTGCATGCATGCCCTTTTGCCTGTCAGGCTAATTCAAGAGTTGCCATCAGCTGCTTCATACCCAGGAAGATGCTTGTGGCTGTATGAGATGCCCGAGTTTCGAGCCTGGTACCACCGCCTAACAGGCGGAAGGAACAAGCTTCTGTGGATCAAGGGAAGGCCGGGTTCAGGCAAGTCAACGCTGCTCAAATCCCTTCGCAACCGCATAGAAAAGGAATGGGTCTCGAAAAGCAGTGTCTGTATATGGAGTAGTGTTGAGGGAGAGACGCCTGATAGCGTCTGCTTTTCTCAGACTACACAAAGGACGTATCAGGGGAACAGCGCGGCTACAATATATTGCAGCCTCCTTCTGCAGCTCTTTCCGCTTGACCCCCGCCTAAGGAAGGTTATGCTCTCACTGCATAAGGGAGAGGCTCTGTCTAGCGGAGGCGACACACAGGGTTTTGATGACGCCCAATTCGTTTCATTCTTCATGGAAAACTACGTCAAAGAGCGTGTCGAGACTCCATTCAGGAGGACATTTATGTTCGTTGACGTACCTGACTTCTGCGATCTCCCCCATCTCAAAAGCCTGCTACACTGCCTAGGGCAGCTTGCTTACGACTCCGATTTCAGCATATGCATTGCTACGACGCACTATGCGCTGTTGGACTCGGCAGTGGAGAACGCTATTGAGGTTAAAATGCACGAAAGAAACACACATGACATATTGAGGTATGTCAATCTACAACTGATGGCCGAGTGGGAAGACAGGAACCGGACTGTGACGAGGATTGGAGAAAAGGCAAGGGGTATGTTCCTATGGGCCGAGATCGTGGTGAACATGCTGAATGTGGCAATCGGAGAAGGCGCCTCCCAGGACCTTATCGAGGATATGATTGCTGAGCTGCCCATGGATCTGGAAGGGTTGTATGGCTGGATGCTTGGGTCTCTCAACCAGGACGAGAAGGCGGAAACCCTAGTTCTGCTGCAGTGGGTGATACTCGCTTCAGAGACTCTCCGGCTGAATGACCTACGGATCGCGGTGAGGCTGACCAAAGCATGGTCATTGGAGGAGCTGAAGCCGCCCAACACGCTCAATCCGGGACCGCCAACGTCTATTCGAGAACTGAGGAAACCGATCAGCGGCAGCGAGGCCTTCGACACTCCGTACCACTTTCACCGATGGGTCAAGCACCGGTCTATTGGACTCGTACAAGTCAACCCAGAAGCACAGGGACCCACCAGCTTACAGCGAGTCCAGGTCATCCACGAGTCTGTCCGCGCCTTTTTCCTTTCTGGGCGTGGATTTACCTACTTGGTCCCTGGTGACATTCCGAGGTCAGTCACTGCAAGAGATCTAGTCGATCACGGCCACTATGCCCTCCTCCACGCCTGTCTAACCTATCTCGCCATGGCCGACTTCGATTCCCTCGGCCGGGGAAATATCTCGTCTGGGGTGCGAAACGAAGAGTCTAAATATTGGAGAGATAATGTGCGAGACCAGCGAAGCCTCGTCATGTCATCTTACCCGTTCCTCCAATATGCCGTAGAGAACCTATTCTTCCACCTTCTCAGCCCTCGACAATTTCGGTATTTCGTCCCGCAGCAGGCCATTCTCAAGTTGATGGTAGCGGATGGTTGCAGGCTATGGAAGAGGTGGACGTCGCTGTTCGGAGAGTCAGACCCGGATGCGATTTTATCGAAGTCCTACACAGGCTCGTGCCGGGACCTCCTAGACCCTGTCTTCGGAGCAAGATATCGACTAGTCAGGGTTATGCGGAAGATTGCCAAGATTACTCAGAGCATGAGTGCTTCGACGCCGAAGACGCCAAGGTCTACATGTTCAGAAAAGACGTTCTTTGTTTCTCCGAGCTACGCTGCTTTCACAGAGCACTGGCATGCTCTGGGCTTGCCCCTCTCCAAGCCACCGGCATCAGCCTGAAGTTCCCCATGAACCATTGCAGAATAGAGCAGCTTGGGAGCAAACCGCTTATATTGAGGAGGTGTAAGTTCAAGCTAAGGTATCAGAAAACAAGATTGTGTGAGTTGAAAACCGAGAGCCAGAGGTATCACTGAGACCACCATGAGAAAGATTGGGTCAATGGGAGGAGAGCCGGATCATCCTGAAAAGTAATCATAGTCTCATCCGAGTCGCTGCGGGTCCTGCGTTAAGCCGCCCTGACCGGCTTTCTCCCGTACACGCAAAGCCTAATGATACCTTATGTTAGCATCCACCACATCATCAGCTTGACACGGCTCGACATACGCAGTGTAGTAGAGCCTCGAGGGCTCATTTTTCAAAGCGGATCGTGCGTTCTGCACAAGAGTTTGTGTCTTCGCACCCCCCCAGCCCAGAACCTCGTCTGCGCAGAGCGCCATATCTACCATCGATTGACTGAGGAACTCGACGCTGTATCGTCCGACTTGCTTGAGAGTCGGATCTGTCGGCCAGTCACCTATTGGCACTTTCCAGGTCTTCTCGACAACATCGACGAAACCTGCTTTTTGAATCTGTTCCCTCATACGGCCATCCTGCGTGATGCGAAACGTTAATCCGCTTTGGTCGCCAGCCTGGACAAGCGCGTTTACCCACGCATTTAGAGGATGGCATTCGGGCAGGCTATCGTTATTTGTTGCAGAGCGGATCGGAAAATCGAGCTCGAAGTGCTCAACCCAACCATCGGGTGCTATAGCCTGAAACGCCTGCTTGTAGAGGTTCTCGAAGGATCGAATACTACCTGCCAGGTTCCGAAGATGGACTAACTCAAAGCCGTCACGCTGATACGTCCACAGATTCTCGGCATCATCAATGACGAACTTGCTGTTTGGAGGGACTGAAGCTGGTTGAAGAGGGATTAGGTCTGTCCCAATGACTTCTAGAGAAGGATAGAAGTCCGCAACATCTCTGTTTTGTTCATTTTTAGTGAAGATAGCGACAACAGACTGGAGAGAGAGGTTCAGGATTCTTCGGCTTACATCGCCCACAGACCAGTTCCGGTCCCGATGTCCAGGATCCTCTATTATAATGTCAGACTTAGAATAATAACGTGATAGCTAATTTCATTACCCCAGTGCCCGTTTTTATTGGTGCTTGGAATAACTTTCCGTTCTCTAAAAGCGTGATCATATGGTGACTAGGAGGTCAGTTAAAATAGCACCGAGCCCCTGCACCTCTCTACGCATACCTGATCTCGTACACGTCTTCGCGCTGGTAATTGCTGCAAAGCCTCGGGACCACCAGTTAGTTAGTATAGGATAGCGGTGAACCTTTCGACTCACGCATTTCTCTGATCAAGGATGCTATCAGTCAAGGAGTCCGTCGATTCTGTCGAACTGTCAAGAGAACACATATTAGAAGCTTTCAACGCTTTCAAAGGACGGTTTCCTACATATAGCCGTACTCGACTTCCATTTCAGACTCCCCGTCATCCTACTCCATAGTCAGAAGATTCCGATGCCCTGGGGAAGTTTGGAGAATGGAGAAAGTTCAAACACTAAAGCTCTTTTCAACTAGAGCAGTCCCGGATGCTGGGGTAATAGGTCTAAGGCACCTCCACAAGCCACAGAGCATGCGGCTGGCTACACATCGTCCTGGCTGCCGTGCCTTCTCCATGAAGTTGCCAGCCATTTTTCTTGTGTTTTGTGCTTGTATCCCGTCTGTCTCAGAGCGAGAGTTGCTCTTGTTGTACACAACCATTAGTTACGCTTCGTTCGTCATGGACAGAAGAGTGAGTTAGGAGCCGACGGTGCAACAACAGCGCGGTGACAAATAGTTGTTGGGGGGAGCCAACAATATGTATGAGATCTGGAGAGTCCGGAACAAAGCCACTCACAGACTGTTGGTGAGCCGACGCAGAAGCGTGGGCCTATCGTCTACCACCACCCCGATCTTCCTACCCCCTTGAGACAAGCTTATCCAAAACAGGCGTGTTTGCTACCAAGACCGATCGGTGGGCGCTTTTCATCGGTGTGATTCTCATCGGTCAGTGACTGCTACCATCGGCCAAGGTCGGGAAACGTCTTGTACGACCACACTCTCGTTCGTCTCGCGTATGGCTGAATGTTCTGTCCTTATGTTGTTGGTACCGCGAGAGGTTTGTGGCATCGAACATGATATCTTACTGGTCGATAAGTCATCGTGGCCTCTCAATCACGAGCACAAGCACGATAATGGCTTGCACCGAGAACAGGATTTCCTGGCTGTGTCTGGTCCATACCTGACTTCGACCAGCTAGGCTTTGAGGTGCATAATACCGAGGCCAATGGCCGAAAAGTGTGGCCCGATACGACGCTAACATTCTGTAGGAATCAGAGATGAGCTGGACATCTTAAGCCCTTTGATGGTATGTTTCTGCTAGCAAGGTGTGCCTCTCACTCGTTAGTGTCATCTGAAGGCCATCAAGGTTCAGGTTCTACATAAGCTACTGTGGCGTACTGAGTGAATCCGTCGATCGAGAACCTCGTTGTCAAAGCACCACGTGTGCGACCCGGCTATCACCCACGAAGGTAGGAACGTCATTGGAGTTACTCTTTCGTAACTTGTCCGTAACGAGCTACTCATCCGATAATGCCGTAGCCCAGTTATCGTCCGCTCGATGTTGGCACCGGTAATGCCGGTAGTCCCTGCTGACTACGTGTTGTTGCAATGCTCCCCACGAGCCACTCCCCCACTTCAAGTACCTGCGAGCCTAATCTTCCTCATGGACTCGCGATTATCCGATTGTGCTTCGCCTTTGATCATTTCGCACAGTTCATTAATCTTTCCCACCACTGACGCATCTAGAGGGCCTTGATCATCGAGTTCAACAAAAGTTTCCTCAAGTTGCTCTACATTCTTAGGCCCTAGGATCATCTCGTCACCAACGGGTGGCGAGTTGGGGGCCATGATGTGCTTGACTGATGGTATCTGACATAGGACTGTTTAAGTTTCTAGTCGTGGAAAAGAAGCCACTTCATGTGACTTGTCTCCTTGTGATCCTTATAAGCATTAAGAGTACCGAAACTTCCTAATGTTCGTTTATCAGACATTGTCCGTACACAAGGGCTATGTTGCGCCAGGATTAAAGAACGTCAATCGTTGCCATAGGTCCCGTTGGTTGGGTCTGCATCCATAGGCAGAACGCAGTTCCTGTTGTTGGTGAACGTCTTTCCGAGCTTCGGCTCTGAGCCTCCAGCAAGACAGATAACTGATAGCTAAGTGCTTAGCCGGAAGGCTATCCAGCGTAGCTTGACTTAGTCCGCCACCGAACGCTCCGGATTAGCAATCAGAGCGCGCACAGCTTATCTGGAGTTGCGCGCCCCTAATCTTCTGCGCTAAGCCAACCAGAGCGCCGGGGTCGGATCAGACCCGGTGTGATCAGAGTGCCCCGGGAAGGAAATGGGTGATAAGGGGCCCGGAAGCATATTTCGTTTGTAGCCACCAAGATAACAGTTTTCGTCACCTCCGTCCAGGGCTCATGGAACTCGAAAGGGAACGGTCTTGAAAAGGGGCAGCTGGCCCTGTGTTTCCAAGCCTCACCGATGATCATCCACAAGACGCTGCAACCATGTCGGAGTCAAAGACCCCCGTTTCCGCCGCAACTGACGTCGAGGATGTATGCACCTGACATCTTCTTCCCCGTGCGCGATTCTTGTTGACTTGGTGTTCCGCAGGGAGAGATCCTCGATGTCTCTGACGAGACGCTTGCCACAGCAGGAGTCGATGTGAAGGCAGCCCACAAGGACAAGGCCTTGAACTTGCTGGCGCATAATCATGTCAACTTTGACCCAAACTCGCCGGAGGCCAAGCGCGTTTTGAGGAAGATTGACATGCGGATCTTGCCCATGATCTATGGGGTTTACCTCTTCATGTTGATTGTATGTGCATGTTGCTGTTATCTCCGTTGGATGGCCGCTCATTGTGACTTCACAGGACAAGAATAGCATGTCCTATGCCGCGATCATGGGCATTAAGAAGGACACGCATCTTACCGCGAGTGAATACTCGTGGCTCGGATCTCTTGTTTAGTAGGTCTTCTTACTTAGTGAACCTAACATAAGTATGCTGACTTGCTATCAAGCTTCGGATACCTCGCCGGCGATGTCCCAGCCATGTTCCTGATGCAACACTTCCCACTTGCCAAGGTCTTTGGGATTGTATGCATGGCCTGGGGAGTTGTGGAGATGCTGCATGCTGCGTGCAGCAACTTCGCTGGCCTGGGCACTCTTCGCTTCTTCCTTGGATTTTTTGAGGTCTATACGGCGCCAGCTGCGATCATCATCTTCGGCTCTTTCTACACCAAGAAGGAGCAAGTGACTCGGTTGACCATCTGGTACACGTGTTATGGCTTTGCCAGTATCTTCGGAGGCTTCTTTAGCTGGGCAATCTACCAGGCCGATGGCTTCAAGTGGCAAGCTCTCTTTATCTTCTATGGCGGCATCACCTCTATCATCGGCGGCATCTGCTTCCTCTTCCTTGCTCCGTCACCTACGGATGCAAAATGGCTGACGGAAGACGAAAAGGTCATTGCCCTTGAAAGAGTGAGAAGCAACAAGACTGGCACAGAAGTCTGGCGGTTCAACTGGTCCCAGTTGAAGGAGGCCTTTCTCGACATTCGATTCTGGATCATCTTCCTCCTCGACGTGTCTCTCGGACTGCCACTCGGCGGCATCAGTCTCTTTGGTACGTCATTCTAAGATCGCCGAGATTCGCCAATGACATGCTGACCATCATGCTCCTTCTAGGACCAACTATCATCGCTAATTTCGGGTTCACTACTTCACAAAGCACCCTCCTCAACATGGGCAGTGGAGCGGCTTCGGTGGTTGTCATTCTCATTGCCTTCATTGTTGCAAAGTACACCAACAGGACAACTGCCGGCGTTGGCGTATTCCTGTTGTCTTGTGTGGGCTGCGTCATGATGCTCGCTATCCCGGCTGCCAATTACGGTGCTCGATATGGAGGCTATGTCCTTTCCATACAGTGTGAGTCTTAAGTGATTACTATCAGGGAGAAAGGCGACCAAAAATTAACATTTCGATCTCTCACAGTCGCAAATGCCGTACCCTTCATGGCTGCCTTGATGACTGCCGGTGTCTCTGGCACTACCAAAAAGTTTGCCTTCACCGCAGCGTATCAGTTAGGGTACACAGTTGGCAATTTCCTCGGTCCTCAGACATACAGAGCCTCTGACGCACCCAACTACTATGTAAGGCTTCATCTGTTGTTGGTTCGCGCTTCGAAATACTGATCTACTGTCACAGACTGCCAAATACACCATGTTGGCCTTCCTGATCCTCTGTACGCTCTTATTCGCCAGCTGGGGTCTAGTACACAAGTACTGGAATCATAAAAGGGACAAACAGGATGCTGTCGACGCTCAGAGTACGTCCACTCCCTGGAATAGCTTTGCGAACTCCGCTAATATTCTCTGGCGTAGATGGTGTAGCACGCACCCACGTCGAGAACGAAGAGTTCTCGGACTTGACCGACTGGCATCTGAGGTCTTTCAGATACCCGACCTAGTTGGTTTTGGCGTAGGGGATCTTCAAATGGGACGCCATCAAACTCGAGCCAGGCTTCGGTCCAAGGTCGGAAAGAGAGGCGTCCGTTCTAAGGATAATATAGCGGCGGGATAGCTGCCGTTCGTAATTTTCTTTTGCGGAGATAGTGTGAGGGAGGCTCATCGCAAATCCAGTGTTAGCGATGGCGGTGGCAATGGGGCCTTACGTGGCTAGAAATGAACTTCGTGTTGCTGTCTACGTTCCTTGTCCGATAGATTCTTGCCGATCGTCTGCCAACTTCCTCCAGAGGCAGAGGTGACCTTTGTCATCCCAGCCTATAGTATGTTGTATTGTTGTTTTTCTACTGCGAAGCCGTAGTCAATCACAAGGATCATCCGCCGTCGACTTCGTCCAGCCCCGTGGATTATGATCAGGGAACGCCAGTTTGTCTCGATAATACCCACACAGCACATACAATACTATTTCCCTGATTGGAAAGTAGGTGTTCTTGTTCCAGGTGTACTAGAGTATTCTGTCTTCTGGGCCTCGAAGACTTGAATTGCTATGTAGCTGAATCTAGCACGATCAAGGCGGGCCAAGGGTCATCCTATCATAGTCCACCGAGTGCCTAACAGTACCCTACAGTCGTCCACGCTTTCTCATTTCTTCTTTCCATTCCTCCTTAATCTGGGAGTAAAACTGATCATTCAAGATGACGTCCATGCCTAACAGAGCATTGGCTTTCCCAACGCGCAGTGCTTCTCTGTGTGCGAGATCCGTCCCAGAAGCCTCCCGGAAAGGAGGCGTGTGAGGCATGTCATTGGCCTCGATTGAGAAAATTGCCTGGATGCCAGGTTGTAAGTATGTGCAATTTCCGAAGTCACTAGAAGCGGTCAGCACCTTATCAAGTAGCTTGACCAATGTGAATGGCTTACGAGCTGGCGTTCTGATCGTGATGCCTGATCGAGTCTTCTAATGGAAGCATGTCCTTCACCGACAAGCCCAGCTGGTTGATCATGTGCTGCTGATACCGCTCTGCAAGTCCGTAATTGCTTACAACATCTTCATATAGGGCCTCCCTGCATCTGGCTTTAGTGATTGGACAAGCTATAGACCGTCACAGCTTACCAGACTAGCTCGACTGTACATCCGGTTGCAGCTGCGGCTCCATCGAATACTGGTATCACTCGCTCCTTTAGCTCCCTAAGATGTTGGGAATTCTTCGAGCGCAGGGAGAAATACCCCTCCGAGTAGTCTGGAATGATGTTAGGGACCCTCCCGGCCTCTAAGATGACTGACTGGATACTGTCTGTCTTCTGTATCTTTTGACGAAGCATGGCAAGGCCATTGTATGCCATGACGATAGCGTCACAGGCGTTGTAGCTATCCCAGGGTGCAACCGCAGCATGTGCCGACTTGCCACGGAACTTTGCTCGAAACTTCCAAGATGCTTTCGTGAGGCATAGTGGTGTTGAGAAGCTGGGCATTGCGTGAGACATCATGATGGCGTCGCAGCTTTTCCAGGCGCCGTATTCCGCCATTATAAGTTTCCCACCACCTGTTTCCTCTGCCGGAGTCCCCATGACTACGACAGTCCCAGCCGTGTTCAATGCTTTCAGAGCAGCGGATACGCCGATAGCTGAGGCCATGGATGAGGTCGCAATTAGGTTGTGGCCGCAGGCGTGGCCCAGACCTGGAAGCGCATCTGGTTGGGGCACAGCTCTTGTTAGCGAAGAGGTAATATGCTGAGTGCTAGAGCTCAAACCAGCCTCACCATATTCTGCGTTGTAGCAGACGGTGCGACCGCCAGGTACGACGGAGAAACGAGCTTCAAACGCAGTCTCGATTCCGTACACTTCGCTCTTCACTGACCAGCCTCGATTTTGGAGCCATTCTGTGAGAAGCTTACAGGCCTTGAACTCCTGGAACATGATCTCTGGGTTGTTCCATATCTGGTAGGAAGATATCTCAGCGCTACGCGACTGTGTATGCCGAAGGATACTCACCGCGAGATTCAATCGCCGCAAATCCTCGGACGCAGCGTCTATTGAATCAATGACCACATCAACCACATTCTGTGGGAGTTCGCTTGGTGGAACATCAGCGTTACCAATCCGGGCCATTCTCGTGTGGGTTTAACGTCAGGGATTGCTTACAGCCTTGTAGCCAAGAAATATCATGGTAGGCTTGAGGCGGTGTTCACTCGCAACAGACCTCGGGGCCCCGCCAGAAGCAACCTACCTACCTAGCTGTTGCTGCTGGGCGGAACCGTTTCCACTGTCGGATAGAGCCGCGGGACTTTAGGCTGTTGCTGCAGCATATGCAGGCCCTAATCCTGGCCTGGTCTTAGCCCGGCTCATAGCTCGGTAGAATCCGTCGAGTCGCTTGAGGCAATCTAGATACCTCGGAAGTCATCCGAGGAAGCGAGGAAGCGATGAGGCAGAGACAACAAGGCTCTTGACACAAGAGTAACTTTAACAGTGATATTACATGAATATGTGGACAATAGCGCGTGTAAAGCTTAGCAGAGTATTCTGACGCCTATCCACCACTCACTAGAGCAGTGATTACCATGTGCATCACCGACCCGCCTTTACATGTACTCATAGCTGGTGCTGGTATTGTCGGCCTGACCCTGGCACAGGGCTGCCGCCAGAACGGGATCCGTTACACGTTGTTCGAACGGGATGAACGCAAGGATGAACGGCCCCAGGGTTGGAGCCTTTTGCTACACTGGTGCCTTGATGCGCTAGAACGCACTGCAGGGCCCGAGGTGGTAGCGCTGTTACCGGGTGTGAGTTGTCACCGTCTCCTACCTTGTTAAGTGCTGACACTTCTTGCATTGCCTCAGGCCACGGTTGATCCCTCAATGACACGCGATGAGGGCAAATTTGTCTTCCTAAACTTGCACACTGGTATCGTGCGGGCGCTCATCCCGCCCATGAAGCGCCGCATGCGCTTGCATCGCCAGAAGCTGCGCGAGGCACTGCTGACGGGCGTCGACATGCAGCCCGGCAAGCGCCTCGAGACGTACGAAAAGTTGGCCGATGGGCAGGTGCGCGCGCATTTCGCGGACGGGACGACCGCGACGGGGTCGCTCCTGGTAGGCGCGGACGGGAATAACAGTGCGGTGCGCAAGTGCCTGACGACCGAGCACGAGCTGATCGATCTGGGCGTGAACATCCTGGGCGTCGTCAGGCGCCTCACGCCGGAGCAATCGGAGGAGGTAAGAGCGGTGCATCCATTGATGTTCCATGGCTTGGATCCATCGAGTGGGAATTACCTCTTCTTCAGTATTCAGGAACGCATCCCACAGCCTGACGGCCGCGATTCCTTCACGGGCATCATGCATATCAGCTGGGTCGTGCAAGATCTAGTCAAGGACGCCGTGCCCACGAGCACCCAGGAGCGGATCGCAGTGATGAAGGAGCGGGCACAAGGATTCGCTGAGCCCATGCGCAACCTCATCATGGACATACCGGATGACCATCCCTTCGTCAGCTACCTGACGCTTCGGGATTGGCCTTGTCTTCCATGGGACAACGACGGCGGAACTGTGACGCTCGCTGGTGATGCCTGCCACCCGATGACGATGTGAGTCGACATACCAGACAGCCTTCGAGAGTGCTGTGAGATGCTGATGGCGATTTTGTGTAGGTTTCGGGGTGAGGGAGCCAACCATGGTATCCTCGATGCAGCCCTGCTGGTCGACCAGTTAAAGCGCGTGCGTGATGGCGATGTGTCGCAGAAGGAGGCTATCGAAGCCTACGAGGGTGAGATGCGTGGACGGACGGCGGAGGCAGTGCTGAAGAGCCGCCGCGCCGCACTGGACGGCCATGTCTGGGAAAAGATTACGGACGACTGCCCTTTACTTGCGGCCAGAGTTCCGCCAGCGACGGCGTAATGCTGGTTGATATTTGAGCGCAATCTATACGTTACAGAACAGTAGATTGTCGGGAATCTGTCTAAAGGTCGAATACGCACGTCTTCTTGGATATGCCTCTTGTCGCGTATCTTATTGGCAAGCCTACACAAGTCTGAGTCATCTCTGGGCTGTTTAGAACAGAGGCTGCAGTGTACACGCGGTCCACAGTTCTAGAATGGCTGCAATGTGCTCTATATTGGTCTATCTGTGTATCACTATGTCGCTGCAGCGACCAACGCTGGCAGTTCTCTCGTCTGCTCCACCACGCTGTTTTTCTTGTCTTTACCAGTGAGCCTGCAGGATGAGTTAGCCCACTTTTGGCAGGCGCCTGATCATATGTAGGGAAGTATAATCACTTACTTGAAAAACGAAGCGAGTTTTCGGTGAACGTAATCCCCACAAGTCACAGGCTCGCTGGTAAGGGTAAGCACAGGCATACAGTATAGGCAAGATCGAAACATCATTCACTCACTATTTCTTCAGAGGTCCCTGAAACATGAAATTATCTCTTCCTTGGTTGAAGTAGGCAATTGAGTACCGGTCGGGTGACTTGCCCTTGGGGGAGCAGACGCGGTGGAACGTAGCTTTAAAGCGATCATCGGACCAAGACACTGCAAGTTCGTTAGTACACAGGAAAGAGGCTTTACAGCAGGCCAACCTTACTGAGCATATCTCCGATGTTGACCACAATTGGACCTGTATTAGCCGGGATAGGGAAGAAAGTATCCCCCAAAGCCCCGCTCGTGTGAGACTCTCGCCCGGGGCAAATCTCCAAGCCGTCACCACCCGACTGCTGGAAGAGGAGAGTGAGGCAACCGAAGTCCGTATGGGTACCGGCTCCGAAGGTGTTGGTTCCAGGCTCTTGGGCCTGCTTCTCTGACGGGAAGTAATGGAGAAAGCGAAGTTGATTCAGGCTATCAGGTGACAAGGCATCCATAGGCGCCCTGAAGTAATCTTCCTGAAAGCCGAGGGCGATTGCAAAGCATTGTACTGTGTAGGACTTTGTCAGGGCCATGCTGGTCAATTCGAAAAGCGACGTACCGCGGCAGCATTACTTACAAACTTGCTGAGAAATTGTCGCGCACTTTGCAAGGAAGAGTTCAGTAGTCGCCTTGAAGTTGGGAACATCCTCATCCCGAGGCCAGTAGTTGTGGTGGTTAGGTTGGATCAAGAGAGACTCCTTCTGGTCGACACCAGTGGTGGCGCGTTTTTGACTCTTCACTTGGTGAGCCAATCATTCGTTTTGTTGATAGAAGGGCTCCCACCTTGTACTCGAATCCAAGGCTCGTGGAAGAGTCAAACTTGGTCGCATGCTTGGTCTCTAGCGAAAGGCCGAAGAACGTCTTTGAGAGAGCGAACTGGGCCTCAATCTCTTCTACAGTGATGCCGTGATCAACAAGAGTAAGGAAACCAGAATTCTCGGCTGCATCAACGAGTTGGCTAATGATCTCCTGTTTGCGATTTTCGAAATCTGCGTACGGACCGTCAGTAAACGATGTTCGATAGGGAAACGAGCTCAGACCCACCTCTCAGGGAGATGGCTGGGACAAGCCGCTCAGCCATGACTTTGATTGCCCGTCGTCACGAGGCACAGATGATCTGATAACGCTTGCAGGTAGTGATCTAAGATCCCTAACAGCGTGTATCAATCGGCCGGGGCAAGGATATATCACAATTGGATCCAAGTGAGAGATGTGCGGCACAGGTTGGGTGTCCCCCCAGCGCGACAAGCGGATATCAACACCTTACGCTTGAGCATAATACCGCGGCAAGAGTTCCGAGGTAACGATTCAGCGGACCGGAGAGCATCCGTGGGAATGGACAATTTCGTCTTAGGCCAAGAGCGCGGCACTACGCCGTGGAGCCCCACCAGATGTCGCCGGTCGTCTTCCGTGGCCGGCAACCGGGCCGCGATCCGACGTCGCAAGGTTTACGATCAGGGGCATGGTATGGAGAGCGTTATGGCCTTTCGAAAATCTGTGTCGTTGAGATCTCTCACATTAAAGAGACCCTCAGATATCCGGGGAGTGCTTGCATTTCTTCTAAACAAGCGTTGTCGACTTCGTCCACACTAACATCAACAAGCTGTATACAGTCTGGGCTCTCCTTTCCGACAATCTGACTCAGTAAAATGACTGTCAGCGCAGTTGAGCGGCTTGTGCCGACCATCTCACTCAAAGGTACTAGCAGTGCCTAACTGTGCAACGCTCGTTGCTAACGGCTTACACCACAGATTTTGAGACCCGCAGGGATGAGATCACAAGTCAACTGGTTGAGGCAGCCGAGAACTCTGGGTTCTTCATGCTCGTTGACCATGGCATCTCCGTTGATGAGATCAAGCACCAGTTTGGGATTTCCAAGTCCTTCTTTGACTTGCCCAAGGATGTCAAGGGCAAAACGGCGTATGACCTCAATGCCGGCTTGGGCTGGGAGTACAAGGCTCAGACTCGCCGGCTCACCGGGACGGACCAAAAGGAGAGTCTCTGGCTCAGCCATCACTCTAACTGGCCCAGTGAGAGAGATGTTCCCGGCTTCCAGGAATCTACTGAGAACTTCATGAACAAATGCGGAGTGATATCTCACAAAGTTTGTAGGTACCCCCTTCTTTCTTCCCTCGTGTACGTACTAATGACATACGGTAAAGTGAGGTGCTTTGCGACGGCTCTCAGCTTCCCTGAGAACTACTTCGAGGAGCCAATGGATGCGAAAAAGCCCGATACCCTCAGTCGGCTCCGCATGCTCCACTATCCTCCTTCACACAACCTGCCCGGGACCTGGGGAGCCGGTGCTCATACTGACGTCGGCTGTCTTACTCTCCTCTTCCAGCTGGACGGCGGTGATGGATTAGAGATCTGCCCTGGAAGGGAAAATGTCGGCAGCAAGGCTATCGGAGACACCTTCTTCCCCCTTCCAGCAAAGACTGGTCCTATTGTTGTGAATATTGGCGATATGCTCAGTAAGTTTATCCCACCGTCCTCTGGGCTCTCCTGACCGCGGCAAACAGTGTCTTGGTCGGATGACCGATTCAAGGCTACCTACCATCGAGTCCGCGCCATGGAGGGCGACTCCCCTAGCCGCTACTCGGTAGCCTACTTCAACCAAGGCAGGAAGGACTTTGTTTTCCAGGGCCCTCTGAAGAAGTAGTGAGTTGAATGAGACATCATCACATATCACGCCGACTAACACAACGTCAGCCCTGCGATGACATGCGGCGAATACATCCAAAGCTACACTGTTGCACAGTTTGCGTGAGCACCCCCCTCAAGATCTATGGAAAAATCCGGCTAATCCATGGTGTCTAGAACAAATGCAAAGAAGAGCAGCGCTCCAGGGATCCTGCAAGGACCTGCCCTAGTTGCTGTGAAGAATTGATCCAGACATTCAGGAAGAAACGGCAGTTCTATCTTACGTGATATAATGTTCCGCTCAATTTCCGGATGGGGTGGCTTCTTGTGACAAGCATGGTTGACAGGAGGTGGGAATACATGTGGCCGGGCCAGAAGGAACGATAATCCAGGCCCCTTCGAGCGCCGGATAGTCGAGGTCACCGTGATTCCAGAGTCTCTCCAACGGCAGTGCATGGAGTCCGGGCAGCAGCGAGTGCACAACGCAACGTTCCGCCATTGGAAATCTATAGAAGAATGACATTTATTCACATCTTGTGCCTTGAATCAGATAAGTAGCTGGTACCGTCTTATGAGCCAGTATTCCGTCATCTAGACAAGAGCTACATTTTTGGATTAAGTGGAAGTGATGCCACTCAGCCTGGCGAGTGTAATTCAACCGATGCTTCTTTGCTAAGACCAGCAACTCTGGAATGGAGATGCCCGCAATGTCAACCCCTTATCTTGAGCGGGTCCACGCCGAACCAACGGACTGCGACGCTAGACCGTAACAACTATAAACTTTCGGATATCTTGCCGTTATCATCGGCCATCAGACCTCGTCTCGGCCCGGTTCCCATCCGACATGATAACGGGTAGGGAACCGCAGGGCCGGCGGCAGTACATGAGATGAGATCTCCATGATGGACGCTCTGGCACGGAAGAACTCCTGTCTCGTGTTCACCAGAGCCTCACCCCACTGAGCCCTGCCAGGTCGATCCGCCTACCGCAATGTCGTACCGGACCCAGCAACCTGCCTCTCGCCGCGAGACCACGAGGCGTCCTAGACCCCTGGAGGAGGATGAGTCAGCGGAGGGAGGCCCCTTCGCTGTGCATGACATGCAACAACACCGGTAAGAGACACTCGCCTCCTATTCGTATCCTTGTTCTCACAATGGATCATACAGGGCTGGCGGCGAACCTTGTCGTCGCAGGCGCATCCCTCGGGCTTGTGAGTCGTGTCGTAAGAGGAAGATCCGATGCGACGGTAATGAAGTGTGCGATGGCTGTCGCTCGAGCTCCATCATGTGCGTCTATCGAGATGCTGACGGCACTGGGTTGGTCAAAGAGTGAGTCCTGTCTTTGGCATAGGGATGAAATGCTCGACTGAGGATTGACCCCGTCGTTTCTGCACCGCAGGCACCTCCAGCAGTTCGACTCGCGGTTGAACAAGATGGAAGGCATGTTGGCGGACTTTTTGATGAAGTTCGAGGTCGCACAAGGCAAGACAAGCGCTCCAGAGAATCGTAGTGGCGCGGATGTAGAGACAGGGAGCGGGTCGCAAAGGGAGGAAGGACGCGATACGCGAGTAGAAGTTGAGGCAGAAACAGATGAAGGGGTTGGATGCCCACCTTCTCCGCCGCTGTCTCATGTCCAAGGCGGGACCAACTCGAGAAATGGACGGCCAGCACCCCCAGATCGGGATCTTCATCGCACCAAGCGGCGGAAACTTGATCGCCGAAGCACAAAGCCGACATATGCGGATGCGTATGGCGAGCTTCACGCGGACGAATGGGGTCAACTCAGGTATGAACGGTGTTGTCCTGCAACCCCTGACCTGTGACTGACTGACCCAACATCCAGGTACATTGGTCTCAGTTCGGCGATGAGCGTCATCGACATCTGCATGCCATTTAGAGAACACATCAACCGGGGGTTAGAGAATAAGGGCTACGAGGATCGAAACAACTTCCTCGGGCCCGCGCCCTCCATCTGCGAGGCTCTTACGCCGCAATCCACCGAGGCTGGATCTGAGAATACAGGACCCTTCACATACGGCCACCTACCTCCTGCCCTGCTCGTGGAGGTGCTGTTGCCATCTTTCTACGAACGCATGTACTTCATACTTCCCGTCATCACCAAGGCCGACTTCGAGACTCAGCTGGCCGAGTTAACTGGCGCTTCCGACCAAGCCATCCGCGAATCCGACTTTCTTCCCGTGCTCTACGGGCTGCTGGCCGTTGCGGCCCTCAATGTCCCGCAGAATTGCCAGCGCCTTGATGATGAAATCCTCGCTCCTTATCGAAACACGGACCTCGGGGCCAGCTACTTTGCACTGTCCACTACGTGCAAGCCCTTTAACGGGCACCACTATGGGGGCCAGAGCTCCGTAGGGCGCAGCACGGGGCGGCCGACACCCCCGTACCCACGCCGAAGTTTGAATCCAGTCATCGCGCTGGTGCTTCAAGCAGCATATCTCGCCGCCATCGGAAGCCAAGCAGAGGCGTGGATATTAATCGGCCAGGCAGTGCGACTAGGGCAGGATCTGGGACTCCATGTAAGCTCCTTATATGCACCCATCAATGATAGAAATGGCATCTAACTCTTGCAGCGATCAGCAGCACAGCTAGGACTCCCCAGCGCGGACCAAGAAAGACGTCGCTACACATGGTGGTGCATCTATTCGCTGGATAGGACCCTCTCGGCCGCCCTTGGCCGACCGCTCGCCATCAGGGACGCTGACTGTGACGTGGAGCTTCCCCAAAGTGACGAGAGTCCCGACGGTCACGACTGTACAGGTTTCATTGCAATCCTCAACCTTCGCTGCATTCTGGGCGAGATCCTCACCACGGTCGCGTCGGTCCGGACGGTCAAGGCTGGCCGCCACGTCAGCAAGACGCGAGAGATGCAGGCCATGGTTGTAGGCCTCAACGCGGAACTGCAGGCCTGGGCGACAAAGGAAGTGCCCGAGTCCATCAAGGCTGCTAATGAAGGACAACTGGGTGTGGAAAAGTTCATCGCTCTGTCGGGCCACTTCTGCGCTCTTCTCCTGCTCTACCGCTTCTTCGTGGGCAACCCGCACCGGCCCTCCCCGCTCAAAGACAACGAGGCGCTGTTTCAGTGTGCAAGGGCGGCGACCAACTGCATCCGCATCACTGACAAGATCGTCAAGCTGATGCCCATCTGCGCCGATCTCGTCTTCCACACGCAGCACGTCTTCACCAGCTCGGTCATCTTGCTGCAGTGCATCCGGCGCTCTGATGACGCTGGCTTCATCCAGGAGGCCCTCAATGACGTCGAGCAGGCCACGCGTGCTCTGCGGCAGCTGCAAAACCAGTGGCCCGGAGCTAGTAGGCTTGCCGCTACCGTGGAGGAGTACGTCGAGTTCACCATCAGCTTTATCGAGCGCGGTATGGCGGGCCGCTGCGCCTTCCACCACGACAAGAGCGAGTTCACCGGCCTGGAACTGAGAGACGAGTCTGGAAGGTTCCCTGCGAATTGGGCACAGCTGGCCTTCAAGCGTCTGCCTATCGGGCCGCTGCGGAATCCGCGGCTGCATGCCCTGGCGCACAGCAACGGCCGGGAGCAGACCTCGTTTCTCGACCGCAGCCCGTACTCGAGGCCGCACCCGCCAACGATAGACCTCACCGACAACGCGAGTGCTAACCAGCCGGCCGTACTGTCGTCGATGGACAACCCGCCTATGAGCTCCAGTCCGTCTAACCCCAACTTCTTCCGGTTCGCCCTACCGCAGAAACGACCGACGGCAACGGCAGCAGCGGCAACAACTGTCGCCACACCAGGAACCAGCGCCAGCAACCGCTCAGCTGCGGCCAAGCTGGCATCTGTGTTCCCTCCGCTACCAAACGAGGCCCATCAATCGTGTCATGCGCTATGCCGGGATGACGACCCGACGCGGTCGTGGAGTATTGGAGTGGCCGATGGTTCCTTCGACCACCTGTTGATGACCGGCACGGACACCACGAGCGACATGTTTGGGGATAACACCGCATACTTCACGGGCGACGGGCTTTGGAGCTCTCAGTAGCATGCATTTTGAGGCGAGTTATGAGTTATGTAACGGATACCGGCGTTGTTTCAAATAGACCGCGATTGTAAGACGGGCAGCGTTGGGTTAAACGTTTAATTATGTCATTGACGAATTTACAGATCAGTGTTCGCCCTGTAGATGCCCAGATTCTCCAGCAATGACAAGTCAGAGAACGTAAAGAGGTAAGCGGCCTCGCCGGCATCAGCGTGGATCGTGTACTTGTGCCAGCTGGGTATCACGAATGTGTCGGCATGGCCCCAACTTAGCTCGTAAGTCTTTCCCCCTCTCGGAGCCGTGACCACCGCCTTTCCAGAGCCGGAGTGGACCTGGAAGATCCGGTTGCAGGTGTCTTGCCGAGGTGCAGCCGTCTTGCCCGGCAGGATGCGTTCAGCCTGGGCTGCGATGATGGAGTTAATCTGCTTCCCGTCGGGAAGGCGATACTCGTAGATCGAGTGGTCAGAATCAACTGCGTCGAGCCGTGCCTTCGTCGTCTTCCAGGGGAACTTCATCTCGGCGCACTCTTCGTCGGTCACCACCTTCGACTCGTGGGTGATTGTCCCGTAGACATCCTTGTACTCTTCCAGGAAGTCGATGGGGTTGAGGCTGAAAAAAGGGATGTTGAGACCGTCCAGCCAGATGACATTCTCTTCGCCATCATTTCCATGGTCGTGCCACTGCCACTGGGGAGTGATGATCATGTCACCCGGCTCCATATACATCTTCTTCCCAGCAATGGCCGTATAGCCTGGTCAAGGCGTCAGCGTCGGTCTCGAGCATCCCTTCAGAGGAGAGATGGATCATACCATGGTGGCCCTCAATCAGAAAACGTACTGCAAAGGGTGTGTGCCGATGGCAGAGCGCTCGCTCTCCCGGAAGAAGTAGCTGATGCGCTGAGAGAATGGTGTCCAAGGTGTGAGGTGGCTTCTGAGGCCCCGGGTTGATCATGATTAGTGCTCTCCTTTCTGCCTCCTCCGCCGGAACCAGCTCGCCGGCTTTGAGCAGATGAGCTCTGGTGTCCTTGTAACGCCACATCACCGGGATGTGCTTGGTCCGGGGCTCTGGGAGCGTGACATTTCTGCCGACATTCCACAGCGCCGACAGTCCGTGATCGGTAATGCTCTTCTCCAATTGAGGTCGCGACGTGATAAGGTCCTGTGGCTCAGTCTGACCCAGGGTCGACTTAGAGAGCTTAGACTCAGACACAGTGGAAAACTGAGGGATCTCCTCTAGCGAAGGCGCCATCTTGAACCTGCGAGATGGGGATAGGCTGTTGGATGGGCGAAGTTAACAATTGGGGACAAGAATCGATGAATACGGCCCGTGTCCTTATTTACTCATCAAGGAGCTTCAGATAAACTGGCGATTAGATAGCGAGCCGGCGCGGGTGCTTCCACGGATCGCTTCCGGCTGCTTGAGAATCCGCTGTGCTGCGGCCACGAGGACGCGAGCCGAGCCGGAACACTATCCGGGCCTCACAGCCACCCAATAGGCGTACATGGATTAAAGAAGAGGATTATCATTGACCAATGCCAAATCCCACGACGCCGATGACAGATGATCATCGTTGTGGGCTCCCTTGGGTGGCGGTTAGAATAGATTAAGACCTTCTCTATCTGGTGGAAACTGAGGATGGTATCTTCTTGATTTGTGCGACTAAAGCAGCAAATCCGCGGATACCGCCATCCAGGTTACTGTCATCAGTCTGGGAGACACCAACTGTCTCCAACAAGTTCGCAGGTCAATACTTGAACAGAACCCCATTGCCAGCGCCGCCGTTTCGATTTCTCCAGTAGTAGTAGAAGTGCATGCTGACGCATGACACCGCAACGAAGAAGAGCAAGCCGGCGTTCGTCCAGTGACCTGTTGGATAGCCTCGCTTAGCCTCATCTGCCTTGTAGATCCAGACGCCGACAATTTGGCCGGGCGCTCCCATGGAGATGTTGAGGGCGATTGCTAGACCAATAGCTGCCGTGGTGTTGAGGTTCGAGGAGAGCCATCCCAGGAGAGGCGGAATGCAGGCGAACGAACCGCAAGCTGCGACGATGAGGCAGCCATATCGTTGCTAAAGAGGTCAGCATCTATCGTGTGAAAAGACTCTCAGAGCTATGGAAGGTCTTACAGTATAGTAATCCGCCGGGAGTACAGCTGAGGCAAGAAAACCAACCGCCCCGACAGTCGAGAAGATTGCGGAGTGTATAGCACGACTATCACAACTATATCAGCGCCTTGTCGCAAGGACATAACCCCTGATAGTCAGTCAACTTACGCATTGAAATGATCGGCAGACCACGAGACGAGCAGCGTTACGACATACGCAGCCGCATACGGCGGGACCGTCATAAGTTGAGCTCTGAGGTCGGCGAACTTCAAGCCGTTAGCATCCTCAGATTGGAAAATAAGGCGCTTCGTGCTGAACTTACCCCTAGACCAGCTGTGATGGAAGGAGTGAAGAGCGAAAGACTGGAGAAGGGCGTCGATATGCCGAAGTAGATCTTCACACACGTCAGCAGAGTAAAATACGGAAAACGCACCCAATCAAACATACCAGGTAATGGGCCCATAACCTCCACTCCGTCAAGGTCTCCTTGGCCTCGGGCCACGTCAGAGACTTTCCACTTCCATGGGACGCCTGGTTTGCCAGACGTTGTGCTGCCAGCTCCTTCTCGTCCACGGATAGCCAGTGTGCCGTCTCGGGGTAATCTGGCAGGAAAAAGAAGACAAGAAAGGCCGACAAGACGGAGGGCAAGCCTTCAAGAATGAAGAGCCACCTCCAGGCAGAGAGACCGTGAGTCTTGTTCATGTGACCAACGCCGTAAGCGATGGCACCGCCGAAGGCGCCTGCGAGAGTGGCTGAGGCCAGGATCGCGGCCACACGGATGGAACGCTCGTCAGTCCGATACCTGAAACAGAGTCAGCATCGTCTGCTTATCTCGACTACGAAAGAGACTGACCAGAAGGTTAGGTAGTACACCAACCCAGGGAAGAGTCCTATCAGCACACATCAGAACCAGCACACGGCCTTAGGCGACAGCGACGGTCGGGAACATACCGGCCTCAAAGACCCCAAGCAAGAAGCGGATCACCGTCACCGAAGCGTAGCTGTGCGCCCCGCCGAGTCCGATCGTGATGACACCCCACGAGAACATCAGAAAGGCAATCCAGCGGCTCGGACGAAGCTTCTTGAGGAAATAGTTGGACGGCACCTCGAATAGAGCGTAGGCGATCAAGAAAACCATGAGGGCGATCGTGTACTGGTAGGCAGTCATGTGCGTCTCGGACAGGAGGTCGTTGTGTGTCGACGAGTTCAGCACCTTGGCGTTGCCAATATTGGATCGGTCTAGGTAGCAGAGCAGGTATATGCCCGCCGCCAGTGGCACAATACGCAGGTCCTGCTTCCGTACGAGGGCCCTCTCCAGGGCGGGGTCGACGATGGTCTGGTCATCGTCTGCGGGGGAATCGTAGGACGATGAGGACTGGTCTTTGGTGTTAGCGACAGAGCAGGTGCTGAGAGCGGTGTAAACAACTGACAACTTCCTTGCGAGCCTCGACGTCTTCGTTTCCGTAGCTCACGCCGTCAATGGCATCTTTCTCGGCCGCCATCTTCACGGATCACAAGCAGCTGGTGGGGGTAGGTGTACGGAGGGGGGGAACGCTGTTCTTTACTCTTCACTCGCAAAACATGCAGAATGCGGAGAAGTTAAATACTCTTCTCCTCCCTTGCTCGTCTCCCCGCCTTCCGCATCGCGGAGTAGCGCTCTGCATACCGTAGCAGCTTAGTGGTACGCTTCATGGTCGACTAGCCGCCAGGAAGGATTCGGCTGTGGGGAATGGTGGGAGTTGTGGAGTTGATCTTCGGCGGTGAGGCCCCGAATCGGGCCTGGACCACCGGCGAGCCAACAAGAAATACGGAATAGCTGTTTGCCTACTGTCATCTAAGCTTTGTTGACGGTGCAGCCCGCGCAGGAAGCTAGCCCGCGCAAGAACAGCTTCGCTGATGGCAGTGCTTCACCTGTAGCTGCTCCCTTTACCCCATAGAATAGACATAGAAGTGTATATAGAGCAGGAACCTCGTCTCCAATGCATCAAGGGGATGTTCGAGCGTCAGGCTTAGAAAAGAAGAGAGCGACATGACACTATCACGGTGGGAAGGAAGAGCTTATTTCCGGCAGGCTCTAACTATTCCCGCCCCGCCTCGACCGGAGCCGAGCCACTAAGAGCCCAGCGCCCGTTCCCAGCTGGTCGCAGATGGCAGCCGTGTCCCAGGCTGGCAAGCGGTAGCACGCGGTAGAATTTCCATCTTGAAGACCGCCCGCCGAGGTTCTGTTGAGCTCACCCAAGCCCTTGCAGAAGCCGTCGAAGTGCGCGGGGAGGGGTCAACTTGTCGCTCTTTCCACCTACATGTTCCTCCTTCGTAGATATGGGCAAGCTCTTCTTCGTCCCACTCCAAGGCTGCTTGTGCGGCTGGAGACATGCCGACGACATGCATCATCACTGAAGGAGGAGGTCCTCCAGCCCGCCACTCCCGTAGCTGAACGACTCGCAGAGACCGGGCTATGGCATTACGGGAAGGCCGCGAAGTCGAAGGCTGCGAAGGAGAAGACGGCGAAAGACAAGGGCGGTGCAAAGGCTTCCACAAAGTCCAGGCCGAGGTCGAAGGCGGCGAAACCGAAAGGAGACAAGAACCGTGTTAATATTGTTGACGAGAAGCTATGTGGTATGTCATTCCGCTCTGCTCTTGCGCCCCATTGCGTGCATACACATGTATGAGAAGAGGAGGGTTAACACAAACACGCAATATCTACAGATGACATAGTGACCTACATAAAGCCCACGCTCGAGCGCCATGTTGGCTGCGACCTCATCGACATCTATCCTGGCGTCGGCCTATGGAGTAACAAGCTCCATGAGGTGCTGAAGCCCCGCTCCCACATCCTCATGGAGCCCGACACCGATCTTTACAAGCCGTTTCTCGAGCCTCTCCTCGCTAAGCCGGGCGTGCGCATGGTCCCGCAATCCGGCATCGTCTGGACGGAGCTGAACCAGGTCCTGACCCCCGAGTACCTCCCCCGCCAGGTTCAACACGCCCGCGACTCACCGGAGGCAACGAAGCGCAATGATACACTGCTCGTTACGGCGAATATCGCGTTCCACCCGCGCAAGCGTTTCCTCACGTTCGATTCCGTTGCCATGCTTGTTCTGTATCAGTTCATCACAGCGATCCGCACGTCATCTCTTTTCCAGAAATACGGACTCGTCCGGATGCTCATCTGGGCCGCCGACCATGACAAAACCACACTGCTGCCCCGCTCGGTTCAGGGACGGCGCCGCCTGGCAATCGAGGGCGAGCTGACGACAGACTGGATTACCGAGCTAGTCGGCTCGGACGGCGAAGTCGGGTCTAAGAGTGCGAGATTTGTGCGCGACCGCACCATCGACCTGGAAAGTGCGCGGAATACGCTGGACCGCATGCGGGAGAACGGGATCCAAATACCGCCTGGCCGAGAGAGCCAGCTGGTCACGGAAGTGCTCACCATGTCATCGGAAGAACGACGGGCGATCGCCGCCGGGAAGGCGAAGGCCGAGTTCGACCGGCCCTACCTTAGGGAGCTGGAGGAGCTGGAAGAAGACTTCGCGGCAGGCAAGTTCTCCATCGACTCGGACAAGTACAAGCGGTTCAAAGACCTGCGATATGCGCTCACCCGCAACGCACGCCAACACGACGCGATCCATGAGCTGCTTATCGAGCGCGACGAGATTACCGCGCTGCACCGGACCGCCACCGCGTCAGGGGAGGCCGAGGTCCTGCAGCTACTGCAGGAGCGGCAGACCGCCTGGAACGACCGGATCGACAAGCTGGTCAAGAACCAGCGGCGGGAGTTCATGCTCTCGCGCGACAACCTCGACGTGTTCCGGCAGACGCCGCCGGTGCTCAGCTGGGACCGGCGCTACGCGGAGCCGCTGCGGGCCCGGCCTACCGAATATTTCCCCAACGCGCCGTGCTGCCTGCTCGACATCCAGCCTAAGGCGATGCACCCACTCCTCCGTGGCACAGGCGCGCGCCACGGACATGCCGGCGACACCTTCGAGCTAATCCTACGCAGCCTGCTGCAGACGTCACTGGACCCGGTGGGCCGGGCGCTCGGCGCGGTGTGGCCTGGCGCGCCCGACGGCGTCATCCCGCACTGCCCCAGCCTGACGGACCCGGACAGGGGCGGACAGCCGATCCCGGGGTACGGGGAGGTGACGGTGCGGGGGCTCAATGAGACGCAGCTTGTGGAGATGATGCAGGCGTGGATGAAGTGGCCGTTCCGGCCGACGTACCCGGAGCTGGTGGCACGCCTGGCGGACGACCCGGTCGCGGATGCGGAGGATGATGGCGGCGGCGGAGCGCTGCACTCAGAGTTCATGTAGGATTGGGAGCCATCCCTGTGGGACAAACAATCTCCGGCCGGGCGGCGAGATGGGTCGTCTGATGTTTAAGCTTCCAATGCCGCAAGTCCGAGCATCCGTCGTCCTATCCTCTGCCGGGGTTCGCCTGAAGGGGCCGGCGGTTCTGAGATCTACTCATAGAGACCGTATATACTATATAGTACTGTATTATAGACGGGAGCATATCCCCTGATACCCACGAATTCTTGACAGATGTCAAATCCCAACATGCTGCAGGTACGCCGCATCGAAGCGAGAAATAAGGTGCTGTCGGGAACAGGGGGGCTACGCGAGGCAGCGAGGATCCTCGTCCTTGAAACAAGGAGCGCGGGAACCCGGGAGGCTGAGCATCTGGATCGACAGCGGGTACCTCACCCACGTCGATGTACTGTACATGGTCTGATAGCACATGCATCTTGGGGCCTCTGAGGTGATGGGCGTCATTTGCTTCATCGGAGGGCTCCTGGGAAGGCTCGAGATGGAATGTTGGTGGGGTGTTGAAGAAGGGGGGAAGAGGTACTGCTCCGGATATGTACGCACTACGCAGCAACTTACACTACACGTCAGCCAACGCGCCTTTTCCTTACGCTACGGATGAGTTATAATTCAAACACAGACTCCTAGAGGACGTACACTCTGCACTTTTAGTACGTAACAGTCAGAGGAGCCCAAGTTCCCGTGGACAGTGGAAAGACGCTGCTTGAGGCTGAGAGTGCCACATCGTTCTGGTGGAGATTGACCGCCAACACCGATCTTAATGATACGAGTTCCACAAGCGGATACCGGGGCGCCAAGCTTCAGCACAAGATGGAGATGCTGACCGGGGCTGGCGACCCCTGCTACTGACACCGCGTGGGTGATTGTGAACTGATCATTACAGCAAGGGGCCTCTGCTATCCGGGGTTCTTGTACGAGGAGGAGTAATAGTGAAAGAGTACGGAGGCAGTTCACGGACAAGATATCTACTTTAGGTACTCTGTCAGTTCCGTAAACGTAAAGTGGCTTGAGTGGCTTGAGTGGGAGACTCGTCAGGCTTGGTCAGGGGCAAACATGGCCACGTTGGAACCCCACCCTCACAGCTCACTAAGAGGAGACAAAAAAGGGGCCAGTTCGTCATGTCTGGCGCGGCGGCCCAGTCGTGGGTCAAAAGTGGCCTAAAGTAGCGTAACCAGCAAAAACGGCGCCCGCGATCTACCATCCAATTTCGAGTGGCTGGCGCCCAATCCGACAAGTCGCCAATTAGGGACGGCGAGTGCAGCCGCAGCGGGAACATGAAGCGGTACGTAATACGGCGCGCGGGCACCCAGAGTGGAAAAGGGGGTCTGTGAGGAAAATAACGATTTACCCGTATCTTCCGTATTTGCCAGCCTGCTCAGGTACCTACGTTAGATAGGGAAGGTACGAGGATCAGGAGGATGTTGGCGTCTTGGCCGAGGAAGTGACGGTTTCTTAGGTTGTACCTTGATGGAGCGTCCTTTCCTCTCCTGGATGCTCGAAATTTGTCAAGAAGTCGTCGTCTACAGTATCTGGTACACTATACGCTGCGGAGGACCAACCTGACATACAGTAGAATACAACTGCGGCCTGCCAACTGCAAACAATCTGTGCTCCAAATGATCAACGGCCTCTTATTTTAGTGGAGGGGACCGACAGGTCAGACAGGCCAGTCCCCTTCCCGGCGTGAGACTGAGACCTGCAGTCCCTGAAAATATTCCCCGCCAATCGCTTGGCGTGTCTCCCGCTGTACCGGTACATGCGCCCAATCGGCACTCGACTCGCGCAGCGCACTGCACTGTACTGCACTGCACACAGATCGTCCATCTGCACGGCGTCCAACGGCGGCCGTTGCTGCCGCACGTTCGTTCGTCCGTCTCGTCCGTCTCCTCCCATCCACGCCTCCACTCATCCACTCATCCACTCATTTCTGTCTTTCCGACTCTTTGTCTGTCTGCCTGTCTGTCTGTCTGTCGGTCCCGGCCCGTCGCTCCTTCTTCTTTTTCGTCTCACCCGGCACCTGCCCCAGACCTGCCTGCCCCGTCGTCCTTTCCTTCTTCATTGGGTCCTTGATTGAGGTACTTCTTGCCTTGACTGTACTCTACTGTGCCGTGCTGTACTGTACAGATCTTAATCATCCCCTCTCACCTTCATTTTTTTACTTCTTTTCTTCCCGTCGTTCCTTTAGACTGTTCCCTTCCGGACCTCCGCCGTCCGTACTCAAGCACTATTCGCGGGGAGGAATCGCACCTCCAGAGTACCTGTGACACCGGCATTCCCGGTATCTTGCCTGGCAGAGCCAGCAGCACGCAGTTCACCCGACAGCAGCACGCGTATTCGGCGCAAGACCGGGCAGAAGCATAGCTCGTCTCCAGATCTCCTGGACGTCCCGCGGCCACAAGCCTCCGTTCGGCCTACGCGGCGGACGCGGATCACTGGGGTCGAGGTTCCCGACTCCTTTTTTCAACAGCTTGCCATGATCTCCAAGATGCGCTCTCCAGCATTTCCGCCCCGCCGCCCCTCCGCCCTCATAAGGTACATTGTACCTGCCGTCTTCATCATCGTCTGCCTGTATTGGATGAGCGGTTCTACTCGATTGTCGTCGACGTACACGCCAACCGCCGACTCACAGCTCCAGTTCGAGAAGCCCGGCCACCAGAACACATTGCCCGCCGGCGAGAGCGGGCAAGGGGCAGTGACGGTGATATATTCTGAGGCGGAAAAGCCTGCAGGAGGGCAGCAGCAGGGTCACCAGGCCGGCGGAGATACGCCGTCGCAGACAGGCGCCGGCCATGTATCCTCTGCGGCACAGAAGCCCGCGGTCTCGAAACCCCACCCCATCGACGACCTGCTATCCGCTGCGGAGAAGGAATACTCCGACCTCATGGCGACAGAATCCCACAGCTTAGCCGAGGCAGCTGCCGCCTACCGCAAACGACGCGGTCGACATCCACCGCCCGGCTTCGACCAGTGGTACGCCTTCGCAAACGAGCACAAGGCAGTCATTGTCGAGGACTTCTGGGATCGTATCTATCAAGACCTCGAGCCGTTCTGGGCGCTACCGGCACCGCACATCCGAAAGGAGGCTTGGGACTTCGAGATGACCATCAACATTCGATCCGGCAATGCCACCGCTAGAAGCGACTGGTTTTGGACCCAGATCTGGCTGGAGATGATCAAGACCATCGAGCATCTGCTGCCCGATATGGACCTTGCGCTGAACGCCATGGATGAGCCTCGCCTGGTCGTGCCATGGGAGGATATCGACGCCTATGTCGAGAAGGCTCACAAGACGAAGGTCTTGATTGACCCCAAGGATGTGGTCAATGAATACCAGAAGCTGCCATCCCCAGGCGAGGGGACGGATCGGTCGGAGCCGACCACCGACAAAGCGTGGGAGAAATCAAGTGAGCCGAACTCGTACCCTTCCGGAGTCTCGCGCCCCCGGGTGGTTGCTGTAAGATGTTGCTAACGTGAACTCTGTACTTGTAGAGCCATACTGGCATGTCGCCCGTCGCGGCTGCGCGCCCGATAGTGCTGCCCGGAAAGTCGAGGTCATGACCGACTTTGATCACTCCCCGCACATATCCACCGAGCTCGCCGAGTCCCACATGTACAAAGGCTACGTCTCGAACTTCAGCATGTCCACCGAGTTCTGTCACCAACCGGACCTGCAGGGCCTAAACGGTATCTTCATTGATCCTTTGAGCGTGTCCGCCACCAAGGTGCTTTTCCCCATATTTGGCGGCTCGAAGCTCGCTGTCAACAACGAGATCCTGCTCCCGGCGCCCATGTACTGGAACGAGGAGGAGCGGTTCACTGGTGGCAACGATCATGGCCCGGACTGGATGCAGAAGAAGGACCAGGTCGTCTGGCGGGGCGTGGCGACTGGAGGCGCCAACCGTGAGAACAATTGGAGGGCCTTCCAGCGACACCGCTTCGTAGCCATGAACAATGGCACCAAGATATCGCGCGCCGAGAACCGCGTCGAGGCACCTCTGAACTTCGCGCTGCCGGATGAGTCGACGTATGACCTCGCGGCCCAAGAGCAGGGCAAACTGGGCGATTGGGTAGATGGCTGGGCTAACGTCTCTTTTGTCGACCTGTTCTGTCACCCTAAGGAGGAAGACGGGAGGTGCAACTATACGGGATCGTACTTCGAGGTCACAAAGGGCATGAAGATGCAGGAGCAGTTCGCGTACAAGTACCTCCCTGACATCGACGGCAATTCTTTCTCCGGAAGATACCTGGGCTTCCTCCGCAGCACATCCCTTCCCGTCAAGGCGACGCTTTGGCATGAGTGGCATGACAGCCGCTTGGTAGCCTGGAAGCATTTTGTTCCCATGGATAATCGGTATGTCGACTACTATGGTATCATGGAGTATTTCCTTGGGTACAACGGGGGCGGCGACGCGAGCAAGGCCACGGTGGCCCATGACGAGGTTGCGCAGCGCATCGCGACGGACGGCAAGGACTGGGCTGAGCGCGTCTTGCGCAAGGAGGACATGCAGATCTATGTCCTACGCCTGCTGCTCGAATACGCCCGGATTTCGGACGAACGGCGCGAGACGATGGGTTGGGTTGACGACTTGCTCGACGGCAACGATATCGCGGCGCGCTAAAGGGGAGAAAACCGGCATTCTGGCGTCGAGTAACATCGATATGTTCGCCTGCGATTATAAGAGATTATTGGTTGGGGATCACAAAGCCTCACGGCGTCTCCTTTTGTCTTCTTGACCTTCTTGAAGCCAGCCGCATGACGCGACGAGGCCCATTTTTGAGGCAGTTTTGGGCCGTTCACCACAGCATATGTACCCCGGAAACAGGAGCTTGGGGTTTGGGGAATGGTGTTTTTGGCGTTGGAGCAAGACAAAGACGTGCTCCCTTTTTATGTTGATTGCAGCTAGGGGCTACGACTCGAGTGTTGCTGTGACCCTGACGCTGATGATGGCGCATGAGCATTGAGTTTTCTGACGAACAGACAAGGGGGAAGCGATTTGTAGGATTGATCCCAACAAGGGAGGGGGTGGAAGAGAAATATAGACACTGGAATGCAGATGAGAATGGTCAGATGATGAGATGGCCGCTCGCTAGACGGCGCGAGGGGTGCGGTAGCCTCAGCAGGTTGATACCCCAATATAAAGCATCACGTTTGTCTTGACAACACACTCTAGGGGAGGTAGAAGGAGAAGAATAACGGTTCAGAGCAGTGATGGTGCGTTGGAATTTATTAATGGCACAGTTCGGAGCACTCTTTATGACCAGTTCTGTCTCGATGGCCCTGGCCGATCTCTGCTTCTTAAGGGGCTGAAATAGAGTTTTGAGACAGGTCTGGCCCAACGACCAGTTCACCGTCGAACGAACAACATCCCCGCACGAACAAAGGGATGCGTGCTGACCTTGCCCTATCCGGACAGATAGTGACGCTTCAACATGGAAACACCAGATTCTTTTGCACTCTACCTATGTTTGTTTACCGCAGTGCTCCGCCGACACGGTTATCGCCGCTGTGGATAGACAGGGCGCCAGGAGAGGTTTGCGAAACCTAAGGCCTACACCCCAAGTCTCGGCCGTCGTCAACACGCCCACGTAGAAGGCCGTCTAAGATAGAGGTTGATGTCTAGCAATCTTATAACTCAACGTGCCCATCTCTTACTAGAGTTCTCTGGTCGACGAGCTCACCCGAGTCGTAGAACTCGTCACAATATGTCCCATTCATCCTCATCTCTAGCCAGAACGCGGCACCCCTGGCGGCAGCAAACGCCGGGTCCTCCGAGACCAGAAGCTCTACCTCGGACCTTTTGTCGTTGCCGCCGCGGTCTCAGTCGGCTCGCGTATTCTCAACGCGCGCTCGCCTCCCAAGACCACGGCTCTAGCTCCGCAAGCACGAGCGCGTCGTTGACGACGCTGTCGACGGGTATGCTGTTCTGCCACGCCGCCATTGCGGGCGCTGTGACTGACACGACATCAATGCTGCTGCCAAGGGCCACCTCGGACTGGGCCTTCAGCGCAGCCAACAACTCCGGTAAAATGGCCGCCTCGTGGGTACCCGGGAGGCCAACAGCGCGCTTCAGGAGCCTCCATATGCCCAGACAGTAACCCATCCGCCCGAGTCGACCCAGCCAGTGCGGAGTCGCGGGTTCCTGGACGAGCTGTTCCATGAGATGCACATACCGGGGGCTTCCCGCGACTTTCGCCAGATCGGTTACTGTTCCGTTGCGCCAGCGAGCGGTGCATGACCTAGACACGAGATGCAGCCAGTCAGTACTACTTTCCAGCAGGTTCAAGAGAGTTCGGAGGCAGGCCGGAGGCCCGGGTTGAACGATGTCCTCTTACCCGTAAGATTGTCCCAGGTCAACCCCAATGGTAATACCGCCTCTTGTTGAGGTTCCGGTGCCTCGGACGAGAGTCCTGAGCGGCAGCAGCTCTAGGATCAGAATGAGAAGCAGCACTCCTTGGGAACGGAGGCCAGGAGCTCCGCTTGCTCGCGAAGGTCCAAACATTGTACTACGCTCCAAAGATATGACGCAGTCCTACAGATGTGCTGTTGGTTCGTTCTGCAATGGAAAGAGAGGCTCAAGCAGCCCCTCGAAGACAGAATTGCTAGTCTGTCATCTGGCTTGATTGGTGGGCTTCAGACACGCACCAAGCAAGACTTGTCCACTTCAGAGGCTGCAGGCAGTCATTTCCATCCGTGCACGAGGAATGAAAAGCTGGAATCTTCAGCTTTGCTGTCTCTTCGGGGAGTTTTGCCTTCGACTTACTGTCGAGAAATAGGATCCGCGAAAGATCAAGCTCATTACCGTAATGATTACTCTGCACAATAGTCTATCTCACGCATAGGGAGCTTGTTTCAGTAACAGTGGAAGAAGAAGAAAGGAAGGAAGGAAGGAAGAAATTCGAAGAGGATATTCGTTACCACTTTTCCCAATAAATCTGCTCTTCCTGCACTCATTTTCAACCTGGTTACTATTCACAACAGCCCCGGTTTCAAGTACAAAACCTTTGCTGACTCTCTCAGTAGGCGCAGCTCCTTCAGTTGAAAATCGAGCGGCTTAATGGAATGGGAAAGTCTAGACTCCGTCTGGGTCACATATTATGGTTGGAAAGCACCAGTCCCTTATCTCCATAAACAGACTCTAACCACGGTTGTTCTCCTTGGTTCGCCAACTCATTGAAGAACCCCTAGGCTTCTTGTTAGAACTTCCTGTTTGTCTTTGGGTTAGCAACTACACTCACGTTTTATTACAGCTTCTTTCTCGGCTACATCTCCTTAATGAAGGGGAGCCCGTTCTCCTTTCGTTCTACCAGTCGCCCCGAAATCACTTCCCTATCCACACCTGCTTTCGGAATCCAACCAAATCCTCGCTTCACCTTGTCAGAACTCCCTGTCTGAGTGTGGTACCCAAGCTTTCGATTGTGTACTCGCGTTTCCCGTGCCTTTCGTTTCCTGGACAGCTTCGTCTTCTCTTTCAGACGCAGCCATTCTGGCTCCTCGGAAAAGGGTCTGAACACGGATTGGAAGGAACCAGAGTCGTCTGACGTTAGGTAGTCGTTCGTATAACTATAGTCTAATAAGTCCAAGTCCAGATCACCAAATACGGAGTCGTTTATGTTCGTATTTTCCAACCTTGTATTCTTTGAAGCCTCGGCATCAGCGAGGTGAGTAAGCGACCCAGGAGGGTTTGGTGATTTTCGACGCCGGCGCAGCCATGCCTCGAGGTGCTTCATGACGAAGGGGCGATGATGATTGATAACATATTCGTGGATCTGATCCACTATGCATACGAGTGCGCATGCGCAGTCGAACTCCTTGACATCGCCTACCCATATTGACTCCACAGTCTACTTGAGTTAGTCTGACTGAGTTGTACTCAAAGTTTGATGTTGCCAGTAGATAGATCGAGGAATCATAACTCACACAACTGTCCAGAAAGTTCCACGCTATATAGACTTCCCAATAAGGGCCACATGACGTGAATGCAAAGAGCTGGTACTGGGAGCTTTCCTCTGTCTGATACTCTGCCACATTGTTTGGATCGCGAGCCAGATCATCCAACATAGCGAGATACGTTTTGCAGGCGTGGTAGATTTGGTTCTCGGCTGCTTGATAATCTTTGAACTGCCGCTTTGCCTCGTAGACTGCAAAAGGGAAAATAATATCAGTCTTTCCCCACATGCCATCGACAATTAGACCACGATCGGGAGCGTCCATCATAGTACGGAGTAAGACTTTGGATAGCCGTTCGTCTGGTTGCCTGCTGCTGCTGTCTTCTTTGCGGTCTTTGGCCTCGTATACATGGCCTCGTTTGAGTTCGTAATCGTCGTACGTCTTAAGACCTAACGTTGCATCAGGTATTCGTGTTCTCACGGTTCTTCGTCCTTTTTTGTCTTTTTCCACGAACTCGTAATGCCTCTTGTCCCTGCACAGATTTGTCAGCTGCGGCAATACCGAAGTCAGTCGGCAACGTCAGATAGGACATCAGCACTAACATTCGTAGCCCTTCATCGTCAAGAATCAAGCCGAAGACATCGTGCCAAGCGCATACTTCCCAGCGAAACTCAGATGAGTTGGATACATGATTGTTCATCGCTCGCTTGAACAACTTGTCTGCCCTTTCATTGAGATCCAATTTCTTCTCTTCGCTCAGAGACCCTGTGTACTGCGGAACGTTGAGATTAGGGCAGAAGACACGCCATTTGTTAGCTATCGGCTCAGACCCCCGGTACAGGGACTGCTTTGAGACAGTAAGAATATCGAACGGCTCGGGAATCAATGGCATAGTGCGTTCCCTTGGCTTGCTGCTTTAGGTCAGCCTCCAGACCATACACCTCAGTATCCGAATTTGTACTTGCCGTGACATTTTCAGATTTTGTAGCGCTAGAGACAGTCAATCGGACACTGCTGAACTCAAGATTGTCAGTGACGAGAGTGTTTCACGTTGGTCAATATGAATTCATATCTGATTTTCCACAGCAAAAGGTTGCCTCCATTGCGGGTGATCGCATTTAATAGAGTCCCGTATTGATTTAGGCTGCCACAGATGTGTGGACGCAACCCCTGCAGAACACGCCGATTGCGAGACGATGTATGCGTGTTGGTCACAGAACAAATACTCCAGCGATATAATCTCTGAAGTATCTCTTAACACGGCTGCAGACTCAACCAGCACCAACAGAATTGATGAGGAGGCGGTATTCCCCGATAGCGGACTCATTCTGATACTTCGAATTATCTAGTTTCATGGGCATTCTTTCTTATCGTGTAAATGGCGAGTATCCCACAGTGTGCCAGTCAAAGCTGAGGGGATGTTGGACGGTGTCAACGTGCCATGTCCACGCCTCAGGTGCCAACAGCTGCTGGTAGCTATCATGGACGTAACACAGCGGCATCCAACATCCCAGCAAGCGTTAAGTAGGCATAACGGAGAGACTCCGGACCATATCGGTACAGGTGTCATTGGGCTCATAGTAATATATCCGCAGTGTGCTCTACTAGGTCTTGACCGGGTGTGGCCGCGGGGCTTTCCGAATTCTAGGATTTGAGATTCGACCCGAATTTGCCCGGGTAAAATATCTCAGAGACTCGGTTGACTACTTCTGAGGAGAAGGAGAAGGTTTGAGCTGGAGACACAGCAGAAGGCGCAACTAGGATGATCCTATTTGCCAGGACATGCCTCTCTTGTCAAGACCTCCCGAAGCCTCGGACATTCGCTGTACGTGTCGCTATGCACATTTTATTTTTGTGTTGCTGGCTGCTGGCCCTGTTTTTTTTCTTTTTCTCTTCTTCTTTTGGAGTGTGCATATGACTACTATGTCTGATGTTCAGTTATTAAACATTCGCCTACTCTCCCAACTTACCTTCTCTCTTCCCTTTGACCTATGTATGAGTTTGTAGCTTTCCACATCCTAAAAATCAGACCGTATAGCTAACAACTGCTTAGCAGGCTGTAAGGTATTTATCTTTTAAAGCCACCTTGCTGGTGTCAAATCGAGATAGTGTGAGTAGCAACACTCTTGGCTATTAGGAGTAAATGTCGTAAATAAGGAGGTTGATATTCAAGATAGACAGCAGAAGAGGGGGTTGACCCCCCTAGTGATGCTCTGTACGCGTCTTTTGATCTAAGTAAAAAGTGACACCAAGCTGGTATGTTATCGTAATAAAGTCAGACAAGATACAACCTTCTCCAATGGTTTGTCCTGGGATTCTATTCTAGAGTTATCTCTCGTTTACGTCTTTGCATTCGAGGACTTGGATTTGCTTGTCTTAGTATAGAAATCTTAGGACAAGGCGTTACCGCATCTCTAATTTGCAGTCCGAGGAGTACATCCTTTCCCTTCGGCATCCGTCTCTTCCCCGCGCCACAAAATCAGGGGCTCTAGAGAGACCTGCTCGCGAACCACTCCTACAGAGACGATATGCAGACCACCATAGTGACTGTTAAGAGGCTCGACTCAGCGTAAATGCATCCCAGTGATTCTGCTACTTCAGCTACCACAGGATCTTAGGCTCTACTCTGTGAACGTACGTGTTTTAGCTCATTACCCTGACTCTCATTATCTCCTCCCAGAGATACCGGTGATAATGACATTTACATCGAAACAGGGGCCCTACGGGGTTGCCTACGTGTTCCGGGATTAGTCCCTGCTGGTCTGCCACCTCGGTGATGAAGGTACGCAGGTCTTGCCTTGATAATGATAATGACTGTTGCGAATGCAGCAGGTGCGACATGAACACCGCTTGGACGAGCGACTTGTGCGACTCGTGGGATGATTACGGGAGCAACTGCATCCACGGTCTCAGCTGGAGAAAAGGGCAAGTTGTGCATATGTTGACGGGACGGATGCTGCAGTGAATGTTCACCGGCAAAGCGCTTGCCTACGGAATGCATCATAATTTATTTGAGAACACTATCTAAGGTTTGCTAATGAAGCGAATGAAACTGATGAAGCTGAGGGATGGGCCCTGGCGGTTGAGAGAACCCATTACATGATGCCAAAATACGGCAAGCCCCCATAGACTTGTACGCGGGTACACTGAAAGCACGTCAAGAGGCCCGGCCTCATGATGCAACCCGAGACTCGAGCGGTTAATGAAGGGAGATCTATTTCTCGTAACTCTGTACATCAAGGGTCGTCACTCTTGAGACAGTCTAGGCGGACACTCCTTGGAAGTGGCCGCTCCCATCGCGCGCCGCACCGGTCCGCAATTCGCCCAGGACGGAGGTGTCAGGTGTCGAGGGGACTGGCCTCGCTTCAGTCATTCATTAGATAACTCTTTACCTAAGAGTAACTGGAGGGCAGCGCGATTTCGGCCGGCTGGCGGCGGCAATGCGGTCATGGCTGCACACCGCCGGGCTGGGCTTGCCTTTAGAGGTATCAAGCGGTACGGGATGGCCGGCCGGAGGGGGTTCCATCGGAGGGCACGGGGCATCAATCAGATCAGTAAGTTCTACGTGTAAAGGTACAGTACCTGACCTTGTGATCAGATGTGCAACCTGTTAGGCTGTTGGTTACTGGACAGGCGATAAGCCGATTTATGCTGCTGTCTCGTATCACCATCTCAAGTCGCTCGCATTCCTGTCTCGATGCCGTAAACAAACCACCCTAACAGCCTCTCTCTCGACTCGCAGCTGGACGTCTTCCTGTTATCAGATCGCGATTGACCCCACGCCAGAGCCACTTCGCAGGCCGCTACTGCAGGTGAAGTTCCATTGCCGGCGGAGATCGGGACGGCCTTTCGGTCATTACCAGTCTACCAGTCTACCAGTCTACCAGTCAAGCCAGTGAGTGTGGGCGCCGGTGAGCGGAAAGGGAAGAAAGCAAGGTATTACTCCGTACCTTACCATACAGCCATACCAGGATGCAGGGTAGAAAAGGGAAATTTTCCAGAATTTCTTAGCCCCTTCGGTTCTTTCGACTGCCCGACTGCCTGCCCCACCAACCAAGCCATCGCTGTCTGCGTCACTTGTACTGTACCCCCGCCATTCCAGCCAAAGGTCAGGAAAAAAAGGCCGAGCGAGTCGTGAGCCGGAGCGAGAGACACACACGCTGTCCCTCTCCCTTCCTCTCCCTCTCTCGCTCGCAAACAGAAAAAGACGGGAAGCGAGCCTCTTTCCTATTACGTACATCTTTGCCGACTTTCCTTCTTTCTTTCTTCTACTCCAGAACTACTGCGCTCTGCTCCTCGCTGCCACTGGCCGGGCTACCTTCTAGACCCTCGCACACGTTACTCCCCCCTTCTCCCTGCTCCCTGCTCCGCAGCCACCGTCATCCTCACGAGACCCCGGAGAACAAAAACACAAACATTACAGCAATGGCTCCCGCTGCTGCTTCTGGAAAGGAGGGCAACGGCACCGGCAACGGCCATCACAGCGCCCTTCAGGCACACACCAGCTACGGCCACTACCACTCCTACAACAGCATGAACACCTCCATGGTGCGCTCGCGCTTCCTCTCCAACCCGGAGGACGTCGGCGTCGTTGCCGTCGGCTTCTCCGGAGGCCAGGTATGTCTCTCCCTCACTAACCCGCCCTTTGTTTCCCCGGTCTCGTCTGCTGTCATCCGCAGCCAGCGGGGGTCAAGGAACGACAGGATGGCGCGTAACTGACCCCTTTCCTCTGCTCGCAGTGCAAGCCCGGCGTCGACGCCGCCCCCTCCGCGCTCATCGAGGCCGGCCTCCTCACCCAGATCACCGACGAGCTCGGCTACAAGCTGCACGGCGACGAGACCGTCCACTCCTACAAGGACCTCGTGCCCGCCTCCGACCCTCCCTACCGCGGCATGAAGAACCCCCGCGCCGTCTCCGCCGTGACGCGCCGCATCGCTGACCAGGTGTACGAGCACGCCGCCGCGGGCCGCCTCGTGCTGACGCTGGGCGGCGACCATAGCATCGCCATCGGCACGGTGGCCGGCACCGCGCGAGCTGTGCGCGACCGGCTCGGGCCCGGCCGCGAGGTGGCGGTCATATGGGTGGACGCGCACGCCGACATCAACACGCCGGAGACGAGCGGGAGCGGCAACATCCACGGGATGCCGGTCAGCTTCCTGACGGGGCTGGCGCGGGAGGACAGGGAGGAGTGCTTCGGGTGGCTCCAGGAGGAGAATCTGATCAGCGTGCGCAAGCTGGTGTACATCGGCCTGCGGGATGTGGACCCGGGCGAGAAGAGGATCCTGCGGGAGAACGGCATCAGGGCGTTCAGCATGTTTGACATCGACAGGTACACCTCTCTTTCCATCTTACTCCTTTTTCTCTCTCTCTTCCTTCCGAGATAGTGCATGCTGACAGCAGGAAAACAGGCACGGCATCGGCCGCGTCATGGAGATGGCGCTGGGCCACATCGGCAGCGACACGCCGATCCACCTGTCGTTCGACGTGGACGCGCTGGACCCCATGTGGGCGCCGTCGACTGGGACGCCGGTGCGGGGCGGGCTGACGCTGCGCGAGGGCGACTACATCTGCGAGTGCGTGCACGAGACGGGCAACCTGGTCGCCGTCGACCTCGTCGAGGTCAACCCCAGTCTGGCGCCCGAGAATGACATCGGCGCCCATGAGACCGTCCGGGCCGGCTGCTCGCTGGTACGGTGCGCGCTGGGCGAGAGCCTGCTGTGAGCGCTGCGAGGAAGGCAAGCGGAGAGCTATGCATATATATGTGCTGGGTGAGATAGAAAAGGGGAGAGAAAGACGGGAATAAATGGCAAATACCCAACAGTACGGTACCTCACGGTATGGCACAGGGCCCTCTCAATGGAACATACAACGGTGCCTAGACAGGGTAGTTCTAGCTAGCATTTGCTCGGCGCATACATACTAAACACCACTACTCCGTGCTGCCTGAGCATTCCTCGATTCAGGGTACTCTAGAGCTAGAATTAGCCACGTTTTTGACAGGGGTGCACATCACTGCTCTCCATCCCAACGTCACTTGGTCCCACAACTTAATCTGTCGTCTTCTTCTACCAGATCGTGGTCGTCGTGTTAGATGCGAGAGGCTTTTCAGATCAGGCATCTCGCAAGAGGAGGCAGGGGTTGTTGCGTGTCGCTGCCGGCTGTTTGTTAGTGCAGTATCGCTGCACACCCCCTGCCACCGGGATTTTGGCTCCCAGCCACTCGCGACTGCAGCTCCCCCCACACACATCTGACCGGCCAACGCAGAAAAGCTGCGTCACTTGAGGCCATGGACCGACAGGCACAGGTCATTCTACCTACGGAGCAGGGGCAAGAAGAAGAAGAAAGCATCAGGTGTCAAACTGCTTGTCGATGATGCGAATGCCTGACAGCGCTGCCCGATCCGACAGTCTCCCTAACTATCGCGTCCAAGAGCCGATGACAGCTTCAACACAGAGTCGCTCTACTCCGTAAATACAGAGAGCATCGACACTGCCACGCAATCCGGGGCCCAGCCGCCAGCTTTTTCGGCAGCTTATCGCGAATCCCTGCGCCCGCACACTCCGGTGCAAGGTCACAGCGGGGACGTGCGAAAACAACTGTCGCCGTCGCCGTCGCATCGTCGCGCTCCTCTTCCTTGTCACATACACAAGACACTCGTTTGCTTGCTCGACCACCAGACAGACCGACCGACGCGCAGGGCGCACGATTGCGCGCATAATCCGCAGGCCTTCAGGCACCCAAGCGGTCTCTTTCTGCCGGGCATCACGTCCCCAGTCGACATTTGGGTCCCATCTGATCGGGAAAAGAGGAGGGGGCTCTGTCGCAGCATCACGGCCCAATTGGCCCACCCGCCCGTCGCGACGTGGCAGCTGCTCCGACCAACAACAGTCGAGAGCGCCGCCTGCACTCACATTTTGTTTCCGAACGGGCAGCGGGGAAGCGGAGCATCTGCGCCTGCGCAGGGGAGAGGCAATCAAGAAGAGGAACCGGGACTGCAGTCGGTGTTGGTCAATTCGGGGCGAGCGGACGGGCGCGTATTCGGGCTGCAATCACGGAATCGCATCGAATCGATCACGATCTTTAAAGACCTCGATATCGACTCCCGTCTTCCCAACTCACCCTACGGCTTTCGAGTCTGCCGACGCACGCTATCGAGCAGGTCGAGTCGAGCAAATAGTACCGGAGGTCGAGGACACGACTTGTCTAAAAGAGAAAGCGACATTGGGATCGCCAAACAGAACAACGCCCACAACTAGGCTGAGAGGCACGATAAGAGGGCACTCCCAAAACAGACCTGGCCGCCTAGGCCTCTAGAGACCGAACCGTCGAACGACAAGACGAGATAACAATGGCGTCGACGGCAACGTCGGGCTCGCTCGTCTACGAGCCGGCGCACTACGAGCGCGTGCACAAGTACCACTGGCCAGCCATCCAGCTCAACATCTGGATGCTGATCATGCTGGTGGCCACCTGCACCATCGTGGGCATCTTCGCGACCTTCATCCAGATCCAGCAGCAGCTCCTCCTTCCTATACCATGGTTCGTCCACCCTTACCTTTTCTCTCCTGATGCATCGTTCACGGCAGCGTTGCTAACGTATAGACGAAACAGGTACTTCCCCTACTACATAACCGTCGCCTCCCTCGGCATCGTCTTCATCGTCGTCATGCTCTGGCTCATCTACCAGCGGCGCCTCCTGCCCGCCATCGTCATGATCGGCGGCTTCGTCATGTTCGTGCTGTGGCTCGTCGGGCTCATCGTCGTCTCCGTCGAGCTGTGGGGCCCCTCGGGCAGCGTCCAGAGCAGCTGCAACCTGGCCGTGTTCAACCAGAACCCCAAGGGCCAGACGCTGCAGACGCTGGCGTGGATGGAGCAGAAGAACATCTGCCAGAGCTGGCAGGCCGTCTTCTCCATGGGGCTCGTGGGCGCCATCTTCTTCCTGTGGATCATGATCATGGCGTACCAGGTGTTCGCTGACGACGGATGAAGGGGTCGTGAGGAACGTTTGGGGGTGTTGTATGTTCGGTTGCACATATTTTGGTCTTTTCCCTCCTGTCGTCCACATTACATCCTTTTTTGCAATATTGCCGATTCTAGATGCAGCAGATCTTCGTCTTCCGCGATCAATGGAACCAGGGGAGAGTCAGAACCGAAAGCCGAGATCTAATGTCGTCTGCATGGGTGGGAGTAGCGGGTTTGGGTGGTTCTCTGCTGTTACATCTTTTCATGATGCCAGGAACGGGGGCATAGGAGGGACGCGTACCGGGCTCGGCTGGAGCCCACAGGGTCTGGGAATGGAGGGGAGGTTGGAGGGTCGCTTGAATGACATCGCGACGGGTATTATGAAGTCATGAAGACATGGGATCCGGCGGGAGGCTAACTGTCGTGGAGGCGACCATAGCATGTCACATAACTAGCAGCAGGGTGGCTCAAGTCTTGTTCAAAAGAAACCCAGTATATTTGATATCAATATGTCCATCCTTGCCGAACTCTGGCCCTCAATCAAGGCTTGAGGCAGACAGTTTGTCGTTCGTGATCAAAGGATACCAATCCCAGCCCAAACGCCGTCATCATACTCCTCCTATAACTAACCCATATGCTGCACTAGCAGGGCTCTTAGTTGGAGATCTTCTCGCTGACCTTCTTGCTATTTAAAAGGGAGTATCGTCAGCAACCGTTATCATGACACACAGGAAGAGGCAGCAAAGGGATAGACAGGTATGGGGAATCTTACCCAGTGGCCTTCTCGAAGAGGCCGCGGGCGCCGTCGGTGATCTTCTCGCTGGTGTTGCGGTCGATGTTGTGGCCGGTCTTCTTGGCGCCCATGTCGAAAGCCTTGTCGAGGTAGTCCTCCTGGCCCGTGGACTGGTTGCCAGTCGTCTGGGCAGTGCCCTGGGTGGTGGCCTGGTTGCTAGTGGGGTCCATTGTGAGATTGTTTGGTGATGGTCACTGGTGTATTTTAGAGCAGTATGTGGATGAAGATGAAGATGCTGTGGAGGAGAGAGATGGACTCGAGGAGAGACAGCCAAGACAAGGGATTTATATGCCTACAACTGCTACAAGTAGTCTACACATGTCAAAGAGGGGAAGAGAGCAGACTGGTATTAGGGTCTCGTACGATTACATCACAGTCCTTCAGCTTGACTAGGATCGAAACCTGAACCTTCTACTCCTCTAGCTGCAGCAGCCACAGCAGGTGCAGCACCTCTCGATGTCCCTCCGGGTCCCCGCCTCCCACTATGGGTACCTGTGCTCTGGCTCGGCGCAGGGAGGTACCTGAGCTAAACAGCGATAAGGTGCGTCACAGCTCACCCCCGCTCGCCGGCTGGTGGAGCCGATTGCGAGATGGAGGTGGTGACCTCAGCTCCGTTGGCCAGAGGCTGTCTCACCATCGACGTCATGGCGGCGAGCCTGCTGCACGCATTCGGAACTTGGCGGGTGGCTCCAGGGTCGAGCGGCGATTGGCAGGGGCATTGTCAGACTCAGGATGGGAGTGCCGATGCTTCCAAGAATAGCTGGATCCCGTCGCCAAGCAAGGTCGCGATGCTGTATACCGTTGATACTGTAGCAGTAACTCGTATGGGTCAAGGTAGCATGGGGCTCGTAGATGCCCTTCGGGGCAAGGAAGAGGCAGCCAAGAGACAAAGATGGACCGTTGGATCTACACAAAAACCGGTAGTGTCTGTCAGGAACAGGGTCGAGCGGCAGACCAATACCGGTCAAGTGCGTGCGTTCCGAGGCGCCAGATAGAAGCATCTGCCGTTTCCACACGTGTAGTGTAGATTCAGGGTTCAGATCAGGGTCTTGTCTGCCAAGACACACGCCAATCTTGGCTGATGGCGCGGCTTCCAAGCTGGCTGCTCTTATCGTTCGGGTTACATTGGTTGGTGAAGCCATCGCGCAGACCAAGGTGGTTTGGCCGTTCATGCAGTGATCTCGTCAGACGCCTACCAATCTTTTGCGGACGGCGCACAAGAAGCAAACGGGGGAAATGGAAGGAAGAAGCATAGAGTAAAAGATAATAGAAGCAAAAAAGAAAAAGAAAAAAGAAAACAGGTTTTGCAATGGGGTGGAGCTGAACGGAGGGCAAAAAGAATCGCCTGGGCGACCGGAAAAGTGGTGGTTTTTCCTCATGGGGAGCCATTTAATGGACGTGTGCACGTTTCAACGTGGCCACCGACGTCTAATGGCATTGCGTGGTTCTGATGGTCCTGTCCCGTTGCGATTTTTGTCCCTTTTTCATCCTTACGGCAAGGTCAAGAGGTGAAAGTTGGGATGACAATGAGCGATGCGTGCCAACCTGACAGTAGCTTCCTCCTACGCCTGCCAGGCATGGACTCTGACGAGCTGCAATAGCTCCGGATTGTGTTTTTACTGCTGTTTCTCAACGACGAGTATCTGTGTGCTTAGGAGACATAGACCAGGAGCAGGGCAAGTAGGTCGATCATATGGCGGTCGCAAAAAGAGCATAACACGGGCAACAGTCTCAAGCAGGTCAAGGCAGCCAGTCAAGCAGTTAGGAGTATGTTGTGCACATCGCGTCGCCGCGCCTTAATGATTGATAGACACCTACGTTAAAGAGTCTCTATTTCTCTCATTCAAGGAGACCGCTCGGAGGTGTCACATCCTCGGGCAGCTTGGACCAGCGGCTGGAGTAGACTCTTCCGTCCTTGATAACCGCCAGGAGGTGCTCACCAGGCCGCTCAAACACCGTGATGTCCTCCAGCGGGTTACTGTTCAGCACCAGGATGTCCGCCGCGAAGCCCTCGCCGACCTGTCCCAGGAACTGCGCCTGGCCCAGCATCTTAGCCGGGTTGATCGTCGCCTGCCGCAGCACGTCCGCCGCGCCGAGCACCCGCCCGCGCAGCCCAAACTCCTTGAGCTGCTCCGCGCCCATCATGCTCAGCAGGTCCGAGCCCAGGCACACCGTCACGCCCGCCTCCTGCGCCAGCTGCAGCGACTCCAGGCCCCGCCGCAGCACCATCTGGTTCTTGCGCTGGTTCTCCGCCGGCAGGAACGCCGAGTACCGCGGGTCCGCCATCGCCTGGTACGTGACCAGCGTCGGGGTCAGGAACACGCCGTGCTTCGCCATGAACGCCGCCGTGGGCCCGTCGATCAGGTTGCCGTGCTCGATGCCGCGCACGCCGTTCTCCACCGCCTGCCGGATCGCCCGCGGCGTGTACGCGTGCGCCGTGACGATCGTGCCGGCCGCCTCGGCCACCGACGCGATGGCCGCGATCTCCTCAGCCGTGAACTGCGTGCTCTCCAGCGCGTCCGTCGGCGACGCCACGCCCCCGCCCACCATGATCTTGATGAAGTCCGCGCCCGTGCGCAGCTGCTCGCGCGAGGCGCGCAGGCACTCCGGCACCCCGTCGCACACCGCCATCATCCCCGCCTCCGCGCCGCCGCCGCACCCGCACCCGACGGCGCCGGGCTCGTGCGCCCCGCGCCGGTCGCCGTGCCCGCCCGTCTGCGAGAGGCCGTGGCCGGAGATGAACAGCCGCGGGCCGGGGAAGACGCCGTCGGCGATGGCCTCCTTGAGGGAGAGCGAGGCGCCGCCGCAGTCGCGCACGGAGGTGTAGCCCCGCTCGAGCATGGCCTTGCACACGAAGGGCTGCCGCAGGAGGGACACGTCCGGGGCGAGGTTCATGGAGCTGCGGAGGTCGGCCTCGCCGGGCACGGAGGTCAGGTGCACGTGGCAGTCGATGAGGCCCGGGCAGAGGTACTTGCCGGCCAGGTCGACGGTGATGGCGTCGTCGGCGACGGCCAGGGACCTGAGCAGCGTGGAGGTGCTGTCATCGTGGCTGCTGCGGTGGACGCACTCGACGCGCCCGCCGGAGAGCTTGACGGCGGAGGCCGCGAAGACGCTGCCGGTCACGGGGTCGACGACGTTGGCGTTGGTGAAGATGTAGGTCTGCTGCGGCGGCAGCTTCCAGGGCTTCACCACATCTTCCGGGATGATGGTTGTGGAAGTTGTTGAAGATCTCGGGGCGCGCATACTGACCAAGCTTCACATTGACCCTGACTTGTCCTGCATAGGTGCAGGTCTCGACAGTCCAACTCAAAGACAGGGCCGAGAAGGTCAAGTATCGGCAACTTGGCACTGCAGCGTCGGCAATCTGCCACCGGCGGCATCGGATAGGAGCAGGTCCACCCTGTGATAAGGCCAGACCAGCCACCTTCCCGAAAGGAGCAAACCCCGCCCCGCACCCGGCGCCGGCCGGCTAGACGGCACCGGGCCCGGACTCGGCGCCGACAGCCCCGTCTTGCTGTAGGCCGGGACCCAGGTAAATAAGAGCATCGACGCCCTGTCTGAGGGACGATCCTGGTCAATGAGACACTGGTACAGGGAATGACGCAATGCTATTGACTACCTCTCACCATAGATCTATAAGGTACTGCCCCGCCGCCGCCGCCGGGTATCAGGTTCTCCGCTTCAGTTCAAAAACAGCATCTCTCTGCTCGCTTTTGCTGAAAATGCATGAAGGCCTTGCGCATCTCGATCTCGGTCTCGAAATAACTCCCTACCAAGGCTCCTTTAATACCGTCCATACCATGTCTACCAGCTCACTGTCTTGGATAGTTCTCATTGGCATAGTTGCCGCCATTATAGTTCCCACTCGCATAATTGCCCCCAGCATAGTTACCACCCCCGTCAAGCTCATATCTGGGGTACTGCTGCTGCTCCGGGAGCTCCACGCGCACCAGTTCGTGCCCGTCGGAGTACAGTTCCGAGGGGCTATCGCGCTTCACTGGCTGCCACTGCTGGAAGTCCATGTTTCGGGGCCCCTGGGCACCCGCTGCAGCGGCAGCTGCTGCAGCAGCGCGACGCTTCCTTGCCTTGTACCATCTAGGCAGGAAGAATCCCAGGCAGGCTGTCGATATCACGGCGAGCGGGATCCCCAGTCCCAGCCCGATCTTCAGACTCGAGCTGTCGCCTGAGCCCGAGGATTCTGACGCCTGTGAGGTAGGCGTGGAAGTAGTAGCAGCAGCGGAGGGTGTCGAACCGTCGGTAGTGGTGGAAGATGCTGTTGTTGACGTCGTGGAGGTTGTTGATGTGGTTGATGTGGTTGACGTCGAAGGAGTGACGGTGAATCTGACGGTGCCAGTGCTGCTGACTGGAGGGTAGCTCGTAACCGCCGCCGTTACTGACGACGAAACGACGTTTCCATCCTGGTCAAGAAAAATACCACGTCCGGAGTTGCAGCACGTCGGGTCATTGTTGCAGCAGAGGCTGCCATCGTCGCAGGTAGTCACCCGAGGCAGGAATCCCTGACTTTCTGTCTCGTCTGCACCATTGCGAGAGTTGATCAGCTTCTGCCATCGACACAAATCATTCACAGATTGAGGAGGACTTACTGTACAAACAGATCTGAGCGCAGCTGTCGTCCCATCCGTCGACAGCGCAGGGACCGCGTACGAAGAGATTTGCTCCGTCGCCGGGGTTGTGACACAGGTGGTTCGACAGGCACGTCGCCTCGAAGCCGCAGCATGCGTTGGACCCGGGGCAGAGCGTGTTGTTCACGTAGAGGTCGCCGTCGAAGCCATAGCAGGATATGCCCACCGTCGGGAATGCCGCGCGGACTACGGCCCTCGACGTAATGAGCGGTAAGAGCTGCAGGGCAAACAGAGCACGCGAGAGGTCCAGCATCACGCGAGTGACAAAAGAGCCGCTGGACGGCCCAACAGTCTTGTCTTCAATTCTGGGCTTCACTCGCGCATTGATGCTCGGGTTGAGGATGTCTCGGTGTCGGAGACAGCGCGGATGGTGAGTTGTCCTGGCACCATCACGCTGGAGGGAATTCGGGGGCGGAGGGGAGAAAAGGGGCGGATAACGAGCGGCGGATGCGAAACTTGAAGCATGGTTGGCGATCCCACGCCGTCCATCTACGGTATAGTCCCTGAATCCTTCAGGCACTGACAGGGCCCTGCTGTATCTGGATGTCGCTTTTGCGTCAAAGCTCACACGATAAAACACGACGTGAGTGGCCACAAGGAGGCGGCACAGCATTAAGCGCCGCCTCAGCCCCCAATCCTTGCAGGTCCGTATCGTCAGCTCCGGCTAGCTTGGCGCTTCGGCGCGCTGCGCCCCTTGGCAGCCTTTTTTTCCTCCCACCGTTGGGCGATTGCCGCATCTCAATCACTCCGTGCAAACAACATGACAGAAGCGACAGCCACGACATGACGGGCGTGGCTGGCGTCCTCTATGCAATCTACGCATCATGAATTCTCTCTCAATGCTGCGGAATCTGCGCAACTCCAAGGGCGCCGGGCTGGCTTTCCTTGCTGTTCTCGTCCTCATTCTCGTCTCATTTCTGTACTCGGCGCTCGACCGGCCCTTGGCCACCTTTCTGCCTGACCATGCCCCTGTCTCTAACCCGGCATCAAAGGCAACCGGGGCGCCGCCAGCGGTTGACGAGCTACTGCTGAATGACATCGTCCAGTATTTCGAGGACTTCCCTCTCGGCCCGCCATTCAAGCCCGTATTCGGTGAGCTGGGCCGGCGAACGAAGGTCATTGCGGATTGGCTGCTGTGGGAGGAGAAGCTGCCTGAGAACTCGACCGAGAGCGCCCTCCTGCACAATGCAGCGGAGCAGGCCGCCTTGAGCCTCTACCCCTTCCTGAGCAATTCGCCCCGGGACCGGAAGTCTAAGACGCCTCTTTCGGACCTGCGCTCTTCGTTCGAGGCCGGCTCAGCCGGTATCGTCATCCCGACAGGCGACAAGATCATCCGCTTCTCCGCGCACCTGATCGCGTCGCTCCGCTCCGTCCTGGGCTCCTCGCTCCCTATCCAGGTTGCCTATGCCGGAGATGCCGACCTGTCGCCCGGCGGCCGCGCACGACTAGCCAGCATTGTCGAGACCGGCGCGCCACCCCTGGAGTTCCTCGACGTGACCGCCATCTTCGACGACTCGACCCTGCGTTTCGGCGAGGCGTCGGGCGGTTGGGCGCTCAAGGCCTTCGCCGCGCTGGGCTCCCGCTTCGAGAAGGTGATCCTGCTCGATGCCGACGCCGTCTTCCTGCAGCAGCCAGAGGTGCTGCTGCGGCACCCGGCCTTCGAGCGGGCGGGCGCGCTGCTGTTCCACGACCGCCTGCTCTGGCAGCACGGCTTCGCGGAGCGGCACGATTGGTGGAAGTCGCAGATCCACCGGCCCAGCGCGGCGCTGGGCAAGTCGCGCGTGTGGACGGAGGACTACGCCGAGGAGGGCGACTCGGGGGTCGTGGTGGTCGACAAGGGCCGGGCGGAGGTGCTCGCGGGCCTGCTGCACGTGTGCTGGCAGAACTCGTTCGACGTGCGCGAGGAGATCACCTACAAGATCACGTACGGCGACAAGGAGAGCTGGTGGTTCGGCTTCGAGCTGACCGGCGCCCCGTACGAGATGGAGGCGCACTACGGGGCCATCGTCGGCTGGGAGGACCGGGGCGAGGACGGCGCGGGCGCGCCCAAGGTGTGCAGCTTCGTGATCGCGCACGTCGACGAGGCGGACAAGCTGCTGTGGTACAACGGGGGCCTGCTCAAGAACAAGCTGTCGAGCGACGTGGAGTACGAGGTCCCGGAGAAGTGGATGATCGACGCGGACTGGCAGAAGGGCGCGACGAAGCAGGATATGAGCTGCATGGTCGGCGGGGAGTCGCGGAGCCTGACGGCCGAAGAGAAGGAAGTGCTGGCCAAGTCGATAGAGCTGGCGAAGAAGATGGACAAGGACTTCCATAGACCATAGGGCTAGGGGAAAGGCGTTCTGATGGTACGATCTAAGTGTAGTTCTGAATACAGCGTTTGACACCATTGCTCACCGGCGTGCTTCTATCGAGGCTAGCTGTCACATCTGAGGGAGACCGCGATTTAGGATGACTCTAAAGGAGCTTGTACCGCTTTAGGTTCTCTCTCTTGAAGGTACAGAAGGTCGAAAGCCTAGAGTCAGTCCAGTCAACAATGTGACCAAGCAGACGCAGTGGACCCCAGCAACGGCTGCACAGCTCGTCCAATGGTTCCATGAGGGCGCGTCCCGACTAGAAAACTTGAGGTGGAAGAGAGAGATAAATCGCTCGGGGCTGCTCCGTCTTATCCTATGGCGCAAGTGGCCTAAATGACACAGGTCCCTTGATCATCCGGATTCGGTCCGCCACTGCCCAAGGAACGGCTGCCCAAGAAGATCAAGACGCGGCACGTTTGAAACCTATCCTTCAGCCACTACAAATATGAGATCGTGTAGTCGGCGCATGAGCGAACTGGAAGTCAGTCGAGTCGACCTGTTGATCGAACATCAGTGAATCCCCCCATCATTGTCGTGGACACTCAACACTTACAGTCAGCTGTGAGCTCCCGCTTGGATCTTGCGCATCCAGTGTGATTTCAATAGTGACTATAAGCGTTCCCGGCGTCCCACAGGATGACCAGTGTGTAGTTGAAGCGGTGAAATCGTCCGTCTTGAGATAGTCTTGATGGATGGGGCCTTTGTACGTGGTCACGCGCCGAACCTGCGTGCTCGCATGCAACTGAGCTAGGCCATCCTAACAGCGAAGCATAACAAGCACCAAGACCTTCTGGTGAACTTACCTCTTCATCCTCCTCGGAATATCCAAAGTTCACGTCGACCAAGCCGGTGTCCCCGGACTGGAGGTTGCAGAATCCACGCTGTGACGCTGTAAAGATGCCGAACTGGTACCCCGGCGTGTGGGAAAAGCGGATGCTCAGGTCGCAGAGCTTCTGGTAGTCGCTGTCAGTCGTGCCGCGGCCCGCGGAAACGGCGAGCTTGTCATATATGACAGTAAATGTCCGCCCATCAACCAGGAGCTGTACGGATGCGGAGCCAGCCGGGCATCCGGAACCCTGGAATGTCACACCTTGGATGTAGACATCATGAGACTGCCTTTCAGAGACAGTTGGAGCCGCCAGGGCTGAGAGTGGGAAGAGAGGGAACATCGCTCGTGTGAACAGCATGTTGGTGGTCCAGATGTTGTTATTGTCCACGCTGAGACCTAGTAACTGCGCCCGCCTCTCCTCATCTCCGCATCCCAGGCAAGACGCGGTCATCGAAATCTTTGACCTCAATGGCTGCCTGTTCACCCGTGGGAGGACACAAGAATAGAATCATTCTAGTAGATGAAGTCATATTGATGCCCAGGCTTCTGTCTCGACACACCGTCATGAGCAAAATACTGAGGCGCTTATACTTAAGTTAAAGGTTATTGTAATGCCGAACAGGCGCGCGGGATCTGTGTTGTCATCCCGCTTCCACTCGCATTCCTTTGAAGGATTCAGCCGGGCTGTTTCTATATCAGCTACAGCAGTAGAAACAGTCGTATTCTAGAAGTGGTTATGTCCGACCGTTCAGGCTAATCAAGGAAGGACACCCTGGAGAGATTGTACTGCTGAATGGCGATACATTAATTTGCTGATGTGTCGTTCATTGCCCCAGAGATAGGAGAAGGAAGTGTAAGCCGAAGAGACGGGGGAAAACAAGGAGCCCAGCCGCCGGACAGGCATGTTCCTGGTGTAACCTTGAAGCGTTACATTGGCTTCGAGAGCCGCCCGACACCTGAAACTGTTGCTTGTCGTTGCTCCCAAGCCGGGGTGTCTCCCGGCGAAGTGGAGCGCGGTACGGTGCCGATAGTTGTGGGCCCCGCCGTTCCGCGGTGGAGCCGGGAGGGGTATAGGGTAGCACGGTAGCCACCTCAGGTGTGGCTGCCACTTTACTGTGGCTGTGCAAGAAGTAAGTTATCCTTCTCTGAAGTCACGGAAGGCAGCAAGCATCTCGAGTCTGAACCTTTTCTGCGGCCGCACACCTTGACGGATGGAAACTCTAGAGCCAAAACGGAATAAGGACACGCACGCTCTCTGACTGTTTTCTCCTTACTCCTGCGCATTCTCTCTTCTTGATCTTGTCGTCTTATCCTGGGCTCTCTCTCTCTCTCTCTCGCGGTGCTGCTTTTCTCATTTGCCCCTGCATCTCTCCCTTGAGGGCTGCCTTCTCTGGCGTCCGCCCAGAGGATCCACCGCCGGGATTCCGTGCATCTTGCGACGTTGCATCAGCCTATCAGGGGTGCCGCTTCGCTGGGTCTGGGCGGGTTGCTGTCATAGCAACCAAAAGCACGGCCGGCCAGGGTGTCAGCCAGGGGTGCCGGGGTGGCTTGAGTGGTCGCTTTCTGCGCTGTGGTGGGCGCGGGCTGGCGTGGGTGTGGTGGGAGATCAAGCCACGACCGCGCTGCACCAGCAGAAAATAGCGTCGGGAGGCTCGAGCGCGTCGACCCAGAAAGACGCCCGAGTCAGTCACTCAGTCACTCAAGTCGAACACTGATCTGCGAACCGACCGAGCCTGCATCCCGTGCGGTTGCGACTGCGGAAGATCATCTACGCAGGCTTACAGGCGTTCCGAATACATGCGCCTAGAACACGCGCAGCGAGACAAACCGCAAGGGCGAGCCGAACTGTCGGATGCACGTCCTTCCCCGGCATATGGCAGCCAAACAAACACTCCGAGACACACACGACCTATCTATCTACAGTGACATCCCGAGATAACGACGCTTTTCCCAGAGGGACGGATTAGGGCCAAAATCCCATACCGTGCGAAGGCGACGGCGCCGACAAACAACAACGCACAGGGCGACGTCGACGGAACCTTCCCTTGCTGCCCTGTGTCTCCTGCTGCAGGTCACAGAGCCCTCGACGGTCGACCAGCTATGGAGAGCGACGAGGCAAAACCCGGGAGCCCTGTGCCTCGGCCTCTCACGGCACAGAGGAGCTCCCGCAAGGTTCCTGGCAGATTTGACGACGACGACGAGATCTCTCCCACGAAAGAGAACTTCGACGACCCATCTCCTCTAGACTCACAACCACAGAATGCTGCGCTCAACTCCCAAAGCGTCCCCGCTCTTCCTCCGCCGACAATCGAGACGAGCTTTGCGGACGGCCCTAGCATGGACGACAGCAAACACTCCGACTCGATGACGGAACAAGCAGTGCGACAACACCTGCAAGATTTCGAGTCCAGCTTCGCTGCCCCTCTCTCGCCTATTCCCACCATCCACCCCGACGGCATCGACGACACCTACGTCTTCGACTCGCCGGCCAAGGCGCGCAAACCGTCACCAGAAAGGCCATCTAGGGCACGAAACTCTCCCTCAACTAGTCCCAGGCCTCCCGCTGCTTCTCCTTCACGGGAAGAGTCAAATCTTTCGCCGGTGAAGGAAGAGTTCGAGACGACCGAAACCGGCAATGCGACCTCCTCCCTAGAAGCATTCTCCTCCTCCCCTACTGCTGCTGCAGCCGCGAGAACCGTCTCGAGAGCACTTTCAGGCACAAGCGCAGAACACAACGGGAAAAGTCCAGAAAGTGGGACACCGCCGGATGAGCAGAGTGGCGGCCTGTTGAGTCCCTCGGACGACTCTCTCCTCCGATCAGGCTATACGTCGGGGGAGTCTGCAACCCTGCGACATCAGAGCTCGGATACTAGCCTGCGGAAACTCTCGATTGACGCTGGAAGCACGCCGGGCAATGCGCTCCGGGTGGGAAAGAGGCCGAAGTACCTGCGGAGCAGAAATGCGAGCCAACGTTCATCCGTATCGTCTTTCAACACCAACGACGATATGGAGAGCGATGTTACGGTCGGCCTGGGCACGGACTACGCACTGCAGTCCGGGGGCGCCGTCCCGGCCCTGAGCCTGTCGCGGAGCACGAGCAACATCCTATCGCGGTCGATAAGCATGGGTAGCATGGCATCCGGTATTGATGACCTCCACGACACTTCAGGGAGAAATCTGGAGCAGCACCTGGCAACGCTGAGCGAGGACGAGAACAGTAGGATGGGTCTCTACTCGAAGAATCGCCCGGACTACGAGGATGTCATGCAGACCCCGAAACCTAAAGGCACACTGGCCGCTCCGACTGACACCGTGATCGCGCGACACGTTAGGAACGTCCAGGTTCCCGAGTCGCTGGCCAAGGAGTACAAAACAAAGGGAGGTCTAGTCACACCTAGGAAGCCTTCCGATTACAGCGCCACCTCGACCAGTCACAACCGGCATGGAAAGAACTTGACTCTCAAGGAGCAGAGTAGCACGATCGAGCGGTTGTCTAAGGAGAACTTCGACCTCAAGCTCAAGGTCATGTTCCTCAGCGACCGCCTCGACAAGTTATCCGAGGAGGGTGTTAAGGAGATGATCTCGGAGAACGTTGAGCTCAAGACGGGCTTGGCCGTCCTCCAGCGCGACAACAAGGTCCTCCGCCGACGCGTGAAGGAGTTGGAGAAGCAGCTCAAGGACGAGAACGAGCCGCAGCGCCCTGGGACAGCCGTCAGCGCAGCGTCGTCCAACGGACAGACCGCCGAGTCGTTTGACCAGGACGCCCAAGAGCGCGAGGAGGAGCTCCTGTACCTGCGGGAACGAGTCGACGAGTTCGTGACAGAAATTGAGCGGCTGCGGAACGAGAACATGAACAAGGAGGCCGAGAAGCGGCGCATGGCCGAGGTCGTAAGGTCGCTGCAGAATATGGGCGAGAGGGCCGCTGGGGAGTCAATGGGCCGCCAGGAGGAGGCCGACGTGTGGAAGGACCTCCTTGAGCAGGAGACGGCGCGGAGGGAACAGTCGGATGAGGACAATCGGAAGCTCCGCGATGAAGTCTTCCGTCTCAAGCAGGAGATCGCGACCGGCAACGTCGGTGGCGCTGGTCTCCACCACACGACAAACATCTACAACATCACCAAGAAGCAGAGGAATACGTCGCCCACACGATCCATGTCTGGCATGTCCGGTGACGCCGAGACCGTGAACGGCGCCATGAGCACTGCCGCCAGCAGCACACTCGTCGAAGAGCTCCGGCGCGAAAGCGAGCAGCTGAGGCACGAGAACGCCGAGCTGCGCCGCGAGGTGGGCGCACAGACGTCGATGCTGACGTCCCGGAACCGCGAGAAGGAAAGGTTATATCAGGAGATTGAAGATCTGAAGATGGCGCAGCGGCGCGGTGGTCCCGCCCCGTCGACGATTGACAGTCTCCTCGAGCGTTCAGCATCACGAGCTGGTGCTCACGAAAGGTCTCAGTCGCGCGCTAGCGGTGGCACCCGGGCCGCGACGACCATCGACGACCCGGAAAGGGAGGAGATGGAGAGCAAAATGGCCGAGCTTCGGGACAAGGTGAACGAGGTGAAGCTGCAAAACCAGGAGCTGCAGCGCGAGATCAACAGCTGCATGGAGGACTTCGAGACCGCCGTTGCAGGCAAGAAACAGGCAGAGGAGACCGCGGCAGCGCTCCAGGAGGATCTGGAAGCGGCGATGAACGACTTGATGGCGCTGCAGACCGAGAGAGACGAGGCGCTCCAGGATTACGCTGCGCTGGAGAACGAGTTTGAGGTGCTGCGGAAGGAGGCCCAGGAAGAGATCGATGCTCTCGAGGGCGAGGCAGACCAGAGAAACAACGAGATTGAGAGGCTGCAGGTCGAGCTCAACGACCGCTCCGAGAACTTCGATGCGCTGCAGGAGGAGATGCGCAAGATGAGCGAAGCCCTGGTGCGTCTAGAAGACGAGCAGGAGAACAAGCTCCGCAGGATAGAGCAGCTCGAACAGGAACTCGGCGAAGCCAACAAGGAGCTCGAGGACCTGGAGGCTAAGCTGCTAGAGTCGAACGACAAGGCGAACCGCTTAAGCGTTCAGCAAGAGTCAAGCCAAGGCGAGATTGCGTTCCTGCGCGAGGAGCAGGAAGGTGACAAGATCCGCATCGGAGACCTCGAGGCTGCGCTTGCGAATGCGGAGCAGTCGATCCGGGAGGAGAAGGATCGCACCAAGGAGCTTGAACAGCGCCTGGCCACCGAACGCCGCCAGCGCGAGATTGTTGCCAACCTCGAAAAGGAGGAGGTGCAACAGGTGGTCAACCAGCTCAACCGTGAGGCATCGGCTGCTAAGGACGAGGCTAGGAAGCTGCGCAAGAACCTTACCAGCAGGGAAGTCGAAGCGACCGAATGGAAGGAGAGGCTCCTTGAGCTGGAGAACAATCTCAGAGAGGCTCTTGGTGACCTCAATGGGACGAGGAGCAGCTTCCTTAAGGTACGTTTGCTGTCGGCAGCACTATCGCGTAGTGTGTGTGCTAACTGTGTCCCCAGTCAATTGCCCAACTTCAACGAGAACTCGAGAACACGGGTCGCGAGCTCGACACCACGCGGGCAGCACTCATGGAGAAGGACCGCATCATCAAGCAGCGCGACGGCCTCCTCGAGTCTCACGGCCTCGAGTCACGCAAGGTCGCTGAGCTGCTGGAGAAGGAGCGCCAGGCCCACCGCACCACCAAGAACCAGTTCGAGACGTACCAGAAGACCAACCAGCACGTCACGCGCAACATCTCCGCCGCCGAGAGCAGGATCATGGAGCTGGAGGCGGCCAAATCCCAGGACAAGAAGAAGATCGCGACCCTCGAGGCTACGTTCAGGGAGCAGCTCAACGAGCGCAACAGTCTGCTGCTCGTGCTGTGGACCCGGCTTTCGTCGCTCTGCGGCACCGACTGGGCGCACGACAACAGCCTCATCAACGGCCGCGCGCTGCCGTCCCTTGAAGCGGTCGCTACCATGCTGCCCGGCTTCAGCAAGAACCTCCTCGCCGCGGTCAAGACAATCGAGTCCATCGTGGGCACTTTCCAGGGTCGCATCAAGGGCGTCGAGAAGGACCTCTGGCGCGAATACCAGAGCCTGGAGCACAACCTCGACTCGAGAATTAAGAAGCTTGACCGCATCGAGGCCATCGTGCGCAGCGGCGTCGCGGCGGGCACGATAGGCGGCGGGCCAGCGCTACAGGACGCACAGGGCAGGATCGCGCGACTGGAAGATGCGTACCGGCAGCTGAAGGTTGAGAACACGACACTGCGGACGGCCAACGAGGTCCGCGCCCGGGCGGCCTATGCAGCCACCGGCGATCCCACCGCCGCGGTGTCCGACGCCGTCAGTGGCGGCAGCCCCTCGCCGTCAATCCCAACAGGCCCGCGCGGCGGATCCAAAGACAGATCGCGGCTGCCGAGGACCAAGTCCTCTGGCGCAGGCAGCATACCACGGCCCGGCTCGATGGCGCGGTCCTCCAGCTACTACCGCGAGGCCATGACGGCGGGCGAGCTGGCGCTGGCCGGGGACGCGGCGAGCGACGACGCGGCGACAATCACCGGCGACGGGGGCGGCGGATACCAGGGGGACGGCAACACCAAGTGGATGCACCGGCTGCGCGACCTCGAGCTCAAACTTAAGGCGGAGAGGGAGGGCCGCCTGCAGGACCGTAGCGAGGCGAGCAAGCGGATCCTGGAGCTGGAGGACGGGCAGACGCACCAGCGGGCGAGGCAGGCCAAGGAGGAGAGGAAGAGGCGCCTGCTGGAGGGGGGGCCGTAGTAGTCCCTCGTGCTTGACGAGGGCCCTGTAACGTATCTCATGTGTAACATTAAAGCATGCTTTTTGGTCAGGGAAAGGGAGACGCGGCGTGTCTTGTTTTTTGCCCTTCTTTTCTGCGCTTTCTGATGTTGCTATTGAATGGGCGGGGAGCAGATTGCTGTGTTACCACGGGGGGAATGGCGCGCTGGAGTTGGTCTCTCGGTCAACTTAGTCTGCCAATGTGGGTGGCTATGGAGTTGCGAGGGACTTTTCGGTGGGAAGGGTACGGGATTGGCACTATTGCTTTCTTAGTTTGTGGTTTCGTTGCAGTGTAGTGGTATATGTGTAGCCTACGAAACATGCTGGAGGTTGCTCCTGTTTTGATGACCCACGGCTGGTGAAGACCTCGCGTCGATGTTGGCGTATCGGGCACGATGACTAGCTGCGCCTGTGTCGCCATACTTGGGAGGACTCGTCGCTGTCCCTGCGACGAACCAGCGGCCCTCATTTTACATTTCGATATTTGTTTAGGAGGAGAAAAAGAGGAGAGAGTCGAGAGAGACACAGGGTGCGCTCGAACGAAGGGCAAAAAGAATCGCCTGAGCGACCGGAAAAGTCCTAGTTTTTTTCCTCATGGGGAGCCATTTAATGGACGTGTGCACGTTTAACGTGGCCACCGACGTCTAGTGGCATTGCGTGGTTCTGATGGTCCTGTCCCGTTGTAGACTTTTGCTCCCTTTTCGATCCTATACGTGAAGGTTGAGTTCGGATGGACAGAACTCCGGCGGTGAATGCCTGCACTTTCAAGATGCATTGGTGCCTGACGGCGGCTGGTGACGACTTTTAAGACATATCTACTTGATAATTTTGCCTGAGAGATGGATAGCTGGGTATATGAACATGCTTGCTCTTCCCATCGGGATATACGGGCACTCTTCTCCCCCTCTCTGAGGATGTCTCCAGCGCTGTTGATGTTCTCTAGTCTGACATCACATTGGGCATTTTCCACCACAAGTCTTGCCTGGGAGCAAGCCAAGTCATCCATGTTTTCCATTCCCAGATATCTGTCAAACCAGTACGGCGTGACCATGTCTTTTTTCTGCTCCCTGCGGTCTCTCCCTACAGAGCCTCTGAACCACCAGACGGCTACCATCGACGCAGCCGTATCGAACCACATATAGGGACGGACGACTAATTATGCAAGTCATAGCGTCTTGAGCTGAGGCGAAAAGATAGCTAGAAGCTCGCACACCTCGCCTCGCCTAGAGGGAAGACGGCGCCGAAAACCTTGCCTGCGTCAGGTAGTTTTACTCCGGACGGGAGTTGGCTCTTGTCTCGTTGATTGTTGTCCTCCGATCGGCCACGCTCACATCCCAATTGTTCCATCACATGTCCGGGTTTGGCCTGAAATGATTTCGACACCCGCCGCTCCATACATGGCGGAGTGAGCTGAGTGTAATGATAAAGAGGCACCGAGGTTCACCTGGCGCTGGCGAGTGACCGACCCTTCACATGATGGCAATAAGCATCCTCCCGTCGGCAATGCTTCTAAGTCATGGTACCACAATCGTCTGTGCATCACAATTGCGCCAGGCCGGTCGTCGATGACTAGACTTCACCTAGTTTCTGTGTTACCACAATAAGGGCATGACCTTCACTTCTTCAGCTTCGTGGTGAGCAGCCCATCGTTGCACACGCAGTTGGATGCGGAAATGGGCGCGTCCATCTTCTCGACGACGTTGGCGCCGAGCGTGATGAAGCCATGGTGCGGGTGCGTCGCGGGTGGGCGAGTCCAGGGTAGGAGGAACAAGGGCGCATGGGTGCTATTGCAGGGGAGAAACGACGTAGTTAGCCTTCGGGTTCCTTCTAAGTCGTGGACTATAACGGCGATAGGTCTACTCGCGTGGGTAAGGGCCGCTTGGGGGACTGGGCTTGGGGTCGGAGAGTGGTCTCTGCAAGGGGGTTCTCGGTTGTCCGGTTCAAAGATAGCTTACTGCGCCGACGACAACTCACTCGAAAACAAATTCGTCGTATCTTTCATGTTATCGTCGTCATGCTGGTACAGTATTTGTACAACTTCCCCCCAAGCCTTGAACCCCGGACAAGACGCACGAAGAAAACAACCGCCGCTGAATTCGACAAGCAGGGCACTCACCAGCACTCCCACTTCTGCCCGCCCATGGCGACCAGCCTGTTGAACAGCTCGTCCCGCAGCGGCAGTGCCGTGATCTTGTACGTCTCCCCCGTCTTGGTCACGATCTCCAGCCCGTCCGACACCCCGCGCTCCAGCGACCAGCCGACCACCAGCTTCGACTTCCACCCGTAGCCCCCGAACTTCTTGAGCTCCACGATGTCCGACACCGCCACCGTCCACAGCGGGTGCAGGTCCTGCCTGTTGGCCGTCCCGGTCTTGTCGATCGTGGAGTCGGTGCTGAACGCCACGCAGGGGATGGTCGCCGACGTCGTGATGTAGACGTGACCCTTGCTGCCCTCGTGCCGGCCCTTGAACTCCACCGGCCCGGACGTGAGGCTGGCTCCCTTGGGCTCCACGACGCCCAGCCGGTTCTTGGCGTGTCTGCTGCCCATCTTGGCCCGCACGGTGTCCTCGGCAATGGCCGTCTTGACGGCGCCCTTGGTCGTGCCCTTGAAGAAGCCCAGGATCTTGCTGCCCTTCTTGCCGTGCTTAGCGTTCTTGGCCGCGTCGATGTCGGGCCCGCCCGTCTCGTGCGCCGTCGTGGGATCGTGTTCGATAGCCGAGCTGATCTCTTCGTCCGTCGCGTTCAGGGGCGGCTCCGCGCTCGCAGACCGGAGCTGCTCGTCCGTGAGCTCGGCGGGTTCCTCTGGCGGTGCGTCGGTGATGCGAGGAGGAGGGGGCAGCGGCGCCTTGTTGGCCTCTCCTATCCGCAGGAGCGTGATGGTCAGCTGTGCGTTAGTTGGGACGCCCTTGAGCAAGGTGTTGCGCAGCTCAAGGAGCCGCTGCCAGTTGGGGAATTTGCGGTTCAGGAGCTCCAGGCCGCGTGAAATGACGGGGTCGCCGAAGAAGCCAAAGCCGACACCGAAGGTGACACCCTTCATGAACATGTATGAGGTGACGAAAAGCGAGATGAGAAGAAGAGGGGCCACGACAATAGCGAGCCGAATACGGGCCGTGTTCTGGGGGAAGGGTCGCGTGGGGGACAGTGCACTTTGTCGTGTCAGTACAGCTCCAGGACGGCACACATAGACGCGAGAAGGCTGGACTTACTTGGCAAAGCGTTCCCAGGTGTCAGTGGCGTAAGCCATGCCGTGCATGATGGGCCGCATCTTGGTCCACATGGCTGTTTCCATAGGGACCTTGGTCTTATCGTGGTGTGCGCCGGGCTTGCCTCCGTCCGCCTTGTTTTTGGCATCTGCGGCACTGACAGCCACTGCCGTCGGGTCGGGCGCAGCATCAGCTGCCGCGCCGTCTCCAGTGGCGTCGGGCTCTCCCTGCGGGTGCTTGCCAGTAGCACTGCTCAGCGCGACAGAAGCGATGCCGTTGACGAAGTTGCTAGCCTCCTGCTCAACTGCCTCACCCTTGTGGTTCTCAGGGGCTCCGGTGACGCTGTCGTGGCTGCCGAGCACGCCAGACTTGGGCTTCTGCACGCCACCCGATTTTGTGTCGACGAGCGGCAAGGGCGCTGGTGGGAAGAGAATCGGGCGCGAGGGAGGATAGACGATGAGTGTGATGAGGGTGGTGCAGAGGAGAGGGACTACCATGTCAAACACCCAGGCAGTGAAATAGGCCTGTTTCCTCGTTAGCTCTCTGCCGTTAGGGTTGAGAAGGCGAGGATACGGCTTACTGCTGCGAACCATGCTGTCCGCCTGGTCTCTCGCCATGACCTGAGGCGCGCAATGTGTTTCACGGCCGCTAAGACGCCGACGATTATGGTCATGTACAGCCGCTCGATATTAGCTCTCAGCTTGTCTGGCGAGAACTCTTCCTCGTCTGCGATGTTCAGATCCAGGCCGCCAGGGACAGGGTTGGGGATGGCCTTGACATGGTACATTTGCTGATGCCCTCGTTAGCTATTGGGCCGTCCGCATGTAGCCTGGCTGGAAGTTATCGACGTACCTTATTAAAGCGGCGGATCAGCATCCACAGGTCTTCGTTGTTCATCCCGCCGACTAGGGGACTGGCAATCTCCTCTTTGGCCTCGTTCCATCCCAGATCCGCTACATCGGCGGTGCCCGGCTTATGCTGCAGCTGGGCCACGCCCTTCTCCTCGTGATCGTCTGTCGCCAATGCGTGCGACAGAGACGGGTCTTCGAGGAGTGTCTGGGCTTCTTCCGTCTTGCCGGGCTCGGTGACGGGATGCGTGTCCGCAGGGATTGGGAGCAGGTCTTTGATGGCGGACCCCGCCCCGGTGTCGCCAGAGACGGGGTTGGCCGGCTTAGAGCCCTCATCGGCTCTTTCCATGTTGGGCTTCCCTCTCTGAATATCTTCCGTTTGGTGGTGTTGTCGATATCGTCGAGGTGTCGTTCACGAGGTTTCAGGAGGCAAGGAAGAGGGAGGCAGAAGGGTATAGTAGCATTGGGAGAGAGGGACTGGGTTAGGTGAATTTAGGTAAATAGATAGGGAGTTATAGGCAAAACCTGATATATCCTCCTCGTCCTCGATCATCATCGCCCTCTCCTCTCTGTGCCCGCGGAATGCCGCTCAGGCTGTCAGGCCCGCGCATGACGTCGATGGCTGCCACCTTCCCGGGTATTTTGGGAGCTGTGACGCACGAGCGATCCTTTAGTGTCCGCTGCTCTGTCCTTCAGTGGCACCAGTGGCCCACGATCTCCAAATGTCTTGCACAAATGCGCCATAGCGGGAGCTCCATCTCCATCGACGGCGCGGCGCTAAGTCATGAAGAACACAGAACCCACAGCGGGCTCTTGTGGCTCTTCATCACGTCTGCCGCGTCACGGCCGGTCTGTGGGGAATGCAGAAGTCTCTCAAGCATAGCACAGCCACGCCAGCCGTGAGTCTTTGGTGAGCCGTGCGATTGAATTGCGTAGAATCTTCCACGACATACCTACCACTCTAGGTAGCTGCATGGGGTACAGTAGTACTGAAGTGTAGGCGTCGTCCGGCGGACATTAACCGCGTACACAGGACATCAAGCCTTATCAGAGAGACAGCCCAGGCATCTCAGCAGCTCCAGTCCAGTTATAGTGAACAAGACGGTTCAATCGCGAAGGAGAGAAGAGAGTCTCTCATCTTCGGCGTCGATTGGGTAGCCCTGCATGCTTGCCGTACACTCTCAGAACTGTACACGTCGCAAGCAAGTTCGTGACGGCTGCAGGTTCGCAACTCCCGGGCGGGATCGACACCGGGATTGCGTCAGTGCTTCCCGCGCCCGATCCGAGATCTAGACAGACCCGCATAAGGGAGAGATGCTGGGGGTGAGCTGACGCCCCCAAAGGCTTCCTTTACTTTCTGTCCATCCTCTTCCCTGTCGCCGGTGTCCTTGGCTTCCGAGGTCCGGAATACCTCTCCACTCTAGACAGAATGACCACCAGAACGGCAACCGGGGTACGGTAACCAGGCCGGTCCCACATGTTCCTTCTGTTGCTGCAGGGGTAAATTGCGCTGCCGATGAAGGCGTCGCGCGGAAAAACAAACCGACGAACAGCTGAGCTAATCTGTGACGCCATGACTACCACATCCTGACCATGACACTCTCGCCGCCGCCGTTGTAGCCGCACATCGACGCCGTTTTTCAAGGGAGCAGAGCCCCCGTTTCTGTGGACAATGGAGTCTCTCCGGAACACAAAGAGAGCGGTTGTCCTCCTGAACTGGTTGACTTATCCGTGCCTACGTACTCTACCTCCCTAGCTGCGAGTGAGTGCATACCGATAGCTTTACGAAACCCCCAACGTTGATCGCGTCCTTCTGCCCTGACAACGGCGACCCAAGACGAGAGGTATCAACCGCCATGACGACAACGCGGGTCTTCCAGCTCAGCGGCAGCTGCAACAACTACCCGTGGGGCAAGCAGGGGAAGCAGTCGCTCGCCGCGCAGCTCTGCGCCCGGACGCCGGACACGGGATTCCAGATCAAGGATGACGAGCGCTACTCGGAGATGTGGTTCGGCGACTATCCCGACTTCCCCGCCCGCGTGCTCAAGACCGGCGAACCCCTTAAGGATGCCTTGCAGAAGAACAAGGAGACGCTGCTGGGGAAGAAGGTGATCAATGAGCTGGACGGCCAGCTTCCTTTCTTACCAAAGGTATGTCATGGCATGCATCCGCATAACCGTGCCGCGCCGCAATTCCGCAACAGCACTGACAGGACGTTCCGCTCTGCAGATCCTGTCTATCGCGAAGGCATTGCCTCTGCAAATCCACCCGAACAAGGAACTGGCGGCGAAGCTGCACGCCAAGGATCCCGATAACTTCACCGACCCCAACCACAAACCCGAGATTGCCGTCGCTCTCTCAAAATTCGAGGTCTTTGGGGGCTGGAAGCAGCTGTCAGAAATCGAGCCGCTATTCAAGCTTTGTGATGCCCTCGGCCAGTTCGTGCCCAAGGGCACGAGCAAGTGGACGGACGAGACCCTCCGGCAGGTGACCAAGTCCATGCTGAAGGCCGATGAGGCAACCGTCAAGTCCATCGAGGAGGGGCTCTCGAAAATCCCCAAGTCTGACCTGGACAAGTTCGGCGCAGGCTACATCCTCGACCTGCTCCCCCGGCTGCAGTCGCAGTACGGCCCGCAGGACCCGGGCTCCCTCGTGGCGCTCACATGCATGAACTTCATGGTCTTGTCGCCCCTCGACGCCATCTACATACCCGCCGATGGCATCCACGCCTACCTCTCCGGCAACATCGTTGAGTGCATGGCGCGCAGCAACAACGTTCTCAACGCCGGCTTCTGCCCGCCCGCCGACCGCAACAGCGCCGACCTGTTCGCCTCCGCGCTGACCTTCCAGCCGCACAGCGCGAGCGACCTCATCCTCTCCAGCCAGGTCAGCAAGCGCAGCAGCACGGGCAAGACCCGCGTGTACCGCCCACCCATGGCCGAGTTCGACATGCTGGTCGCGTCGCTGGGGGCAGGCGAGGGCGACGAGCTTGCGCCGACCGAGGGGCCGGGCGTCCTGATCGTCACGCAGGGCAGTGGCGTCATGAAGGGGGACCAGGCGAGCAGCGACTCGAGCGCGGCGGAGTTTGAGCTGAGGGAGGGCTTCATCTACTTCGTCGCGCCGGGGGTCAAGTTGAAGTGGGAGACGGCCGGCGGCATGCAGGTGTTTATGGCTGCTGTATAGGCGATAGATTCGTCCGAGACGGAAGCTGAGGGCTAATATCGGGTGCGATGACGGCGCTCGCGTGTCGGTCAGTGATTAATAGAATATCTACTGTTTATGGCCTTAGGTGGGAGAGTGGATATGAGGAGGCTTATATCTGTGTCCCGTCATCATCCGCCAAGCAATCTCGGGATACTTTTGAGGGCTCGTGTGGCTGCTTGTCGGGACTGTCGAATGGGGTAGTGTTTCGGCTGTCCGCATATCTATAAACAGCGAGAAGAGGTGTACGAGAGGCCATGGCCTTAGACTGCATAGGTACTGAACCCATGAGTGTACACTGTACATTCGAACGTGAGGACAGCAGAAGCAAAAGCCAATTCAAACAAGATCGAGGTGCTGATTCAGTGCCCCCTTGTGATATTGCCATCCAGAGTAGATTCACCCGGATTGGCCAGCCCCGAGCCAGGTGGTATAGACAGCAAGCCCTCGGGTGCTTCATTGGCATCTGGATGGAATGTGAAAGAGGAGAAGTCACCCTGAGCGCAGCAAATGAGAAGCTCGCTAAAGGCGACGTCATACAGCCCGTATCCTGTCATGACATCGGCTTCTGAAGGCGTGTAGCCGGGGGTCTAAAGGATGAAGATGGGGATGTAACGACATGGGACGCTATGTTTCTGGAGTACTATCCGCTTTGGGCGCACGAAAGTCTCGTCATAATGGATCATGGAGGCTTATTAAGACCGAGGAGGACGGGAGATGAAGATAGGACTGGCTATTAGGCGAAGGTAAGGACAGTGAAAGCTGCAGGGCTCCGGGGTGGAGAGGGCGGCTGGACTGAGCTGCAGGTCTATTTCAGGGCCGAGAACTTAATAGCGCCGGGAGCTTGATCAAGCTTAACTGTGCCTAACTAGTGGGTCTAACAGCCCCCCTGGCTCTTCGGTTATCATCATCTCCCATCTCTTTCAGATCCCAAGACCTGGCCACACTCATACCTGCAGATTACGACTCTTTATCACATCTAACTACCTTGTTGGTTGATATCTGCAACGACACTCCTTCGCGGTCTTGCGGTGGTCCAGTCTTCCTTGCACAAGCGTGCCAAGCTGTCAATACTAGTTTGCAATCCTGAGCAACGTCGAAGCTGCATCCTGTGAGAAGGCTTGGGTCCGTACTCCTAGCCTGTTTCTTACTTTGGCCCTTTCTGCTTCTCCTCTCACAAACATCGGCTGCATCGCATCAAGATGCGGTCACGGACGCTGGTTGGGTTGGATACGGACCGGGGGGCGTCAAGAGGCGTCCAGTGTCGTCAAGATAGAGGCGCAGACTAAATGCTTAATTTCCACATCACGCCTCTTGGCAGGGGGGCTGCCAAGGTTCCAAGGCTTTTCCATCTGCAGAGAGTCTAGGCCTCTGGATGAGTGATCCGTGCTCGTTATCTTCCGACCCGACATCGCCGGGCACGCGGCAGCGCGCAGCACGCGAATCAGCTGCTTGATGCAATCCACAAGTTCCCCTGGGGCCCGGATTAATGCAATGCAAGACGCTGCAGTTAGGAAGGCCCGTTATGAGGAGGCGCACCGGGTACCTGCTCCGCGTGCAACCGACTGCCAGGGGAAACCGCACTATTGATGCAGCTGCAGCGCTTGCCCCTGACTCGCCCAGCCACCAGCACCTCGGCGAGGGACACCAGAAAACAATGCCATTTTGGGATATCGAGTCCATTGGGGTGAAGTACCCGGCGTTGACTCGATCCAGAGACGTTGAGGTTTGCCCCCACGCGGTAGTTCTTCTGGTCCCAACCGTCTACAACCCCAGTTGCACTTCGAAAAAGCGCTACGCGCCCTACTCGTTTCCCCCTTGCAGGTTAGCGACTCAATAGATCGCAGCTGAAACCGACAGCAGAAGAAAACTATAACCACTTTACCATGATATCCCGGTCATCTTTCCGGTCGAGGTCTCAGAGGTGATGTCGTCAGCCCTACCCGTGGTGGACATGACCTGCTCATCCCGGTTCCACTTTGGTCCTTCTGCGCTGGGATTCTACGCCGGTCTTACACACCCAGTCTAGGCTGGTCTGGAAGCTATGAAAGATCATGGCTCCCAGATTTCTCTGCGTGGGGGGGCTGATGTTCTCCTTCTTCTTCACCAACCGCCGTCGTTCGTTTAGTAGTGCCTCTTCACTGGCACGGGGTCTGGCGTTCTTGGGTAGTTTTGAGACCAAGTTTTGTCTCGTTCACTCGTTTTAATACTGTGGCACTATGAGATCGTCACTCTTTGCATCGCTGGCGGCAGTCTTGCCAGCCTTGGTGCGGTCTCTCAGTCCCACTGATGAGTATCAAGATGCGGTATGCTTCGTCCAGAGACACATCGCCTCCAGTATTGTGCGGACTCTCGTGCTGACTATCGCGCAGGACGTCCCCCAGTCGGGCTACTTGCCCAACCACAACTTGGAACCGGCCACGTTGAGCACGTTCAAGTTGACTTGGTCAAAGCAGTTTAATACGGCCGAGGTGTTCTATGCCAAGCCTCTCACTTACACCCCCAGCGGCTACTCCTCCGAGCTGGTCATCCTCGCCTCTAACCAGAACGTTCTCCGTGTTCTGGACGGACTCACGGGTACCGTTCTGTTCACGCGCATTCTTGACCCTCCCTTCCAGGCTAGCGACAGCCAGTGCGGTGACATTCCGAACATGATTGGCATCACTGGAACACCGCTCATCGATCCGGCTACGGACATCATGTACTTCTACTCTAAAGGCTACAAGAACGGCGCCACCGGTCCCGTGAACACTATTAGTGGTAGGTGTCCCTACGCAGGAGCAGCAGAGCTGCTTTACTAACTAGAAACTGTAGGGCAGTACAAGCTGTACGCTGTGAAGATCCCTACTCTGGAAGACGTCGCCGGCTTCCCCGTCAGCCTGGAGGGCCACTTCGCCAACAACGACAACACGCGCTACTTTGTCGGAGGCACGGTTCTGCAGCGGCCTGGCCTCGCTGTGCTGGGTGATTCCATCGTTGCAGGCTTCGGAGGGCATTGCGACAATTTCAACTACACCGGCATGCTTGTCACTGCAAGCAAAACAAGCGGGAAGATCACCAACGTCCAGGCAATGGTGGCAAGTCCTGGTACGTGTTTGTACTCGCCCTGCTGATCGCTGATGGGTTAACTTGCTGGTACAGGAGCCCCATCACCTCAGCCGACAGACATCACCGTCCAGCAGGGTGGCAAGGCCGGTATCTGGGCATCTGGCATGGGTATCGCCGTCGACGCACCCAATAACCGGGTCTTCTTCGCCACCGGGTATGCTCGCCCTGTCCCCTGACAGCAATTATGAGCAACACAAACCCATGCTGACTAACTCAGGAACGGCCGCGGAGCAGGCGTCAACGGCGCGGGACTATCCGTCAGCGGCAAGATCCCCATCAGCACCCTCGAGCAGGTTGTGGCCAACTTCGCGGTCGACGGCGCTGGAGGACTGACGCAGAAGGATTACTTCGAGCCCTACGAGTACGACAACCTGAACGGTGCCGATAAGGACTTTGGCTCTTCTGGAGTCACGCTGCTGGACCCGAACCCTTTCTCCGGTGGCGGCGTGAGCCGACTCGCCGTTGCAGCGGGAAAGAATGGCAAGGTATGATTGTCCTAGCCGTGGAGAAAGCAGATATCGACTCCTTGCAGAGCTGGGTGGCTAACAGAACCTTACTAGGTCTATGTCATGGACGCCGATAATCTTGGAGGTTTCAAAATGGGTGAGTTCCTGTGGCAGTCTTGGATTTCTATGAGACCCAGAGCTAACAACTCGCAGGCTCCGGAGGCGGTGACGGAGGTAAGCTGTTTTGGGCAATGTTGAGAAGCTGCACTCCTGACGCAGCAAACAGTACTCCAGACCATCACCTACGGCACCTCCTTTTTCGGAGGAGTTGGCAGCTACCCATTAGAAGGCGGCTACATCTAGCAAGTCGAGTTCTTTCCTCCCGCTGACAACTTTCTAACGGACTCTCAGCGTTGTTCCGACGAGCGACTCTCTGTATGCCTATAAGTTCGGCTTCGACGCCAACGGGAAGCCGGTGTTCACGCAGGCTGGCAAGACGGCCCTGACTTTCGCCGGACAGTGTGTCCCGACAGTGACCAGTCTCAACGGAAAAGCTGGCAGTGGAATCGTAAGTTCCGGCCTGACCGTTCACAGAATGTTGCTGACGTCGCATCTAGGTATGGCTATCCGACATCAACCAAGGTCTCGTAGCATATAACGCTGTCCCAGTCGGTGGAGTGTTACAGCCGATCACGATCCCGTCTACGGGGAGACTCACCAAATTCCAGCGTCCTTCGTTCGGCAATCAGCGGGTGTACACGTCAAGCCAAAACAAGGTGTATGGGCTAGGCCCTCCTGTCGCCGTCTCGTCCAGCAGTTCGAGCGTCATTAGCTCAACCTCGAAGGCGACGAGCTCCAGCAGTACATCAACGTCGAAAGTGAGCTCGACGTCGTCTATGACGTCCTCAAACCCTGCCAGCTCGTCGACTTCCTCGAAGGCCTCTAGTAGCAGCCTGACAAGCTCGAGCAAGCTCACCAGCTCGAGTGCTACCTCTTCGAAGATCTCCAGTAGCAGTCTGGGTAGTTCGTCTACTCTCACTAGCTCAAGTGCTACTTCATCGAAGTTGTCTTCAACAATATCCGTAATCTCGTCGTCATCCATAAGGCCGTCGTCATCCTCTACATCAAAGATATCGTCAACTGCGTCCTCGTCCACTTCCAAATTATCGAGCTCATCATCCAAGTTATCTTCCTCAACCTTCTCTTCAACACTAGTCACGAGTACAATTAAGTCGTCCAGTATCTCGTCGGAAACGTCCAGCAAGACTAGTTCCGCTGTCTCAACCCCGACTATCCCAGCCGGTAAGTTGAGGACGTACAACTGGAACATCACGTGGGTCAGGGGTGCCCCAGATGGAGTTGCACGACCCTTCGTCGGCATCAACGGCCAGTGGCCATGCCCACCATTGGAGGTCAATCTCGGCGACACCATCAAGATCAACGTGTACAACGCACTTGGGAATGAGAGCACTGCCATTCACTTCCACGGCATTTTCCAAGAGGGTACCAATTTCGAGGACGGCCCAGCTATGGTCACGCAATGTCCCATCCCGCCAGGCGAGATTTTTGTCTACCAATTCAAGACCATGCAGTCCGGCACTTACTGGTACCACGCGCACATTGGTGGCCAATACATCGACGGCTTCCGCGGTCCTCTCATCATAAAGGATCCTGCTCCGCCGTATGGGAAGGTCGATCAGGAGCTCACCCTGACCCTCTCGGACGTGTACCATCAGGAAGCGCCCTACCTGATCCATAATTACCTGTCCTCCGACAACACGGATACCACCGGCGGTGCTGAGCCGGTCCCAGATTCCGCGCTCATCAACGAGGCGCAGAACGTGAAGTTCTCGATTGCGCCGGGCAAGACATATCTGTTCCACATCATCAACATGGGCGCTCTTGCAGGTATGTACCTGCAGTTCGACCAGCATACCATGACTGTGGTGGAGGTCGACGGCGTCTTTACCCAGCCGAAGAACTATACGCAGCTGTTCGTAGCTGTCGCGCAGCGCTACAGTGTCATTGTGCAGGCGAAGGCGGATAGCAGCAGCAATTTTGCTATTGTGGCCTCAATGAACACACAAATGTTCGGTGAGATGCAGCCGAGTCAGGGGGCGACCGTAAGTGTCTCTTCTATATACGTTCTACCTTCCTGTGTCCAGGACTGACACGACGAAAGGTTACTGGATGGCTTGTTTACGACGCGGCGAAGAGTCTCCCGACACCGTTCGCTTTGCAAGTCCAGCCGTTCGACGATTCCGTGCTTGTGCCTTACGATCAGACGCCACTATTTGATCCACCCTCTCAGACGTAAGGACTCACTCCCTTTTTAGACCCTTTATGCATGCTGGATGCTGACTTTTTCGGCAGTATCTACCTGACAGCAAGCTTTGGCGCCAATATCAATGGCTCAACTCGTGCGTTATGGAATGGTCTGACATATGTGTCGCCCAAGGTGGGTGCAGAACATCCTTCCTTGAGCCCCTTCTCCGATTCATGCTTAAGCCTCAACATACCCGTTTCCCAATCATAGATGCGTCGTCTGATCTTGACTTCTTAGGTTCCTACACTCTATAGCGCCCTCACCGCTCCCGATGACGTTATCACAAACCCGTCCATCTACGGCACCAACACTAACCCCTTTGTGCTGCCGTACGGCGCCGTCGTCGAGCTGGACATCAACAATCACGATGATCGCGGCCATCCCTTCCATCTGCACGGTCACAACTTCCAGGTGATCTGGCGCTCCGATGGTGGCGCTAACTTCCCAGGGCTCTTCGCCAACCCAGCCGTGCCCATGCGCCGCGACACCGTCGTTATCTACGCCCAGGGCTCCGCCACCATCCGCTTCGTCGCAGACAACCCAGGCATCCAGCTCTTCCACTGTCACTCCGAGTGGCACGTTGAAGCTGGGCTGACAGCAACCTTCGTCGAGGCACCGGCCGAGCTGAAGGCCGCCAAGCCATACATACCCGTCAGCCACCGGGACGTGTGCGATAAGCACGGCATCGCGAGGAAGGGAAACGCGGCGGGAAATAACAAGAACTGGTTGGATCTGACGGGCCAGAACACGGATCCGCCGGCGAACTATTGGGGGTAAGCTCCTCCCCCTCCTCTCTCTTTTCCTTGTGGCTCGGGTTCACATAATCCCCCTTCTCGATCGGAGATCGCGAGACTGACATTCGACACTAGAGCGCTTGTAAATCCACCAGCGTGAGCTCTTGCCAGCTCTGACAATACGGCATGGTTATTCTAGCTATCCTGGAGATAATGGCGAAAGCTTCGTTGTGCTCAGGTCGGCACGAGCCCGCCAAATATGACCAGGGGCGGGCGTTTCAGCTTTGCTTGCCGCATTTGTACAGTATAAGTCGATCGCTATTAATGACTGGTTTTCGTCTCCTCGGGCGCCCTGCTCGGGTACAGGTGTTGTTTTTTCGGATGGCCGATGACAAGGTGTCTCTAATACGTAAGAATATCTACGCAGTCCCAGTCAGGCGGCCACCTGAAGAACATGGTGAAGAGCTGCTAGAACTTGCACGCGAAGCCAATCTTCAGTGACATGGACAGCTCCATAGGTGAGTCTCGAGAGTGAGGCTTGTGAAATGTGAGGATCTTGAAGTCGAGAGGCGAAGATGTATGAGGGGGAGCCCTGATTCGCAATGAGCCGGAGATCCCCGGGCCTACCAGGGGATTTGCTTATCAGGCTGTTCCAGTTGTTTCTGCAAGCCAAACCGTCTGGGATTAGAGGATGGATTATAGATAGCTGCCAGCAGCAGAGCTACGCGACCTGTGCGCGCTGATCCACGGTGATGGTACGATAAGTATGAAGTAAATCGCAAGCCTCTCACCGGCAGATGAAATTCACGGGCGTGCTGATCGGAAGAACATCTAACGTGCGGTCCGCGTTGATAGTAAACCCCCCAGTCGCTCATTTCATCTGTCTTGTTGATACTGGTCCGGGCGAGGCAGGCTCCCCAGAGACCCAGAAAGAGAGCCGTGCTTATCTCCCGCCCCCGCTCCGGTCGTGGCAACGGGGATCGGGTCCGGCCCGACTGCCGCTCAGGGATGCTAAGTTTCTCGATAGGGCCTCGCTATGTCGTTCCCATCCTATCAAGGATGGAGGACGAACAGCGTCGGGCTGCGCGACTCCACCGCTGACGAATGCTTGTGTGGTGATAAGGCATGATTCCAGGCGCTTGGAGCAGTCTATTATGTATTCCGTGTGTCCAAACGGCGGTTTCGCCATATTTAGCGTGGTTCACACTATCACTAGGGTAGAAGGTCGATGCAACATCTCGCGGTCCCTGTTGATAACGTGCTACACTATCGGGATGGCGATAGCAAGACGCCGATCCTTGGACATGATAAACCCCGGGAGCCAGCTCACGCGTCCTGGCCAAGAATGCTTGTTCAGTGTGCGTCGCCTTGGCCTCTCTGCGCTTGTCTCGCAGAGCTCGAAAAGTCCTGGAGGGTACCATTACCATAGTAAACGCAGACATGGCTACCGAAATCCAGCGGGTCAATTCAGACCTACCAAGGCCGGCAAATTCGGATGATGATGGATCGGATATCGAGAAGAAGAACGTTACCCGCACCAACGTGTCGGACATCGAGGCCGTGGCCTATGCTGACCCAGACTTCTCTGATGAGACCAAGGCGTTCCTGCATAGGGCTGACCATACCGAGCTCACACCAGCTGAGGCTTTCAACTGGGATGTTCATGGTGACCAGTCTCCCTGTAGGTGACCTGCTCAATGAAATGAAGGCTCGCTGTCGGATTCTGGCGAATGCTAACCGTCCCCAGTCCCGGAAGTCGCTGCATGTGTGCCAAACACCGATGACACCAGTATCCCGTGCAACAGTAAGTCCTGCCAAAGTCTTCCCCTATCTATCTCATGCAGTAACATCCATCACCAGCATTCCGAGCTTGGGTTCTCACCACGGTCTTTGTTATTCTATTCTCTGGTGTCAACCAGTTCTTCGGTCTGCGTTACGTTGGTCTTCCTGTTCCTCCAAGTCATGCAGACTATTAACAGACCTGGGGCAGCCATCCCTATCAATTGGTTATGTCGTTGCTCAGCTTCTTGTCTTCCCCATCGGTCGAGCATGGGAGAAGCTCCCTCGATGGCGAGTCCCCTTGGGCAAATTGTCCTTCGACATCAACCCGGGGCCATTCACCATCAAGGAGCATGCATTGATTGTTATTGTAAGATTAATCCCGCTTTCGCAACTTTATCCAGTCTATTGTTATCATTCACTAACTTTTAAAAACCTAGTGTGTGAACATCAGCGCCAACGTCGCATACGCTTCGGGGTCCCTGGTCGCGATCATCAGCCCTGTGTATTGGAACCGCGACTATGGAGCTGGCTTCGGGTTCCTTTACCTCTTGACCACACAGATGCTCGGGTGAGTTCTAATGGAAGGAACGTGCGTGTCCTAAGCTGACATGCTCTTTAGGTTTGGGCTTGCTGGCCTCTCCCGTCGATGGCTTGTATACCCTGCAGCGCTCATCTGGCCTTCGTCACTCTCATCAACGGTCTTGTTCCGCGCTCTCCATGAACCACAGGAGAAATCACCGGCCAATGGATGGACACTCTCGCGATACCGCTTCTTCAGCTACTTCACCATCTTTGCCTTCGTCCTCTTCTGGTTCCCTGACTATATCTGGACGAGTCTCGGTACCTTCGCTTTCATCACCTGGATTGTCCCTCACAACCAGAAAGTGAACACGATCTTCGGGGTCAGTATCTTCGGTATGCAAGTTGCGTGAACTTGAAGCTGACTTTTTGAAGATGAACTCTGGACTTGGCTTGTTGCCTCTGAGCATTGACTGGACTCAAATCACCTACGCCGGCACGCCCCTGACGACGCCCTTCTATATCACCTGTAATGCCTTTGCCGTGGTGGTCCTATTCTACCTGTTCCTGTCACCGATCCTGTACTACACGAATGTATGGAACAGCGCTTAGTGAGTTCCAATCCTGTCTCTATGTTTCTCACACCAGTCCCCGCGGCTTGCATGCGTCGCAGAACTGACAACAGGAACAGTCTACCACTTCTGTCCTCCAGCACTTTTGACAACACCGGGAAGTCGTACAACATCTCCCGGGTCGTCGACTCAAACCTCAACTTTGTACTGAGCAAGTATGAGGCTTACTCCCCCATGTACATCTCCATGTCGTACTCGCTTACGTACGCCCTGTCCTTCGCCGCCGTGACCGCCATCGTCTTTTACACGTATCTGTACAACGGCTCTGAGATCTGGGCCAAGTTCAAGAACGCGCGACATGGCGGCGAGGACATCCACAAGCGGCTCATGAACAATTACAAGGAGGTGCCTGACTGGTGGTACGGCATCCTCACAGTCGTCGTTCTTGGCCTTGGCATCCTGACGGTGAACTACTGGGACTCGGGCCTTCCGGTCTGGGGATTCATTGTGGTTTGTTTCGGCATGGGGGTGCTACTGATTGTGCCGGAGGGTATTCTTGAAGGGACAACAAACCAGAGAATGTTAGGAGCAGCTCCCCTTATATTGGCATATGAAAGTCGGCTAACGACACTAATTCCAGCTTCCTGAACATCATTACCGAGCTTATTGCTGGATACGCTTGGCCCGGCAAACCCATTGCTAACATGATGGTTAAGTGCTATGGCTACAACTCGGTTAAGCACGGCATGGACTTTGCTCAAGACCTGAAGCTTGGGCAGTACATGGTATGTTTCTATCTCTCCTACCATTTCGGGAGACTAACTGTCACCTTGCAGAAAATCCCTCCTCGAGTACTCTTTGTTGGACAGATTTACTCGTCCATCTTGGCAACAATGACCCAAGTTGGTGGTGAGTACCAATCTCTAACACACCTCCTACCTAGAAGGAGGTTTGTAAATAACGACGTTACAAGTGCTCCGGTGGATGATTGGTCATATTCCGAAACTGTGTGATCCAAAGAACACTCAACGCTTCACCTGCAACGGTGCTAAGGTTGTGTACAACGCGTCGCTGATTTGGGGCACCATCGGCCCTCAGAGGATGTTCCAGTCTGGACAGGTGTACAGCGGAATCATGTACTTCTTCTTGATCGGAGTACGTCATATTTCATTCCTGGGAGAACCCGGCAGCCGTGTGTTGTACTGACGTATTGCTTGCTTTTAAGCCGGTGGTCACCATCCTCGTATATCTTGTTTACCGCCGATATCCCAACAGCTGGGTCCGATACATCAACGTGCCAGTATTTTTTAATGCAGCAGGCAACATTCCACCAGCCAACACGAGTATGGCCCTTAAAATAACCTCTGAGACCCTTGAGAGAGCTAATTCTGACGTTCTGCAGCCCAATACTCGCTCTGGTTCATATTCGGCTTCATCTTCAACCACCTCATCCGGAGACGCGCCTTTGATTGGTGGAAACGATATAACTGTAGGTCCCATGCTTAAAACGCTTTACTTCCTGTTATCAATGTTTCTAACAACGTCTGCTACCTCTTCGCAGACCTCCTCCAGGCGGCCATGGATACGGGCACGGCGCTCGCCACGATTATCATCTTCTTCTGTCTCAGCTATCACAGTGTCAACTTCAACTGGTGGGGAAACAGTGTGGGATCGAATACAGATGACTCCAACTCAGTGCCGTGGCTAAAGGTTCCCACGGGTGGCCACTTTGGCAAGGGTCCCGGAGAGTTCTGAGCTCCAAGGCTTCTTCCCTTCTACACCGATCACGGATACATCTTCAACAACCGGCGCGTCGCTGTGCCCACGAGGCAATTATGGGTTCCTGAACGGCTCTGGTGGTATCTTGACGGTATATTTGCGACTGTGCCACATGTGTTGGTTAAGCCTCTAGACGTTCATTAAGGCCCCATGCAACATACAGAGCACAGTGAATCCGCTCTTTATTGACAGAATATATCACTTTTATAAAGTTTGAAGAGGGGAGCCTGATGTGGTTCTCCCAAGGTTGCGCTTCACAGCACAGGCGGTGTAGTATTGTTTCTGTCGGATACCGTAGAGACGGCCGTTCGAGGAGTAATGTGGCATGCAACGCCCCCTCAATTTTCAACTGCATCCTGCCAAGAAGCTCACATGTGTACTGCCTCCTAGCTACAATGAGACACACTGCTCTACTGGGATGCACTACTTGGGAAATGAAACGAACAACTATCTATATAGCTTCCACCATTACCATACCGCCTTCTCATCGGTCTACGAGTTTAGCTGGTCATTATGTCCGATATTTAGTCGTGTTGCACCGAGAAACCCCAGCAAAAAACTTTGCGCGTCTCGATGGGGGCCCAGAGTACGTGCCTACCTAATTCATACTTTTCTCTTTTAGATAGTCACATTCAACGAGAGCCAATGCACGCACTTAGGAATTGAGAACCGAATAAGACCTTCAAGGCTATCATTGTTTTCTCATGTGGCTGTGATGTCGACCACGCGGCATGGTTCAGTGTTATAAAGGCATAAAATACACGAGAATATATACGCACAGATGTACACACAAACAAAAAACAAGATAGATGAACAGGACAATCCTCAACTACGGCGCTTGGTCATTTAAGCAGTGCTCGTGGCAGCCGCGCTGCTCACAGAGCTGGCGGAGCTGCCAAAGCCACCACCGAGAGATGGGGAGTCGTCGTTGGCAACGCCACCATCGGCGTAATAGAAAGCAGCGGGAGTGATACTCTGGGTCTCGGTGGTGTTGATGCCAAAAGCAAGCCAGGCAAACAAGCCGTCGGACACGTCGTCGCCGAGAAGGGTGTACTCATGGAAGGGGTCAACGCCGTCCGTGGCAGTCTCCTCGCTTAAGATAGAGTCGTCGGCGTTGGTTGTGAGCACCTGAGTATTTGTGCTATAGGGATCAAGCACCTCAACTGCAGAGATAAGGGTCTGATCGAAGAAGGCCTGGCCAACATGGCTTGCGGTAACTTCGTTGCCCAAGGTTCCGTTGGGGTAGATAGTGGCGTTGGTGTGAACCATCAGGTGAATGTGAGTGGCTCGAGAAGTGTAGTGGCCGGGGAAGATGGTCTCGAACTGCGTAACTCCATCGGAGTCTGTCGGCTGGATACCGCGCAGGAAAGTCTTGTCAATGTTGACCTCATCCGAGGAGTCACCGTTTCCAGAGGCGACGATGCCCGAGTAAACACCAGTCGCGTTGCAGTGCCACATTTCAAGGTAGACGTTGGGGACGGGTTCACAGGTGTCAACGTCAATGACCTGGTAATCAATGATAGTGTCGACACCTTCTTGGTCCTCTCGAACATCACGTCTGATGTACTCGCCGCCGACGTCTATATATCGCGGTCAGTATCGAAGCTCCGGGAAATATTACCAAGTAGGAACACATTACTTACAGTAAGGGCCTTGTGTGACGTCAGGGGTCAAGATACAGGAGTTGTTACCACTGAAGAGGGTCGCGGCATCGGTGTTCACAGTGTATCCGAGACCAGTTTCGTTGTGAGATGTAGCCAAAACGGTGTCGAGGTCACGTTTCTTCAAGCCGCGCTTGGCCCTGGCCTTCTCGAGCGCAGCAGTTCGGCGGGCGACATTGCGCTTGTCAACGCCGCGGGCCTTCAGCTTGGCGGCGCAGTGACTGAGATCAGCACGCTTCACGGAGCCGAGGAACTCGCGACGCTCAGCTATCTCTTGCGTCAGATCATGGCCGGGGTGTGCTAAGACGGAGCTCGTCAGAAGGGACAAGCCCGAGGCGACGATCTGGTTGAAGCGCATTGTTGTAATCCGGATAGACCAAAGGTCGAAAAGGCACAGAAGTGAGAATTGGAATAGTAAAGCTCACGAAACTGAGAAAGAAGCCGAGAAGACAAAGAGAGATGATGAAGTCGCAGGATGCCGAGCTACCTGAGAATGGACGAGAGACCACAGGGCCTCACGAAGTTATATATGCTTCATTTCACTGTACAAGTCACCGGTTTGCCAAGCCCCCTTACAGCGCCTGTCCCTTGACCTACCGATGAAGTGGGCCAACGGGTTCTTATTCCAGTGGCTCCCTTACGTGGACAACTCGCAAGTCGACCTTCGCCGCAAAGCACAGCCGCTTAAGCACCGCGTCAGTGGCCAGGAGGCGTTGAACATAGCTGCCAGGTATCGGTCATTGTGGCGCTTCTCTCCCAGGAGCGCGAGGCGCAAACGACGATCGTTTCATGCCGTTAGGGTTACCTTGCATGTGCCGACAGCGCTTGGGACAACGGCGTCCGTGAGGGCCCACTTGAATCGACCGTTGCTCCCTTAGCTTCCGGGGAATTCGTCAGTTCCAACCTCGGGATGACATGGATCTGCGAGATACCGGACGACGTCGGTTGCTCCGGGCATTTCGAGCCTCCGCGGCCCCCTTGGCCCCTTACAATAACGAAGCTCTCCATTGGCCTGTATCCTGTTTCCACTTATATCTGCCGGTGATCCAATGGAATGGAGCAGCCGCATGAAAAGTAAACAGTCGTCAGCCAATCATGGACCTCTGATTAACTAGCCAAGCCAAAGCGACATGGTCAGGCTACAGCCGCCCCGAAGACCGCGTAAGCTATTCTTAAGCTTCCCCACGCCTCACCGCTAGCTTGACGTGGACTGCCGAGCTGCGTGAAACAACCCAATGGCCAAGGGTCAATTTGAGATGGAGAAAAGATGATCGACACTCTAGGTGGGAATATTTCGAAACAGAGCATCCCCAGTCTCGGGATGTGGGCAGAAACTCGTCAGCGCTCCGCTGCCGACCCAACTCCCCTTGAAATTGCATCAAGCATTGCGTCAACCGTTGAGTCTTCCCTTTACGGAAATCTCCCGCTCCCGTTCCCGCCTCTTATTCCGTCATTTGCGACTAATGTCATCAGCAAGACTTTCGAGGCACAAGCTGCAGTCCTGAGACGGCGTTCCACGGCCGGATGTGTCGATGGACAAACACCACGGACCATGCTCAACCCATTTTCTTACCCTCTCAAGTCATTATTGCTCTAACCATGCACATAACCTGCCAAATGTTGGTTGCAAACAGCCAAAATCGAATGGTCGTCAAGCGTCATATATACCATTACTTCTTCGAAGGGACAGACACCAACGTCATAAGCGACGATGTCTTCGAGCACAATCCAGGGCCTAGATGTGCTCCGATAGGTGAGTTGGACCACAGAAGTCCAGCCACAAGCCCTTAGGAAGCATGGAAGCCAGAGCATTCTACACAGCATTCGAGCAGCAGTTCTACCCTAGTTCTAGCGAGGTAGTTCCAATAAGTCCGACAGCTGCAGACATGTCACGACCTTCCAACACCAACAGGTAAGAAGTACCGCCCTCCTGGGATAGACAAGTGATAAATTTTCATAGCTGATCTAGACATTATTTAGAAATAGACCTCACAAGGCCTATCTTGCGGAGACGAAGAAAAAAAGCTTACACCGGTTTACGGCATGATGACTGCCGAGAAATCACGATGCACTTCGAGATGATTACCCTCGATGACATCCGCAACGTCACTGCTTCCTACTTTTATTCTGTTTTAACAAGGCATATTCTTGTTGGCATGGCACGATATGAGTTAACCAAAGATACGGCCCATGCCATCGGTGTATATAACGTGCGATTGTATCCCCGCAGATCTAGTATACCTTCCTTTCTCCTCCATCATTGTCGTTGTCAGGAAGTTCTTCGTTTTCTCTAGAGAACATCTTGCTTAACTTTTTCAATGGTCGGAATACTTTCTCCCTAGCCGTGCTAACATAGGAGGGAATAGGACTATGAGTACGGTGTCCAAGCCGTCTAGCTTCTTTCAGAATACATGTCGAGGGGCGAGCCAGGGATAATGGCTGCTCATTACCATATGCAATGTTGACAACTGGATGGATTGCTGAACGCAGGAGGTCGATGGTGCCGATCTCATCGAGGACTACTCAAGACGTCGGAACTTAGGGGCCGGGAGTTTGTCTTGCACGAATAGAACCCAGCTCATTCAATCCTCACCGGCAATTGCGGCAATTGCGCGCCGGGAATGTGACCGATGATTGCGTCCTGAGATCGTCCACCAAGCAGAACCGCAGAATCTTCTCATGACAGCACAAACTGTCGCTAGGCCATTGTTCATCTTTCCGATGCAGTCAATGTTGTCTTGAGAGCACGGTTTGTCGTTAGAAGCTGACAGCAGCTTTTCGAGATATTCAACAACTGACTCTGAGAATTAGCATAAAAGCGAAGGATCCACAGTAACGTTACCGTGCTATCTTGACATTGTGTCTTATCGCACCATCCTGTGCCAACATCGCGCAGGGTGGAGCGGAGAGGGGAAAAGCGGATCTTCGACAGGCGATGGCGGGCATGGTTATCTCCCACGTCCCACGTATCGTGCCGCCGAATTCACAGTCTTAGGTTGCTATCGCCACTGTCTCTCCTCGTCGCGGTCACTCTCTTCGACAGAAGTAGACCATCCAACCACCCAACGATGGCGTTTCTGTTCCGCACACTTCTGGCTGTCAGCGGTCTGGTGCAGGCCTCACAGGTCGTCCTCTTTCAGGGTCCTGCTAAGGGGAATGTCGCTTATACCCTCCCAACGGAGCGCACATTTCTCCTCAATGTCCCCGCGACGTACTCTCACGGGACACCTTACCCTCTTGTTCTGTCCTTTCATGGAGGTTAGTTGCCGCCGTAGCTAGGTTATCACTTTGAGTCCGTACTGAAGTCTTCTGCTCTGATCAGCTGGCGGGTTCAGCGAGAAGCAGCAGCGCGTCACGGAGCTCTCCGATCCATCGCTGAGCATCGACGGGAAGCCTTTTCTCACAGCGTATGCTCAGGGCGTGAACAATACGGACTGGAACATGACACACATATGGAAGGGAGCCCCCTATGAAAACAAAACAGTAGATGATGTGAGTACACCTCGGTCTACCCATGTTGTCTCGGGTCTCGAAGCCTCCGGCGCGAATTGGGGCAAGCCTGGTTCCCTGAGCCCTATCGCTGTCAGCCTTCCCTTTTACTGACCCCTAGATAAAGATTGCTTATGTCTATGACATCATCTCCACCATATCCTCGACCTACACGGTAGACAAGTCCCGCATCTACGCGTGCGGCAAGTCTAACGGTGGCGGCTTTACCGCCCTACTAGCGTGCCGGCCCGACACCTCTGCTATCTTCGCAGCCTTCGCGCCCGTCTCGCCCGCCCTGTATCAAGGCACTTACTCCTTCTACAACTGCTCGCCCTCACGGCCCGCACCTATCCTGCACTCCCACGGCGTCGAGGACCGCATCACCGAGTTCCTGGGCCGCACGCCCCTGGGCGGCTCCTTCGGCCCGGAGCCGGACTCCCGGTTGTGGCGGCGGCAGTGGGCGGAGCGCAACGGGTGCGTCGGGAGGTGGCCGGGAGAGTGGCCGGAGCCAGATGTGACGGAGGTGCACCCGGGAGCCTGGGAGGAGGTGTGGGACTGCCCGAGGGCCGAGGTCAGGGGCCTGACGGTGGAGGGGCTGGGCCACGCGTGGCCGTCGACTCTGGGGCTGGACCTGGCGGGGCGCCCGAATCAGACGGCCAATTTCAACTTCACTACCCAGCATCTCATCCCCTTCTTCTCAAGACACAAGCTGGAGTGAGGCCGTGGAGTCCGCCTGTATCAGGAGCCGTTTATCGCCCCTTTGAGCAGTATATTGCACCAAGCCACCAACCCTTGTGAAGACTCTCCGATGACCTGCTTCTATACAGACCAACCGGAATAGATTACTCTCCAATAAAGGATATATTACTTGGGCGGTGATAATGCGGGACTGACTGTAACATTGTTAGCAGCATTGAGGATTAATCAACGCTTGCATAGGTTTCCAAGACTCCTTATAAATGATTAACTTCAACATCTACTCTTTAACAAGACCTATAGACCTTAACAGTTGATCAGAATTTATTATCGACAGATTGATAATAATGGTCCTTTGAAATCATTCTCGGCGACTCCCGTCATCGTTCCAATGATAAGTAAAATAAGGGCAGGATAAGGTACCTTTACCCATCCGCGCCTTGGACTATGGGCCATCACTATTCTATCGAGGCGAATTCATACCTATCCACGGAGGAAGCCATTACCGAATCGCCCGGAAATAGGTTCGAGACAAGGGAAGACACTGGGTGAACTCAGCCATTGTAAAGTTCGAGGCTACCAACGCAACTAATCTTCGGTTCCACGGTTTCCAAGAGTCAGTGGCGACCTGTCATCCTCTTCTCCGGCAGATACAAGAAAATATTTCTCAGAAAGAAGCGTCCTCAAACCATGGAATAGGTTCGGCATGGGCGCACCACGTTCCCTGAATCCAGCTATTCCAGGAATGCTGCAATGCCGCCATCCCAATGGTCCAACTCGCGAAGTTCAGGATCCTGCCCGCGCTATCTGTAGGATGCAACCATTCATCTACTCTCCGCACCGCTGCCGGCGCTAGACAGACTGAGTGGCTGAAGTACAGAATCCCAAAATCACAGATGGTCGGCCATGGATGTGCCTTCGTCGCCGATCTATCCTTCTTCCTTCCAGATAGCGCAGACTACCTCTCATCTACAATGAGGATGCCAGATTTGCAAGTCGAGTTTTGCATTCCACGAGAATGGGGGTTGAGCACAACCAATAAATCAGCGTTACATTTGAGTGCATGGTCGACAGAGCGTCACACCCAGTTCCTTCATCATTGGCCCCATTTAGTTGGTCCGTTCAACTGATGGGGTTCTGTCCTACTATGTATGCTTCCCAATAGGCCCATTTTTAATCAAGATCAGGTCGTGCCGCAAAGCAGGCCGATATGTCAGCACAGTCGGTATTGAAGTGGCCGTGAGGTCCTCCAGGCATCTGGTTGGGTATCCATGCTGCCTGCGGGAGGCCGACCATCACACCCTGCTAGGTCTTGATTCGATTGGGTGACATCATGCAGCATTAGAAGACACCAACTGAGAACTCCCCCAAGACCAGCAAGACCATCACCTTCAAATTGCATCTGCATCACCGGGAACTTCCCCCTTCATTTTCGCGGATCTTCCTTTCCTTGTTTAACTCAGTCTACTCAGCATAAGGCGACAATCCACTGTTTTGGACGCGAGACAAGTCTACAAGTGTTTATACCGTATGTCAGAATGGGTAAACAGAGCAAGGTTCCTCGGCTGGACAAATACGATGCTCTCATCCGCAGGCTATTCGAGATCCTGATCCTTTCTGACATTATAAAGAAGGTCCACGAGTCGCACTCAATTGCTAATCATGACCTTTCCACCGTAACTGGTGCCCGAAGGAGGTTTCTCAAGAACCTGGCATACATTTGCGACTATACTAAAGGAGGGCCAAGTACTTCGACTGTAGCGGTCGAGGAACGTAGCGATTGCTGCGTCCTTTGGGTATCCTCGAACGAGGGTGTTGGCTCGAAAGTCGTCAGCTTCCTTGAGTCCGTTTTGTCTCGTCTTTGTGACATTTCCAGGTCCTCGGAGAATTCGGCTGCTGAGCATGAAGCAGCCCTAGTGGAGCAATGTGCCTCTTTTGCTTCAAAAAGAATCTCGAAGGAATGGAAATCTCTTACTAGGTCGGCTAAAAAGTGCCTAAGCCTTCTCAACGACAGCACTTGTAAAGGTATGCCAGGAATAGATGTCCCTCAACACTCAAACATGGCACAAGGCTGTGAAAGTGGAGCTAAGATGGTCGTGGTCTAGATAACAGTCTTCGTGCTTGGCTAGAGGGCTTCGACATCGGTGCTGAGCAATCGCCCTTGACGATCTGCAACAAGGCTTACGAGGCTCGGGACGCCGAATGTAAGCGCACAATGGAACAACTCAGTCGACAATCCGATGACGGAGAAGTCAAGAACGAGATAGCCCAAGCTTTCAAACTGGTCAACCACTTTGTCGGGCGACTCGCTCTTCGCGTCCGAGCGGTGAAGTACCTCATTGAGGACGCAAGTCGCCTCCAGAAACTTCTGAATAGCAGTCGTCTCCGTGTGGAGCCGGTGCCGATGCCTCGCTGCGTGGATGTCCCTGCCGCGGACTTGCACACTGACATAAAAGGTATTCTCAGGCGGCTGATGAGTCAAGGAGACACGGATTACGACACTCTGTGCAGTTATCTTATTGCAATGGACGAGACATGTGGGCTCAGCAACAAGATTTTGTCCAGACATGCTGGCGGAGACAGACCCCTCAAGCCGCGTGTGCATTCCGAAGTTCAAATGGTAGACCATTTCCATACGAAAGGATTGCGATTTCGAGACGACGACCCGTATATTGCTAGTAGCAAGCCAGCCTGTCTCTGCTGCAGACTATACATGGAACATCACCCTATCAGATTCGCCCGCCCCGACTCTCACAATAAAGTCCATCCCAACTGGGCCCCGGCGCTCCTTCCCGATGGCGTCAAGAACCCCAGATGGGTCGAGCATCGAAAGATCCTCACAGCTATGATTCACGGTATTTCCCCGCCCGTCTTGCGACAGATTCGTACTCTACAAGTTTCACGGTCTTATCAAGCAGACTCATTAACTCAGATCACACAATCTGAGGACGACAGCTTTGCTCGTCTGTTATCTGATGACGACGAGGATTCGGAGACAGGCCAGTGGGACGTGAATGACTGTAAGGCACCCATTGTTGCGAGCGCTCTTACATCTGATTGACCATGCAAGCAGATGGGCTCTCGGATCTCGATTTTGATACTACGGCAGATGGTTGGCTACAGACCACATATGATGGCGAGCTGCGTTCACAAAATGGGGATTCCGATGTTGAGGGAGGTGCGAGATTGGAGGATTGAAAACCGATGTCGACTCCGCTGCCGGACGTGACTAAGAGCCTGTCCCAATAAGACGAGTGTCCCTGCCACTTTGTGTACGCGCAACATTTTGGGCGTACAGTCCCGAAGGAGGACGATTACATACACGACAACGATGCCTGTGTCTGGCTGCCTCAAATGAAGGGGTTTAAATTGTTATCGAGGATCACCTGATGAATGAGTGTATGCAGCGCCTATGAAAGTTGACTACGAATGACCGTCTGTTCGTCCTCCATGTTGATCCCTGCAGTGTCTATAAAGATTGTATTGTCGTGTGAACGTCTCCGGGCACAACTGGCAAGCAACACGCGTTCTATCATCACGAGGTTGATGACATTTCAAGTGTTTCCTCATGTAGGTGGCCTCAGCCATCTGCACAGAACACAACGCGCAGACAACTGGCTTGATGTGAGTCTTGAGGTGCTTTCTGTTTGAAGAAGACCGTAAGTAATATCCTGAGCCTTACATCATGGTCCGGACTTACCGTGCAGCAGTTCGGCCATCGGATGATGCATCGCAATCTGGCCACCTGCAACGAAGGGTGTTGTTGTCTGTCTCAGTCGTCCACTCATCCAAATCTGGCATTGGATTTTCGTAGTAAAAGTTTTGCGAAGTTGTGTCGGGCGTGGTGCCGGCAGTGCTTGAAGATTGCGAAAAAGATTGATCGCTTGTGGGTGCGGGATGAGTCGTACCAACCCCCATGCTTGTTGACTCGAGATTCAGGCCGCTAGTTTCATCAAATGTAGTCTCAACACTGTTCTGGAGAGTTCTCTAGAGAGTATCCGAGCCGTGAGTTCTACAAGACGAGAATTCGGGACTGAATTGCGCGTCAACAGTGATTTGGGGTTGCCGATAGGTGTCTAAAGCGAGTGAATCCTGGTCTGCCGAAGCATCGGCATGCGAAAGGGTGGTCTCAAATGAGATTCCCGAGATTTGACGACTGTCGCTGGTGGCTCGACCATCTAAAATGTCACACCCCGGTGTCATATCACATTGTGATATGTAAGGGGCACCGCTCTGCGGCGGTGTAAGCTGCCCCTGACCAGGCCATGGGTCGTCAATATTCGAACTTGAGGGAGGACAATCATCAGAAGGAACGTCGGATTGGTAATTGTGCCAGGAGATGGCCTCGTCAAAGTCTGGGACAATTTCATTATCAGACACGGTCGAGCCTGTATGCAAAATGCTTACACTCGCTGGTATAAACTTGATCATCCATTCTTGGGAAAGGACTCGGAGGTCCTTTCCTGCGGAAATTTCGCTACAGTGCCCCTCTATGCACAACCTTTTTCTTGAGAGTCATATAAGTTAAAAGAGGCTGTTTGAAACCACAGTTTCTGCGAGCCCCCCGAGCGTCGTGGCTGTACTTTATACCTCCAAACGAGCCATCACATTACTTGGGAAATGGCATTCGGGCCCAAGGGAAGGCACACCATCAAGGCAAGATACTAGGCGCTGATTCCATGCAGCTTTGGATCAATCGTACGTCTAGCTTCGTATCTTGCTTGACAAGTGTCCAATCAGTCCTCATAGCTGAGTCTGCTTCCAGTCTGACGCCAATTCTGCGAGAGGCCGACTAAATATGGACCACACCGCCAGACAACACATTAAGGTCATGGAAGCAAATGGATGCCAAATCTGCACGAATATGCATCCCATCAACCTCACGTCGCTGGTATTGGGTCACTCTTGACCTGACTACATCCTGCTTTCCATCGCTCGATGTGATGCAGCCGCCACACTTTCACTACCTATCCAGTGAGCGTGGGTTCTTGGCTCTTACATGTCCCTCGATCTCAAGAGTCTGTCCAGTCAGAGCCTCTAGAGATCTCCCAAGAAAGCAGATCATGTTTTCGTTACTAGATAGACCTGAACGTATTGACTGGGGCAAGCCGCCAGTGCTAAGCCAAATAGACAACACCTACGCGCCAAGATAGTCAACCTATTTTGGTGGACCAGCCCATATCGGTCGACTACATGAACGTGGTTTGTCTTTGTCAGATATCGCTGCCCAGGCTCAGACGGGAGCGTTTTTGCGGGCCATTTTCGGCTGGGCTGAAGCCGCCGGAGTCTCCTGATTCTGGCTGACGTCGATAACACCTACAACATAATAGTAGCGGAGTACAATGGCAACAGCGCTGTCATTCCGACCGGGAAGCTTGTGTACACTTGAGCCCTGTTAGAGGAATGTCTGGATTTGCCTGTAATCGCTATTGTCGGGACGGTGCAGCAAAACTAGCGAAAGACACTTGTAGATTGGCAGCGACCCGCTCCATGATGGGATGGGTGCTGGCCAGGCCGGGCCAGGCCAGGCTTAGTCAATCACTTACTCTATCTTGAAGAGCATTGGGCCCCTAACTTAACATCAATGCAGAGCAGATGACGCGAAACGACGCGTAATTCGTACTTAATCATGACCGTCAGCTTGGTGCACTTGAAGCGGTGAAGGGTTGCCAAATCTTTCCGTGTCTGCAGCCATGGCCCATGGGTGATACCAACCCTCCTGTATACGAATATGTTCGTTTGCGCTCATAGAATTTCAAGGCTGGTCGAAGATTCCCCGACCACTCTTCATAGTTTCTGACTCACAGGTTCGGAAAATTGGATGCGAAATACCCCGTCATCTACTACTAATTAGCCTCTACCGTACGCCAGAGTTCTACGCCTAAGAGTCAATTCATCTTAGGTATTGAAGTCCGATTCCTATCATGGTCGTCGGGGAAGCCTAATGTGAAGGTTCATTCGGTAGACTAGATATATGAAACCATTGACATAGGGTTATGCACCCGACGTCACTTGCTTATACCATTTATCCTTGCAAACTCATCTTTGTCAAACTACAAGTGTGGAACAACGGGGGAAGGGAATTATGGACATTTCGTCATGCAAGATGTACTGTACAGGACTTTAGAAGAGTACCTACATACAATGTTGTCCTTCTACGATCTGCGTACGTAGAGTCTGCTTTACTTCGCCATAGAAAAGCGGCAACAGCGCGTCGTCGAATCCCTGCCGCAAAGAATACTTCACTAAGCTGTGTAACATACAGAAGGGATGGCGAAGCGTACTACACGATCTACGTAGGCAAGGTCTCCTTCGCCAAGTTAATAAATTAGAGGAGGACCGATACAGCCTGTGGTACGAGTATAAGTAAAAAGGAACACTTTGCAACAGTCGTGAATACTGAGAGGCAGGGAACATGACAAGAGAGAAGACAGCAGAGCCACGAACCACGCAAGATGGGGCACGAAACTGTGGAGGGTTGAGTTCGGCGATAGCGGCTGTTTCTCGGGATCGACGGCGTCTGCCTTGTGCATCGCTAAGGGGACATCGGGCGGGACCTCGGAGAGCACGGGGCACACCTTGGACTGGATACGCCTTTCTCTGGGGGGCAGGCTACCGAGCCCGCGGGATAACCGGCTTTCGTATCGGTAGCGCGTGGAGCGTCCGGAATGAGGAGAAAGGTGGAGAGCGCCGATGCCGCACTGCTGGGCGTTGAGGTCGAGAGCGAGACTTGGTTCACTAGGCAGTCTGGGCGACGTGGGGCCAGCTGAAGACGGAATAGGGTGCTGACATGATGATGACAATGCCGGGGGAGGATAACCCCGTCCCGTGGGCTTCCTTACCTTTCTCCTCATCCTGACTGCTCTGCAGGAACAAAATTTGCCCTCGGCTGGGGTTCCGGCGACGCAAGTACCGTGCTAGCGAGCGCCTAGTCTCTCCCAACAGCATGGCTGAAGCATCGAGGGGCCAATCCGGAGGCGTGGATTGCATCTTTCCCCAGACTGGGAACGGGGCGGGGAGACTGGGACGTGAGGGGAAAGGCGAGAGCGACCTATAGTTACCCTGCCTAGAGCAGTCTAGGAGACTAGGATTTGGCAACTTATGGGGAGGAAGTGGAGGACGCGCAAACCCCGATGGGGGCGGGGGCCCCGCGAGGGTGGAGGATGGAGGATGGAGGATGGAGGGGAGGCAGTTGGCGGGCGGGCTGGCGGTGCAGGGCGACGCAGGGCGGGGCAGGTGGAGTCGGCTGCTGGGTGGGGCACGTGTTTTCCCCGTGGGGTCTGCTGGCAAATCCTGCTGGACAAAGTGGGCACCTCGACGACACTTCAGGGCCGCCCGGAACCCGCGCCGCCCAAGCGCACGAACCCAACTGCCTGGGGTATCTCGCATGTACATCCTTGTAACTCACCTCCCGTTCCGTACTTTTCTGTCTCTCTCTGTCTCTCTCTTTGACCTCCAGGCTGTCACTCACTGCCGCCAACCCTCCAACCCCCCAACCCTCCAATACCGACGTCTGCCCTCCTCCTCTGCACTGCCGTGCCGCAGTTCTCCAAACCCCGATCCGTGTCGTCCCGCATTCCGTTTCCAGACTTTCCTCCCCCTCCCCCTTCTTGCCACTACCTCTTTCCTTCTCGCTCTCGGTGTATGTGCCAGAGACATCCCTCATCCACCGATGGCTTCCTAGGAACCGAGGCCACGACGATACGATGGTCGAGGCCTTCATCTGCGCGCCGACCGCTCTCAAAGCTCCGCATCCAGCATCTGCACCGTGTCTTAGCCGCCGCCCATGGATAACTCCAGCCGCTCCCCCGATGCCCTGCGCGAAGCGGGCGAGGACGGCCGCAACCTCAAGGTGGCGGCCTGTCTGACGTGCCGGCGGAGCAAGGTCAAGTGCGAGAGGAGCCCCGAGGGTGATCGCTGTCGAAGATGCAGTCAATTGGGCTCCGAATGTGTCCGCCCCGCGTTCAACGTCGGCCGGCGGAAAGGCGTCAAGAAGTGAGCTGCCTCCCCGCCTGACTTGTTGCTGCTGCCCTTGTTGCTGCCCCTGCTGCGACTTTTGCATGCTGTGGTCCGGTGCGGACGGCTGACCTTGAGCACAGCAAGCGAAAGGGGCTTGAGAAGGCCCTCTATCAGGTCGAGGAGGCCCTCCGACGCGCCGCCACCACCACCCCGCTCAGTGTCGATGCTGGCAAGGCCATCCTCGATCTCAAGGCGCTGCTGGGAAGCGGCATAGACGTATCTATGCCTGAACATCCCGGGTCCCGGCCCCGGCAGCGCCGCATGACTATGGAGAGCCGTATGACGATGGATAGCGAACTGCAAGACTCGTCATCCTCCGAGGACGGCGGCGAGGGTGACAGCACCACCCAGCCGGACGGGTTCGCCCCCATCGTCACTCACCGCGAGAACACTGAGGAGCGCCTAGCCGTTGACGACGCCGAGAACCCCCTGCAGCTTCTCGCCCGCGCGTCTAACCTGCACCTGTCGCCCCAGGCAAGCAGCGAGCAGTCACCAGGGACGGCCGTGTCGGCGCACCCGCCAGCAACACTTGGCGAGCAGGATGAGGAGATGGCCGATGTTCAGGCGTACTTTGCCTATTCCAAGTTCAACTTGGATGTCGGGCCTGAAGTTGACCCTATCACTCTGGGCCTCGTGAGCGAAGAGGAGTCCGAGACCCTCTTCTCCTTGTGAGTACTCCTCTCCGCCGGCCCCTTTCTCGTCCTCCATGTGCTGACACCACATCCTTCTGAAGCTTTCACCAGAATCTCGCCCACACGCGATGGGGCCTCGACCCCGTCCTCTATACCGCCCCCTTCACTCGCTCTCGCTCCGCCTTCCTCTTCACCTCCATCATGGCCGCCTCCGCGCTGTTCATGCCCAACGCAGGCGCCCTATCCAAGCGGCTCTCCATCCATGCCAAGACGCTCGCTCAGCGCGTCCTCGCCAAGAGGCACCGTTCGGTCGAGATCGTCCTTGCTTTTATGATAAACGTCCCCTGGATGTTCCCCGGGGAGCACAGCACTGACGACGACACGAGTTGGTACGTCGCCATGGCCACCACTATTGCCATCGACTTGATGCTGCACAAGGTTCTGCTGCCCTATGATGGCTTCGGAGACGGCAACTCCAGCAACCTGGCGAGGGCAGATTGCATTGATCCAAATGGGACGCTGCCGCTGGGTGGTTTCAAGGATGTTGATCCGACCTCGGAGCTGGGCAGGCGGCTGTTAAGGAGGAGGGAGAGGACTTGGCTAGCGCTTTTCGTGCTGGAGCGAGGGTACGCGACCTGGCATCTCCCGATTCTTGTCTACAATTCCGTGCTAACATTGCTATACAGCATGTGCCTGGCCCGTGGGAGGACATATACGATACCAATCACCCACCTCATCCGACACTGTGACAGGTGGCATTTGTCGGACATCGCGGATAAGATGGATGGCCATCTCGTCTCGATGGCCGTCCTGCGAAGAGACCTGGTTAGTCGTCCCTGGCACGACACCTGAAATCCATCGACTAACTTGACCCGCAGGATGACCTCTTTGAGAAGATTAGATCATTATGTGACGGCTCAGTAGAAAGCCTAACAGATGGGTCACTAATAGCCCAATCGTACGTCGTCACTCACTCTGGCTCAGTTGGAGCTTGTCTTGCGCACTTTCTAACAATCAAACCAGGATTCAAGGCATGATTGAGAAGTTCTTCGACCAGTGGCTCATCGAGTGGGGGAGCGCGATAGGCATAGGTCCTCGTATGTATAGCCTATGACTAGCTATGCCAACCTATAAGAGACGCTAACACCCACGCAGAACATCGCCTCCCCCCCTACGTCGAGATCCTCGTCACCCACACCCGCCTCTCCATCTACAGCACCGTCGTCAACCACCCCACTGCCCCGGCCGAGGTCCGGCAGTTCTTCCGCACCGCGGGGCTCTCCTCGGCGCTCAACGTCATGCGCGCCGCCATCCAGGGCGAGGCCCAGCTGTCGTCCATGCCCAACAACACCGCCATCATGATCTCCTTCGCCGCCTGCTTCGCCCTGCGCCTCAGCTCCCAGGTCGTCAGCGGCAACTCCAACCTGGCGCCCAGCGTCCGCGCCCTCATCGAGGAGACGGCCGACGTGCTGGAGCGCATCGGCGGCGTCACGCGGCACCGCAACGGCATGTCCACGCTGTACGGCAAGTACCTGCGCATCCTGGTGCGCAAGGCCGAGTCGGCGGTGACCACGGGGACGACGTCAGCCGCCGGCAACGACCTCTCCGCCGCTGCCGTGGCCGGGATCAACGGTGCCGCTGCGACGGCGCGCTCCTCGGTGCTCGCCGACGGCCTGCCCTCGTTTCACCTGGGCGCCGCGGCGCTGGGCGGGTTCGGCCCGGCGGACCCGATGGTCAGCCAGCCGGGGTACATGTCGCCGACGGCGTGGCCGGAGCCGTTCCAGTTCTCGGCCATGTCGGACGACCAGATCGTCGAGGCGCTGAACCGCGCGGGCAACGAGTTCGACGGCGGGTTCGGGAGCATGCACTGGGAGGACGCGGGGAGCCTGGACTGGATGAACTGGTCGAACCTGCCGGACTTTGGGTTCTGATGAGAGTGGGGGAAGAGACAAAAGGCGATGCTTGGTTTCGTCGAAAGTGTCCGTGTATACAGGGTGGTATACAAATGGGTCCAGGCGTGTGGGAGCGTTCTATCTTTGTGTTACTTCATGGTGTTTGCGCTGTCTGCTCGAGGTTTGCAATGTAGTAAGTATATTCGAGGACCGGTATATAAATATATACTTTCTAAGCACACGTGCTCCTTGACCGTCTCTTCGTCTGCCCCCTACTATTGTCTTCTTCCGTCCCTGAGCGCCGGGATCACATCTGCGCTGCTCATGCTTCCATGCGAATGGGAGAGAGAGCTCGGAGGTTCACCAGCGTCTCGAGCTTCTCCATGAAGACGAACGTCAGGACGGTATGCGGCCTGCGACCAACCAGTCGCCTGTCAGCACCTGGCCTGAAATGGATATTGGAGTCCAATGGGGAAACTCACGTCAGTCTTAACCAAGCCGGCGTCCACCCCTTCATCAGGAACCGCGGCCCTTCTTCTCTCAAACCGCTCGATACGACCTGCACCAAGCTCTGCCACGAAGGAGTTAGCGAGGCGCCGCGGGCGATTGCAGCAGAGGTTAGGTAGGAGAGGGGGAGCTCACACTTGACCCACCCCCGGCGGACGCGGCCTGTATTCGGCTCTTCAGCACGTCGAACGGTGCGCACGCCGTGGTGGCCACCGTACCCGCCGCCAGCGACGCCAGTGCATGCGTCCCCATCCCGTCCCGCAGGCTCGTGTTCTTCAGCAGTGCACGCTTGGCGGCCGTGTAAGGCGCGATCTGGCCCACGTCTGTTGCGGGCGTAGCCCTCACTTGTCAGTCTCAAAGATCTGGCCGGGAGCTGGCGACTTTCGGGGAAGAGAAAAGGAGAACTGACTCATGAGGACACTTCGGGCTACATTCGCGGAGAGGCCCCGACCCAGGACGCGAGGGCCCTCCTCGCTGACGGTCCGAAATAGGCCGACCAGGGCGTTGGGGTAGGCGAATCGCTGGGCAGGTGGCTTCGCGCCGTCGGCGCACATGCGGACGAGAACGACCTGCCCCGTCCAGTCAAAATCCAGCCGTGTTTCTGCCTAGTACGGGGGATACCAGCTCACCTCGGTGGGATTCCCAATCACGCCCGCCAGCCCGCCCGCCAGCCCCGCCGTCGCGACGGTCGCCGAGGCCGACAGCGGCCCCCCGCCGGCGGAGAGGCTCTGGAACTGGCGGGCGAAGTAGTTGTACAGGCCGAAGCGGGCGGTGGAGTAGGTGGCCTGGCGCAGGATGGAGGCGGACAGGCCGTCCCACAGCGAGAGGATGCCGTCGCGGGCGGCGAAGGCGGAGAGCGTGCGCAGGAGGGGGGCGCGGGCGTGCGTCACCTGCATGCGGCTTCGCCTGCTGTCAGCTTCATCTTTCTCCTGTGATTATTTTCCATTGGCGGGTGCCGTGGAGGGTCGAGCATGGAGTCGATGAAAAGGGTGCCGTACTACTTGGTCTGGTCGAGGGGGTGCGCTGGGAAGGGGGTCAGTTAGTGGGACTAGTAAGTGTTTAGTGGATAGATGCCCTATAACTCACTGAAGCAGACCGCCATGGAGGCTGCTGCACCGCTGTAAGTAAGCCGGTCAGCGATATGGCCCGCTAGGAGGAGGGTGTTAGCGAGAGACAATAGGACGAACCCCAGCCAGAAGGGCTTATCAGCCTTGCCCTTGGCGCCCATGGTAGCGACAATGGCTCCTCTTCGGCAGAAATGTATCAAGAGCCACCCCCATCAACCTCAAACCGCCATTGAGGCTCGAGGCTTTCAGGCATTTTGTTCTTCTCTTTGCTGTTGCACTGCGTCGGCAGCCACAAATGCCGCCGATACGACTGCGGGACCGTCTGCGCCACCAGGCGTGGGACGCTTAGGTAATCCGCTCTGCGAAGCAAAAGTGAAGGATAAGAGATAAGAGGCGGGAAGTGGGGAATCTGATCGGCCACACTTCTGGCCTCCGGACGTCCCGCTCACATCCGGCGATCTCATCTGCCATCCGGTAACGGATCACCGTCATGTGAGAATCATCCTCGGCTGCAAGTGCTGTACGCCAAAAGACTTGCTTCCTGTGATGAGTAGGTTATCTCTGGCTCAATTGGCACCGCTTGACATCAATTGGCACCCTGCAAAGCCTCAACTCTAGGGACGCGACAGTTGAGCGGACAGAGGAGAGAAGAGAAGACGAGACAAGACGGCGAGAGCGCAGAAGCACCGACTATGACGAAGCTCTCCCCTGCCCTCAAGGAGCTCATCAATGCCTCCTTCAGCCGCCCCGGCCCCGCGCCCGCTCCGGCCGGCATCAAGGACCTGTACCTGAAGATCGCCCGTGAGGCCGGCGAGAGGAAGATTGGACCGCGGCCGTGGCTAGCAGTGTCGGTATGTCTTCGCTTGATGCCTTCCCTCCAGCGTCCTTCTTCTCCTTCTCGCCGTCAATTAGCCCGCGGAGAGGACTAATTATAGCTGACAAGCGTCTTAGGCTGCAGCGACCATAACCCTCAACTCTCCCGACTCCCTCTCCGCCCTCTACGCCGTCGCCACCGGCCCGCGCACCCCCTCCCGCCTCGACGACGTCCCCGCCGCCGAGTTCATCCGCGAGGTCGGCCTCAAGTGTATCTCCTTCAACGGCATCCCCCGCTCCATCAACGTCCTCGGCGCCTTCCGCGCCTCCCTCCCGGACCCCGTCGGCTCCCGCCTCGAGACCCGCCCCTCCCGCGGCGTCGACGCGTCCAACATCGGCGCCGTCAACGCCCGCGGCCGCGGCCTCTGGGACTCGGTGTACACCCCCTTCGAGGCCAAGCTGGTCGACCGCCTGGCGCACTCGCACCCGGACCTGCCGGTGCACATCCTGGGCAGCCACTACGGGCCACTGCTGTCGGACCCGGAGGGGGAGCGGGGCGGGCTGGAGCGGGTGGGCAGGGTGCTGACGAGCGTGGTGGCGATCGCGTGCCTGCGCGCGCAGGGCGGCGTGGGACCCCAGGTGCTGTCGCACGTGTTCGGCCTGCACAAGGCGGTGGAGCAGGGGTTCCACGAGAGGGAGGCGGGCGTGGAGGGCGCGGAGTGGCTGGCGGGCGACGAGGGGAGCGAGTGGCTGCTGAGGAAGACGGACGAGGTGGTCGAGGCGATCGGCGGGAACTTCGCGACGAGGGAGGCGAAGCTGTGAGCGTGTTGAGGGATAAACATGATGACAACAATGAGGAGAGGGAGGTTTAGACATACGGTATCAATGCATGAAAGCATGGTTCGCGCGGCAAGCTATGTACATAGTATCTAGAGACATGTGTATATGATGATAGATAGACAGAATGCGACCTTCGCGATCTCTAGCCGGTTGTTTGTTTTGCCTCTCCGATATGAAGCTCACTCCCTAGCACCTCTTCTCCAATCTCGTTCAGTCTCTGACCATATGTCTATTCCCGCGTGACCCAGTGGGTATACCGAGATGTGCGCCGGTCTCGAAATCATTGACGCAGCTACTCCATCAGCTTCAGGTCCTTCGCCACGGCGAACTTGGCGTCCGTCTTCGCCTGGACCTCCTCCACCTCCACGTCGGGCGCAATCTCCGTCAGCGTGAGCGTGCCATTCTCCCGATCCACCTCAAAGACGCACTGCGGAACCGACGTCAGCTTTTACTCTCATCTTGACGTGGGCGAACAAGTGCTCCCCCACGAGGGGCTTTGGGGAAGTACGTACCAGGTCGGTGATGATGGTGCTGACGACCTTGGCTCCAGTCAGAGGCAGGGTGCAGTTCTGCACGACCTTGGACGAGCCGTCCTTGGCGACGTGCTCGGTGGCCACGACGATCTTGGTCAGGTCCGGGTTCGAGACCAGGTCCATGGCGCCGCCCATGCCCTTGAACACCTTGCCGGGGATCATGAAGTTGGCCAGGTCGCCGCACGCGCTCACTTGCAGGGCCTGGGAGAAAATTGCTGTCAGTAGGAGGTACCATGGAGGTGGAAGGAGGGCACGTACGCCAAGGATAGAAACGTCGACGTGTCCGCCGCGGATCATAGAGAAGGACTCGGCGCTCTCGAAGGTTGCGGCACCGGGCACGAGGGTGACGGTCTCCTTGCCGGCGTTGATGATGTCGCTGGCGGCAGGTCAGCATCCATCCAATTGATTTTCAGTGTCGCCGTGAACTTACGCGTCGAGCTCATCTTCCGTGGGGTACGCTCCCTATTCAAAGCGTCAGTCACTCTATTGCCCATGTACAGCATGTCAAGGCCGTCATTCAGCTCAACTCACCATTCCCAGGATGCCGTTCTCAGACTGAATCCACACCTGCCGGTCAGCGGGCAGGAATGAGGGTGCCAGGGTCGGGATTCCTGTTGGTGCGATTAGCACATCCCATCCTGTCATCTGCTCGGTTCATGGCCTCGCTTCACTCACCGACACCGAGGTTGACGTAGAACCCCTGCTTCAGCTCCTGCGCCGCCCGCCTCGCGATGCGGTTCCGCTTCTCCTGCGCCTTGTTCTTCGGGCTCGTCAGGTCCTCCTTCTCGTCGCCGTTCGTCCGCAGCGTGCGGAACTCGATCTTCTTCTCCGCGGTGGCCGGCACGATGCGGTCGACGTAGATGCTCGGCACGTCGACCTCGTCCGGGCCGATCTCGCCCACCTCGACGATGTTCTCCGCCTCCACGATGGTCACCTTGGCGGCCTTGGCCATGGCCGGGCCGAACGACTTGGTCGTGTACCGCAGCACGCAGTTGCCCGCCTTGTCGGCCTTGTAGGCGCGCAGGATCGCCACGTCGCCCGTCAGCGCCGTCTCCATCAGGTACGTCTTGCCGTTGAAGACGCGCGTCTCGCGCGGCTTGCCGGGCTCGACCACGCCGCCCTTGGCGTCGAACCGCTGCGCGATGCCGCCGTCCTGGATGAGCGTGTCTATAGCATAAGAGTCAGCTTGAGGGACACCGCCAGACGAACCCTAGAGAGCAGGAGAGTTTCCACTCACTCGCTCCCGTCGCCGTGAAGAACGCCGGGATCCCGCTGCCGCCGGCCCGGATCCTCTCCGCTAGCGTGCCCTGCGGGCACAGCTCGATGGCGATCTCGCCCGTCAGGTACTTCTTCTCGAGCACCTTGTTGCCGCCGATGTAGCTCAGCGTCAGGCGGTCCACCATGCCCTCCGCCGTCAGCACCGCCAGGCCGCCCTTGCCGTCGACGCCGGCGTTGTTGGAAATGCACGTCAGCGAGTGCAGCGACTTGGGCCCCCGGCGGTGCATCGCGCCGATGAGCGTCTCGGCCACGCCGCAGAGGCCGAAGCCAGATGATAGGATGGTGGCGCCGGGGCGGATGTCTGCGACGGCCTCGTCCGCCGAGGCGAACAGCTTGGACGCGCCGCGCTGCACGGGCGGCGCGGCGCTGGTGTTGCGGTCTGGGGCGGAGCTGCGGTAGGCGGAGTAGGAGAAGCATCGCCGGCCGACATGCTGCTGCGACTGTGATGCCCACGATGATGCCTTCTGAGAGCGGAGGCTCGCTCGGAGCTCCCAGAGCGGCGCCAATTGGCTGTTTGCCTTTGTGGAATAGGCGCGCAGCGACGACGCCGTGCTCGCCGGCCTCACCCGCCGCGCGGCGGTCGCCATAGCTGTTTGGGACATGATGGTCTGTCTGTAGAGCTCAATTGAAGGGGTCCTGAGCTGCAAAGCTGAGAGAGAGCAAACGCGACGACGACACCCGCGACACGCGACTTTCCTATCTTCGGATACAGAAAAAAAAAAGAATTCAGGGAAAAGAAGAATTGTAATTCTCGTTCTTCCGGAATCTTCACGTGGAGAGTTCCTCCCAAGCTCACTGAGTCCCCTGGTTCCCTGGTCCCCTGGCGCCCCTGGATCTACGTGTACCCGAAGCACGGCAACCCGGTTCGGGACTGCTCCGATCCTCGCCGCTGGGGGTCTGCCAGTCCGCCTGCGGAGAAGCGCCCGCAGAGCTCGTCATGGCCCTCGGAGGCCAGAAGTGTGGCCGAGAGTTAACCCGCTGGCGCTGGGCCCAGGCTGGATAAAGCCTTATCCGGCCCATCAGAACGCGCTGTTTGCTGCGCCATCCCCTAAGGGGTCGCCATCGGCCTCCCCACATCCCACTAAGCCGTGCTCCGTAGCCGGTCCCACGTCGTCCCGCCCGTCTCTCCCCGCGTCTTTGAGAGCTTCCCCGCCTTTGCGACGCTGACTGCCGATCTGCACCGAGAACGGGGGAGGAGATTACCAAAGGTGGCTGCTGTTAGGGAGCTACGAGGGGGCTGGTAGGACCCAGGAACTTAGGAAGCCATGGGCCGACAGTGCCCGCTGTGCTACGCTGCTCATCTATGGGGACCCGTCTCAGTAATATCAGGGAAACTGGGACCTGCATGTACTGCGTTAACAGCAGCAGCCACTGCCGATTCGCCAGAGATTGGGGAAGTTCTGGGGTCAGACACGCTGCCAGCATGGAGAGACAGACCCCAGAGATGACAGCGGAGAGGGGAGAGAGAGGAGAAGGAGATGAGATTCAGCATGCGGGGCGGCTTCACTTGGCAAGCCTCTCCCGTCGATAGCTTCGCAGCGGCTTCCGGGCTCACCAATCGTAGCGTTATCGCAATAGAGGTCTAGATTCATCTGGTTCCGACATGGCTTCGTTCCGAGAAAATGATCCGGAGAAGATCGATGCCACCGCTGGCCAGGTCGAGGACGTTGGGGCTGAGAGGGCTCGCCTGACGAGGCAGATCCTCCTGAAGATTGACACAAGGTGAACTCCTGCAGCTGCAAAAAGCTGGGCTCATCCATCAAGAATGCACTTTAACTCTTTGTATCTGAATCCAGAGTCCTGCCCATCCTCGCCCTGCTCTTCCTCTGCTCATTCCTCGACCGCACCAACGTCGGCAATGCCAAGATCATCGGCCTCGAGCATGACATCGGCCTCACGAACCTCCAGTACAACCAGGGGCTGGCCGTCTTCTACGTGACCTACATCGTCAGGTGAGTTTACCGCGATATCCTTGATTGAATCTGTTTTATCTGCGCCTCAGTAATCACTGACAACCGTCACAGCGAGCTTCCAAGCAATCTCGTCCTCAAGAAAGCCACACCGAAGGTCTGGCTACCGCTTCTCACGGCGGTATGGGGAATCATCACTATGTGCCTGGGCTTTATCCAGGGCTTCAGTAGCTTCATGGCCGTCCGTGCTCTCCTGGGCCTCGCCGAGGGCGGCCTGCTGCCGGGCATGGTGTTGTACCTATCCGGGTTGTACACCAGGGGTGAGATGGCGCTTCGCATCGGCATCTTCTACACTGCCGCGTCACTATCTGGGGCATTTGGAGGTGAGTTAATGTTCTGCATGGGCTGGCAATCGAGCTAATCTGGCTATCCACAGGGTTACTTGCCCGCGGCCTGTCTGCGATCGGGCCTCGAGGTGGTTTGGAGGGCTGGAGGTGGATCTTCATCATTGAGGGCCTTCTGGTACGCTTACGCTGCCTTCTGCGGCCGCTTGCCCTGAGCACGACTAATCCGTCTCTCTTCTTCGACAGACTGTCCTCGCGGGAGCCATCGCATTCCTCCTGCTTCCCAGCAACTTGGCTGACGCGCCGTACCTTGACGCCGAAGAGCGTGCATTTGCCATTGCCCGGCTCCAGGGGCAGCTGGCCTCTGCGGGCGATGAGAGGTTCAAGTGCGTGCAATCGTCCTGTTCGCAGCTCACAGACTTCCGCGACTCTAGCTAACGAGCATTGACAGCACCGCCCTCGAGCACGAAGAGCGCTTCAAATGGACTGAAGTTCGCCGAGGCGTCTTCAACATTCAGATCTGGCTTACGGCGACCGCGTATTTTGCCATCCTCTCCGGCCTCTACTCCTTCGGTCTCTTCGTAAGCTATTATTCCATGTATATCAAAAGAAACACTGTCAGCAAGCATTAACCTGTTCGTAACAGCTCCCTACCATCGTCAACGATCTGAAGATTACCTCCAACGCCAACCAGTCGCAGCTGTGGACCGTGATTCCCTATGCAGTCGCGACGCCTGTCACAGGCAAGAACACCACTCTGTCCTCCACTATGCGGGCACGTCTGACCCTCTCTCTATTCTAGTCCTTGTCGCCTTCCTGTCCGACCGCCTGAAGCTCCGCGGCGTCATCATGCTGGTCACCATCCCCGTCGCAATCACGGGCTACGCCGTCATAGCCAATGTCACCTCCGCCAGAGTTCGCTTCGGCATGACCTGCCTCATGGCCACCGGCCTGTACAGCAGCGTTCCCTGCGTACTGGTCTGGAACTCCAACAACTCAGCCGGCCACTACAAGAGGGCCACCACCTCCGCGCTGCAGCTGGCTGTTGCGAACGCCGGGGGGTTCGTTGCCAGTATGTGCCTGACCTTCTGTGTTCGGGATTGGAGAAATGATGAAAGCTGACTGCGTCTGCTCTAGCCTTCGTCTATCCCAACACTGACGGGCCCTTCTACCATCGAGGGCACACTGTTATCCTCGGCCTGCTTGTTTATTCCTGGTTCGCGTAAGTTTCCTTTTCCCGACCCATCCTTCGATAAACACGCCAGCTGATCCGGGTGTTGTCAGTGTCTTGGCCAATGTGTTGCATTGCGTGAAGATAAACAGGGACAAGAGAGCTGGGAAGTACGCCCAGTACGAAGGGGCCGGTGATGACCGGGATCCCAGATTCCAAATGATCCTTTGAGCCAGCGGTCAAGTGAAGATCTCAGAAGTTAAGAAGCAGTAAGATTGAGGGGACTCGAGCCATGGTGCTCAAAGGACGGGGATGGATCGCAGCACTACGGTTTTGAGCGGTCGACCGCTCAATATGTGAGCAAATACGGGAAACGCCCTGTATGAGAAAAAGGCGTCTCGTGACCAGAGGCAGAAGGGCGTTTCCGTGACCTGTCCCGACTTCCTCCCTCACCTGCCACGGAAGCATCCCGCTACTTCCGTACCGAGCTGCGCCACAATTTCCTCTTGCGTCTACCTAGTCGGCCTTCCGCCCGGGGCAATCCGGGTCCGGAAGGCGGCTCTCGTGGCCTCCTAAATACCGATAGCTGCCCATAGACGACCTTCTCAACGAGGTCTATTGATGACCTGTGCAAGACAGTCAATTGGATTTCCCGGAGTTACCCCTGGTAATTTATTTTGTCGTCTGCCAACCTTAGCTGTCGCTGCTTTCACCGTGAGGTGAGGATGATCCCCGTGCCAAGTACTGCATACGGGAAATGGGCGTCGCCTATCCCGGTAAAAGTGAGTATTATAGAGAACTCGAACTCAGGATATTGTACTATTGCATTGTTTGGGTCATCCGTTAGGATCATAGTGGTGGCAACGACAGTCGTCGTTCTTTGTCGGAGCTGTCAAGTGCTGCAGCGGCGAGGAATCCTTTGGAATGTGTCAGCGGCAACCTCTCGGAACGAGCGGAAAGCTTTGGGAGCGAGGCCCAGTATATAAGCGGGAGGAACCGCGCCACACTACGTAAGACACTCGTCGAAATCCTCTTGATATCTCTTTCGGCCCCGACTAGGAACCCTCTCACTGTCGCCTTCGATACGATCGCGCAAAGATGCAGAAGGTGACGGCGAAGTTGCCGTCCTGGGACAAGACCAAGACCCAGAGCAAGAAGGGCTTCGATAAAGTGTGGGGATGGGCCGATAAGCTTGGGGCGCCGGTGAACAGGCTGTCCAACCGCATTGGTAGCGAGGCATTCTGGCCGACGACCCTGGACAAGGAAAGCGACAAGGCGGCCAGGATCCTAAGATCATTTTGCAGTAAGCGCTTTACCTGTCTGATTGAAGTCTAGTCAACGACAAGTCGCGGTTTCATTGTTGGTGATGATTTGTTTTTGAGAGGAGATGTTGCGGAACGTCCGGATTCGCGGTGGAGATAGCACACCCGGGCTGACGATGACATCACAGAGGATGGCTTCTACACCGAGGAAGAGAAGCCGGCCGATCAGGCTGGCCCGAAGCAGAAGCAGCGAGTCTTGAAAAAGATCCCGCAGAAGGTCATACAGAATGCCGTTGGCCTTGCAATCTTCACTACTATGCGCACCGGCTTATGGATCTCCGGAGCCGGAGGTTCCGGCGTCCTGGTGGCCCGCAAGGAGGATGGGACCTGGTCCCCGCCCTCTGGCATCTTGCTGCACACCGCTGGCTTGGGCTTTCTTGTCGGCGTGGACATCTACGACTGCGTTCTCGTCATCAACAATCGCAAGGCTCTCGAGGCTTTCACCAAGCTTCGAGCAACGCTTGGCGGCGAGATCAGCGCGGTCGCCGGTCCGGTCGGGGCTGGTGGTGTTCTGGAGCACGACGGCAAGTGGAAGCAAGTGAACAAGCCGGTGTTCACTTACCTCAAATCTCGGGGGTTTTACGCCGGTGTTCAAGTTGACGGCACAATTGTTGTCGAACGAACAGATGAAAACGCACGGTTCTACGGGCAGACGATAGGTGTCGCCGATATCTTAGCTGGAAAAGCACGCCACCCGCCGCCAGAGATCAAGATGTTGATGGAGACCTTGAAGGCTGCAGAGGGCTCGGATGACGTCGATGCAGAGCTCATGGACGAGCTAGATGGACAGCCGGCCCCTGGCGACGTCAGCGTTGATGCCCCCGGGGAGGGCAAGATATTCGGCATCCCAGACCCCGATGACCCCGATCCATACGGTGTGCATGCCTTGGAACAAGAAGGTCTCGAAATCCGCGACGCTGCAACTCGTTCCAGGCCCTCGAGTCAGCAGTTCGAATATCGCCCCAGCCCTACGAGTCCTACCTACGACAAATTCCACCGCAGGAGCATGGGAACATCCGGCACGAGGAGTAACCGTGAAAGCTACGCCTCGAGTCCTGATTCCCGCATGAGATGGAGTACGGACAGACACTACGCGACGTCCGAGACACAAACAGATCCTGTCATCATAACGCCAATCCCAAACTCCACTCCGACAGCCTCAGTCGTTGAGCTGGCACAAGACGACCGAAGCGTCTATGAAGATGCTGCCGCAGCCGACGACACAAAGACTGACAGCAGTCCTCCTCCTAATAATACGAACGGCAATCCGTGGAGCTCCGAGGGGCGCGAGAATAGCAAAGATGAGGGTAACTCTACGGAGAACGACTTCACGTCAGTCAATGGGGAGGGCAGGCCTTCAACTCCCAACGGCACAGCTAGTGCTACAAGCACCACGGCACGTGCACCGCCACCACTGCCGCCGAGAAATCTCCCGTCTACTGATCCTGGCTTCGAGGATATCAGCCTGAAGGATACCGAAACGAAGGGTAGTGAAGCCTAGTCCGCTGCACTGCGGATAGCAGTACTACGCGACAAAAGCCCTGAAGGCCACCAACAGCCGAGTTTTGGGTTGGGCGCGCAATGCAGAGCATAGGAGGCGTGAGCCGTTCTCACGAGAACTGCCATATAAACGGGTGAGAGTATCATGATCTTGGGTGCGGACAGCTGCCGAGAAGACTTCTCGCTGGTATGAAGAGGTACTGGGTGATGCGGTAGGTACGGAGTGATAAAGCGCTTCAGGAGTGAGGAGTTTTCAACAGTTGCTTTTGCTAAGGAGGATATGGAACTTCATGAAAGCGCATGTGGTTTCTTGGTGAAATCATGGGGGTTGAGGTTCATAGAATTTACTGCTTGGGGGATGATGAATAGACTCGATTCACTCGAAGCAGTTTACAAGCAAGACCAGATTCGTAATCTCTCATCAAGGCCGGTGCTTCTGAGTTGTTACTTGCAGCGCACGCAACAGACCGTCATCCCATGCCGGCTCTAGTTGGTGCTCTGTTTGCTGCCAATCTCGTCTTGGAAATGATGGTAGTGCTAAGGAGGCTGCTGTTTCATATCAATCACCAACAGCCGGCCAAGAACAAGCGCAGAACCCACTGGGCTCATCAACTCGCAAGATTGTTCGTACGATTGGTGCACAACCCTGCGGGCATTTTTCATCTTAAGAACTATCGAATTGCAAAAGTCGTTGGCCTGATAAAGAGAAGATCGTTTGTCACCTAGACCTCCCGATAGTGCCGAGAATTGTCGAATAGTGGGACGGTGAAGTGCCCAATGGCGCTGGACTACCTAAGGGATCGCTACAAGGCGTCGATGGCGACATCCCACCTAGGCCAATGCCAGCGCTCGCTTCGCCCCTCCAGTAACCATTCTAGGCCCTGAATCCCGGGGGTCCATTTTGAGCCTCAACTTTAGCTCTCTCACACCTTCCCGTCGTCCCCCTCCGTGATGGTCTCACTCTTCGATATTGTACCGCTTCAAGTTCCACAAGCTCTGGCCGCGATATGAAGCACAGAGTAGGGCGATCTCGCTACAGCCGTTTCACTAGCGGGACGGCGCGCCGCATTTCCTCTCCACTGCGGCTCGCAATTTGTCAGCATCTCATGCCCCCGGATTAGAATTAGTAAACCAGCAGAGGGTCTCGCTTGACCGCCTCCATGCAGGGAGGGCATAGCATGTTGACCGGGGGGGAAAGAAGAGCTCTCATTAGCCAGCCGAGAGAGGCCATGGAGTGGTTGAGCAGTGACAGGAGGGGTCTTACCCGAGCCGTTCCCGGAGCCGGCACGGCCTCTCGTTCCTCGACTCCATTTAAAAGCCTCGTGATCCCCGCGGATCTAGAGCTTTCCACGGCGTCTCCTGCGGCAAACTATTTCAAGCCTTGAGTTCCCCACAGCATTCGAACATCAAGCACGTCTGCAGAACGACGAGATTAGCTATTGTCTGTCTTTAAGACTCTCATTCTCTCACTCAAACAACTGTCGCTCTGCTAAACACTCATTTCAGTCACTGTCACGATGCCTGGAATCACCCTCTACGAGGCATCCATCCCTCTCTTCCTGAAGGGCATGGAGACACTTGGAAGCATCCTGGATAAGGCCGCCGCTCACGCCAAGGAGAAGGGCCTGGACGCCGACGCAGATTACCCCGGGGCCCGCCTCGTTGAGGACATGCTCCCGCTCAGCTTCCAGATCCAGATCGCCTCTAACACGGCCAAGAAGACCGTCGCGCGCCTGACGGGCGAGGATACCGTCGGCCCCTGGGAGGACAACGAGAAGACCATGGCCGAGCTCAAGGCACGCGTTGACAAGACGATCGACCTGCTGAAGTCGGTGAAGCCCGATTCAGTTGACGGAAAGGAGGATGCGATTGTCGAGCTGTAAGTTGAGCCTCCTGTCGCACATGACTGCCCGCTGTGTGATGGACCAAGATCTGGATTGCTGATGCCAGACGAAAACTTGACAGGCAACGCGGCAAGGACCCGACTCTCCACCTGCCCGCTAAGGCCTACCTGAACGCCTACGCCATCCCCAACTTCTTCTTCCACGTGCAGACGGCATACGCCATCTTGCGGATGAAGGGCGTCCCCTTGGGGAAGAGGGACTACCTCGCTGCCTTCTTCAAGGGCTACGTGTAGAGCTAGAATCTGTCGGCATGATTGTAGAGTGCGCGGTAGATGAAGTAACTAGCATGTCTGTCAATTAGTCGAGACTATGGAATGATGCAATATTGTTGCACAGAAGGCTGCCGTGTTTGTTTTGTCGAGCTTACATTCGCGCGAGCTTCCTTTAGAGACCGTGCAGTCTCAGTGACGACGTGATATAACCAGTCACAGTGCGGTGACGTTATAAATCATTCAATACTCAAAAATACCAAGATCATCAAGATCATTTTCTGCCGAATGCCTTGCTATATTGCGAAGTATTCGCCTAGTTGCGAAAAGCACGGTGCACGCTTCATGGTGCCCGGTAAATTGACCGACCATCAGAGTTGTGATGCCTTAGCATTACTGTTATTTCTACAAGTCAAGGCAACAGTAAGTAACCTATGAAAAGAATGTCAAGTTTGGAACTTGCGAATTACTAGATTAGTGGGTTATAGGGTCTCGGGGATTTAACCTAGGCAGAAATATTCCGCACACTCAGGTCAATGCCGAAGTCAGTTTTGGGCCCTGCAGAACATTGATATCACTAGAGCACTCGCTGATGTATTCATGCATGCTGTGCAACCACACACTTCAGGTCGCACGACCAGTTGAGGTTGCGGCCACACCATCGGGCCATGACGGCCTGAGGGTGTGTTAAACCATGCACAGATTAGACAATGCCGAGAGCAGAATAATCTGTACAACGAGAGGATACAAGAAAGACGACACAACTTCATAGTTTATTTCCTTCTCAGGTCAACCCCACCGGTGGGTTTTCTCCTGGTTGCCGTCGCTTCACGGTACCGCACACGAAGCCGTCAAAAGCCGAGAACGTGGAATATTCGTCCAACAAATCTGATCAGTTTTATAATTACATTGCACCACTGACAAAGAGCTATATCTCCCAAGGTATTAATTGTCAAGTTGCCAGGTATATGCTGTGCATGGGATACCACCTACCCCATCCGGTACGTACTCTGCAGCACTGTCTGGACAGTGCTCCGTCTGGGAAGCAACCCTGCACGGCTGCACCACAGGTGAGCCTTTCTCACCAATGCCGCCATTACCGCCAGTGCAAATCCCCGTACTCCGTACAGAACAGGATTGCATGCATATCCCCCCTGGCCGGCCCACAACTCAGCGCAGAACACGGAGTAAGTGGCGGAGACGTCTTGCATGATCATGATCGAACCCAGCTACGCCCATCACTCAGGGATCCGTACATCGAGCCTCTTTCGAATCAGATCCTTGCCCAAAGCGGAATGATACCTTGCTCAGACAGCGGCATGTAACCGTTACTCTGCCCCACTTCTCTCGCGGAGCAATCTAACCGTGGGCATTCTGGACGTCAACGCCCAACCTCACGCGTTATTCTTCAAAGCAACATCCAGAACTATCCGGCAGATACGGGACCTTGAAAGAGCGGTGAAATTGTGTCTTCCGTCCTCTGCGTCACTCGTCAGCTGCTAGACGTTACCGAACATGACCGATACTACAGAGCCTCAGGGAAGTCCTAAGGCGGCCGGGAGCCCAACTCGAGGTTCTCCGAAGGCAGCTTCGCCGAAATCAGAGTCTCCGCCAAAGTCACCTGCCGAGTTCCTCCCACCGGAACACTGGGCACAGGCCGCCGCAGTAAGCGAGCTACACCCTCAGTGGCAGCACGACTATGGCCTGAGAGCCGGGCTGAATATTTTGTGACTTTTCCAGGAATACGCCAATGATGATGCGGATTCGGCTCTGGGCGACAATGCTAGCTCAACCGCGTCGGTTACATCCAGCATCCTGAGATACAGGACCATCCTGGGCAGAACTTTCCACAGCGAAAGAGGCGAAGCGCATTACTGGTACCATCCATTCTAGGAACGACGCGTCTTATAACTTGTAAGCTGATTCCTGGGTAGGGGTTCGAACGACGAAAGGCAGAATGAGGCGATGGATATCAAGTGAGAGGCACTATATGCAGCTAGGATATGCTAGCCATATTGATACTTATCTAGTCATCACGTTCAAACCCTGGGCCTGGACGGAAAGCTGTACCTTGCGCCTCTTGACAAGGACATAAAGGTAAGCAAGCCTGGTACCATAGACACTAGCGTATGTCCTGATCCTTGGGTAGAAAGCCGTCGACATCGGAACTGGGACGGGTATCTGGGCCATGTATGAGCTCTCCTCTCTCGCACAATGTCGCCTCTATTCACCCAGCTTATAGTGACTTCGCGGACGAGTTTCCCCACTGTGAAGTGGTCGGAACGGATATCTCGCCAATTCAGCCGACCTGGATTCCGCCCAACCTCGAGTTGTAGGTCCACGCCACCAACTATTATCCCTTCTGAATTTAACAACTACCCAAAGCCAGATAGATGACTGCACTCAGAATTGGACTTTCGCACCAAACTCTCTGGACTACGTGCACATCCGCTTTCTCGCAGGGAGTATCACCGACTGGACGTCCCTTTTCAAGCAGGCATTCCGCTGTCTCAAGCCCGGCGGCATTCTGGAGAGCTTTGAGCCGTCCGCCGTCATCGAGAGCGACGACGGCACAGTCGACGAGAAGAGTGCACTCGCGCAGTGGGGCAAGCTCTTTGTCGAGGGTGGGAAAAAGGTCGGGCGGCCGTTTACAGTCGTTCAGGACAATCTGCAGAACGAGGCCATGGAAGAGGCTGGCTTTGTGGATGTCCATGAGCACAAGTACAAGGTTCGTGTATACCACAGGGGGTTCTGTAAGGTTCCATGCTGATGATTGATAGTCTCCTATCGGAGGCTGGCCCAACGATCCTAAGCAAAAGGAGCTTGGGCAATATGCTCAGATCACGATGGAGCAGGACTCCGAGGGACTCATACTCTTTATGGCTAATGTACTGGCTGGCTGGAGTAAGGAGGAGATTCAGGTGTACATTGCACACGTCCGGCGCGAGATCCGCTCTCGTCAAAAGCATGCCTGGTACTGGCAGAAGGATGTCTGGGGTCGAAAGCCAGGCCCGTGACCGAGACTCTTGATAATCAATACGCAATGACCTATTGGTCGTTTCTGGTCGCTCATCTACCCTCTATGGTGGCTATGCAAATCGGAGTTCCCTTCCATCTCTGCAGGGGTTCGGGAGCTCGGACAACCGGTCGCTTGCATGCATTCAACTTCATATGTGCCCCTGGTAGATACCCCACAGAAGTATTAAAAATATGTTGACAATTACTCTAAATATGGAGCCAAAGGCAAACATCATTAACTCTTCATAGCTCGTGTCATCGAACTCATTGTGTAGGAGATGAACATTGACCCCTCTACCGTTCAGAGCACGTCTTCCAGCACGTCTACGCAATTCTCCCGGGCCACGGTTATCGCGACGTCGCCAAGCGACTTCGTCTTGAATCCCGCTTCGCAATAGCAGAAATAGTACTGACAAATCGTTAGGCAAGCATGGCAGAAGCGTCCTGATGTTCAAACTCACCTCCCACTTCCTCTTGAAGATGTCCATCTCCGCCCTGGTCATAGCAGGGTGGCGTTCCAGCAAAGCAGGCACGATCTTATCCTCGAAGTTTGCGTGGAAGTTCTCATTCCAGCAACGGAGAGCCCTGACGTAGTGCGCGCCGACGCTCTTGATCTCCTCCACCACGAGCTTTCCCTTCGATCCCCGGTCGATGCTGCTCACTAGCCCGCTTACCGTTGGCAGGTGGCCACCGGGAAAGATGTACTTCTTGATGAAGTCCTCACCCTCGAGGTACTGGGCATACCGCGCCTCGGGTATCGTTATGCACTGGAAGTAGCCGATGCCGCCATCAGTCTTCAAGTAGCGGTCCACGCAGGCAAAATACGTTTCTAGGAAGGCATGGCCGACATGCTCGATCATCTCGATGCTTACGACCTTGTCGAAGGGCTGCTCGGGCCGCAACTCGCGGTAGTCAGCCACTACGACCTGAATCTGGCTGCTCAACCCCGCGTCCGCGATGCGTCGGTCGACGAGTTTCTTCTGCTCCACGCTAGGGGTTATTGTCGTCACCCGGCATCCGGTGGTGGACGCTGCGAGGATGGCGAAGCTACCCCAGCCCGTACCAATCTCAAGGACGTGGTCGGAGGCCTTGATACGCGTGCTCGATATGGCATACCGAAGCTTTCGCATCTGAGCCTCCTCGAGTGTCTCCGTGGCCGCGCTGGGATCTGAAAAGGGCAGCCAGAGGGGTGCAGAATACGTCATGTCTGGGCTGAGGAACGCCGCGAACATGTCATTGCTCAGGGAGTAATGAGCGTTGGCATTAAGGCGTGCAGTGGCGATGTCATTGGCCTTCCTGACGATCTTGCCGAGCTTTGTCAGCAGGGTCTGGACGAAGGGTGTTGTTGACCCCGTGGTTAGGGCTGAACTGTTTCGGATGAAGACCTCGAAGAAGGTTGTGAGATCTGAGGTGCTGATTTCGTGAAGCATGTAGCTCTGGGCGAACCCCATGTCTCCGAGTAGGAGGACTCGGATCCAGAAGAAGTCATCGTGGACTGTGAGGACAGCTGCTGGAGGTTCAGGCTGACCGCCTGATCCATTGACCTTTTTGTCGGCCTTCCTCCCCAGGACAATGATGCCATCTTGGCCCTCAATTGTCAGGGTCCCGATTGACAAGCCAGAGAGGCCGCTAAGGACCAACCGCTTCGCTAGAGGCTGTAAATGAGACAATGCATATCCGGAGATTTCCTGAAGCTTAGCTAGTCCGGGGAGAGGAATAGAGATGCGACCCCTGACTGTATCCATGGTGGGTGTCCTGAATGGCTTTGAACTTCCAGAATCCAAGCAAGACGGCGAGTGAGAAGGGACAGAGAAGTACAGGAATAGTGCCGGAGAGTGCGAGCCTAGGCTCGCAACAACAGACCGAAGGAAGACACTGCCGGCCACCCTTTCGGCCAGTTGCAGTACTGAGTTCGGCTCTGGGCCGGCCCACCCGAACAGCGCGTGCGTGTATTGGAGAGCCTATGGCGTATGGCGAGCTGAAGACCCTCCAGGCCGGAAGATAAGATGCTGACACCAGCTCGGTGTTCACATGTCGTCCGAAGTCCAAGACTGACGTGTCACATCCCTGGACCTGCGGATGCTCCCAGAAAAGTCCCGTTGCTTGGTTGACAAGCAGGCCACCCGTCCTCATCTGGGAAGGCCCATCCTGTCTCCGCCCATTACGTCCAGCGTAACACAAGGGAGGACTCGGCCGTCTCGGCGTCAAGCCCGTCAGATTGGCACGTCACTCTGTGCAACCCCACCCGACTAGTCGGCTTGCTTCCCACCCGGGTGGCACGTCCCACGACGGCATTGGCCGACTGGGACCCCGATGCGCCTCGACGGCATGGGCTCGGCGATGCGTGAATGCGGGTCTTGACAGGCTGGCTGTGCGTCGACGCCGGTGGACTGGAGTTGGCGCGCTGACCTAAGTGCCATCGCGCCTCGGTCTTTGCTCAGTTGCGACTAGCACGTACATAAGTCCGCATGAGACTGCTGGCCAGCTCAAATCTCGAACAGTCAACATTCCTCCTTATCGGGTTCCCATGGGCGGCGAATTCGGGCGCGTCCACAGACAACTCACCATGCACGGCGGTGCGGGCCGGGTGGCACGCTCGGTAAGCCGGCGAAGGTTTACGATGTGGGTATATCCTGAAGAGATTTCTCCCTCTCCTCGGCCGGGGGTCCCACAGCCTGCACTCTCTCTCTGCCACGGTGACCGACTCACAGCAAGATGCTCTCCTTCCTGCTTCTCGCTGGCGTCGCGCTGTACTGGCTTGGGCGGCGTCTGACACGCTCGTATTCGCTGGCCCAAACAGCCAAAAACCAAGGCTGCCAGCCCTTTACCCACCGCTACCCACACATTGACGTCCTTGGAGGAATAGATTTGTCTTTGCAGACATGGAGGAACTTCCACGAGGGCCAGCTCTCGGAAGGCATGCGGCGCCGCCATGAGGCTCTTGGTATCACGTATGTGGCGAAGGAGCTAGGCGCCGAGTGTATCTACACTATCGACCCGGAGAACATCCGCACTGTGACAACCTTTAACTTCGAGAGTTGGGGTAAGTCGTCATGGGTGAATGAGGCAGCGAAACATGTCGGACATGGCATCCTCATGAACGAAGGCGAAGCCTGGAAGCACTCCAAAGCGATGCTGAAGCCTATGTTTGCTCGCACGGCATTTGACGAGCCAACTCTCCTTGAGCCACATATCCAGAGCCTGGTTGCTACTATACGCCGGGAAGAGGGAAAGCCTTTCGACTTCCAGGAAATTGCGGCTAGATTTACACTGGATGTGGTGACAGACTTCCTCTTCGGCCAGTCGACTCTTTGTCTGTCCGGTGGCCCTGAAAATGACGAAGCGATTCATTTCCTATCACTTATCAAGGAATTCGAGCCACCCTCTGGGACATTTATTGCAGTTGGCATGCTGGCCTGGTTGGAGTTGCTCCCGTCCTACCGAAAGCTGATTGCCGTCGTCAACGGCATGAAGGCCTTCTTTAGGAAGAAGCTAGATACGATCATCTCCGAGGGATGTGTCGGAGAAAATACTGGAGTGACCCGTGACGTCTCACCTAGTATTTTCCGGATGATGAAGGCCCAGGGTATCCCCCCTGACCGGATACAGGGGGAGCTGCAAAACATATTCTTTGCCAGCTGGGACACGACAACGGGATTGGTATCTAACCTTGTCGATATCCTGTCACGTCGTCCTGATGTCCAGTCTCGACTTCGGGAGGAGATCAAATTGCTGGGCGGCAAGATTCCGACTAATCCGGACGTTGCGAAACTGGAGTATCTCCGCTTCGTCATCTGGGAAAGTGAGTGTCTCATATTATGAACATGCGAACTGTCCTAGCTCTTCTAAACATATTTCACAGCTCTACGCTTATACTCTCCGGTGACATCCCATTCGAGACAAGCCAGGGAGGACACCACGCTGCCCAAAGGCGGAGGTCGCGACGGGAACAGTCCTGTCTTCGTTCCAGCCGGGACAACCGTGATCTGGAGCACATACTCACTCAATCGCAATCCGAAGTTATACGGCGAAGACTGGGCTGAGTACCGCCCGGAACGTTGGGCTCAACTTAAGGCTACAAGCTCTGACTTCTTTATGCCGTTCGGATCTGGGCCGCGCACCTGCATGGGCCAGCAGATGGTGCAGGCGGAGGTTTCCTACATCATCGTTCGACTTCTACAGACGTTCGAGGAGATTAAGAACGAAGATCAGAGGTCTTTCAAGGAGGCGAAGGCAGTGTCCTTCTATAATGCTCACGGTACTCTCGTTTCGGTAAAGGAGTGAGTGTCCTACGGGTGTTGGGTTGGCTTTTCCAAGGAGAGGGTAAAGGTTAGAGGCGTTGCAGGCATGGCTTCGAATGACGATGACGTTGGCGCTGAGAGGGCTGTCCACTGCCGACAGTTCTTCATCCGGAACGGCGTGACTCGCGCCGTCGATGATTCTCAATTCCGGGATGTTGTATTTAGGCTCCTTATTCAGGGGAGCGTCAATATAGATGACTTGTGCTTCCCCATGAATTGCGCAAGTGCCGACAGGAGGGGATCGGGAGTAATTTTCTGGCCCGGAGAAGGAGAGACTTGAAATTTTGGTTGTAGTTATAAGAATGTATAGCTTCTGTCTTCTCTTTGTCAAGGTCGGGTTGATTGTTGGTGACGACTGCTTCACCCTTGGTAGTGAGGAAACCTGCTCGTCATCAGAGCCATCATGCTACGCCTCCTAGCCCCTGTCGCCGCGGCATCATCCACCGCTCTCGCCGCAAACTGCACCCGCGAAAGTCTCAAGACTGCAACCGACGCGTACATAGCTGCCCAAGCAGGCGGAAAGCCCGCCGCGTGGACAGCGCTGTCCTCCACGACGAACTACACCGAGAACTACAAGGCCACCTCTATCACCAGCAGCATCCTCTCCCAGCCGCTCACCCTGGCGCACAACCGCAGCAGTTACGACACTACACAGTGCGCGACTTACACCGAGCTTATCGTCACGGACGCCGCACACCCATACGTGATCGGCACGCAGATGCGTTTCAGCCCCGACGGCGGTGGCGCCGCCACATCGATCGAGACGCTGGTCACGGACCGCGGCGACTGGCTGTTCAACGCCACCGGCACCTACTACTGGGCGTCTCGCGAGGACTGGGGGATGATCCCGGAGGCGCAGCGCGACTCCCGGGCGGTCATCCAGGCGGCGGCGGACGCGTATCTCGACTACTTCAACGACAAGTCGGTCAAGGTGCCCTGGGGGACGCCCTGCGCCAGGCTTGAGGGAGGGTCGTACACGGGCCAGGGAAGGCCAACGGACTCGTGCAACGTCGGGGTGCCCAGCGGCGTGCACCTGACGCAGAGGCGGTACGTCATCGACGAGACGGTGGGTGCGGTGGATGTGCATCTCAGCTTTGAGTCGCTGCCGGACAGCCATGAGTTCAGGATCGAGGGCGGCAAGATCCGCTATGTCCATACGCAGACTGTTATGTAGTGGAGATTTCGGCAGTCAGGAATACGTTTTGCACTGCTATCATCGGGAGAATGACACTGGTGTATGACCTACGCATTCGGGTTCCTCCTGTTCGATTTCACTCCATCGTCTTCCTATCCCTCTGGGCCACTGAGCTGTTCGCGCTCTGTCGATCTTGCCTACATTCCCTAGGTACTCTAACAAGACCGTGGCATGACAATACCATCTTTCCCACGTATTCCGCGACGTCCAACATAAACGATTTTAGTTCGCGTATGTGGCGTCGTCATCCTTCGCTATATCCACATTGTTAATCTGCTTTCTCTCTGGATCCGGTTTTCGGTAGGGACGAAATGTTTGGACGTCGTACCCTAGTTGTCGATGCAACTATGTGGAACGCATAGCGGTGGGCTGTTTCTGACATTTCGTGCATCCATGTTTCCACTGCCATCCCACATATGTGGGTGCTCACCTCAAGGGTGGTGTCTCGCATGCTCGCCTATCACCTAGCCCAAGTAGTCATCTCGTAAAGCGATGTTACGTACGAACCTTGGACGGACTGCAGACATATATATTTTGAGATATGCCTATTTGACAAGCTCCGGGTCCCGCTGGCTGCGAAAAGAAGAGGTATAAGGGATTGATATGGCTGATAATCACGTCTAGAAGGAGTTTTTAGACAGACACAAGTGAACACTTCGACTTAAGGTCTGAGGGATAGTTCCAGTGGAGGACGATAGAAAGCGAGCGGCGGATTGGCAATGTAAACAGGGATGTGAAGCTCGACAGCCATGAAGGTTGTTGAAGCGATGTAACCACGACATGTAGGGTGGTGGTGGTATCAAGAGGACCGTTGGACAACGTGCTTTTGAATGAGCTCAAAACAGGGGTTTCTCATGCATAACGAGCATGGGTACCAACAATTGAAGGTTGCATGTCACGGGACAGGACGATCTATCCTAGACGTCTCCTCGATGAACCTTTCGACAGGCAACGACACAACATGGCTCGACGAGGACAAGCCTGTCGACATTGCTGCCTGATCGAAATAGATGCAACATATAACGTCCCCGGCTATCCTAGAACCCCAAGATCGCATTTGCTCTGCGGATAACAGCAAGAGCGCCGGGATTCTCCGCCACGCCCTCCGACAACTTCTCCAGCCCAAACGCCTGCAGGCCGGCCAAGTCGGCGTGCAATCTGACATACTCTTCCGTCGGCCGGTCAATATGTTCCGACTCACCCTTGCCCCCGGGGAAGTCCGGCCCCGGCGTCCCTTCCCGGAAGGCGCTGCGCTGTCTGACCAGGTACTCGGCGTTCTGCTCGGTGACAGGGCAGACCGGAATGTACAGTACGCTCGAGTCGCCGGTGCCATTGTGCGTCTTGTCAACCGAGTGGATCGCTACAGCGCGTCAGCAGGTCGCGTAAGGCTTGAGTAGGACAAAAGAGAGAGAAGACTCACTGTCGCAGTGCCAGACTACAAAGTCCCCCGGTCTGACCTCGGGTATGTGCACCATCGTCCTCTCAAGCTCTAGATGGGGATGCAGTGCGAAGGCGGGAAACTCCATGCCGTGTCCCGCGGTGGCGCCAGGGATCTCGCTCGTCATCTTTTCCCCACCAGTGAACTCCCAGTTGTCCGGGTCCAGGAACGCCTCCCGCTCGGCGGTTCCGAACTGCGGAATATCCAGGCCCAGAGCTTTGATAGGCCTGAAGAATGGCCGCATCAGGGAGTAGGCGGTCGACAATTGCAGCAACGGGTTGACGAGGAGCGTCCCCTGGTTAGGCCCGCTGCGGCTCATACTGAGCCACCCCTGAAACATACGGAACATGCTGCAGGCGCCGAGTCCGTTGTACAGGTTCGTCACGGCATCGACCCGGCCGCTCACGTCCCAGGGGTCATAGCGTTCCCAGTCACCCGCGAGCACGGCATCGTACACGCCGCCCCGGCCGTAGCCCTCGCGTTCCCAGCGCTCGAGGCTGCCGCCGTCCTGGTGCGGCCCCAGCGCGAAGACGGCGTCGCCGGGCTGGCGGATGCGCAGGCGGTCGGCGTATGTCAGGGGCTGGGACAGGGAGACGAGCGCGTCCGGGTCGGAGCTGTGCCACAGGGACTGCATGAGGGCCTTCTGGGCGCGCATGAAGTTGGGATGCGACCGGGCCCTCAGCTGCGGTGCGGACCAGTACAGCTCGAACACCTGGGGGTCGGTCGCTGGGAAGCCTGGGGGTACGAGGCTTGCGTTAGCACTAAGGTGGAAGTCCACCGACCGACCGGAGGCGGGGTTCCCACATGCTCGCTCCTTCGCGGGAAATCCTTCACTTACCTCGCGTGTGGGGATTCTTCCGCACGTATTTCTCAATTTCGGTCTTGTATGCCCGGGCTTCGTCCTCGGGGATCACGCCCCTGATGACGGCTGCCCCTCGTTTGCGGATGGTCTCGTTGAGCCGGGCCAGGTCGTTGTCGAGGTTGCGATACTGCACCTCGGGGATGACTGCTGGGCCTTCTCTAGCGACGATCTCATTCTCTTCACGGAGGCGCCGCAGCAGTTTCCTCCAGCTCTTGTCCATCTGCGCCTCGTGTCCCTGTGCCAGGGACAGCTTAAGCTCCCGGAAGCGGTCCGGGAGGGGCTCAGGCGCCAGCCCGGACAGAGATGCAAAGGAGTCGGAGATGTCGCCCTCCTTCTTGGCTGGCGGCGAAGCCATGCTATTCATGGTTGCCATGCCCGCTCTGCCGCTTACCCGCCGCTTCACGGCCGGGCTTACGACCAGTCGAGGTGTTAAGGCAACGCGCTTCAGTGTTCCAGGCATGATGGTCGACAAATGTGCAGACTGCGTTCTCACGAGGGAAGGCTTGTGGGAATCCTCCTTGGAGACCGAACGGCGCAAGGCCCAGGTGTCCAGTTTCCGCCATCCATAGTGCTTATATACCGCTGCAAGAGGTTTACCTTCTAGGCGTCCAGAGGCCTCTGTGCAAGGAGAGACGCCCTGTGAGCGGCGGAGTTACTTTTTTGGGACGCCAGCTCGAATCCCAGGCGCTCTAACTTGCAGCTTAACATTTACGTTCTGTGGTTGCGACGTAAGCGAATCCGTCATGTGACGTAAAGTCGGTGGCTACTGGCCCTTGTCATGATCTATTCCATTTCGGGATATTCCGTCTGGTACCGCGCTCCCATGGCCCGCGATGAAATGGTAACTTGTGGCCCCCATAGAAAAGCGGTGAAGCCGTCCTCCCGCTAGCAGTCCGAGAGCAGATCAAGTACCTCAGGAAGCAGCAAACCCACGCTTCCGTCTGACCAGCTCGGGAAGAACCTCGGGTACACAACATCGGCCGCCCACATTTCCCCACAGCAAAGGCGGAGTTTCTCAATCGAGGTGCCACCCCCCCAGCTTCGTGACCACAGGCTTTGACACGAGCTGCCCGCAGGAGAAAGCAGATGACGACCCTGTGGCTGTCGATGGCATGACAAGCCTCTGAGCGGTGTCCCCAGCCAACTTTCTTGGCATTCAATCTCTTCGGTTGAGGCTGTTGTGCTTCCGCCTGCGCCAACTTAACAGACAGTCACCGCCCACGATGGTGTGGTGCGTCCTGGCTACTTGACCGTCCAGGCACCTCTGCATCTCGCCCGCATCTCCTCCAGCAAACCATTGATTGGTGGACGAGTGCACTGGCAGACCATCAGTCTGATATACTGCGGCACCCGAGAGAAACCAGCGTCCAGCGTCCACGCCTACAGCGGCTGCAACAATGGCTAGCAGCCATGTCAAGTTCGTGGCTACGGACGCCGACGGGCTTCCCGTCAAGCGGAAGCAGGTCCAGCAAGCCTGTGAAGCGTGCCGGAAGAGAAAGGCATGCTAGCAATGTCGCACACCCGCGAGACTGGTACGGTCTAACCATCCTCATAGAAGCGATGCATACATAACCTGGGAGTTCCGAGATCTCATCTTCCGGCTGACCACTCCGGAGAGCCTGCGGACGCTGACTCTCCGGTGCATCGACACCCAGGGGTTGCCCATAGATTCGGGCATGTACCGAACAGTCGACTTCCGCCATCTCCAGAATCTCCTGGCATGGACGTCTTACCGGCAGGGCGCCCCTCGCAGGAAGATCCGTCAGCAGAGGCTGCCTCGGGCCTCGTTGAGCTCTCCTCTTCCCGCTTCATCGGAGACCTGAATCCCGAGGGTATCTTCATCCAAGCAACAACGAGCGACCACGATGAGTCTCATCCTCTGTACAGGGACAAAGCCGACATTGGCACTTGGTTTCCACCAGGCGGCGAAAGACCCGATGAGCTGGATTCCACAGCCGCCGCGAACGAGAAGCAAAACACATCAGCTCGCACTCACCCTCCACTGTACCCTTCCATCACTCTAGTCGGAAGGTTATCCTACCCGTTCGACGAGTCCTCGTGGTACAACCGGACGAGGCACAATTACATCCTCAACGAGTGTTTGAAGCTTGTTCCGCCAGATGAGGACTTCGAAGCACTAAGGGCCATCTTTCTCGAACGAATACATCCCATACTGCCAATCTTCAACACCAGCGATGTGGAAGGCGAGTCCCCGTCGAAGATATCCAGGACCATCATAAAGCAGATCATTTCCCTATCGGCAGCTATGGAGCCCAAAGCCGTGCCCCACCTGCGCCTTGAGCGCGGAGGACCGCTACTGGCCTTTCGCGAGTTCCATCGCCGCCTTGCCCACGCTATCTTCCAGATCCTCGATGCCAACCTACTCATTTCCCGTGTTGACCATATCCGAGTGCTCATCATGATGTCCTTGTTCTACCAGCCCTCCTGCTCTGCCGAGCGAGATCTTCCCTCCTTGCTCAGCTCCCAGGCTATCCATTACGCACAGAGTCTAGGGATACAACTGCTAGGCTATCGACCCCAGAGGCAGGATGAGAACATCGAGCAGCTGTTCTGTGCTGTTTGGGCGCTCGACAGGCTGACTGCGACAATCTACGGCAAGGCATGTGCTCTCCACGAGAGGGATATTGATCGGGACCTGGACGATTGTATAGAGAAGCAGCCTACCTGCTTTCGACTATTTCTGAGGGTGATGCAATATCTGGACCGCGTCATCGACTTGTACCGGCCGCGGAGTGTCTCTACCCCCATAGACTTGCCGGTGTTCGAGGGGTTGGTGCTTGATGCGGGTGCCGAGAAGGTCCCGAGTGTTTTGCTCGGTACGCAGTTCCAGTAAAGTGTGCTTAGCATTGATCCACCGCTGACTTACCATCCAGGAACAATTGAGACGCTTTACCATACTGTCTCCGTCCTCTCAGTCCGACAGTCCCCAAGCCTATTCACGCCGTCCGCAGGGGAGAGGGCACACCTCCCTCATCACTCGATCAACCCCCGCCGCTCGCTGTCTGCCGACCGCATCGTCCAAGTCGTCCAGTCCGAGGACATCAGCCTGCTCCCTTGGATCCCCTACGCCGTATCTCTCTCTCTCAGCGTTTCGTATCGCAAGATGCGATACAGCCGCGTCCCCATGTACCGCGTTCGCGCCCGCGGCGTCTTCAAAGATATTGTGGAGCTGCTGAAGAAGGTGGGCGAGGTCTATTCTTCGGCGCGGATCAACGCGGAGCTCGGGGAGAGCATACTACGGGAGATGGAGAAGACGGTGAACTCGCTGACAGCGCCGGCGGAGGCCGCCCCGCCCGGCAGGAAGGACGGGGGCGGTACCGCCCAGGACCAGGAGAGTAGCCAAGCTGGAGAGTCGATCACGGTGAGCGTGGCGCACCGGGGAGAGCAGACGGCAGCGACGCCGGCGTCAAGCGGGGCAGATACAGGCGCCATCAACGACTTCGAGGGAATCAATCCTATAGAAGGTGGTGGCCCGGCGCCGCTAGACCCGGTGATTCTCGGGAATCCGGAAGATATTGACCTGTTTGGATACTTCGATCCGGGGTTCAATTTGGGTGCGGTGGATGCAGCGCTCGAGGCAAACCTTGACATGAGCTACCCGCAGAACTGGACGGCTCCCTGGTATCAAACATCGGGATAACGAAGGGAAACGTTCACAGACGTGCTCACAGACGAGTACATGAATATGATGGCGCTTTGAGGGACTACGCAGAAATGCTGGTGGTTAATGGCTTGGGGGTTGGGGGTCCTATACCATGGGTCATAACGGAGTAGTGCTTCTGGGCTTTGACGGCTGGATTGATATCGAGCGCTCAAAGAATGGTGAAAAGTGGTTTCCTTGATAAACGACCAGCAGGTAGGGTTAACTGAGAGAGCAGTATGCTGAAAAGGAATGCCCTACTCTTCGGTTCTCAACCGCAGCCAGGTTCACTCCTGGCTGTCTTGACGGAAGCCACTGTCTCTGTACTACATGTGGCCGATACTGTTCTCAAGTTTCTTCAGAACTCTCCGGTTTCTGTCCAGCCACCACGCACCTTTACGGCGTTAGTGACGATGCCCTCTAATGAATTCTTTTCGGCGACCAAACTCACATCTCGATATACGAGTGGACCTTGGGGTCAGTCAGCTCCTTGCGCATGCTGGCCAAGTACACCTGCGCTTCTTCATATGACCACTGCAAGTGGTCAACCATTAGCAGGACTGCCGGCTAATGCTCGCTTCACTATCACTTACCCCTAACAGAGCCGTCAGTCCCCGGATCGCGAACCCCTCCAAGCCCTGGATGAGGAACATCCGGTTCCACGCGCCCCATTGCTTAAGGTCCCTGTCCTTTGGCCACGTGCCGATGGGGACCTTAATGCGCCGCTCCCGCACGTTGACGAACCCGGCACGCTCGATCGCATCGCGGGCGAGCTCGCAGGCTGAGAACGTCTTGCCAAGCTTCTCGCCCATTTGCTCGAAGACAGTGATCCACCTGACAAGCGGCGAGTCTGGCGCAATGGTGCCGTCGTCGGCCCGCGCAATACTAGAGAGCTCTATTTGCTCGACCCAGCCACCGGGTTTGAGGTGCCTTGGGCACATGTCTCAGCTAGAAGCAGTAAAAATTGGTGGGGAGCCTTACGTGAGTGCCTTCTTGTAGAAGTCAACCCAGTCCGGAACACAGCCCGTCATGGCGCGGACGTGGATGAAGTCGAATGCGTCTGGCTTGTAGGTCCATGCCTTGTTGACATCGTCGACCTCAAACTTGCAGTTCGGTGGGACATACGGTGGCTGAATTGGCGATAGGTCAACCCCGATGACTTCCGCCGATGGGAACTGATCTGCAAACTCTCTGTGAGAGAAAAAGACAAGGTTAGCAGGGAGATGGTTCTTCCCCGGGCAGTGACTCCCCTACATGGCCCATATCCCGGTGCCACAACCAACATCTAGCACTTTCTGCATTGGGAGAAAGATTGGTGTTAGCTCTGTTGCCTCGCACATAGGCGCTCTAGACGCCAAGATTAACTGCACAGAATCAGGAGCGGCTTACATGAGGATCCTCCCGGATAGGAGCTTCGAAAAGCTTGCCCCCTAAGATGATACGGAACATTTCGTGCCTTTGAGATGTCAGCTCGGTCTCTGTAATCCCAATAAAGACATGAATGTAAGTGAGCACGCACACGAGATCTTCAGCATCTTGCTGAGTTTCGTCGTTTGGTCCCCTAGAACATGGACGCAAGTTCAGTGATCTATCTCCGCTAAGTCAGGCCTTTTGTCGTAGCATTCTCACCAATACGCTCCGTCTTGATAAGCGTGGTACCTCCGTCCATGTTCCCACTTATATGCTAATATGGAAGATCTCAATGAAGTGGTGTCCGTAACCGCTGTCCTGCTCCTCTCGTCAGTACGTCAATCGGACAACTTGTATGAATCAAAGAGACGTGTTAAGATTGTCTTCTACTCACGACTCAGCATAAGAAGAGTCTGCATCGGAGTTGTCCTAGTGTCATGTAGCAGGATCAGCGCTCCAGAGCCTAAGAAGTGTGTCTGGACAAGCGACCTACGACTTCAATGTGCCCAGTCTCAGGGTTAATGCCCTGCTGTGCAGGTGGTGGATCCTCTCCTCTAGGAGAAGACCCCTGAGATTTTGGAGAAGACATTGAAATTCATGAGCGAGGTATTTTCGAGAAGCAGGAGTGCGGTACGAGCTCGCATAGACAATATGAAAAGATGTATCGAGCACACGCCGTCGAAGTATAGCGATTCCACGGGGAATATTCCGCTCCAACAAGAAAGAGCTAGGTCTGGGGGAAAGCAACAGGATCCGGTGCTTAGATAGATCCTAAAATTCAGGAAGCGGCACAGCAGTACGGCCCTGGTACATAAAAGAGGGAACTACCCCGATTGTCGAAGCGGACGCGAGGCCTGCGTTCCGTTCCGAGACTCCACCCCGAATGTGAGGGCTGTCTTCTCCTTGATTGGCGAGTTCCCAGGCGGTTGGCATTGTGATGCATGCCATGACATCCAGTGGGTTTACAGATCAGGAAGCTCAGGCCTAAATGAACACGCAGCCGTTCGCACGATCGGCCAAGTTTCCGATCCTCACGGCACAGTGACACACGAGCGACACGCAACTGGGAATGCGACCTTCCAAGGGAAGAGACAGACAGAGTACGTCCGCACGCTTCTCCTGCTCTCAAACAATGTCCTGAAAGCACATACGGAGACACTCCCTTATCTACTAGGATTCTCTATGATGCCGTGACGGGGTTCTAGGAGCGTCAATTCCTAACTAATGCAGGGCCCACCTGCAGCAACAACGCCGGGATCGACCGGAACCTATTCCCGGTGCACATAGCCTTGCCTAGTGGCCGGATTCGACGCACCACAAGCCTCTATAGCTCAGTGGTAGAGCGCAGCACTCGTACTAAAGACGGTTAGGTAATGCTGAGGTCCGTCGTTCAATCCGGCGTGGAGGCAAGCCTGTAAAGGGTTCCCTTTTTGTTACTGTGTGAGTATCCCCTTTTTATAGGGGCACACACATATAAGTATTCGCCCCTGTCCGGATGTCAGGCACTACGGAGGACCGCACCAATCCCACTATTTCCTCGATTTAATACGAATGGGATACTAATAAACATAGTTTACCGTATAATATTTCCCACTATTCTTTCTGGGAGGTTGAGCTGAAAGGCCCACTGTACAAATAAGCTACATCCCATAGTCTCGCAAAACTTTCAGGGGGGAGAACCCAAAGGAACGTTCGCCTGTGAGCAAGAACCCACACTGAATATTGCCTGGTTATTCGGAAGCGGAGAGACAATTAAACCCACCCACGGCGTCCCATGACTCTTCTCTGGACTTCCCAAGAACACCAAACCATCCACCCAGCTGCCACCACAAGAAGGTTGAAGTGCCTAGATTGAGGGCTGTGTCTGTTGAACGACACCTTGTCAGTCGGTCAACGAAAACAGTGGGATCTGTCGTCCACTAGGTATGCTGATGGCGCTATGGCATGAGCAACACAGCCTAAACAGCACATCAAGCAGATCGTATGAAGCTGTGATATTTGCCGATATGAGCAGCTTTGGCGCGAGAGGTTCCAATTGGGCGATCGGCGATGATATATTGCGGTGCCAAACCCTGCCCAATTGGGCTCTTGTCCACAGAGCGTTGTCGGTCGTCGTCATTCATCATGCACAGCTGCGCAGCGTGTGAAGAAGCCTTCGCTCGACAGTGGCTCTGTCAGGTTCCACTATATAGAGTTCACTGCTATCAATATAAGGGCGGCAGGAGCCCTTCGTCATGGATGGGAGGAGGAGTGCAGAGAGTTGAAACTATATTACGCTGAGAGCTTAATCACCCCTGGTGATCGAGTCGCTTCGTCCACTCCATCAAATGAGCTTTGAAGATCTTCATGCACCAAAGTGACCGCATTATCATCCTCTTGAAATATCATGATCCTCCTTTCGATAAGCGCGCTTTTCCTGACCTTCGTGTATATGGGCATCACATCCCCAATCGACCAGAGAGACTTCCCGAAGCCCGCAGTTCGGACTGGTATGTGACTAGCGGCGGCCGCCTAAAGGAAAGTCGGCCGCAGTACTGACGCCTTTCAGCCAAGGCATGTTCTCTGACGAGAGACTGCCCGAGCTGCACTAGCCGCGACGATGCCGGCGCCATCCAGTGCTGTTGGCCGAGGGGAAGAGGAGCTGGCTCACCGTTCGACGCCCCTGGCTTCTGCCTCTGTGCCCCTCCGTTGCAGTTTGACTTCTCTATATGCAATGGAGGGTATTGGACAAGTTGAAGAAGGACATCGAAGGCACTGAGGTGTAGGTGGAACCTGGTGTGCCCTGTGGCTTTTCTGGCGGCAGTGAGGAAAGACGTCTAGGAGATTGAGACAAAGAAGCGTCCAGTCCAAGACAAAGTTGTCAAAAGTCTACAATACACCTGGTGTCGGAGTGGGGTCGATTGCGTTGTTTATCTCGTGATTGGGATCTATCATGTTGGAGGTGTTGCTACAAGTCCAAAGAGGATATCGCGGTACCTTCCACCGCGTTTTCTAACGATACGTTTACGTACCTCACGGCTTTCCTGCAGACCCAAAGGCAAATCTCGGCCTGTTTCAATCCTCTGCAAAGCCATTGTATGTCGAGACCTGCTCTCTGTCCCGCTATCAGTTCCAGTATGAGGCTTCATACTTCCAATCAGCCGATACTTAATCCTCTCGATCCCGACGGGCACACCGGTAAAGCCAGATCAACCTCAGCCAACTGCAGATTTCGTCAACCCAAAGGGCAAATGAAGTGAGTGGGGTCGAGTTGATCGGGCTCGAGAGACTCATCTGACATAGAACTGTCAGCAAAAGCGGAGAGAGAAAGAGAGTGGGAGTTTTAGTAAAGATGATGATAGACACGAACCACGGAGGTCTCGGCAGCGATGCTGCTGGTTCCGCGAGGGAACATGGTAGAGTCCACATCGATCGCACTGTTCCAGAGTGTCGATGCTGAGTTCATCGTCCTCCCAGTTGTGATTTGGCGTGGCGTCGTTGAAATTCGGAAGACCGGAGCTCTCTCCCTGGACCTCAGGATCGCTGAGGGACAAGCCTTCCCAGTCTGAAGTAGTATCGTGCTGGTCCGGAGACGTCGATGAGCCGTAAGTAGTCCGGATGCTTTCTCGCGAAGAAGCGCGCTCCCGTAAATCTCCTGATGTCGGGGTCGGCGGCTCTGACGATGTGAACGACCCTGCAGTAGCCGGGTTCGTAGATGGCGAGCGTGGTGTCTCGTAGATAGTTGAACGGAATGATTCAGAACCGTTCTGCGGGTGCGTTGGAGCAAATCTCCGTCTCATATACGATCGTGGCAATCGACTGCAAGTCAAGTCAGTCATGAGTGTAAGAAGGAGGGAGAGGGGATGAAAACTAACACAGAGCGTGAAGATTTGAACATCCGACGTCCACGGCAGATCGGGCCAGGGTAGCCTCGAGTGCAACGAGGCATCGCGGTCGACACCGTACATCGTAACTTGAGTCCTTCGTATCCTAGCGCTGTACAGCCCATCATGGCTGGGTTCCATGGCTGAGAATTCAATCCATTCCTATTGTACGACGGGACAGAAGCAGGGTCGCCAAGGTAGCGACCATATGGTCTCGCAGGCAAAGCCCCAGTCGGGGAGTTGTGTTGGATAGGGTAATAGTTGAAGTTGACGCGGGTATTAGGAAGAGGCTGCGGCTGCACGAGTGGGATCGTGCGCGCGCACAAGCATTAATAATGTAGCGCAGGGAATTGTCCACCTCTCCATTTGTGCGTTCCAGCTCGTGGAGAGAAATCGTACCCTGAGGCTCATCGACTCTGGAGGTTCTGAAGTAGCGTGACTGACGATTCAGTGCTCTGTTTTTCTCAAGCAGAATCTCGTCAGAGAGCCATCTTCGCATTTTGACGTGCTGCAAGTCACGGTCCATCTCTGTATTTGTCTCGGGTAACGTTCTTGGATGATTTGATGTCGGCAGGCGATGGTGAATGCGAAGTCGAGTGTAGTGAGAAAGAGGACGAGATAGAGTTTGGATACCGAAGGGGTGACGGACTCTTGGTGATTCCTGCTGCGGCTGGTCCAGGGGGCTTTTTGATTTTGCATCGCATTCCTCGTCTGTGTACTCGAGGCTGGCGTGTATGGACGGTGACTTTTGAAGATTTGACAGAGAGAAGCACGGACGAGGGCTATCCAAAGCTCGACTTCCTTGCTGGAGAGAAGCCGAGAGAATGCCCAGACGCTAACAGGCTCAAAGCTGTGCCGAAGTGTATAATAAGTTCCACCGGTGTTGGAGTGAATGGCAAAGTGAGACTGTTCTAAAGTTTCCGTGAAGTTACACTCTTTCTAGACGACACCGAACTTAACAGGTGCTGCTCTGGATTCTGAGGCCTTCGTTTTACAACCTGAGGCCAAACCAGGAATTTTATTTGAAGCAGTGACGAGACAAGGATTCACAGCGCCTCCACACCAAGAGATTCTAGGAGCAGTACGGCCCAAGTTACGACGACAACATGGCATTGCTTGCCAATCCACTTCACTACAGGATTCGGTCCTCGGCTCCGGGACAAGACCATGGCAGGTATAACCAGCAAAGGCGACCACAATAAAGATCAACAGACTAATAAAAGTGAATACTACTATTGACACAAGCATCAAGGGAGTATGCTGCTAACCGGTAACCCAGTCCACAGACATCTTCAAGCTATCTACCCTTCGCGATCTTTAGAGCAATCTGCACAGAGGATAGCGCAACAGAGATGGTCAAGTCGCTTAAGAGGAAGCCCCAAAGAAGGTCTTAGGGTAGACAGGTGCGGCCTACTACCACTCTGGATATAGAAAACTTTAAATGTAGGTAGGGGCTTCAACACCAACATGTCGAAATCCCCCAACGACCACCCCTCAGCTAGTAAGCCGGCGATCCTTGGGCATTCTTTACCGCCAGATCGATAACATAGGATAATACTCAGTACTAACGCATTGTGTTCATGATAGTAAGGTGTAGAAGGACATCTACGTCGAGACCCTGGTCGGGTCGCTATCTCGCGGATGAGGTGTCACGGTAACGATCTTGGCAAAGGAACTGGGAAGACGAAGTAGGGCTAAGAATGTGGCGTTGTGCAGCGCCCGATCACAGCTGAAAGAGACCATACGCATGAGATGGGCAACACACCAATGATTGGCGTCCAGAGGAACTTTTGTTGATGCCCAATCAGCTAGGACAGCCCTCTGCGGCACAGCAGCCTGCATAGCCTCACCGGGGACATCATGCCCGACAACGGGATTTCGCAGAAGTCCTCAGCGTTTTAAGGGAACAAATGGCTTGCAAAGGCAGCGTTAATGGCGTCCCTATGCTTCTCTAAAGGGCACTCAATCATACTAATGAAACTCCCCGCTCCTACCCCAGCCTACACATCTCTCCAGGCAGTTAGAGCTTCGCCTCTAATTGTGCTCCATAGCAAGGTTCCTCTTAGCATTAAACGGCATTCTTCACCATGGCAAAGGTCCACGACATCCAGGTCATGAGACATGAGGATTGGCAGCCCTATGTCGAAGAGATAAGGTCCTTGTACGTCGACCAGGACTGGGGCCTGAAGGACGTAATGCGCCAGATGGAGTCAGAAAGAGGGCTTGTCGCGAGGCAAGTGTCGAGAGTGTCCCTCTACAAAGTACCAAGCGCTGAACATACCTCCTTAGTCCAAAGCAATATAAAAATCTCTTCAAACAGATGGGTTGGACCAAGAACTTTACACAGGCTGAGTGGATCTCGCTGGGGTCGGTCTTGGGCAAGAGACAGCGGGAGGGCAAACAGTCGAGAGTCATGGTGGACGGCAAGGTCGCAGAAGGCCCGTTCCAGAAAAGGATGAAGACCGCGTTCGACAGGTACAAGATGGACATCAAGTCCACTGCGAGCGGAAGCATCACTGGTAAGCGTATAGTACCCAGATCATGCAGCAGGAATCTCTCACTAACCTGATCTGAAGGAGATGTCAAGAGTCTGCGCATTTCGATCTGCACTCCATCCCCGAGCTCAAGCCCGAGTCCATTGGTCATGACACCGACATCAAACCTTTCATGGACAGTTCTTGACTGCTGCAAGACACCTTCTTCCGAGGAAGTATCCGCTGACGCAGAGTTGTCACTTTGCGTACGGAGCGAGGGAATGTCTCCCCTTGATCTCGGAGACGTATCGAATCTTAACCGGATGCTGTGGACTAGCAATCTTCTGTATTGGAGAATCTACGACCTATTCTGCCAGCCAGGTACTTCCATCTGGCTTCTACCCTGGTGCTGTCACCGCTAACAATGCGTAGAATATTTCGTCACAATAACCGAAGCGACTGACGGCTGTGATGGAGAATCTTCCAGCCCAGACGTGGCGGTCATAACCACATTACCAACGCTCAATAGGCCGCCATCGTATTCATGGTCCGCGGAGAGCCTACGAGTTGTCATGGCGGACATGCTGACCCGCAAGCGAGGCACCCTATCACTCCTGATGCACCGTGAGCAACCCGACCTCGCTCTCGCCTCCTCCTTCGAGCTGCTCGACCTGGCCGTGTGCTCCGTAATCAACATGCACTGGTCCTTCATGCAGGTCGCCGCTGACTGGTCCACCATGATCCAGTGGTTCGTCAACCCGCGGCACCTCAAGATCCTTCAGTCGCTCCTGAGATCCGGCGCAAGCGCGATGCAGATCTTCGCTAAGACGTGGCTGAGGATCTCCATCATCTCGTCGCGGTACCTCCAGGCCGCGCCCGACGCCGAGTATCTCTCGGAGACTCTGCGGCATCTACTTTTCGACGTTGTGGGGGCAAGCTCGCTGCGCTCCGTGGCGTCGGACCTGCTCTGGTGGGCGGCGATGGGCAACCGGACAACCCTGTGCCGCTCACTCATTGACGGGGGCGGAGTCCTTGACGACGGCAAGAATGGGCAGAGATCATTGCTGGCGGCAGTGAAAGCCGGTCATTATGAGACGGTAGCGCTGCTGCTCAACGCTGGAGTCAGTCCAGACAAGTATGACGCCTGTGGGGGCTCCTGCATCACTTCTCTGCTCGGAGAGGCCTTGAACAGCGCCCGTCTACCCAGTCCGCGGGCGGAGGCGAAGAACATCGTGAAGCTGCTGGTCGAATACGGTGCGGACGTGGACCACCCCTGCTGGGAGGGCCTCACCGCAGTCGAGATCTGCGCCGTGCTGAGTTCTGAGCTATATTGGGTCGTCCACTGGCGGTCGAGGAGAGACTCGCCGATGGCGAGATTGGCTATGGCTGCACAGTCAACCAGAACTAGCAAGGCTGCAAGTCGTGCTCTCCAGGAAGCAAGTCGGGAGAGCCTTCACATGCTGCTCCTCGCCGCCGTGGCGTTCGGCAACGAGACCATTGTATCCTCGCTACTCCGCTCAGGAGTGCGACCGAACTACTCGTCCGACTACTTCTATCGCTACGGCGGCCACCACGGATATTCGATGACGATCTGCATCCTCAGTCAGCAGCCCATCGACATGGCAGTCAGGCAAATCGACGACCACATGGTCGCCCTCCTGCTCGACTTCGGCGCGCCACTCAGCAGCGACACAATCGCCCTGCTGCACCCCAACTCCCTTCTCAGCTCCACCCTGCGGCCCCGGCTCCTCCGCATGGACATTGTCGCCGAGCAGGGCCCGGCGCTGCTCCACGCCGCGACCAGCGCGGGCGGGACAGACATGATCGAGCAGCTCCTGCTGCGCGGCGTCGACGTCAACGCCCGAGCCTTAGTGGAGACCAACTCCGAGGTCCGCAGGCCACAGGGCGCCCTCGCCTGCGCGATGGAGTCGTCCACTCTAGCCGTCGCTCGATTTCTCTGGGACCGCGGCGCGGCCTTTGAGCGCCGAGGCGCCGAGGAGCTGGCCGCCGCGTGCGACAGCGCGACCGACACGCTCGAGAAGATCCAGTTCCTGCTGGCCCGCGGCGCGGACGCAACACCTGCCAACAGCAGAGAGGCGGTAGACGACGCGCAGGACGTCGACCACCCGCTGGAGCGCCTCCTCTGGAGCCGCGAGAACCACCCCGGCCTCGCGGCCCTTATCTCGCAGCTCGCCGCCGCGGTGCCGCCCGACAACCCCTTCTGGGCCGTGACCGGCAGCGTCATGGCCGCGGCGTGCTCGACCGGCCGGCCGGAGGTCGTGGAGCTGCTGCTGGCGACGCGGGGCGGGCGGATCGACGACCCGCACCACCTATGCAAGGCGATCAAGGTGGGCGCGTGCTATACGTCCGACGCGGTGCAGCTCGTGCAGCTGGTGTTGCGGGAGTGCGCGGCCTCGGGGCTCGACGCGCGGGAGGCGGCGACGGACGCGCTGGGAGTGGCGGCCGCGAGGGGGTATGTGGACATCGCGATCCTGCTGCTCGAGGCGGGGGCGGATGTTGAGGGCTTCGGGGCTGGCGGGCCGACGACATGCGGCGTGGACCCGTCGCCGCTGACGCCGGTGCAAAAGGCGGCGCGGTTCGGCAAGATCGACATGGTGAAGGTGCTCATCAATGCCGGGGCCGAGGGCTACGATCACCTGGCTGGGAACCAAAACCCCGGCGGCATGTCGCCGCGCTGGCCGCAGGACGAAGGCGAGGACATTGAGTTCTGGCAGTTTGTTCAAGATTCGGGATACTCGGAGAAAAACACGCAGCTGAGAAAGAGGTTCACCAAGGCGATCGAGCTGGCTGAGGAGTTTGGGCACTTCCACGTAGCGGAATTGTTGAGGGAGCATCAGTGATATCTGTGGTCTGGGATGCGTTGAATTGCCCCTTTCCTGGAATTGGTTTTTCCCACAGATGGAGCAAGCGAGCACACTGTCTCATTGGAATATTAGCACAAGTGAGATCGGGCAGCCAAGACAGAGACGTATTCTATCAAGGTGTATTGTCGCCAATGAATCCTATCTTTCTGTTTCTCATGGCCATCCCACTGGTTGAAGAAGCAGCAAATGCAGCTTCCAGGCAGATACCTACATTCTGCTGAGAATCCGGGGCGATCGGATAGTCTACCAGCCTGGCCAAAACGCCAGAAACGCTATGCATCATCGAGGGCACGTCCGTCAGAGTCGTTCACGGTCATTAAAATACAGTGCCCACACCACGACCGCCACCGTAAAGAAGCCGCCGGGGACGGCCCAAGCTACGATGACCATCACCAACAAACCCAGAGCCCTTAGGGGCGTCCGGGCACGGGACCGTTGGGCCCCACGTACATCCCAGGAGCTCCCCTATTGCTTCGGTCGCAAGTCTTTTATTTTGAAGTCCAGCTTATGAGACTCATAGACGTGACCTTGTGGGCGGACGGCGTCCGTGTAGAGGTCGTCGATGAAATGCTGGTGGAATGTTTCGGTGCGTTCGCATTGAAGAATATGTGGTAGGCCCGGAGGGTCTGTGAGGCGAAAAATCCCCCATCTATGCGAGATTGTCAGTTTTGCACCGCTTTATACCAGAGGAGTTCGGGGGTGCGTACGAAGGCTCAAACTTGGGGGCGCAGACGATCGCAATGCTCTCAGGCATCATCGCCTGATAACCCGCCTGTGTGTGCATGTCACGGGAGCTCATGAAGCAGGTCTGGGTCGGGTGGGTGTGGATCCAGCCGAATATCATGAGGTCCTCGCTCATGCAGTATTCCAACACGGCCCCCTCGTTGTCGGTCTCACAGGTGTCACTCGTACACTTCTGCTCCGGAATGAGCAGGCAGTTGATGAAGAGCGCGTCATTAACGGCCGTTCCACAGAGAATGCCACACATCTCCAGACCTCGTCTGGTGTTCGGTTGCGCTAAGCTGAGGAAGTCCCTTCGGAGGGTAGCTGGGAGGAAGATTGGCCGCATGGGCTTGCCATTTTCGAGGTAAGCCGCTGGTTTGAATGTTACCCTCTCTTTGCGAGAAGGGGGGTTGTCCGTAACCTTCGGTGGTAGCTCTGGCAATGGTGGCGCCGAGAGCGGCGATGAAGGTGGTCGCTCACCATAGCCTCGGGCAGGCTCCTTGCTAGGCCTGGAGGGTGTGGAGTCATAACGAGAAGAGAGAAGCTCTTTTGGAGGACGAGATGGGGGATAGGCAATAGGTTCTCTCCGAAGTTCGTTGGTTGACGACTCATACCGAAGAGGCGTTGACTTTGATATCTGCGGATAGTGATAGGAGACCGAGGAGACGTCCGGTGGCGCGTTGAAGCGGTCGTTTCGTGTATACGCTGACTCGATCGCCTTGACATCCTGGTCAAGGTCTAGCTGCCGCCGCGTCGCTTCCATTTGCTGTCTCAGGCCGTCATCTTGAAGCGGGCCGTTATCCCAGCTGTCCCACACTCCCGCGCCCCTCCGATGCTGTTCCTCTTCCTCGGATATGCCCGCCTGACGGGTGGATCGACGCGCCGCATCTCGTCGTCTAAACTCCTTTTCTGCCAGATCCACTGCCAGCTCCTGGTTCTCACCGGCGTCTAACACCTTGGATGGGACTTGAGGAGCCCATGGCATGGAAGATCTCAAAGAGCGGTTGTCCTCTTGCGACTTCGGCCTATGCCCAGACGCTGCGGCTTCTCTCTGGCTGGCATGCACCTTCTCCCACTCTGCATATGCTTCGTTGATTCGCGGCTTGATCTCCTCAAGCTGGTCGATGACACGCGGAATCCGAGCAAGGAGAGGCTTAACTAGCCGCTTACCCTCCGCAGTCTTATACTCGGGATGCTTCTTCAGCTGGTCGACGACAAGATTCGTGTGCCGGAGGAAAATGAGGTAAGCTCTGGGCAGGTTGCCCTCCCGTTTGCAGACGTTGCCCTAGCAAATATGATTGAGGTGTTAACAAGGTTTGTCACAGTCATAAGTTTATCATTGCTGGACCACGGCAAACATACCTCTCGGTACAGGGTCTCCGCGGCGCGAATCCATTGCTTCAAAGGGATGTGGGTGTTGAACGTGAACTCCTCTGCCTCCCGCGATATCTCCTTAGAACTCTGCGGTCGGTTGAGGAACGTCGACGATGTATCCATCTTGAAGGCTGGCTGGTTGCGCAAGTCTGATCGTCGGGTCCAGAGTCATTGAGAGGGTGAACGAGGCAGCGACCCGACGAGGCCGAACCTGAGTGAAGCGATGTTGCGCTTATGACATCGGAACTGACGTCGCAGAGCTAAGAAAGCCGTACAATAAAGAGGACAACAATGACGACGTGCCAGGCAGCAGGTATTAATCTACTGGTGAAGTAAGGCTAGTGATGGAGGCGACGTCGTCGCTCTGTCGAGCCTCTGTTTGCTCACGAGGGCTCATCAAGGTGCTTTCCGCAGCTGCCTTTGCGCGCCGACTGCCCCGCATCGAGCTACCCAAGCTACGTACTTCTCTGTACCTAGGTACCTTACCTTTGGTGGGGTAATGCCGCACGTGTTTAAGCACGGGAAGCAGCCCACCTCATTACTTAAGCTTGTTTTGTTCCGGTCTTCCCCGAGTCACGTGACTCAAGTATAGTACCTATCAACTACCTACCTGCAGCAAAGCCGACAAACATAAGCAGGTCTTAAGATATCGAGGTAAGGTAGTCGTCTTGCAGATGGTAAGAGATCTCGTACTATTGCACTTGAGTCTCCACAGTGCTGACTTGCATAGGGGATGCGGACCTTTTTTTCCTCTGAAAGAGTGTCCCTCAGCCACTCTTTTGGAGTACCTAGTTATCATGAAATCACTTATATCCATTTTCGGGATTTCCCGGAAGCACAGAAGACATACAGCAAGGAACCTCGCCCCTGTCTCGTCTCCGTCAGACAACCGCCGTATCGAGTTGAATGGATGCTGGCAGACCTAGTCCACCGCCTTGAAGACTGGCGGAGCGCCATCTCCCATGCTTCGATCAGGCGGTGTCTCTAACATCCACGTCGCTTGGCGGTGAACCCCCACGGATTTTGCCCGCCGGGACTGAGTAGACGCGGCATTGAAACGCGGGCGGGCTGCCATTCCGTTCGCCTCAAGTTCCTCCAGGCCCAGATCTCGCCACCCTCTCGTGATCTCGAGGCACCACCTTCCTCCTGTCGTGGTAGTGCCACGCCATTCTCCTGTCACCGTTTCCTTTTCGTGTCGGCCCGCAATTGGCCCCATCGCCTTCTAGAAGGCGGGTGTCGCCATGAGGCTGTACAGTAAGGCTGGCCTTCAACGATTCCAAGCAGAATAAAAGGTCTCCTGCTCTCCCTGTGAGTAGCTCGTGAGGGCAATATTCTCTCATCTGGTTCACATTATCGTCCATATTCTTCCTCATCGCAACCACTTTCAACTGCTCAAGGTCCAGTATCACCATCATGGACTCAACTACTGCCAAATACAGGGACAACACCCTTACTGAGAAGTGTCGAGGTAAGTGCCTTCCCCTGCGGTGAAGAATTGCTTGTCTCAAGGTCGCCAGACCGCTAATCGAGTCCTCAGACTTTCTCCAAACCACTTTTCCCTACTTCGTGATCCACTCGAACCACGTCTCTATCCTCTCGGACTTCACGCTGCACTCTGTCTGCAGCGCAATCTACCACAGCGCCGTCGCCGCCTTTGCCATCCCTGGCAGCCAGAAGGTCCTCGCCCCGGAATCGAGTCTGGCAAAGGTGCTGTCCGCCATTTTCGACAATGACCACCGCGCTTTCGTCCTCGAGGACTCGGATCGAATCCTCGCCGTGCTTGATGGTGAGGCGAAGGGCTGCATCCTGACGCAGGCGATTGCCGGCATGCTGTTCATACTCTGCCGCCTGGCCGCCGCCTATCCCCAGGGAGCAGCTCACGGCGAGCTTACCGCCCAGGCTTTTGAGCGTGAGCTGCGGCGGTTTGCTCGCAGTGAGCAGCGCACCTCCATCCTGGAGAAGATCGAGAAGAGCCATCTGTGGGGCAACTGCTTCGCGAAGATTGAGCTCAGGGATTTGATCATGGAGGCACTGAAAACCGCACGGGAGGAGACTGAGAACAGCGAAGATCCGCTATCGCCGGCCCTGGAGCTGGAGGACGACATCCCGGATCCAGTAGCGTGGGTGAACGAGCAGCGCCCGATCAGGGATTTGGGTGTCCCAGAGGGTCTTACCATCATGGCGTTAAATTAAGTTGGAATAAGTCCATGGACGCGGACATGGGCGTCGGCGTCATTTCTGGATCGTTGTGCATTGCTTGTGTCAATGGCTCTGGGTTTCGAGTGGGATAGGGGAATCCCCCTCTTCATGAACAAGGCGCAACACTATCATGATCTACGGAAATGATTTACGGGTATGATATGATGATGGCTAGTATGTACATAGCATTAGTTAGGCTGTATTAATGAATTGTATACAGATCCTGTGTCCTCTAAGCCTTCACCGCTCCCGTCCCCGTTGCTGGAGGTGCTCCGCCTTGCGATGCTGCCTGGGCACTCGTCTGTACTTGGATGATCTCGGTCTTCTTTTTCTCAATCTTGTCCTGCGTCTCTTTGATCTGCTTCTCTAACCGGTCGCTATCGTCAAAATTGCCAATCAGCACTTGCAGGGGGAGTCCAGCAAAAGTCACAGTCGACAATCGTGATGGACAAGGGAGGGGACTCACATCTCTTTGCTGATGAACTCTAGCCGGCCCTTGACAGTGCTCTCCGCCTCTATCCGCTCTTGCTTCAGGAGGACAGGGCCGACGAGCTTGTAGATCGTCTCATCGGACTTGAGCTTTCCGAACTCCGCCTGAACGCCGGCGTTCTCTTGCTTCTGAGCCTCGAGCTTCTGCCTGGATGCAACTATAGTTGCAAGCTCTGCGTCACGAGTTAGCAGGAATCCACAGTGTTCGCGTGCTAAAGTTGGGGGAGACCTGACCTTGCTGCAGCTTTTGAAAATCCTCCGAGAGGGCCTGGAGCTTCGCCTGAATCTCTGCCATCGTGGGGCAAAAGTGATGGAGATGAGTATATTGGTGTGAGAAGGTGAACAAAGCAAGGACAGCAGGGAGACCTGATACTAATCCGCAGAGGGTTTATGTATGAAGAGAACGTTAAGACTTGATTGAATTCTTCAGGCCTCTCGAATGGTCAAGGTACCTCTGTATCACGGCGATGCCAGTCTTATCCTTCGATTCCAAATTTGCTGTGATGCCGCTCAGGTGGTTGTAGCGTGCCTGTTAGAGAGATACAGCAATGCGCTTCGCCAAAGCCTGCCGGGTGTGGCAATTCTAGTAAGCGGATAAAGTTCTGCACTATCAGCACGGCGAGGCTGAAGCCAGGCGAATGAGTGGCGTCACTGGTTACCCCGCCATCCATCCAGCATCCACGACGCCAAGGCCAAGGCAACGTCCCAAATCTCCAACCCGGTCTGCAGCCACTTTCCTCACGCTACTCCGACATTCCGCCACGAACAATCTCTGATACTCTTCTCCGGCGGCCGGGGAAGTTATTCCCACATCCTGTGCTCCTCCCAGTCTCACCTCTCACCTCGAATCTCCCCCCACCTCACTCGGAAGCGAGCAAGCGTCCGCCGTCAACATGTCGAACACCGACTTCCTCGGCCGAGCCATCGACCAGGTGCGCAAGGCCATCGAGGCCGATAACTCGGCGCAGTACGACAAGGCCTACCAGATGTACTACCAGGCCCTCGAGCTCTTCATGCTGGCGCTCAAGTGGGAGAAGAACCCAAAGTCCAAGGAGATGATTCGCCAGAAGACGGGCGAGTACATGGACCGCGCCGAGAAGCTCAAGGCGCACCTCTCCGATTCCGAGGCCAAGCGCAAGAAGCCCGGCATGGTGGGCGCCAACGGGTCGGCCAGCACGGCGGGCACGGCCAAGGGCAAGGAGGCGGGCGAGGACGGCGAGCCCGCGCTAGACGAGGACAGTAAGAAGCTACGCAGCGCGTTGGCGGGCGCGATCCTGCAAGACCGGCCCAACGTCAAGTGGGAGGACGTCGCAGGCCTGGAGGGCGCCAAGGAGGCACTGAAAGAGGCGGTGCTGTTGCCCATCAAGTTCCCGCAGATGTTCCAGGGCAACAGGAAGCCTTGGAAAGGTATCCTGCTCTACGGACCTCCTGGTACGGGTAAGAGTTACCTGGCCAAGGCGCTGGCGACGGAGGCCAAGAGCACGTTCTTCAGCGTGAGCAGTTCGGACCTTGTGAGCAAGTGGATGGGCGAGTCAGAAAGGTAGGCCGCTATTCCTCCCCTTCACCTTCACCGTCTGCGAGTCTCCCACCTAGTTTGTGGTACTGACATAATGGGAAATCAGACTCGTCAAGCAGCTCTTCAACATGGCCCGCGAGAACAAACCTTCCATTATCTTTATCGATGAAGTCGACGCCCTCTGCGGACCGCGCGGCGAAGGCGAGTCCGAGGCTAGTCGGCGTATTAAGACGGAGTTACTGGTGCAGATGGATGGTGTGGGCAAGGACTCGACTGGTGTGCTTGTGCTCGGCGCTACGAATATCCCCTGGCAGCTCGATGCAGCCATCCGGCGGCGCTTCCAGCGGCGCGTACACATCGGCCTGCCCGACATCGCCGCCCGCACCACTATGTTCAAGCTTGCCGTCGGTGATACCAAGACCACGCTCACGCAGAACGATTATCGCGAGCTGGCGAAGCTCGCCGAGGGGTACTCCGGATCTGATATCAGCGTCGCGGTGCAGGACGCGCTGATGCAGCCTGTGCGCAAGATCCAGCAGGCTACCCACTTCAAGCCTGTAAGTCCACCATGCCAACTTCCGGCTGTCGTTATCTATATCTCTCTTATGCTGACTCATTATGCCCAACTCAGGTCATGGTGGACGGCAAGCGGAAGCTGCAGCCCTGCTCGCCTGGTGAGCCCGACGCGATAGAGATGACGTGGGAGGACATCGAGACAGACGATCTACTGGAACCAGTAGTGGACTTCAAGGACTTCGTCAAGTCGATCAAGTCGAGCAGGCCCACCGTGTCTCAGGACGACCTCAAGCGGAACACAGAATGGACTCACGAGTTCGGAAGCGAGGGCTCGTAAGACTGCCTTTTCGGGGGAGGTGCTTTCAAAAAGTCTGCGTGGGAAGGAGGATGCCAGCACTGCGAGTAGGGCGTACCGGCGTTGCGAAAGACAATATTATGAGGGTAGGCATGGCATATGATGGGGTTTTCTCGCATTGGACTTGTTGATAGCCTTGTAGATCGCAACGAGAGAAGACAAACGACTGTATGTGATGGATCATGCCCATTGAGACAACCATCCAGAGACCCTATCAGTTTTGACCGTCGTGTTGTGATAAGTTCACGGGCATTCCCTGTAGCATATGCTGTCTTCATAGTACCTCGAGAACAACTCACGTTGCCAGCGAGACGCCGCCCTCTGATATCTCCTACAACTCCTCCTTATCGTTACTAACATGTGCTGTAGGTGAGCTGCATTCGCTGCTTTCCCCCACTGGGTCTACTGCCTGGGAACACACCTAATACAGGAAGGGCGCTGTGATTGCCATTTCTTACGTCGAACACACTCGAGAACTGCTTTGTAGCAATGTTGGAGGGTTTTCCCATCCAAAACCCGTCGCCCCTCGCTGTCCCAACCAAGCGTCATTTCAGCATTTTCTAACACTTCCAGTGCATTTCTGCAGCAAATGCCGCGGAGATCAAGTCGTAGACCAGGAGGCTTCGGATCAAGTGAGTTCAAATTTCCGACGCAGAGTATCCCCTTTTCAGCTCCATCTCAAGATGCGATGGGTATGATACACAGACGTTGCAAACAACGAAATTCAGATCCAAACTCCGTGCCACATATGCCCTTCCACCAACTCCGAGAAAAACAAGACAGAAAAGCGACAGAAGACCGCGCGAGTCGAGGGTTTATGCCTCGACCACCTCGGACTTCCGCTTCTTCTTCTTTTTCTTCTCGCCGTCCTCCTCGCCCACGTCGCTCTTCCGCTTCTTCTTCTCCTTCTTCACCTCCGCGTCATCGTGGCCGACGTCGCTCTTGCGCTTCTTGTCCTTCTTCTCCTTTTTGTCCTTCTTGGACGGCTTCTCCTCCTCTGCCGCCTCGTGGCCGTCGTGGACGTCGATCATCTCGGTGTCAATGGCCATGTCACCACCCTCCTCGAGAATGGCTTGCATCGCCGCCTTCATCGCGTCCTCATTCTTTGTAGGCTTCTTTCCCGTGGAGTAGAACTCCAACCGGTCCTCTAGCTGCTGACGGAGGACCTCGCCGAAGCGCGAGGACGGGTGCTCGGAGAAGTTGTCGATCCTCGACGCGATACTGCACTTGTTGGCCAGATATCTGCTGATGCGGCCCTTGGTCTTGGCGCCAGCGCGGCCGATGAAGGAGCTGGAGTAGATAAGGCCGTATTTGGGAGTCGCACCCTTCGTCTTGAGAGCGCGGAATAGCGCCTTCTCCGCACCCAGGATCTGGAGAGTAGAGGCAGGGTATTTGGCGAGATTGGTGAGGGACCCGGCGTGGGAGATGAGGCGGGCGGCAACAGGAGTGCCCAGGATGACCTGCAGGTTCGGGGCCACCTCCTTCATCTTCTTGTCGAGAGAGGTGGACAGTTGGCGACGGTAAGCTGCCATGTCTGACACGGACTTTGCGAATGATTTGACCATAGTCAGGTCGGCCTCGGAAATATCCTGTCCCATGGACACCTTAGCAGCGTGGATAATATCCTCTGCCTTCTCGCCGTCGTCATCAATGACCGCAGCAATCTCATGGAGGCGGTCGTCGGTGAGCGTCTTCTTGTTGCCAATAGTAAGGACAAGCTTAGCGTAGGTGACGTTGTCCGAGACGATGCGGATGAGCTCAGGGAAGTGCCAGCCGTACCACTCGCGGACCCGCATGCAGCCGGAGTTAATGCCCTTGTCAAGGGCGTCAAGAGTCGCAATGGCCTGGATGATGTGGTTGTCGTTCTTGTGGACGCTGAACTTGACCTTGGCACGAGAGTAGGCGTGACCCATACCCAGCTGCGCACGACCCAGATCGCCCTCCTGGAGGCCCTTCAGGAGCTTCTCGGCATGCTGCCGAATGCCACGGAGGAGGTCAGCGACGACTTCGGAGGTGTCACCAGTTTCGCATTCCACACCGGCGAAAGCCCCGCTGATCTCGCCTGCAAGCTTCTTGTCCTGGACGCCGAGAACAATCTTGCTCTTCTTTCCGCTCGTCTTGGGCAGGTTCAGCTCGAGGATGTTCTTCAAGTAGTCAGACATGACGCCCTCAGAGACCAAGTTGATGTTCTCAAGCGTCTCAGCGGCAGAGCTGTGAACCCAGTATCAGCAGGAGGCAATTGAAGGCTGGAGGGTCGTCCCCAGTGTTCTAGCCCAAAAAACATACCGATAGGGAGTGAAGTTGACCAGCTTCACCATCTTGCCGAAGGTGCTCAGCTCGCGCATGGAGTTCTGCACCTCTTGCAGGCGCAGGCCCACGCTGCTGGCCTGGTGCACCACCTCGAAGATGGCATAGCCAGCAGCGGACTCATAGAGCAGATAGTTGACGGCCGCCATCCTGTCGGTCCGGTCAGTTGTCGGCGACCGGGTTTCGTTGGGGCGAGTTGGAAGAAGAAGCCGCTTTCGATCTGTGTGGGAGCTCTTCTGTCCGGTAGCTTTGCTTGTAATTTTTTTCCGTCGGCCTGAAATTTTCGCGGTCCTCGACCCTCGACGACCGATTGACGCACAGACCATGGCGGGCGTAGCGGGCACGTGACAAACCTAGAACTACAACCAAGCTGTGCCCCTCGAGGAGAGCAGCCAAGTACCTTAAAAGTGTTCACACAGGTATCTGGCATGAAGATATGTAGTGGCTTGACTGAATACGCAGACAGGTAGGTATCTCTGAAGAGGAGCTCTGTATTCGGTAGTCTGTATATCAGATACCGGGCATGTGAAATTCGTCTCCTCAAGTCCATCGTCACTACTTCAGATTCAACACGATAGTGAGGATCCGTGGGGAAATATTGCTAGTGCACAGGTACTATCGTTAAGCATTGTGGTCTTTGGCCGGACACTATGAAATCGAACTGCTGCATCCAAGTAGATATCTACCTACATGAAAGACAAACGCATTAACATCCATAACCGGATGACGTTCCTGTGGCATTCATACCCCAAGTAGTCCCTGTTCATTAAAAGGCGTTTTTAAGCTGGTTGACCGCAAAGAGGGGGAATGACGACGCGGCATCCGCCACAATGCGATGCTAAGCCACAGCGTTCGCCCTGATACCAAGCTTCAAGCAACGGCGAGTTACGACCTCATTCGCAAACGACCTCCTCGAAGTGGGTTATTGCTGCATCGTCATTGCTCTAGTTGGTTTACCACCCGTTTTACACCTATAAGGCCCTCCCGTTTTCTGCTTCGGACTGGGTCTGGGGAGGCTGGTCCCCGTCTACTTCCGTGATTTCCGTGCTCCTCGTCCGTTTACAAACACTTCCTTTAACACAGCCCCCTATCTGCTCCTAGTACCTTAACGTCCTCTCTCATACAAGTACCACTATTTATATGCTCGGTAGGCATATCACACTCCTGTATATACTCTCCGCCATTGTACTTATTGCCGGTATTTTCCTCTCGTCATCTCAATTTCCCTCCCTCCTCCAATTCTTCACATCAACATCAACCAACATGGGAGGCGGTCCGACCTCAGGCTACCGCACCGTAGCCTACTTCGTCAACTGGGCCATCTATGCCCGGAAGCACCGTCCGCAAGACCTCCCAGCCGAGAAATTGACACATGTGCTCTATGCGTTCGCCAACGTCCGGGCGGACACCGGTGAGGTGCACCTGACGGACTCATGGGCTGATACCGATATCCACTGGGAGGGCGACAGCTGGAACGATGTCGGCAACAACCTCTACGGCTGCCTCAAGCAGCTCAACCTGCTCAAGCGGCGCAACCGCAACCTCAAGGTCCTGCTTTCCATCGGCGGCTGGACCTACTCGGCCAACTTCCGCGGCCCGGCCTCCACCCCTGCCGGCCGCGCCACCTTTGCTCGTAGCGCTGTTGAGCTGCTCAAAAACCTCGGCTTTGACGGGCTCGACATCGACTGGGAGTATCCCCAGAGCCCCTCCGAGGCCGCCGACCTTGTTGCCCTACTACAGGCCTGCCGGGACGAGCTGGACGCTTACGCCCGGACCCTGGGCGGCGGTCATCACGGCGGTCCCCACCACCACCACCACTTCGAGCTGACGGTGGCCTGCCCTGCCGGCGCGCAGAACTACGAGAAGCTGGACCTCCCCGCCATGGACCGGCTCCTCGACTTCTGGAACCTGATGGCCTACGACTACGCTGGGTCTTGGGACCAGGTCGCCGGCCACCAGGCGAACCTGTATGGCTGCCGGTCCGCCCCAAACCGCACGCCCTTCAGCACGGCGCAGGCGCTTGAGTATTACACCTCCCACGGCGTGCCGGCGCACAAGATCGTGCTGGGGATGCCTCTGTATGGGCGGGCGTTCGAGGGCACGGACGGGCCGGGCAAGCCGTACAGTGGCGTCGGGGAGGGCACGTGGGAGCGTGGCGTCTACGATTACAAGAAGCTGCCGCTGCCGGGGGCGGAGGAGCGGCGCGACGAGGAGGCGGGCGCGTCGTACTGCTACGACCCGGCGCGCAGGACGATGGTCAGCTACGACACGGTGGAGATGGCCAGGCGCAAGGCCGAGTTCGTCAAGCACCAGGGGCTAGGCGGGGCGATGTGGTGGGAGAGCAGCGCGGATAAGGAGGGAGGTGAGAGCCTCATTGGGAACGTGGTGGATGTGCTCGGCGGGCCGAGGGCTCTACAGTGGGAGGAAAACTGCTTGGAGTATCCGGAGTCCAAGTATGAGAACCTGAAGAAGGGTTTCCCTGGACAGTAAGGGCGACGGGCATAAACTGCGTACATACTAGTATTGCCACTTTAGTATAATAGGCGTTGCGATATATCACATCACCATGAGGCACGAAAAATGATTTGAAGATCAGAGGATTGAATTTTGCATTCCTCCCGAGCCCAGAGCCGATGAAAGTTGCTCCCTATGATACATCGACGCCGTAATATGAGGCATCCAGATGCGGTGATCGTCAAGCCCAGTCATTAAAGATTCATTCCCGTCCCCCCGGACCGACCTCGAACTTTGGCTAGCTAGCCTTGTCAAAGACGTAGGTCAGGTGGCAGCGGCCACAGTACTGGCGGTCCTGCATGGCAGCCATGAAGATACCGGCACCGCACTAGAGAAGAAACGTTAGTACTGCTGCCCTCACTGCCAGACGTAGTAGAGGCGTGTGAACTCACAGTCTCGTTGGGGCACTCGCGACGCAGGCGCTCAATCTTGCCATCGTTGTCGACCTTGTAGTACTTGAGGACGGCCAGCTTGGTCTTCTTCCGCTTGTGCTTGATCTTCTTGGGAGTGGTGTAGACCTTCTTCTTCCTCTTCTTGCCGCCTCCACGCAGGCGCAGCACCAGGTGGAGGGTCGACTCCTTCTGGATGTTGTAGTCGGAGAGGGTCCGGCCATCCTCGAGCTGCTTGCCAGCGAAGATCAGGCGCTGCTGGTCGGGCGGGATGCCCTCCTTGTCCTGGATCTTGGACTTGACATTGTCGATAGTGTCCGAAGACTCCACCTCAAGGGTGATAGTCTTACCCGTGAGGGTCTTGACGAAGATCTGCATGGCTGCCTGTTGTTTCTTGTGATTAGAACGAGGCAGAGATTGTAGCAGCGAGAAGAACTCAGGCGAGATCTATAGCGATGGTGAAGGAGAAGCGACAAGACTGGGCATGACAAATCTGAGGTTTGGAATCAAGCCTCTGGTCTCGTGGCAAAGTGAAGGTGCGGGAAACATGAACACCTGGGTATCATCGCAAACGCCGGGAAATACAAGAGAGGGTATCATTAAAAATGCAATGGACGCGAAGAGCAGAAGGTGAAGATGCCGAGCAACATCTTTGAGACGTACCTACACAATATTGCTATTGTGGTCCTAAGCAAATCCTACAGATGTTGTTTGGAGATGGAGGTTAAGAGGAAAAGTTCCCAGAGGAATTTCGGTGGTGGAGCTTTTGGGCTGTGGGAGCGCAAAATTCTGCCGGGGCGGAGAGAGGGTAGGGTAGGCGGGCGGGCGGGCAAAGGCACTGCCTCAGCTGGAGGAGGGCTCGCCAGTCACGTGCATGGGCGGTGATGTCGTTTGTGTGCCTTCCCCTAGGGTTTTCAGAAAAAAGCCCATTTTGCGGGCCCCGCTAGCTTGCACCGAGCCAAAACCCTCCAGACCTCGACTTCTCCGTTCTCACAACTCGCCTCCAACATCAACCAGCGCCACTGTCCTTGACATTCCGGTACGTCTCCCGCGCTGTCCCTCAACTGCGTATTGCTTGCTGGCCGAGTTCTGGTCTTTGCGCGACTTGTTCTTTTCAATTGCTACAAGTCTCGCTCGCCGCTGGCCGCATCAAAGTCTTCCTCGACTGACATTCAGCAGTAGCAGGAACATCAAAGACAGTCCTTCAAGATGCCGAAGAAGAGAAAGAATAAGTCAGTCTTGCTTCAATTCAGCCCTTGGGGCGACCATCGAGTCGAGCTAGGATTCAACCTGCTGACACGCATCCCAGTGGCCGCAACAAGAAGGGCCGGGGCCACGTGAAGCCCATTCGCTGCTCCAACTGCTCGAGATGCACACCCAAGGACAAGGCCATCAAGCGCTTCACCATTCGCAACATGGTCGAGTCTGCTGCCATTCGTACGTTTCTTCTTCGAACCACCGCTCGGATCGACGACATGCACCGGGACGACGCATTTTCAAGGAAGGCCTGGGCTAACTGTCCTTCCTACAGGTGACATCTCGGATGCCTCAGTCTTCAGCGAGTACACGGTCCCCAAGCTGTACCTCAAGCTCCAGTACTGCGTCTCGTGCGCCATTCACGGCAAGATCGTTCGGTAGGTCGCCATTGCTCCGGCGGAAGGACGCCAGTCAGGCTACGTGGGCGCCACAGGACTAACAGACTTGTGTGCAGTGTCCGGTCTCGGGAGGGTCGTCGGAATCGTGCCCCGCCCCCGAGAGTCCGCTACAACAAGGACGGCAAGAAGGTGACGCCGACGCAGGGTGCCAAGACTGCTTAGGATGCTTCCAAGGCTGTTCCTGCTGCGGCTGCGAGTTCCGGAGGTGGATGGCAGACCACGACTACCGGTGGATGGCAAAATACCACGACCACCGAATGGACTGCTGCGACCACCACCGGCGGAGCTGGATGGTAGGATGGTGACGAGTTATGGAACTGGGATTCGGTCTCGTGGCTTTGCATGATATGCTCGGAAAACAGGCGCAACCGGAATCTTTGAGGTTCTCTATGACATTGGGAGAATAGATCCACAGTCGCCAGATCAATCGACTTTGGCGCCCGGCTGGGGCATGAGAAGAATGTCGTTTCCCCTGTCTTGTGCTATGTGCTGCTCTGGTTCACACTCGCTCGACCTCGAAGAGCAACCGTCTCGTTTTCGGGTCATCCCACGTCCTCTTGCCATCATAAATACTCAGCCCATTGTCTAGTTCTGCCCTGACGTTCCATTCCGTCCCTGTCCTGCTTCCCACTTCCTTGACCAGCTTCTCGAAAGTTTCTACATTGTGCTTGAAGGTCTGCCTGCCCCATGCCCCTCCTGTTGCTACACCATCTAAGTTGCCCGAAGCCTGGCCGATGATCAGCGTTCCCTTCACCCCGTTATTCAGCAATTTGATGGCATTTTCAAAGGCAGCCACTTGCTCCGCCCACGTGAACAGGTGCAGTATCATCCCCAGCTGCACGACGTCCAGCTGGCCGAGGAACTGCGCCAACGGTGCGCCCTCTGCGTCGACCGGCTCCAGGATATTCGCCTGCACGATCGGTGCCCCGAACGTCTCCCGGTCCCGGAACAGCTCATACCCGATCTCGATGAACCCGGCGTTGAGCTCCGCGCCTGCGGCGCTACCCCGCGGCGCACCGTCGTGGACCAGCTTTCGGATGTCCTGGCCAAGGCAGCAGCCGATGTCGAGGAAACGACCGCCAGCGCGCAGGGTAGCCAGCAGGCGGGCGTAGAGGGCGCCGCGTTCCGAGAGGTTGAGCTCAAGGAAGCGGAACTGGCCGAGGCAGGGGTAGGGGTGGATCTGCCAGGCGCGGTCGCGCTGCGGTGATGGCCTGTTAGCTATTCACGTTCAAGCTCAAGCGCAGCGGCAGTCTTACGAGCTCGATTACGTGCTTGTCGACTTCGCTGGGAGGAATGTGGCTGTAGTTGACGAGCAAGTCACTGAAGGCGGCAGGGACGACGACGGACTCGTCGAACCACTTCTTTGTGGTTTCATCTGGGGCCCGGGGAGGCCCGGGGAGGGTGGTTGCCATTATGCTTCGGCTTCTTCGTATGGTCAGTCTCTCGTATCTCTTCAAGATCTCGTGGGTAATCTGAGCCTGGAGAAAGATCTTTGGGGAAGATCTCATGCAGAGAGGTGCGTGTTCTTATCGCCGAGTCCATGATTACCCCACCCTGCTCGATGATGGAATCTGGGGCCCCAGTGAGGTGAGAGTGCTCTTGCTGCAATGATTGAGACGACTCTCGGTAGGCATGCATCGAGGAGTTGCTCATCACTTCGGTTGATGTTGCGCAAAGGTGCCTCAACCTTCACATTTGACAGCCTCTCAAGCAGCGTAGTTCGATATCACGGTTACGAGCGGCAAAGCCGGCGTATGCACAAGTCACTGAGCAACTAGCATGTGAGCCCCGAGGTCGACGCTAGGCATCTTCTTAGAGGACATCCTTTACGGTACGAATTGAAGGACTGTGGGTTCTAGGAGAACAACAGCCACTGTTATCATACAACTTTGAAATCTACCAAGGGGGTTTCGGGTCCAATGCCAGGAATCTGATCTCCGGATACGTCGATTCCAGCAAAGGCCTCGCCCTCCATCAGCCCGTACATGTACGCCTCGCCGACCAGAGTGAAAGCACTTCGTCCACTGTTTTCGCAGTTCTGCGGACGCAAGATGAACGGTGCAGTAGCTCCCATGAAGCAGGACACTATGTCACCGGCCCGAACCTCGCAGGGAGCCAGCCCTATGTACCCTCTCTTTGTAAGAACAATATGCCGAGAGCTAACAAAGTGCGCCTGTATATCGCACATTTCGTTGTCGTTATACTCAAGGGGAAACTGCACTGGTAGGCCAAGGCCATATGCCAGCCACTGCGGCGGGTGGATTCTTGTCTCGCCCGTGCGAGGCTCCCAGTAGCGAGCGTCTGGGAGTGGAACGCGGTCTTCAAGCCCGCTCCGATAGGTATAGCATCGTGACAGGAACTCTCTCCCGGGAAATCGAGGATTCTTCTTTGTTGCTGCAAGCATCTCATCCGTGTCTCTTATGTCCCTGTCCTCACCACTTGTCTCGATGATGGTGTCGACCTGGATGCCGCGAACAATCAGACATGGCGCGCCATCCTTCCCTGTGAAGACAGCGGCGCAGGGGCTGGTGGTCCCTCCTGCCGAGAGAGGGTAGTAGACGTTTCTCAGACTGAGAAGCCAGTCATCCCGAATAGGCGTGCTCCAGTCGGGGACCCAGGACGGCAGATCTTGGACTACTGTCCTTTCTTTTCTGTCAGGAAGAACAGCAGATAAGAAGGCAAGTCCGCTGGTGCGGAGGAGATACTTGGCTATCTGGGAATAAACCTGGGATGGTGTGTTCGTGTCCGCATAATCCGGCTGCAAACCCGGAGGGATTGCGCTCAACATTGGCAAGAGTGCAAACACTTTGTCCCTTGGGTCGGTCGCCTTACAGGACCTTGACTTACACAGAAGCGTAAGGAGATCTTCCTGTTCGTCATATGTCTTGTCCCTGGCATTCCCTATCTGCAGCGTCTGCGGAATGGTGTCTGGCAGCGGGACATGCCAATGTTCCGTCTCGCGCGCCGGCCGGGAATCGACCCATATCCTGAAAGGCCGGAAGGTGCTCCATGGCGCGGTTGTCTTGCCGCACATCACGATGGCCTCTTTGGACATGAAAGTCTCCTGAAGCACCCATACCCTCCAAAACCATGGCCGGCTGTACAGGTCCCTCACAATCTTCTTGATCTCCAGGCCATACTCGAAGCTGTAGAAACCATCCTCAGTGCAGTGCATGAGGAAGTGAATGGCGTTGTCGCTTGTGCTGGATGCCTCTCCGAGGTCAATGACGACGCGCGACGCATTGCGATAGATGCTTCCCATGATGGAAACTTGTGCGTTGCGTTCTGGGATGTCCATTTGATTGATGCAGATGGCGTCGAGCCAGATGACTCTGTCGTTCTGCTCTTGTCGAAGTCTCCGGAGGATCGAATCGCAATTCCTCGTCACAGACAGTTCAGTGCCACATGGTCGCGATGTGACGGTGACTCGGTCGTCCGGATCGCCCCAGACATAGGAGACAGCTTCATATTCAAGCTCATCGGTGAATGAAGCCTCGGATACAGTCACTTCCAACGCATCGAGATCAGATTTCGCGGGGTGGACCCTAAGAAGTCGGAAGGACTTGGTGCTTTTCAGGGGTCGGTACATTCTAACTGTCACTGACTGTGCTTGTAGGATATAAGCAGAGCCTCACGAATCAAAGAATCAGCATGGATAGATGAACGAATGTATAGGTACTGGACGCAAGTTCTTCGTTTTTCTGCGTTTCGGTCTTGGGCCTCCGAGCTAGACCTGAAGCGCAGCGGCTGAGCTTCACTGCGCCCAGCCAATATTGGACAGCCGCTTCATACATATGCAGCTAGTGCAATGGAAGCTTCAGCCCTTTAGGCGCGATATTGATCACCGAAGATGTCGACAATAGCCTTTTTCCCTGACGTGTAACATACTGCTGTATCCTCGTTAGATGATCTCCCACGCCCTGAGTCTGCCCAGTACAAGTCGCACATAGGTGAGTAGTGCATGGCGCACCCCATGCTCAAGGCTCGATACTTCAGCTCATTAATACTGTCCTATATAGGGCTCAACAAGGCCTCTTATACCATGCACCGCCATTTCAAGCTTGGCCGGAGGCTGCCTTCTCGGCAGCAAGCCCTTCCTGGCGACTGAAACTTTGAGGATCAAAATATGGCTTCTCCCCCAAGCTCACGGAACGCGACCCGGCCCTCTCACCCAGCTCCTCGTCGCGGACATAGTCCGGGGTAGCAGCGTGGTATGCGGCCCGATTGTCCCAGATCGCCAGGTCGTTTACATTCTGCCACCGGTTGCGCACTTGCAGGTCATGGTTCTCTGTCAGAAGCTGTAGGAACCAATCCAGGAAGCGTTTCGACTCCGCTTCCGACAGGCCAACGATGCTGTGCACATGGTGACCCAGCGCGTACACGCTTTTCCAGCCTGTGACGGGGTTGGTCCGGATCACCGGGTGGATAGCTTCAAGGACCTCGCCCACGTTCTCGGGTGCACCACGCGGCTCCGAGAAGATCTTGAAATTGTTCTTCTCCGCCGCCTGGTTGAAGCCCGGCTGAGCGAAGTGTGCATTGAGTGTCTCGAGGAAGCCTTGGAGGGGCTTGGAGATCCGCTCATACAGTTCGTAGCCGGAGGCCCAAAGCGTATCTTAATCCTTCGTCAATACCTTATTAACATGTATGAGATCGAGGCTCTAGCTACGTACCTCCTCCGGTCTTTGGGAGCTGTGTCAGGCGGAGCAGCGCGTAGTCGCTAGGGATGGGCTCAAATGTGATGTCGGAGTGCCATTGGTGCTTCTGACTCTGGACGTGGTTAAAGTTCAGGAACTGTCCAGTGTTGTAGAACTTCTTCAGCTGTTTGGAGGAGATAACGCTGATCTCGTCGTCCTTGACGCCGTGCTCGCGCTTTGAATTGTTGACGGGGTGGATGTGAAGCTTGGAAGTTTCCGGCTTGCCAGTCAGCTCGCCGAGCCGCTGGACCAGCTCTTTCTGGAGCTCATGAGTGATGTTGTCTTGCTTGCGGAAAAAGACGACACCGCGACGTGAGACTAAAGTAAAGATTAGGGCTCCAAGTCCTCCTAATGAAGATTTATCAGTTTACACACTCGTGATGGCTAAGTCCCTGAGCAATTCGTCGGAGTTGGGAGCGCGGAGCCACTCCGCGAGATCCACGTTCACGAACTCACGGCCAATGACCGGTGTAACATCGAACTGCTCAAATTTGTCGAGCGCGCCGCTGAGCTTCAAAGGCTCGCGATGGTTAGTGTAGACCTCAGGCAGATGCGCCTGTTCATTCTGTGCTGTGGCATGGCTGTCCTTTGTGTGGTCCGGGGAGACAGCTCTCGGAGCAATGCTCTCAACAGCTGAGGGTGCCATTTTATCGATATATATGCAAGATGCGCGGGTGTGCTGTCAAGCCAAGAGTATAGTGGGCTCTCGACTAATTCAGGAGGCATTGGATGACAACTTTATATCACGAGCCAACAGTCACAAGTACGTCCAAACAAGAGCACGCAATCTCTTGAACTGCTTCCCGATATTAAGAGTCACCGCTCGGCAATCCATACTCTTGACAACTCCGCGTCAATCAAATCTTGTTGGCATCGCCTCCGAGATGGTACCATGGTAGAGCCATCTGACGTGCTGGAGATGAGAATCCGTATCTTTGAGAAACGAAAGAGTTGGTGGTAGCCCCCCTAGATTGGCTTTAAAGATGCCGAACGCCCCGTTGAACAACACTATTTCCGCGACTCGGTCTTCCGTATTTGGCAACGCCGAGGGGAGCCCAATGCCGTAGCATGATCCTTTGCTGCTGGTACAGCATGCCACGCAACCCCCGAGACCGTCAACAAGCATTTGACCTGCTCGGCTATTGATTTATAAGGCTTATGTCGATGCCAATGTGCATCAAATAGAGCAGACTCTCGCGGGAAGGTATGCAATGTATGGTTGAGCCCACTAGATCACAATCTAAGGCTCCTGGGAGGAGGAACATTCTCTTCAGCGAGAAGAACCACGAATTTTCTGCTTCGCTTCAGAGACACTGATGTTTACCAGAGAGAAAAGACAATACCGTTTGCTAAACCGCTACAATTTAGAGGTGACACTAATGCCGTCTTTCCAAGATACCCGGAAATCTCCGTGGTGATCCTAGGGTTGACTGATACTTCTTCGCCACGTTTTGGGAACATCCTTGGGCTCCCAGGACGGCATACGGTAGCGAGACTGGATGCTGGGTCTGACGCTTGGGTCTGCGTGCTTTTGACCTAAACAAGAGATGGTGGGATTCCGGTCAAAACTCTCAAATACAGATACCTCTGAGGGGGCCCTTTATGAAAGAAACATAACCCGTAGCAGGAACTGAAGAGGAGGTTGGCGTTGCAAAGGTAAGTGTGCGATATCGAGCTACAGCCCACTGGGAACGATAATGCTTTAATAAAAGATCCCGCAGCTCCTTGCAGGAATACAATTCTTTTATTTGCCTTGGAAATAGAAATAACTTGACTCCTTTCCCATCTAGCAAATCTGATCTGATGCCTGAAGGGTTCGCAACAAAGCTAACTTGAGGAGGAAGAATCACGGTCGTTGAAACAAGCAAGGTGAAAATCTGTGGTCGATATACCAGCGGGACGTGGCGCCTTCAGCTGTGACTCTTCCTTCCCAGGCTACAGAACGATAAGGAGCCAGAGAAAGATGCCTATTCCTTGTTACCACACCAGCGTAAGGCATCGTTGATGAATTCGCTATTGTGAACGACCAAGCGAATCTGGTGAAACGGTCTGTCAGGAATGCTGAGAACTGGGAATATGGCTGTCCCACTTACCCTCTTGCCGTAGACGTAGAGGACCAACCCCCAGATGCACCCAATCCCGTGGATCATTCCGATGATGAAGAAAACTTGAATTAAGCCAGACTCAGCGAGCCATTGGTTCACGAAGTACCCGACAACAAAGGTGAGGACACCTTTGGCCAGTGTAACAACAGCGTAACCGTCCTGGGCGTATTTACGGTGGCAGTCGAGCAAGTATGTGTTGGAGATGAGCGAGAGGACCTGGCCGGCAAACCCTGAAAGACCAAAGAAGAAGACGGGAGCGAACCAATGGACTCGGTGGTAGATGGCGAGTCCAAATCCCCAGTAGCCAGCCAGACCCGCGATTAGAGCCGGAATGCAGAGCAAGTTGCGAAACTCCGGTTCGTACACACCGTTGTTTCTGCGTGACATGGAGACCACAATCCAATCAGCTATGGGCCCCGGAATGAGGTTTCCGAGAATATCTCCGACGAAAGGCGATAACACAGCCAAACCTACGGCGCTCGTAGCAAAGTGGTACGGGGCCGCGGTAAAGATTGACGACAGACTGACAGATATGGCGATGGAGAAGGCGACGGCACAGGCGTATGAATAAGCAGCCCATGCTACTCCGGGAAGGAGGAGTGTCGCTAGTGGTGATAGGATGGAACGGAAATAGTTCTCCTTGCTGAGCCGCCCTCGGTATAGCCTCAGCGACTGTAAGTACGTCTCGGGCTTTTCCTGCACTGGGACGCCTCCCTCCTCAGTGACATCAATGCGTCCGCCTGGCTTCTCTGCCGACGCGGGAGGCTCTCCGTTCTCCTCCTGATCAGAGCTCCCTTGTTGATCACCAGCCTCATCGGCGAGAATCTCACGGACATCATTGTCGTACTTGCTCGCTCGTTTGTATGCCGTTTCGGGGACGAAGAAGAACAGGATCAGCACGTACGCTGACATCAAGATCACCGCATAGCGAAAGGCCCACTGATAGCTCTGACCCGAAACAATCTGGGCTGCAATAACTTGGCCTATCGAATTGCCGGCGCTGAGGGCAACGTGCCAGAGCGACAGGTGGAATCCGCGCTGGTGGACGAAGAAGAGGTCGCCTACGCTGGAGCTCACCAGATATTCGATGCCACTAGATGATGCCCCCCATATGGCACGACCGGCCCAGATGTACTTGATATTTGTTGAGTGCGACAGAAGGGTGCTGTAGCCAATGACCCCCAGTATGGCACTCCCTATGAGAACTATCAAAACTGTTAGCGTAAGCTCGTCGCCAACATCGGAGACGAGAACCAGTGACCAGAACTAGTACATGCTTACCGGGCCGTTTGCCGTAAATACGAGCCAATGGCGTGGTTAAGATTGCGGCTATACCAAGACACAGGACCATGATGCTAGAAGACCTGGATAGCTGGATCACTGGCACACCTATGAGCTTGGATATATGCGTATGGGCCGGGTTGAGGAACTGGCTTGTGCCGGATGCCAATCCTGCACCAAGACACAGCAGCCAGCTCACGACAACCTTCTTCCTGTGAGGCCAGTCTAGAGTTCCGTAGTCAGTGAACTGCGGCGCGTTATTCGAGCTTAGTGTGGAGATAGTTGCGCACTCAAAGGATCGTTGGGGGAATCCGACGGCTGAGGCACCAGCACGACGTTCTCATAGCGACCGGTACCGTGCTTCAAATTGGCAGTCAAGTGACGCAGATGCTCAGTCTCACGCTCGACGTAGACGGTTCCAGGGACCTTTTGCCCCTTGGCTTTGGGCTCAAGCACCCCGAGGCCCATCTTGATGCTAGCCGGAAGGAAACCTTGATTCGGAATGGCGATACAATAGTAAGGGATGAAGTTTGTGGGCCTGAGTAGATCTCCACGTATCGTGACTGTCAGGGCCTAACAGATAGCTTCGTTAAGTCCGGACCTCCCGTGCTGTGTATGTAGCAGCACGGCGTCTCAATTTAAGTGATTTGAGATTGTCGTCAAGGGTTGCAAAGTATGAACCCTGGGAAGTATTAGCGAGCTCGCCATCGCCACTCACAATTGTCTCAATATCCAGCATGGTGGACACTGAGCGGTCATTGAAGACGCATTATCAACCTGTCGATAAGTTGCAAGGCTGGCGTGGGTCGCTGGAGATATCGCTCTTCCGCTTCAAGCATCACCGAGGCGCCACCCGCGGATCGTTCCCTAGATGGTCCGCCTCGGCGTTCCAAGACGGACGATTGGTCGCTCGAGCGAATCGACTGTCGCGACTCAACCGCAGTCGCCTTTGATGGCGTGCTTGAACTGTCGAGACAACCCGTGGCCTAGACCTTCTGAATTGACCGTCATTCCTCGACGTGCGAGAATAATTCTTTCAAAAGACCAAGAGACCTACCATTCCGGCTTGTTCTCAAGATGCATCGGATCTCGCTGCTTGGAACTTCTTCTTCCACTCAGGAGCAAAAGACAAAGGACGAGGCATCTGCCGTCTTAATAATGACACCGTTTGAAAGTCATGAAACGACTCTCCCAGTGCGGACTTCCGGTCCTGATTCTTCCTCGCCTGAAACTCTGCTCTATTGTTCTAACCGCCTGGCTTGTCGGTTCGGCTAAGGCCTCTAATTCATCCACCAAGACAAAATTATAAGTAGGAGTACCATATATCAGAAGAATACACACATACGATATGCGATATCCTCCCAGGTGCTCTCTTACTGCTCGGACACGTTAAGATAGACATTATACCTGGAAATTGGCAGATGATGGATGTGGTGTTTCAAGGCTAACTTCTTATAACATACTTGGGAGGGTGAACCTTCATGTCACTAGGTATTAAGTAGTGACCTGGTAGGTGAGTGCCTTAGGCAGGTACTCCTTCCCATCTTCCATCTTCCATCAAGACACGGACCTGGAAACATCTACTGTATAGAGGGAATCTAGCCCACAGGCTCTCTGTATTTTTAAGAAGAAGGCCTATAGCCGAGTCCGTCTGTAAGCAAGAACTCACTGTTCTATCCTGATGTACATGTAGCCAAGAACGCCGCGCTGTAGGACAAAGGAAATGAGATAGAGGATTACAATGGATGCGAGCCCAGAAACTTGATGAATTCCCGCAGGACATACGAAGGCATTTCTCTGATGAACGGACGCGAAGGAGGTTGCTTGTGGAGAACCCCATATGTCGAAAGACCTGCGAACTCTTCGTTTGGTGTTTTGGACTCGGTGGCCAGTGCCCAGCAGTCAACCCCAAGATGTCGACTGGCAAGTGCACAGCTGAGACAGGGGCTAGAAAGTCTGATTCTGGAGCATGATGGAGCCGGATGACGCCCGATTGTACTTTCCGAGCTCCACCCGCGCGTCGCGAACCAGGCGACCTGGGTGGATGACCAAAAACACAATCATCACGAGCAACATAGGGAACGCGTCAAAGACGTAGATGAAGACCTCGTGCGAGGCAATGAAGCCGTCGGACCCCTGGAGATACTCCGCCATGCGCACCGTGCTGCGGACGATCATCACCAGCGCCACGAGCATGATGGCTCGGAAGTGGTTCTGCCAGACGAAGGATAGATCCTGCTTCTCTGAGCCGAGGAACGGGTCGCTCGCGCACCGGCGGTAGACATGCCAGCAGTTGACCACAAAGAAAGATAGCGCAACTAGCTGGGCGATCAGACCAGAGAGGATCATTGTCTTACTCGTCGTAACTGCGGATGCATCCCCGGAGCCTAGGATGGCGGACCCCACAAGCTGAGTGACGATGCAGCCGAAGTCGATGATGACGTATATCTTTGTTATCCAGCTGGGCTTGACCAGGGAGTGGCGTTGTGCACCAAGGGCGGTGAGGACACGCCCTAGGCTCATGTAGATGGTTGCTGCGAGGAACGGAGGAGCCGCCAGGATGAGGAGGTTCTGCAGGAGGAATGGACCGACTTTATCAGGCTCGTCGGAGGCCCACGCTCGGGCATAGTAGCCAAAAACCTCGGCTACGAGGAAGAGGTCAGCGTTGCTCGACTTGATTCGAGGTCCTGGGAGGGGGCAACGCACATATACCGCCTAGGAGAAAGGGGATGAAGAACCATGCCCTCAGAACGAAGAAGTAGACGAGGTGTGCCAAAGTTGCGATGGCGAACAGGACGAGAAAGGCGTAGCCCGCAGGTTTGTTGGGCCGGTATTCGTAGAACACGATTTGCGTGCCGTTGACAATAGGGCCATAGGGGCCAGCTGAGCCCATCTTTGACAAGGGATGTGTGTTGTAACCAGAAATAGGGGGGATAATGTGGCTGGTAGGAAGATGAACTGTGTAAAGAGACTGATAATAGGGGCTAATAAGAAAGTATCCCGAATGGGGAGTGTTGGAAAGTCGAAGCCGCCGCATGTTCTCCGGCTGATGTATTTATCAGACGCTGCATGTCAAATCCTGCGTGAAGGAGAATTTTCGTATACCGAAGCGACGAATGTCTCATGAAGATCGTGGCTAAGGCTACCTGAACTACGTCTGCCCTTCAAGCGCTGGTGGAGGAGTTAAAGTAAAACATGTTATTAGCGCAGCCGGTCCCTGAGAATCCGCCAGGGCGGCAGGTGAGATTACGTCCCCTCGATACGTCAGTCGGCCAATCGTCGGTGTTGACTTTTCGTATTTGCGTATTTATACGGCGCCATCTCCCTCGCCGCAACTCCGGGGCTCGAGCAACGTCTGTTAGCTCCCGCCCAGCCCACACACCATTGCTGGCTGTCAGAACCGTCGCACCGCAGGTTGAAGGCACCCCATATTGATTGATCGAATACGCCCCCAGATACGGCCAGGCAAGACTTTGCTGTTGACTTGGCGTGCCGATACTGTACGCGATTCAGGGTTGGTGCCGCGCGGTGCCCCGCTAACCGTCCTTGGTCACTATTATCCCATCTGTGCATTCTCCGCTCGCCTTTGCATCCTCATTGATCAGGGCAGGGGGAAGGACAAGTCACGACTTCACTCCCAGGCGTCGCCTTAAGGGGTTAAGGCAAAAACATTCCTTCCTTTACTCCCTGGGTCGGCTATCGATATGGCACCCGACGGTGTGCCCGAAGACACTCCTCACGAGCCCGAGGCCAAGAAAAGGAGGTCGCATAGAAAGTCTCGAACCGGCTGTCAGAACTGCAAAAAGCGGAGGGTCAAGGTGTGTGCGAATCTTCTCTTCTCCGTGTCCGCCATGAATTTCTCATTCCAGAGCAGTGTGACGAGGTCAAGCCTATGTGCGGCGGGTGCGTCAAGTTCTCCCTTTCCTGCCCATTTGCCTCGTTGCTAGGGGAGCAGTCCGAAGGATACGGGCCGTCCCTACCCCGAAGTGGGCGAGGGAGACCTCGAAAAGACTGGGCGGCTCTTACTTCCTCGGCTGACGGACGAGACTCCGGATCTGAACGCAGTCCGGCAACAACAGCCGGATCAGCCGCCGAAGGCCGGTCCGGTCTCCCCTTGAACATCGATGACCTCGAGCTGATGTACCACTTTATGAGCGACAGTTCTGTTGCCTTCGGGAGCGCGGAGGTATGGCGCAACAAGTTTCTACGCCTGGGGTTCGACTATCACTGCATCCTACACCTGGTCCTTGCATTATCAGCGCTCCATCTCCAGGGGCTGCGGCCATCCAAGTCTGGCAGATACAGCGAGCTCGCTGACGGGCACATGGAAATCGGCTTGCGCCAAGTGACAGAGCTTCTGCCGAGCATCAGCAAAGACAACTGTTCAGGGCTATACATCGCTACCGTTCTTGTCTGCGTCACAACATTTGCTAAGGGACCGCGACCGGGACACCTCTTGGTCATCGCCGAGGGGCACGAGGTAGCATGGTGGAACCTCCTCCGGGGAGTCCGCTTCGTTGTCGAAACTATTGGAGGGATCGGAGTTGTCATGGGATCCTTGGGGCTCCTTCCAGTCGACCAGGCAGAAAAGAGAGACAAGAAGGAGGAGGAGAAGGCGGAGGAGCCCGACATACGGATGATAAACGATATGGTGCAATGGGAAGAGCCTCTCTCAAAACTCTCAGACATTATCTTGCAGGCTGGAAGCGTCGACGTGAAGCTGTATCAATATGCCTGGGACGATCTAACGGGTTGCTTCCGCGAGACTTACGGCACGGTGCAAGATCCGAACGACGCGTCAAACGGGAGGTTCGAGGTGGTGATAGGATGGCTCTATCGCATGGAAGACGGCTTCCAGGTTCGTCTCCAAGACAAGCAGCCCATCGCGCTGATCCTGATGGCACACTATGCCGTGCTACTCCATACCTTGGAGTGGATGTGGTGCTTGAGGGGATGGGCCAGCCACATCCTTGCTGGCATTCGAGACATTCTGGACCCGGAGTATGTTCAGTGGCTAGATTGGCCGGCAGAGCAGATCGAGGCGGCAGAGGCGGCGAGGCAGAACAGTGCCTGCGTCGGTCAGGGTGCCGCCTCTTACGTTGACTCGGATTTGCACGATAGTATACCTAATTCAAATTAAATACGACCTCGAAGGGCGTGGCCCTTGTATACTAATGCTTGATGTAGATCAAGATGATTAATATCGAACATATGTGAAGTTGCAGTTGCGGATGAGATGCCTTGTGGACCGGAGCATCTCAGACCTTATTCCATCGAGCTTGCCATGGCGATGCTCCTTCTTCGAAAGTCTCCCGAAGTACGGAATATTTGTGACGAGACAGGCCGGTGCACGCGCACCTAACGATGAGAACAATGAGCGTTAATGGCTCTCTGCCGAGTCAGTTTAGGCCGGAGTCGAATACGTAAATCATGCGATTGGTCAACGCTGCTCGCTGGATCCTGGCGAGTCACAGGTGTGGAGGCGCGCTGAAAACCAGAAGCCCCTTTGACATGGGCCTGGGGGCAAGCCACAAGAAATTCAATAGGCTGGGATCTGTTTATATGGGCGCTTCTCTGTTGGCTCTAAGCAGCTCGCCGTACAGTCGGCCCTCATCCGGTCATGCGGGACTTCTCCGCCATTGGCATCCGCCTCGGCCTCGGCCACGGCGCCCGGACATGTGGGGCCGGAATTGACACGGGAAATCTTGAATCTACACACCCGGACTATCTTCCTAACTCCCTACCAAGGTATCTATCGTAAATATACTGAAATATCGGTGGCAATAGTGCGGTGGTGAAGCAAGCCTTTATGCAGGGGCTCGTTTGTCGCATGCCGTACAACTTTGCCGGACAAAGCGGACTAAGCGGAGGCGGCAGTGGCTGGTTTCATCTCTCAGAAAATCAACGCCTAGTCGTCAGAAGGCAAAAACCCCAAAGATAAGGGAAGTTCGAGAGCGAGGAAGGGACATATGTGAGGCTGCGGCCTGTACAAGGACATGTTGCTCCGACCTCTGACGGGGGGGCGCCGAGCTGACTCGTGGAGGCTGCGACGAACATCTGGGTTCAGTCAAAGGTCCTCTTCATTCCAGCTGGGATCTTTCCTCCCATATCTCCAGAGGGCTGTGAGGGCTAAGCTATTCGAGAATGGGCGTTCCCATGGTTTTAAATAGAACTGCGGAACTTAACTTAAGGACGGCAGCTAATTAAGTAAAGCTAGATCAAGTCTACCTAAAACGCACCTACGCACAAGCCAAATGAGACTCCGAGTGTTGCTCTACTATGTATGCAGGCTTTCCACCCAAGAAACTCCCCTGTCTAGTGTAGGTGACGTGACCTGACAAAGAGGCCGAGACTTAGGTAACAGACAATGCGATGTAGGCATGTAAGTGGTGCTTCGCCGGCTGGCTGAGTAGGTGGGTTCTCCTACTACGCCACAATTTGAGTTTTATACGAGCAACGGCTGTCTTGGCCTCGCGCTAAATAGGGAGAACGCTGGAGAGGGAAAGTGAAATAAATGTAGTACTACTAGCCTCATTTTCCTGGCGCAGCTTAAGTTACCGGCATCATATTTTACCTTGCAGCAGCATAACTTAGCCGTCGAGTATTTCGAGAGATGTCCGCGGAGTCAATTGTCTTCGACAACCATGGCGACCTAAAACTTCGCGTGGGCGACGCGGCACAGCCAGATGGATCGACCGTCTTCATGGCATGCTCCCGCGCTCTGGCTAGGGTCTCACCCGTCTTCGACAGGATGCTGTATGGGGATTTCTCAGAAGCCAAGTCTAGTCACCACGGACAAGAATGGATTGTTGACCTACCAGAAGAACAGCCGATACCGATGATAATCTTCTTATCCATCGCACACGCCCAATTCCATCGAGTGCCTCGGGTCCTATCCGCCGACCAGTTATACGACCTCACAGCTCTGACGCACTACTACGATGCCACGCGGGTACTTGGGCCGTGGGTGAATCACTGGGTGGAATGCCTCGAGGATATTGCGAGAGATGCCAACATCCTAGCGCCTAAGATGCTGTGGATATATTGGGAGCTGGGCCGTAAAGAAGCCTTCTTGGACACGGCTCGGCGTTTCGTTATGGAAGCTGATGGACCCATATTCGCTTCTGAGTCTGAGTTAGGTGACCTGCAGATGCCGCCAGATATTATCGGTGCGTGGTGGCGAGGTTAGCGTTTCCCTATGGTGGTATTGCTGACGCAGCCTCAGAACGCATCACGGCAATTCGCACTCAAACGATACAGTCGCTACTCGATGTTTTTCGGGACATGATAAACGATTTGTTGGTCGTCGACGAGAAGCCCCGCTGGTGCCAACACGCGACGTGGTTGGGTCCGCATAGATGCGAGTCCATGATTCTCGGGTCGGTAACATTCTGCCTCTCGCGGGCTGGACTCTGGCCACTGCCCGAAGTGAAAGACGTCACATATAGCTTGGATGGCCTATGTACGAAGTTGAGGACCTTGGTCATTCACGATATCGGCCAGGTGCCTCGAGAGCCTGCAGTCGATCACAGAAAGTGCAACCCCACGCCATTCCTCCTAGGAGAGATGGACAAGATCATGAGGGGGATTCCTGACCCGGTGACAGACTACCACAGGAAGCACCTCGATGAACAGGCCAAGAAGTTTAACTCGAACCCTTGACGGCATGTTCTGAGCAGTGGGGCAATATACTCACCTGTTTGGGTTCATTCCGCTATGTTAACCAGGCCAGTCACCGAGGAAAGACTGAAGACGGAAAACAAAGCATAACTGCAACGGGTGTCCAGCCGCGTTTGCAGCAAGTGATCACTAGCTCAGCATCCAATATGACCGCTTTGAATAGCCTGCGGCATTGACTGCTGGATGACTGCTGCTGAGGGTCAACCCAGCATTCGTGGTCACTCCGCACGCGTACTCTTCAGCGGGCTGGTCATCAGCTCGTCGAGCCCGAGTACCGGCATGACGGATCTCAACATAGTTGAGATGACACTTCTATAATTTTGTGGACTAGCTGATAGGATGCGGAGAAGGACATAGGAACGACCTATGTACAGTCAAAACAACGTCTCTTTCCGTAGAGGAGAAGAGACAGTAAATGGCACCATGGTTCGAGTTTATAAAAACATGTAGATAGATATAGCTGCCTCGTCGTCAACCGTCGAATCACCTGGAACTGAGTTGACATAAACGCGTGCCCGAGGTGGAAAAGGGAAGACGACTCGGTAGAATTGCCACTGCGCAAGAACTTGTATTGTTTCGTGGGAATATCGGTCTTCTGAACCATGTATAATATATCTAGCACTCTATGAAGCGTTAAGTGACGCCGCAGCTCACCACTGGTAGAATTACGCTCAGCGCAGTTAGGGCAGCTGACTAGGCGCGGCTGGTAGGACTCTAAGTGGTCACTACTTCTTTGTTAGGAGCTGGTGCGAGCTATCAGCATGGGGTCCGCCTACTTCAGCTGCTTTCCGTTCTTCTACATCCTCCTCTGGGCGCGGGGCAAGGATTCTCTCCGGTTGTCGAGTATCTTGAAGCCCTTGAATCACTGTGCTAGCTACCAACGGTCTCTCTCGAAGAGCTGTCGAAGGAATACTGTAGTGTAAAGACCTTTGTTTCCGCAGTGGAATATAGAAACATCCTCTGGCATTATTTTGGCATCTGCTCTAGGAGATCCCTGGGTGTCGTAGCAAAGAGTGAATCTGCTTCCCTGACTGTTCATCCAGTAGTTCAATCCACATGAATGATTTCAATATTCCCTTTGTTTCCTCCCACGTCGTCACTTCGCATCTGTCGAGAAGACCCGTCAAGTGCTCCCTTAGCCAAACCTCGTTTGATACGTCAAAGAACGAAACAGCTCCAATCATTAAAAGCCACAGCATCACCTGCGCCGAAACACCATCGACAAGAATAAGACCCATGATGCAATCCTTGTAAGTGACGGGAAGATGCTGGTAAGGTAGTTGGATGTCTTGCCACTGCAGGAAGACATGGTAGCAAAAGGTCAATAGGCCGAGTCGTATAGCTTCGTTGATTGAACCTGCGGCGAAGCCCATGTGGAGCAGACGATACATCACCGCAGTCATCATTTCGTGGATGACGTTTCGGTGGATCAGTCGTCGACTCTGTGTCCCGAGATTGACCAGCAAGCAAAATCTTCTCATTTGTCGCCAAGCTGTCGCAAGATCGTTGTCCAACATGCTTCGGCTCAGTTCAATGCTGTATTGAGAACATAGAGTTTCGTTCGGTACAAATAGCGTCTCAGGGTATTCAATCACTGGTTCTGAGGGCTGACAGAAAAACAGCGGTGTCGAGCCATTCAGGATCGCGATGCTAAGGTCGTATCTATAAAGAGTTAGTATGTGCCAACAGAAGCGTGGCGCTGTCATCACATACCTCAGGATCTCCGTAAGAAACAATTGGCCCTTAAACACGTCTAGACCGCCTCGTAATTCCACCATTTTACGAAGACCCTCCATATGATGTCTTGAAGCCTGAAAATCTCCAACGAAATGCGCTGCGCTGGCCAGTTTCAAGACAACGCTAAGGGTAGAATCCGAGATCTTTGCTTGGTCATCTCCCCCCAAGAGTCTCTCGCGGAGAAGTTTCAGCCCTTGTTGTAAATGCAACATCGCTGTTGCATTTGTGTCGTATTCCTGATGGCGGAAGACCCTGTCAATGAACCCTTCCACTGCGAATGCCGTTATGTGGAGGACAGCGGGGTCTGAGCCGATTGGGTACAGCTCCTTCTTCTCTGCTTCAAAACCAATCGCTGTCATAAGTGGGAACACAACCCTCATTGCGGCTGTTGAGACTGGGCCACGTCAAAAATAAGCCAACCATCAGCGAAGTTTTGGACTACTGACCACTTCTGATGTTCAGGAGTATCGACGGTTCTACCCCGTCAGGGAACCCAAGAAGGGATGGGCCCAGACCGACGGGGCCGGGGACCCGTAGCGCATACGTCCTGATCACTTCGACAAGCTTGAGGGACCCTGCTTGAGTCCGGCTGGCCTTGGTTACCCAGCTGGCAGTTTGTCGGTCCTGTGGAGGATGATCCCCTTTCTGCCTTTTCCGCCTTACGTGGCTTCTGATTAGTCTCCTGGTGGCAGGGTCAACCTTCTCGATGTTCGACGACACAATGAAAGGCATGCTGGCTGATGCACGAGAAGGTTCTCCGTACTCTCCTGATCCGGCCATCTTGCAGTTCTTGCAAGTCTTGGCTCTTCAGGTTGTTTGCCTGACTTGGGCAAGGTTCCGGGAGGAAGCGATTAATAACACAGCTTCAGCCCCGTCGAGCGCAATGTGGGGCATCCGGAGATGCCAAGACGCACCTTGTTTTCCATTTCCGGTATAGCTGCCGTGGCTCCGGCGACAACGATATCCCCGAGGCGTCGGACGTCTTACAAGCTGCTCCAGCGTACATTTACCCTGAATCATCCAGGTTGATCTATAAAAGCAGTGGTTGATTCGATCTCCCACAATTTCGAATCCATGCACTCGACTCCTACTACGCCTACCGCAAAGTCTTCAACCTAATGGCGGCGTCGCGCAAGTCTGTCTTGATCACCGGCTGCTCGGCTGGCGGCATTGGTTCAGGTTTGGCTGAAGTTTTCCAGGAGAAGGGATATCATGTCTTCGCTACTGCACGGAACCCTGCGAAGATTCCTCAAACTCTGTCCAATGCGTCGAACGTCACGGTCCTCACACTCGACGTGTTATCCTTCGAATCAATCGCTGCCGCTGTTGAAAGCGTCAAGAGAGAAACCGGCGGTAAACTCGATGTCCTCGTCAACAATAGCGGCGGGGGTCTCTTCGCACCGGCTCTGGACACTTCGATCGAGGACGGGAAAAAGTTGTTTGACCTCAACTTTTGGGCGCCAATGGCCATAGTCCAAGCTTTCGCTCCTTCTTTGATAAAGGCCAAAGGATGCCTGGTGAACAACACGTCTGCCAATGCAGTCGTTCCTATGCCATTCATGAGTAAGTGGCCGTGTCTTTGCATCTAGAGACGCTCGCTCACAAGTTAGGCATGTACAACGCCTCGAAAGCCGCCCTCGCTACGACCAGCGAGACATGGCGTCTCGAGCTCCAACCTCTTGGAGTGCGGACCATCACTCTTATAACCCTCGCTGTCAAGACCAACGCTTTCGCCGTGGATCGCCCAACCAACATACCTGAGGCTTCATACTACTATAAACTTCGAGACTTCATACATGGCCTGACGGATGGAAGGCTTCAGGCAAATGGCATCACCCCAAGACAGTATGCTGCCAAGGTCGTTCGAGAGATCGAAAAGGGTACGGTTGGAGAAATCTGGGTCGGCGCAGAGTCTTTCATGGCCAGGTGGGCGTGGTGGGCGTCACCACGCTTCGTCCGTGTAGGTCTCAATGACAGCTTGAGTCGAACACAGTAACTGATTCGCTTTGCAGGACATGCTCATCGAAAGCATCATTCCAATTTCCAAAGAGATGGCTAAAGCCTCTCAAAAGAAACAAGTCTAGGGAAGACGGGCTTGAAAATCTATAACCTGGTACTCCCGCGAGAGGGAGGTACATGCGTTGGACGTCCGGCTTCTTTCATGATTGATCCCGTAAATATGAAATTCATAACATGGTAACGTCTTTACTTCGCGGCTACACATCCGCTGTTCTATCCCTTCACTCATGTAGATCGTAAATGAACTGGCTGCATGGCACTCTGGTAAGAAGTGAGACACTTAGATTTCGTTATGATCTCTGTGCCCTGTGTTTTCTGCAGCCTGCTCTGTACACCATATAACGCTTAATAGCAACGTCCATCGAATGCTCTGAGATGGTCTTAAGCGGACGGAACTGATCACGACGCTAGAAGAAATGAACAGGCAGCACAACACGCTCGGTAAGATTCTGGACCAGTACAACAACCCGGCAGCATTTAAGGATGTTCTATCTCAAGACGAACGTCAACCAGGGACTTCATTCTGCCGATGCTCAAATTTGAGTTTGCCTTACAAAGGAATAATGAGTGTTGTCAGACGTGGTCGCGAGCAAACAAATTCCCCGACGGTTAAGCTGGAAGAAGCGGTCCCTGGACCGCCCGAACTTATTACGTATTTGTAGTAACACATCATAGTTCAACGTCACCCCAAGGGAGAAACAGCTCAGAGGTACCCCGTTCTAGGTGATCTTGTCAATGTTTGTCAATGTTGTGGAGTGCTTTCGCTCGGAGAGCCCGTCTCGGGCACGCATGACCTCTAGTTGGACGCAACCACGACGATGTAACAGTTGCAGTCACCTCAATATTATGGATAGAACAGGTTCGTTCTAGGTCTAGTCTCTAGTTTAGTTGAAAGCGAAGAGATTTCATGTCTCCATGGAGTGTCCAGTTTCCACAGAATCGTTTGAGGGCAAGGGATATTAGGTGTTGGCGCATGGGCGTGACTTACGGGGGGTTAAATCGTACTGCATTCGCCGCAAAAGAAAACAGAAAGGGGTTCCTTCCCTTTACCTTTTGTATTTTAGCCGCCCGGCCCGCTGCTGTGCGGCGTGAACGGCCCGAACGCAACGGTGTAGAGTTTTCCCATTAGACTATTGAATCCTTCCGCAACCCAAGAGCCTCATCTGGCTAGTCGCAGCCTGATCCGAATCCAACTTTAAGATATTAGGTGATTTGAAAAAGGAGATGGACCTAGGAAATCGGAATATTATCTCTCAGTTTGCCCTGACACAGGCTTAACCTGTTAGGTGCAGGCAGCCAGCGTCCTCTCGGCATCCCTCCATGCAATTCTGACTCCGGTTAGTCGCTAGTATGCTAGTATTTCCTAATGAGCATTTTGCCCCTGCGAAGCGGCAAAGCCCTGCTAGATTCCTACTAAACCTTATCCGCCCTTGCATTAGGGATGTTGCTCCGATATTCACCCAGCTCCTTAGATTCCTCTGTGCAGGCATGCGTGGGCGTCACGGGAGATCTGACACCTTTGCCACCTCCGGACACATTAATGGCGAGACCAACAGGGTCTTTCAAGATCGATCATTTCAATCTCTCAGAAACTCAGACTTAACGTTGCGAAGTGCTGGCACAGGCATCGTTACCTTCGGTCTTGCCGGGACAGGAAGGACTCAACTCCAGTTGCACGACTATTCGCTCCCACCGACGATGTTGTGCCCCATCCTAAAAGTTTTAACAGTCCACTTTGGGCGAGTATGATGAGCTTTTGGTCTGTATTGGCGCAGGGTACATGATGGTCGAGAAAGATAAATATGCTCTGGGTACCTGCGTCACGGAGTGGAATTGTCCGGTCAGCATTATCCTCGCCCAAGATCTCATATGACACTGCATCTCAGCATCTCCTACCATCAAAGACATCATGGTCGGTGCAACCGCCTCATTAACACTTCTCACCATTGCCGCGGCCGCTCTCGCTGCCCCCAAGGGCGTAGAACAAAGGGATTACGTTGAGCCCACCATCAGCTCCGACCTTGGTAAGGCTATCGGTGGCGCCATCGATATAGCTGACGGCGCTCCTGTCCCTACCGCGACACCCACCGGGGTCTGGCACGGCGCACTGGCTCCGCAGTATGTGACTATCTCCATTGTCAACAAACGGAATGTGCCCATCAGCACCTCCCATGCCGTCAACTACGGCGCTCCGACCCCTATTTACGGCGACAACGGCCCTGGAACCATCGCCGTTGGTGCCACTGCCTCTTTTGCCGTGCCGACGGGCTGGGCCGGCAACGTAGCCATCATCGACGCCGTGACGCAAGACGGAAGGTACTCTCTCCCAGAGAACGGTGACAACTCCTTGATCGAGGGTTCTTTCGTTGTACCTTCGGGCTATAGCGAGGCTTATGCCGACATCGATGTCTCCTACGTGTACGGTTTATCAGATCCCCTTCTGACTGCTCCAGGCTAACAATAGCTCTAGTAACGGCTTTAGCGGCGCAATCACCTGCTCCTGCAACGGAGCAGTTGTCACTGGCTGTAACGCCTGGCTGTGGGACCTCAATCCCTGTCCCAACGACAACGGCGTAGGCGCTTGCGCGAACCCCCTGCGTCCGAGTCTGACGGCTACCGCCCCGACGGCATTTTTCGCCCCCTGTGCTGGTGCCGCCTACACCTTTCCCAATGACCACGCTGCCAACAGCTGGGGCGCCTGTCAAAGCGGCCAGATCAGCTGCTGCGTCGGTCAGAACTGTCCGCGGAATCCCAGGCAGCCGTATCAGGGCTAGTGGGCTTGTCCTCTTGGAATAAAGCGTGCAAAAGCTCGTCGAAGGACAGTGTTTCGGTTTCTTGTCAACTTCTTTACATATCTTCTTATATATGTTATTTAGGCTATGCTCAGGTCATCATACTAAACCTCCCCTGATAAAATCTATTTGCGTACTGGCAGCTCATGGTAGTGCACTGCAGCCAATGTTCTATTGCTGTTCAAGCAAGGAAGCGTTAGGGTGTAGCAGTCCTGGCGAGTGGATGGTGTTCAAGCTTTCTGAACGGTGGGTACTTCTCCGACCGGGTCAACAACCCTTGGCGTACCCTAATGACGATGAGTATATTTGACGTTAGAGTCGTAGCTGAGGTTCCACAATTCGCTTCGTACTTAATGGGTCGTTGCTTAGCTGCACGTCTGCTTTGCCCATGGATGACACATGCAAGGAAGAGCAATAGAGCAAGCACAAGTGTCCGCATCCCATGTCCTGTTGTATCACCCATGCTTGTCAAGCATCCAGCCCCTCACGATGTCACGGTTTGCGGTGAATATAAGAGCCGAAAGACGTGTCAGGTGAGACGGGATGTTTGCTCGTTATGAAAACAGCGCCATGTTGTACTGGAAGAGCAAGCCAACAACACCTCGGAATGGTAGGAGAACCCATCGCTATGTTCCCGAACAAGATGACATCCATCAGCGCCCGGTGATACAACACGGGTCGAAGCAGACGGCCAAGGAAAGGAGAAGAAGACAAGAAAAGAAAATTCACGCTAGTATGACAGCCCCAGCACCATCCATGCCACCGTTGAAAGTGTTTCTGACCCTTTGCCCGCTATGCAAGACCTCAATCCTTGGTGATGTATAGAAACACCACCGGCTTCTCACCCGGCAAGCCAGTGCGGGTCTCATCCCAGCCCAACTCCTCGACCCTCTTCTTCATGTTATCCTTATCGTCGGCGCCGAATGACAGCCCCTTGTACCAACGGCCGTTCCCGCCCTGGTAGCACTCGACGAGCCGGTTCTTCTTCGGGTTCGGGTTGTTCGCGCCGAAGCCCTTGAGCAGCTGGCCCAGGGTCACGCTGGTCGGTACGTGCGCGGCGTGGAACGGCACGTTGAAACCCGCGGGGAGCCGCCACGGAGGCGTGGTGCCTGACTTGAGCACATGAATCTTGGTATGCGCGCCGGGGAAGAAGTAGTTGTAGCCCGGCTCGCAGCCCACGCCGCCCGTGCTGTTGGACATGTTGGCGGCGGGCATCGCTGGGTCGGTCAGGGGCTCGGGGCTCGGGTGCTGTCCCGTGTTGGCGAACGCGGCGACAGGGTTGTTGCCGGCAGTCCAGTAGGCGCCAGCGTAGATCGCTTGCGGGTAGTAGTACGGAGGGTAGCCACCGAACCCGGGATAAGGATAGTACGCGTAATTGTACTGGCCCGGGATGCCATAGGCCCGCGGCCCAAGGGGGGGTTGACCTCCCTCATCGAGTCCGTACTTCGGGTTGCGACCAGTGCCGACGAACGCCATACTTCCGCTAGAGACCAGGGGAAGATACAAGTAAAGTATGCCAATAAAACTAGTTCGTTGTGCAGGAGCGCCGGCAGGCTGTAGCGAACTTTAGTAGTGCCGATTCGGTATGATTATCCAGCCGTAGATGGGATGCCAGTAAGTGCCCCAGGAGCTGTGTGAACCGGGAATCTCGATTGCTGGGGTCGGCAAGACGCTGGTGTCCGGCTGGGTCTGTGGTGGCACGGCGAAGACCTGCCGAATAGGAGGAGACACGGGCGGGGCCGACAAGGTCTGCTGAGAAGCCTGGATCCGTCCGAGGGGCACCCTGGTTGGTGTGATATCACGAACTTGACCGTCAGAGATTGAGTACGTGCGGTCTCCTACCCGGTAGTTGTCGATGTTGAAGCCAGTAAGGTCTTCTCCCGGGTCTGGTAGGCGTCCTAGTAGGTTGGTGTTAGACGTGAATTGCATTGTAAAGGACCCGGAGAGAAGAGCAGTCAAAACATGGAGAGATTTATATACTCTCCCCACAGGGGAGAGTAAAAATCCATGAATCTCCCTTCGTCTTGAAACGATAGACTTACCAGTCAGAGCAAACCTCGGAGGTGGCGGACCTGAGTCAAACACGCGGTCAACCTGATTCCAACCCCTAGTGTCGTGATGTCTTAGGAAGATCTCGGTGTGCCAAAGCTCAACCCCTTCTGCGTCGTAGAATCCAGCAACTATAAGCCAGGCCCAGAAGCGTCTGCGGGGATCCACATACAAGTACTGGCCGATGGCAAGCTTCGTGGCAGGATATGGCAGGGCAAAAGTCCTGTGCTGGAGAGGCAAGCTACTACTCGAGGAAGCCAGTTTAAGGTCGTCCAGAAAACTAGCGTCTGCAAAACTAGGGCTCAGGGATCGTGAGTCAGGAATGATTGCCGCTTGCTGGGAGTTATAGCAGAAAGTTTTTGGCGGTAAGAATCAAAGACACAAAGGAGGAGGAAACGATGGTGGTGCGCTGGCTCCCAAAGGAAGGGAAAGGTCAAAGTGGCCAGCTCCGCCAGTTATATAACCGTGATGAGCAGCGGTGAATAGGATGAACGACGATTTGAAGGACGAGGACCATGACCAGACAATGACTGTGCTGTCATCACACACCATGATGGCCACCAAGAGGCTGATTCGTGCGTTCATCCGAGACCTCAAATCACATCTTGAAGTACCTACCTGTGTACCAAGTAGGTGTCCCAAAAGAAGACACGGCCAGGTACTAAGTTGGGTGAATGCCTAGATAGGTACTGTTTGTCGTTTATGCAGAGTCAGCATTACCCAACTCGACTGGTGTTACGATTCTCGAGGACTTTGCTCACAAGGGTCCATGATGGATGCGCCAAATCACCTTGGTGGCCATGTTCAACCACAACATATCTGCCCGGCGACTGAGCGTCAAGAGGAGACATTCTTTTCTCAGTGACCTGGACTTCCGCCAGCTGGAGTGTGCGTTTTTTATCTCACGTAGGAGTGCAGATATGTTGCCTTTGGCATCCATGATTGGAACTCAGTCTCTTGTTGGTTGCGTGTGAATTCTCAGCCTGGTGTCTTTGTTTGATTACTCCTTCCAATGGGCGGGCCAGCCGCAGATCTGAAGACATATGTCTTGCTCGTCAGAGATTCACTAGTGTCTCTGTGATAGACCAACTTCAACTGCTTGGCGACGGCAGTGACTAGTCGATGTTCCTCATCGTACTTCTGTGAAGGAGCCTCTTATAGGTAAATGTCGGTTGTGAGTTAGGAGACGGGAATGCAGCACAATTCTGGCCAGTCTCTGCTGCAGCCTGAAGTCCAAAGCGAACGATATTTAATTAGTATAGAAATCCTTCCAAGCCTTGGAATCCACTCGGAGAGCTAGAACAGCTGGAGACTACCTGGTTCTTTTGGCCTTCTGCCCACGGTTTACGCTTGCAATGCAAGGAACCGCAGTGTTCTTGTCTCCAGTCTAACACTCGCGATTACATAATGGCCGCAAGCCATGTAAGACCTTTACACGGTACGCTCAAGCGATACAAGGAAAGTGCGGCCGACTTCCAACGTTGTTGCTGCTGGTATCACCAAAAGTATTGCAGTCCGTCACGGAGGGCTTCCATGATAGGGGTTTATAAATGCGTACCTGCCTTGTATCTTACCTAAGCAGCTCTGAAGACGGTGGGACGCGCGTGCTGTGGCGTCTGCATTAATCAAAGTCGATGCGCTATTGTGACGCGCCACGATTGTGAGCCACGCACGGGGTGACAACCAACCCCACTAAGTATGATCCGGGGAAGGGACAGCCGATCAGTAGAGCTTCGTCACCGACGACAACAAACAGCACGACGACCAAGACGGCGATTAACATCTTCAAACGCCCTGTTTCTACACCCGCTTCCACCTCTGGGTCACCGTGAATCAAATTTGCCACTGCAAGCAAACAATTGTCGATCGTGGACGACATCATCGAGGCGGGACGGTTCCCAAATGAGCGAGCGGTAACGCCGGGTCGCCGCTCGATCTGCGCCCATCATGTGAGTAGCATTTTCTTCTCAATGTTCCCGTTCCTTCAATGATTCCTAGTCTATTTAAAGACCACGGATCAGAAAGCTTGCCTGACGTTGCGACCTTAGGATCGACGCCTCCCTCCGTCTCCGCCGCGCCATCATCGCCAATGACGTCCTCCTCGTCCAGCGCATCCTCAAGTCTCACCCGGCCCTCCTGCACAACCCCGACGCCTCGCCCGCCGGCCTATCTAATTCGAGCCTTCACCTCGCGGCTTCCCTTGGCCACCTGTCTGTAGTGCGCTTGCTTGTCTCGCTCGGCCATGAGGAGCCCTCCGCCGCTCTCAACGAGAACCACCAGACCGCACTGATGCTCGCCGCAGCCGCCGGCCACACCGAGGTCGTCCACTTTCTCTGCGAGAACTGTGACCCTTCTGTCATTCTACGCCGGGACCTGCGCGGCCGTGACGCCGTCATGGAGGCCAGCTTGGGTGGCCACGACACCGTGCTGCAGATCCTGCTGACCTACGCGCCTGGCGGGGCCCAGGCAGCTGTGCAGAGGGCCGACCACGAGGGGAACACAGCGCTGCACTTCGCGAGTAGCAATGGCCATCTGTTGGTGCTGCGCACCCTCCTGGCCGCTGGCGCGGACGCCGAGCGCAGGAACGTCTGGAGCTGGACTGCCATGGCCTACAGCGCGACCGTCCAAGCCGAGGTATACCTCAAGGGCTTGGTGGCGGAGGTCGAGAGGCGGAAGCAGCTGCAGGGCGAGCAGGAGAAGGCGAAGAAGAGTGGCTTGCGGCTCGTCGAGAAGGAGATAGACACGGCTGATTAAAGATCATTCGGCGCAGGCGATCAACGAGCGCGCGACATAGGTCTGGCAAAGTTACATGGTGCGCCCGACACCCTGTATGGGAGCCTATCGACGAGAAAGGAAACAGTCTCGATTGATATCGGCACTAGGCACAGTAGGCTACGGAAGTGACTCGCTAAAGCTTTTGCCTACTGCATATGCAGAGGATTGGTGGCAGTCCAGGATAGAAGGAAGGGCACAGGTCCAACGGCTGGTCTCGGGAGTAATGGTTTTCACAGAATCACGACAGGAGCAGGCACATCTCCGGATACGAATAACGAAGCAATGACAATCCTGACATTTTCAGGTATCTTCCTCGCAGAGTGCGCGTTCTCCCCCACACTGCCTGCCCCCAAGGTCACTTCTCTCGATGATCATGAACCCGGGGCATGGAAACCTGTTTACTGATCCTTAGCGACTCGGTTCAGGACGACGGTGGATGCCCTCGTATCCCCACATCTAGCGAAAGTTACTTTTGCCCTAAGCTTGAGCTGAAATGACGTCCCAGTTACCTATTCCGGCCGATATGGGCCTCCGCATCGCGACGGATCGACCCACCCGGGATTCTGAGCTACGCAGTTTCCGGCCGGTCAGTTCAACGTCCTCCTCCCACTACGCTTAGGCTCAGGCTCAGACGACCGAGGTGCTCTTCTTCGATTGCCCAATGCTATCGCTCTTCCTGGGCATGCCGTCCGACCGGATTTCGGTCTGCCCAACTGAGACCACCTCGGCGCCACAGCGGGCGGCGGCAGTGGCGCCGTGGGCTTCAGTCTAGCTCCCAGCTCAAGTGAGCTGCGAGAATCCCTGCCACGGAATAACAGTTACCCTAGCCCTTGACTTTGGGGTACGGCATGTATTCAAGATGGAAGAGAAAGCGCAGCGGATTAAGCACTTCCACACTTCACGACACAAGCAATGAAGGTCATGAATGCTGTACGACAGGGTGATGTGAATTCCTTTTTTTTATTAGATATTGGATATTACTCCCAATGCCCCTCCCATGCCCTGCAGAAAAAACCATTACATCCCCTCAAACTTTATTCCGAGAAACCTAATGGGTGCCGACCCCGTATATGTAATGGTGCAACCGCTTGATGCGAGAAGTCGAAAGAGATAGTGCCAATCCTCGCTTCCAGTGGAGGCAAAGAGGCGGTTGAATTTTCCCCAACCTGAATCTGCCACGCTCGACCAGTAGGAGCTAAAGGAAGCTCCCATGGCTGGCGGACACCCTTCTCAGGGTGAACCACTTTACGGCAGGAGGGTGGTCTGGCCGATAACCCACGACTCGAAGACGGCAGAGCAGCACTCGCTGGCAGGGGTCTCACCAGGGAAGTAGATCCCAGCCGGGAGAGTGAGGGTGGCCTCAGCAGGAGGAAGGCTGGTGACGATGCCACCGTTGACGCACTCGGAAGCTGGATTAACTGTTAGCTGATGCTCGCTTGCTTACGATCTGCATTGGGCATGAAGACTTACCGGGAATGGCAATGAGGGTGACACCAACAGAGCCAGCGGGGACGTCAGCGGGACCATCGAAGGTGGCGTACACCTGGCCAGTGAGGTCCTGGACGAAGCCTGCAGCACCGCCAACGAAGGCAGGGTTAACCCACTCGACGACATCGCCAGTGAGGCCCCAGACGGTGCTGATGATGCCGACAGTGGCGCTGACGGCGATACGCTCGTAGGGGACGGTGCCGTCGGTGGAGACGACCTCACCGCCGGACACGAGCTGGCCGGCGACGATGGTGAACTGGGTGGCGAGCGAGCAGTCGGTGGGATTGACGGGGCCGGCGCCGCCGACGAAGCCGCCGTTGGTCTGGCGCTTGCCGACGAGGCCACGGGCGCGGACGGCATCACCGCCGTTGCGCTGGACGCCCAGGATGAAGGGCGTGGGCACGTCGGTGACCGCGGGCAGCGGCACGCCGGTGCTGGAGGAGGAGCTGGCGGAGCTCGTGGTCAGGGTGGCGCCCGGGCTGGTGCTGCTCGTGATGGTGGTCGGGGTCGTGCTGCTCGTGGTGCTGTTCAGGAGAGAAGAGCTGGACGAGGACACCGAGCTGGAGCTGGAGCTCGACGTCGCGGACGAGGTGGTGCTCGACGAGGTGTTGAAGAAGTTGGAGAAGGAGTAGGTCGGGAACGCCGAGGAGCTGGAGCTCTGGGCGGAAGCGACGCCAGCGAGGACGGCGGCCACGAGGGCGGCGCCGGATGCCTTGGGGAACATCATGTTGGGCGGGGCTAAGTCGGTATTACTGACTTTGGGAGGGGATTGTTGTTGAAGAGGACGGGCGAACAAGCTGTTGCTCTCCGAGAGTCGAAATTCACACAACGAGGTAACGAACGACGAAACGATGGTTTGCTGAGAGCTACTGCTGCAGACGATCAACTCGAGAGCTGGACAGAGGAGAAGGAGGGCGAGTTGGGGTTATTTAATCCAGGCAACGCCCGCAAGTGATCGACCGAGAATCAGTCAGGAACAGCCGATCGCGTCGAGCGTCGAGCGAGACTCCACGCTCCGTGTGGAAACAAAAACGATCGCGGGTCTCCAGGGCAAGGCCATTGGAATGCATGGAATGTCGCCGGTTGTGGCCCCTCGGGGAGGCGTCCTCGCGGCGCTCGCCCACCCGTTTGCGGCATACTGCCACTCCCGCCAGGCGAAACAAGGATACGGAGTGAACGTGCGGTCGAAGCATAAACGCGACTAGCAACGTGTCGGCCAAAGTATAAACGCGCCCAGGGCGTCCTTGTGCCTGGCACTGCCCGCAGTCGCCGCTGTCTCTGGCTGGAATGGCGCCGCCGATCTTCACACCGGGCTGACTCGGGGGTTGCGCTGGAGGAGTGGCTTGTGGAATGTGCGCTTGATCGAGTTGAGACAAGAGCCTCATGAACTTGGGCGCCGGTCGCAACGGCCCGGAATGTGCTGGGACGGATATAGAAAGGGATCGCCTTAATTGACTCGCCTGCTCCCGTATGTGCACCCGCTCCCTGTGTCCCGAAGCGGCTAGTGTCTCAGTAGGCTGCTGCTCGCACCAGCAGTTTGAAGAGACCAGCAATTAACCGCTTGTCTTATTCCGGTATGACCACTGTGAGTTTATGGGAAGGGAGAGCGTTGGCCTACGAAGCAGCCTGACTCGTGCACGAATGTATGCAATCTCACACCATCTCACTACAACAACACCTCAAGAACGGCAGAGACATAGTATTGTCTCGTTCTCATGGTGATTCCCGCAACCCCATGAAACCCATGAAACCCATGATGGCTCTCTTCGCTAGGTTTGACGCAACAGAAGATGGCCTCAATGGACACAGGCGCTCCCAGAGTATCACTCTCGTCAGTCGTTGGACCTGTCTGTGTACGCTGAATGCTCAAGAGGCGGATCCTTGAGTCCTACACTACTAGCACGACAGACGACCTGAGGCAGTTCTGCGCTGGGATCAAACACGAAGATTAGTGCTTGAGTTGAGCTGTCCTACCTTACTGCTTCCGTCTGGCCAACTTGTGCATCTTCTGCCTGGTAATTGGTTGATCGGAACATCGACTGCAGTGTACGATCTGTATTCCTTTCTCTGTACCTCAATGAGCCGAGCTCGACCGCGGTCAGCTCATTTGCAGCTCCAGTCCGGCATGCGCTATTGCAGGTGTATGACGCATGGTGTCTCTCCCTCTGCCCTGCTCCGGGTAATTATCCCCATTCTCCTTCTCTTTGTTTTCATCCGCCAAGTGGCACCCGAATCTCGTAAAACAGGTCTCGGGCAAGTCGAACAATTCCATACATGACGGATCCGGCATGCTCTGATGCCCATGTCCTCCGCTAGAACAGCGCTACTGTCAGCGTGATGGAGCAGTGACGACCCGTCTTCCCGTCGCCATTGGCTGTTTTGGCGCTTTAAGGTTCGGACTTTATTCCTCTAGAGCACGTCTTCAACGGATACAGCTTCCGCCGCTGGCCCCCCAAGCATCTCCTTCGTCTGCGGGGCGGCCTTGTTTAGCCACTGCTCAGAGAGGCCGGCGTCGACTCGGCGCAGGTGCACGTAAGGGCCGCGCCCGTGGGCTCATTCCTCACGCCAAGACTCACGAAGGCACAACAGTGCTTTTGGTTCAACGGCGCCGAAGCTTTCGCCGTTGTTGTTTCTTGCTATAGCTCCTTTTCTGTAGCGAGAAGCATTGGATGAGGACCTAGGCCATGGGCAGTGAGTGGGTCGGGGCGATGGGTGATTTTGCAGAGCAATAAGAAGGGTGGTCTCCCCTCTTGAGCACGAAATCCAAGATCTGTGGGCTAGAGGTGTTTCAATGGCACCATGTCTTGAGGTGGTATTCTACGCCAGTTTGGGCTAGAACCGTGTTAAGGCTGAGATGGGATTCCCAAATTCCTCTCTCCCCTCTTGCATTTGACGCTCTAGAACGCGGTCGCATCTTCGCTGTCCCGTAACACTGCCTTCTCTCTTGAGGATCCGGTCGCCGCTTAATTGAGCGGCGGTAGTTTTCATCTTTCTCTCCCAGCGATAGCAGCCCATTAGCGATGCCGTCCCTAACGACGAGCTGAGAATCGGTTGCTTACGTTTGCCGCTCCAGAATCGCTTGCCAACAGTCGCTCAAGGATATTGAGAAGATTATCTTAAGCAAGCAATCCCGTAGCAGCTTTCACGGCCACCGGAGCGACCGATGTCCGTGTCCCGTCGGATTTGCGTGTCGAAGGATTTAGCGTAAAGTTCGCGTTCTCGATATGCTCGGCGGATAAAAGTCTCGGATTCGTAATCAGCACAGCATCTTTCCCTTCAAGTCATCCTGATTCCAACAGGAATCGTCGCCATGAAACTCATCGTAGCCGGTGCCACGGGATTCGTAGCGAGCGAGGTGATCCGCCAGAGCCTGCGACGTCCAGAGATCACATCAGTCGTTGCTCTGGCCCGTAAACCCGTCCCACCGCCGCCCCACGCCGAGTCCGCCGAGGAGACGAGCAAGCTGAAAAGTGTGGTCGTGGAGGACTACGGCGAGTATCCTGACGATGTAAAAAAGGAGTTTGCCGGAGCTGACGCGTGCATATGGTCCGCTTCTGATTAACGCCCTTTCTCGTTCGCATCGGCACTGACACACATCCTAGGACCGTCGCAATCACGCCGAGCAGGTCCAGCGGAATGGATTGGGACTATGTCAAACGCATCTGCCAGGACTGTACGCTGGTCGGCCTGAAGGCCATTCGTGATTCCGGCCCATACAAGCCCTTCCGCTTCGTTTATATGAGTGGCGCACTGGCGGAGCGAGACCAGACAAAGACGCCGCGGTTCAAGCCGGAGTACAGTCTCATGCGGGTGGGTGACCGGACTACATATCTAGAGCTCGTGGTCCAATCTGTGGCCCAGATAGAGTGGCTGACTTTTTTTGCAGGGTGAAACGGAGACTCAAGTTCTCGCGTTTGCCTCGGAACACCAAGAGGATATTGAGGCGTCCATCGTGAGGCCGGGGCTCATAACGGCGCCGGGGGAGATCAAGCGAAACTTGATGGCCTTTGCGGTCAAGACGATTATCTCCGCGCCGACAATAAGTGTTGCAGAGGTCGCTGCTGCAATGCTTGACCAAGCCGTCTCCGGAATCGAGAAGGATACGTTGGACAATGGAGACTTGGTCCGCATTGGGCAGCGTGCCCTTGCCGAGCCGTGATGACTCGGGCCGGACCGCGCCCCGCCTGTCTAGGTAGGTGGTGGGAACCGGGCCAGGACCCACTCTTCCGGAGCACGGCCGGTGCCGGGTTGGAGGCGTCGCGGTTAGTCAAGACGGGAACGTCCGACATAGCTACCTACGTACCCTGATGGACGATCGGATAGATGATAGATTGACGCCTGAAGCGTGCACTATGCTCTCTATTCATCGCTCTGACGCTCTGACGGTCCGTACGTGTCGAGCGAGCGGGCAATTAGCGTAGCCACGCCGTAAGCTTGATGCAGGCTTGACACATCTGTCTGTCCGCGAAATGTAAGCTCGCCAGTCATTGGCACTATTTTATTTAAAGATTCTGTAACCATGGATGTTGACTATCATGCCAGAATGTTCTATCCGGTGATTGGCTACCCAAGGTGTCCACGATGGCTATGCGGGAGGCCTACCAACTCGACTGCATAATACTTGGATCAACCGAACTCTATCATTTGGCAGGAAAAGCTTCATCTCAGAAACATACCTACTCACATAAATTATGGTACTCCCAAACTTTCGTCGTGATCGCGGCCTCGGAAGGTTGTCTTTATTTTCCATATGCTTCTCTCTTCCCAGGGATCGTGCATTTGACCTCCTACCTAACCCTGACCTCCGTAAGCTTCTTTCGCTACCAGGTATCACATACAAGCAATCATGGCAACTACCACATTCACTCATAATACGGTCCTGCTCCTACGATTTGGCTTTCTTATCGACGTCAAACGTTGTAAAGCGCCGAACTGCCGCAACTGTGGCAAGCCTACGTCGCTCTACATGACTCATTCCGACAACCCGAACGGGAACGGCAGACGACCGTACTACGCTTGTTCTACCTGCGAGTATGGAAAGGCCTTTAGTACCTGGGCAGATGCTGTAGGCGTGGAGCCTAGTAACCCACGATGCGAGTGCGGGCGATTGAGCCGGCGGAATACCGTTGGAGTGTACAACTTGAAACCAAATAGGAGCTTCTGGGTTTGCGCAGTTGGAGGATGCGACTTCTATCGCGAGGGGAAATAGCCAAATCTTGGCTCTGGTATTGATGCTCAGGAGGCGGTAATTGCTCGAGCTTGCAGGAGCGACCATATCGAGGCTTGACCTGCCTCTTGTTCTGCTCGTGCTGAGCCGTGAAGCTGGGCTGCTTGTGTTTCAAGATAAGATTGTAGCTGGATAATGTCGTGTTTAATTCACCCCGTCTCAGTCTACTTGACATGGCTATATCCGGACAAATCGCTGTGCTCAGTAACGTTGAATCGGCTTTGTGCCTTCCGCTTGATGTCTTTGTATTTGTCCAGGTCAAAAGCTGCTTGTGAATCAAGACTAAACAACGAGTCCTTTGAGGCTGGATCTGCGGCTACAAGTCATTGTTGGTAAACAATGCCTTTGACTTTGTTGTCTGTGGAATCCCATTGTTCAACGTTGAACGGGCTATAAGATCTATAACTAAGGGCTCGCTGATGAATCCATATTGAGGCTCTTATCGAATCTTTCCTCCTGCTCTAGCTAAGGTGCACATCTCCACTTTCGAGTCTTCTATCTCCCCATCCCCTCAATCTTGATTCGGAGCCTGTTGCTGCGAGGGCGTTCATTCCTCTGCCTCATTCTTGCATGGTCATTGAATGCCATCATTGAAGCGGCGGGCCTCATCTGTGCTTCTAACGGCGACGAAGAAGAGGCGTACTACGAAGCGAGAACAGAGAAAGAACTATTCCATCATGGCTACACTTCCTGTCGAGCTGCGTCTCAAAATCTACCACCACACCTGGGAGTCCCGATTTGTCAGCCTCCGTTGGCGCCATGAGAGCGGCCCAGGCACTCCCCTGAACTTCTACTCCAGCACCCCTCCTCCCATCACACTCCGCCTCAACCACGAGGCCCGCGAGGAGACCATGAGGCACTACTACATCATGTTCGGTACCTCCGCCCTGACCTGCCGCGTCTGGTTCAACCCCTCCCTCGACGTCGCCCACCTATCCGACCAGCGCTGCGACTGCGCCGCGCGCACCTCCTGCGCGCCCCTCGGCTTCCCATGGAACCGCGGCCTCCACGCCGTACAGCACCTCTCCCTCGGGAAGCACTACTCCGGCCCCGGCGCCCGCTACCTCTACAACGACCTGCTGTGGGGACTCCGCGCCCTGGACCTGACCATCCCGGTCATCGCGCTGCGGTCCGTCTCCTTCTGGGACCTGTGGGACAAGGCCCCCGCCCCGGTGCAGTACCGCATCGTGCGCGTCGGCCAGCGGGCCGAGCGCACACGCCTGGTGGGCCGCGTGTACGAGCCGCACGACGACGACTCCGACGAGGTCACGACGTACCTCTGCTCGCTGCAGAGCGGGCGGGTCCCACTGATACTGGACGGGGCCGTGCTCTTCGGCACGGAGAGCGGGAGGCTTCCACTGTACCCGGACTGGGTGGCGCTGGTGGTCGCGGAGCATGGTGTCACGGAGCACGCCGTGTCCTGCCTGGCTGGGTGGCACAACTTCGTGAGCACCACCTGGCCCGGAGAGCACGACGACGCGTTCGGCGGGCTGGAGTGGAACAGGGCGCGGAGGCTGAAGATTCTGACCCTGGGCCTGGAGGACTGCAACCTAACCAAGATGATCGCTTGCCAGGGCGTGTGCTTCGATGAGTACCCGGCGGGGTTCCCGGCGGAGGTGATGCCGCGGGTGGCTGGGCTCAGGGTGACGGAGTACGTGCGAGAGACAATCGGCGGGGCGGACCTCCGGCGGGACCTGGAGGCGGAATTGCTGGACCAGATAACCATCATGCCTACGACCACGGAGGACGCGATGCCGGAACTGTTGCAGCTAATATCAATCCCGCCGCCGCCTCCGGCTATCCCTCAGGGACAGGGACAGGGAGACGAGAGTCCGGAGGAAGAAGAGGTGAGTGAAAGCCAGGAAGAAGAGGTAAGTGAGAGCGACAAGGACGAGGACGATGACGATGACAACGACGACGACCCTGATTGGGTTGGATCTGATGATGATGGAATAGATACCATCTAACCTGTTGTCGGGGAAGGTTTGCTCAGCCAACTCACTAGGTAAGTGTGGTCCTCTAGGAGCACCTACTCTCCTTATTGTTCTTGAATGGGACTCGAGTGGCGTTTGTCATTGATATCGTCGAGTAGCCCGTATGAACACATTGGATGCAGGTAATGAATTCCTACTAATAAGTGCACTTCGTAAACGCGTGACTGAACGCACCCACAATTCCTCCGGGTATCAAAATGTTTCCTCCGTATCGCCCTCTAAGAACCGTATCTCTTCTACATCGCCCCCATCCATTCCATCCCCATCACCCCCACCGCCACCCCCAGCCCGAGCCCGGCGCCTGCGATTGCCGTACACCTCGCCGCAGCGGCTCCGTCCGTACTAGAGCTGGAGCGCACGCTGGTGGTCTTCGCCGCTGCTCCCCCGCCCGACGTCGACACAGTACAGCTCACCGTGCACGGCAGCTCGCTGATGAAGGGCGTCGCGGCAGCCGAGCCGGTCTGCGTCGACCCCACCGGCGTGAACACGGGCGCCTGATCGCTCGCCGTGAAGTTGGGCTGGACATTGTCGTCGTCGGGGCTCAGCACGTTGTCGATCATCTGCACGACGCCGTTGGCAACCAGGATGTCCGTCTGGATGATCTTGGCCGAGTTGACGAAGATGTCGTTGTTGAACCGCCGCACGTGGATTCTCTCTCCGGATATCGACGTGCTGAAGGTCGAGTTGGCTGTCATCTGCTCCGACTGCACGACCTGCCCCGGCAGCATGTGGTAGCGTAGCACGCGCGACAGCTGGTCCTTGCTCATGGCCGCGAAGGTGCCCGCCAACTGCTGGAAGGCGGCGTTGCGCGGGATGATGAGCGTGATGTTCGACGCGGCGGTGAACTCATCGACCAGGTCCGCTGCATACAGCGCGCCCAGGAAGGATGCAAGGTCGGTGTAGGCGTCCCGAGCGGTGACCTCAAGTGAAGCGGGCACGACCATCACGGAGTCGATGACCTGGATGAGGCCACCGTCGAATGCGATGTCGCCCTGAAGCACAGTCGCCCGCGATGCCAGCCCGGAAGTGAAGACGACGACGTTGCCGGGCTGGTGGGTGATGATGACGTTCTGGCCGCCGGTGACGTTGGCCTGTGAAGGGTCGTCTAGCAGCGTGTGTGCGAAGACCCATTTTCCGAGTGGTATCAAGGAGAGGGCTACCTCGCCGCTTAGAATGTGGTACTGCAGCAGTGGTGTCACCACGCTGGTATTCTTCGCGTTCCAGCCCTGCAGCTTAGCGAAGGCGCCGTCACTTGGAGCGATGATCTGGTGCAACTTTGTCAGTTTTTGCAGATGATGGCGCTCCTGCAGCAGGGAATCTGTAACTCCGTGCACTGCAGTGCGACACGCCCACGGCGTCATAACTCCAGGGTACTCACCGTGACTTGATCCGGAAGATTGCCGAAGATGTCAGAGCGGTCCTAGCCCGAGGCGTCAGCTAGACTGCAGGATAGACTGGTCGGATAGTAGAAAGAGATCTTCGTCATGAGCATACTTTCACCAGGCTCCGGAAGGTGGTCAAATTTGCCTGCTCTGAGAGAACGCTGTCTAGGCTTGCGGCTGCGGCCAGTGGCGCCGAGACGGCAGCCGACAAGAGCGCCAGCAAGACGGTCGGAAGGCGGAATGCCGCCCGTGCGCTTGTTCCGAACATACTTCTAGGGTTGCTGTAACTATCTGATAGAAAGATGGATCCGTTGTCGCAGAACAAAACGATTGACAAGCTGGGGGAGAGAATGACAGCCCAGACCGGGAAAATCCGGTGGCGCTTCACAACGGCGAGTGTGTGATCGGTCGATGCAGGAGCGATTAAGCCATATGGGAGAGATAAGAACGAACGAGAGAATGAAGGCAGTAGCGACACGGGACGGGACGAGATGCGAGATGGCGTTCGTTGGAAGCGGAAGGGAAGAAGAGGAGCACGGGTGGGAGAGGTCTCACTGCGTGAGAGGGTGAGGCCATCGTGCTTAAAGGCTCCTCTTGCCCAACCCGGCTTGCCCAACAACCTCTTCAATCGCCTTCCGACCCCAACATGCATGAATCGATATCGTCTGCTCCGTCATCGCGCTAGTTTGATCACTGCTGATGGTGTTTGTCCTGAACGGGAACAGCCAAGGGTTTCGTGGAGGGGAAGAAGCGTCTGGACGGTCCTGCAGCAGGGGTGCAATCAAATCAATAAAATTAGACCTTGGCCTCCCTCACCAATCCTGGAGGTCCTTGGGGCCGCGGAAAGCGATGGCAGCTTTCAGCTGGGTCAGCGCTACGAAACCTTAGCGAGATTCCCTGTCATACTTTGGCGCATTTGCTGTCCTTTTCTTTCGAGACCAGCAGGGGCCGGCGGCCGCCTCCTCGCCAAACGCGTCTGTAGTCCCAGGGGCCACCCGCCGTTCGGTCCTGCCATCCGGAACCAGGGGCCGGATCGGCAGCATCTGTTCCCTCGGAGGGATCCATACCGTCACGGAGTGATCCCGGGAGGCGACTTGTGTCCCCATGGCCCCCGCAATGTTGAAAGAGGCATATGGCTTCTGTTTAGTTATCTGAACTGGTCAATCCTTTCATTGCCCTCTACACCCCACTTCCTCATGGCGCTTATGGGAAGGGAGATCCTGATTAACAGTCTGTTGGTCCAGATTCTGCTTAGCCTGCTCAATTCGGGCCAACGCCGCATGCATTTTGCGATTCGGCTGCATGTGATTTCGCCTTTCGTAACGGTGACCTTTGGAGTTGCCAGCTTGCTTGCCTTTCGCCGGCTCGCAGCGATTGCGTCCGTTTCGCCACGGTTCTGATTGCGGCACCATCCCGTCTAGAAGCATGTTTTAACACTACTGAGCCTTGCGTGAGGTTGGCGATATTCGTCGGTTCTCGAAACTTGACCGATGAGCCACTCTAGACTCTAGGGGTATAAGAGTATTACGATAATCGAAGACGACTCTGGGACTTTTGTCATTACCTAGCTCAGCTGCTTTCACCATAGACCACCAGAGTGTTTCTAGGTATTGAGATTGAGGTTCAGCCGAGATCTGCATTGAAGACTTCGTATAGGAGGAGGTTCTGTTGAATTCGCGGGCTCAAGGCTTGGATGGCTGCGTATCCGGGGTATTCAAGTAGCTTCAAGCGTTTTGTGGACACGCTGATACTCGAGGGCTGTGGTCTAAGTCGCAGCTGGCAACGCGCAGTGTTGAAGCAGTGCTCTGGGCGGACGAGATGAAGAGGAGAGAGCGCTCTATTCTGCATGATGATCTTGAAAGTTGGCTGAAACAGTTGTGGATGCCTCGACATGAGATGCTGGAGTAGGCGTCCTGAGAAGGACCGGGCGTCAGGCCAGGGATGCCGAATGGCGATGTGGACCATCAGTTAATACGGACGTTTGATTGGCCGAGTCGCTAAAAGGCGATCCTTCCATCCTACTAACCTCAACTCTCCACAACCGGAGGTCGATATAAGCCTGGTGATCGACGCCGGTGAGGCTCAGCTGAGCAAGCACCCTGCAAGCAACCCTCAACTGAGACCCGAACAAGATGAAGTTTTCCCAGTCTCTTGTCGGTCACGGCCACAAAGCCCACTTGCGCTGCGCCCGAAGCTTGCGACAGCATACAGTCGGCACGCATATATCAAGCTCGAACATCCTCGCTGTTTTCCTTCATCAATTTCCCATCTCCTCAACTTCTTCACTTGAACCGACTTCTTCCATCCTCATTATCAAGGACTGCGCCCTCCTCTCTTCTCGTTGCTCTAATTCTTTTATAGAATGTTGGCCGGTCGAGCCGCTGCACATCTGGCGCTGGCAGTCTCTTTGATCACAGGAGCTGCCGCTGCTTCGGACCAGACATTTATCCCTTTGCCAAAGGACATCACGGTGATACAGTCACAGAACTACCCAGAAAGCTCGATATCCTATAAAGAGGTGCATTTCCCCCTCTCAGGCAACAAGAGTGTACTTGTAACATGACCCAGACAGCAATCTGCGAGACTACTCCTGGCGTCAGAGGATACAGCGGGTTCGTCACCCTTCCGAGTATCGACAAGGCTTACAATGCCAGCATCTTCTTCTGGTATTTTGGTAAGTCCTTCTGGTGCCACCACTTTAGATGTTGGCAGCGCTTACCCATGACCAGAGGCGAGGGAGAATGCTCGCACTGCACCAACGACCATCTACATACCCGGCGGTCCGGGCGAGAGCTTCCTGGATGGTTCAAGTGGCTTCCCTTGCCTCGTGACGGACGACTCCAATGGCACGATCCTCAACCCTTGGTCTTGGAACAACGACGTCAACATGCTCTATCTCGACGTTCCTGTACAGACCGGATACTCCTTCACGAACGTCCAGAACGGCACATTTGACCTGTTGACTGATACCTTCACGCCTGCACTAGAGGGGACGAACAGCGTGCCTACAAACCTGACGTCAGTCGCCGCCACCTTGTCAAGCCAGAGCCTGGCAGACACCGCAAACACCACGGCGCAGGTTGCGCGGCAGTTGTGGCAGATTGCTCAGGTATGGTTTCAGGAGTTCCCCGAGTTCAACACGACGAACCAAGAGGTCAATATCTGGTCGTATTCGGTATGTTACGCCCCTAACAGCAACAGCCGAAGATGAACTCTGGTGACTAAGAAAATTTGCTTCCAGTACTCCGGCTTCTTTGGCCCTGCCACTGTCGCGTACTTCCTGCAACAGAACGAGGAGATTGCAAACGGCACCCTTGACGACCCCCACGCGAAACCAATTCGACTGGGTACCCTGGGCATCAACAATGGCTGCATCGACGTCCTGCTCCAAGCTGCCTCATATCCCGAGTTCGCGTTCAATAACACGTACGGTGTTCAAGCCATTCCGCAGGATGTCTACGAGGCTGCAAAAGCGAACCTGACCAAGCCGGACGGCTGCTACGATCTCATCAACCAGTGCCGCGCCCTACAATCCGAAAGGGACCCGCTGTCGATGGGCAACGATCCAGATGTGAATGCGGCGTGTGTAGCAGCGACGGAGCTGTGCTTCTTCGAGATACAGGGCGCTTACACGGCCTTGTCGACACGGAGCCCCTTTGACATTGCTCTCGAGCTGCCGGGCGTCTTCCCGCCGGAAGTGTCCTCGTCGTTCTTCAACCAGCGGTGGGTGCAGGAGGCGCTTGGCGTCCCGGTCAACTTCACACTCAGCGGGACATCCATCACCAACAACATGTTCGGCCTCACCGGCGACCCGATGATCCGCGGCGTGGGCGACCTGGAGTCCCTCCTTTCCTCAGGAGTGAACCTCGCGCTCGTCTACGGTGACCGCGACTACAGGTGCAATTGTAAGTAAATATCCCAGCGTGTGACACTTCTGTAGCTAGAGAGTAGAGACTAATCATTGCGTTACTGTCTCGTAGGGCTCGGTGTAGAAAACCTCAGCTTGACCATGTCTTACCCCTCTGCGTCCGCTTTCCGCTCCACCGGCTACACCAGCATCCAGACAAACGACAGCTACATTGGGGGCCTAGTGCGACAGCACGGCAATGTGTCCTTCTCGCGTGTGTTCGAGGCCGGACATCAGGTCGCTGCTTACCAGCCGGAGACGGTGTACCAGATCTTCAAGCGTGCCATCTTCGGGCGCGACATCGCGACCGGCAAGGTCGAGATCGGTGCCGGCGGGAAGTACAGCAGCAGCGGGCCGTCGAGCAGCTCCGACGTCAAGAACGTGCTGCCACCGAGCCCGGATTCGGTGTGCTACTTGTACCAGGCCCCGCTGACGTGTACGGAGGAGCAGCTGGAGGCACTGGCAAACGGCAGCGCGGTGGTGAAGAACTACATTGTCGTGTGGCCGGCTGGTATCAGTGCTGGTGGAAATGGGACGAGTGCCAATGGTTCGAGCACGACCAACAGTACCGGAGCGGCCGGTACCAGTGGATGTTCACGAGAAGGGCCGCCAGTTGCGAGCTGGATATTTGCCGTCTCTGTGTTTCTGAGCGTGACTTCTCTACACGGCCTGATATAACGTCCTTCGAGTGACTAAGGCGACTGTTGGCGGACGTTGAAATAAAGGATGATTTCCACACCTATTGTACTATGAAGATGATTCAAAACATGACGCTGGCGTAGCCAAGTCGAACTGCTCCGTGCTCGTAATAGCCAGAGTACACCAGCGTCAGGTCAGCCTTCCCGGCGTCGACATCCGCTGCCACTGATATGTCACTGAAGCGCCAGGCACTCGAATTATCCCTTCCCAGGTCGCCCGAGCCGTCCAAGACACGCCTTCCCCTAGCCACTGCCGTAGATTCTCCTGACGGACCTCACGAGCCCACTGCTGAGCCTCCGACGGAGGCAAATACGTCTGAGTCGGCGCACTGATACCCAGGCCTTCTTCCTCAACCCCGATGACCTTCTCGGCAACCGCGGCAGCAGCGATGCTGTGCCATACGCCCTCTTGTCTATCAGCCAGCCGAAGGAGGTTGGCCGCGTATCGGCGGATCTGCGGATGGCGACATCGCGTGGCCGTGAAGAACATGGGCATGACGATACCCATGTCAACAAAGACTAAAGGCGCGAGAATACTTCTCGTCTTCTCGAGAAGCACAGCTGACAGACACACCAAGCGCTCGAATTCCGCTAGGTACGCGTCCCAGCGACTCTCTGGCCCCGATATGCCAGTCTTCAACAATAACCGAAGCATTGCGTGGTACAGCTTCAAGGACGTCAGGGATACTTCGTTTCTCTCTAGCTCGCCAGAGCCACTGTTTTCACAGTACGCGAGCGTGAACTCTTCCCAGGCCGTCAGGTCATGCGCAATCCGCATCTCGGCAAGTCGATCTTGGGGGGTCACATCTGCATCTCCGCCAGGCTGGCGCCCAGCGAGCACCAGCAGGCGGCCCAGCAATCCAAAGACAAGCATCCCCGCGTGAGCGAGACTCTCTATCCTCATCGCAAGCACGGATGCGTCCTCCGGCAGGCCGCTTTCGCTGTATGGATACGGTGCCGTCGCCTCGGAGAAGGTGATGCCCTGTATGTCGATGCGAGCCAGGGGGTCCGCAGCGCTAGAGACCTCGTCGTCCGCAGCAGACCGCTCGGGGGTTCTCCCCTCGTCCCTAATCTGGCGGAGGAGTTTCTGCCCGGAGCTGACGTGCACGCGGCTGTCCGTCCACCTGCCCGACAGGTTTGACGCCGCCGCCAGCGCGACGCTCAGCACCAGCAGCGCCGCCGGCCGCCCGATCGCCCGCGCCAGGCCCAGTGCCCGCCCGTAGCAGGCCGCCGCCTGCGCCGCCAACCCCGCGCACGTCTCCTCGGACCCCACGGCCCCGGCCCCTCCCGGTAGGCAGCCCCGCGCGGCCTTGGACACCTCCCACCGGCGGTGCAGCGCGCCGAGGGCCGCCGCCGCGCTCCACACCGCCGGCTCGGTGTGAGCGGCTTGCAGCAGGAGGCGGCTCCAGAAGTCGGAGGAGGGGAAGAGCGTACCGGCGGCGGGCGCCGTGCGCTGCCGGAAGTAGTCGAAGCCGGAGACGTCGCCGGGGGCCGCGTGGTGGGTGCCGGCGGCGAGGGCGCGGCCGGCGGGGCCGACGGCGCCAAGACCGCGGATGGTGACCGCTAGCGCGCGCCGCGAGAGGCCGGACATGCTGGGGGGCGCGTAGCCGTCGCAGACACGCTGGGACTGGGCGCACTTATTGCAGTGCGGCTTGGTCTCGTCGCACTTGACGCGGCGGATTCTGGAGGGGGGGCGCGTCAGCTGCGCGGTCTCGAGGGTGCTCTCCTGCTGACGAGACGCGAGTTACCTGCAGGTGATGCAGCCTGTCCGGCTGCGTTTCCGCCGCTTCAGTTCCCGCGAGTCGCCAGAGTTGTCGCTCATCTTGTAGAGACCGAGACTGTAATTATGTTAAATCTCGTTCTCAATATTTCAAAGCGTTTTGGTTCTGGAAATGGAGTCATCCTGATGGGACCCGAGAAGCTGAAGTGCCGTGCGGGACTGCTGCGCCACAGCCGGGGAGCAACACCGCCTATTAGCTTTACGCACCTCCACTGCCAACATCGAAACAATGCGCCTGGTTGTCGATCGGTTTCCTTCATCATGATAGCCCTAGCAATAGTAGTGCTTCCTTTTGCAAGCCATGCCGTAACCGTCTCGGTAAAACTTGTCAGGCGGCGCAGCTGTCGAGAAGCACATCCACGCTCGCGTAGTATGACGCACTGGGACTCAAAGTCAAGTATAAGGGAAACCCATGAAGTCTGAGCGCAGTCTGAAGCGACTAACGAGGTAGTCAATCGTCTCCGTTTGTGTATTCAGGCGCGAAGCCCTACGCCCGCGCAGTGGCTATAACTGCAATGTCCAAGCTCAATTCCTCTTCTGGTCACCCACTCAGCCGCTCGCCTTGTCCTTCACGGCCCGTCCAATGCGGTCGTCCTTCCCACTCTCAGTCTTGACTCCCGGCGTGCCACTGTTGCCGACGACATCTTCGCTCTGCGGCCTGTCCTGGTCCTTCAAATTGGCCATCTTTCTTGGGCTCTTGGCTGCCTTTTCTGCCTGGACCTGCTCCTTGTCCTGCATGTCCGGGGACTCAGTCGGTGAATTCTTGGTCGGCTTTCGATCCGACGTTGGGCTGGACGACGCGGATGAAGACGACACGCGCGTCGACGCCGCTGGGGCGCGGCTTGCCCTGACGAGAAGACGGGGCATGGCGCGTGTTAACGGTGGCATTGTTGTGTTGGCAGGTCTGCAACAGATTGAGAGTATCTAGAGTAAATAATACGTAGATTGATTGTCTAGAGTTCTGATCCCGATAGAGGGGAGGATCTGCTGAACATATGAGAGAGAGAGAGCGGCATCTCGACGATGATGCGTCGACGCTCATGACGCTCCTGTGATGTCATGCACCACTGACGCTTCGACGACATGCACCACGGTTCAAATAGACAAATAGAAGAAGAAGGGAATACGTCCGGCCGTTTTTGCTATCGCCCAGTTCGGAAATGTGTAGCACTTACAAGAGGCTTTGGACTCGGATACAGGTCAGCTAGCATTGAGGATATTGGACGAGCCACAATCACGCCTTTCTGAGCCTGGAGACTTTCAGCCGCTGTCATACGGAAACCACGAATGATAATCAACATGATGCGGTCGAGCCAATTTGAGGATTTCGACATTTGTCCTCGTACTGGGGCAGGCCAGAGACAAGCAAGTAGCGTTTCAGCTGCGGAATGTATCCCTATCGGGCAGCAACGGCATCCGTGTAGAGCCCTAGAAGAGGTATCTATATAGGCTGCCGTCCCTTTTTCGTACAAATTCGGAAGACTTTCTGTATAGGCGGGCAGGATGTACATCGCTTATACGAGCTGTCGAATGCCCAATAAAGGACAAGCTGTTAAACGGCCCAGCGACTTCTATGGGTATTTTCACCCTAACACACCTCTCTCTACCACTGAGAGAGGCAGCCTTATACGGACATGGTCCACGCCAAGTCACCAATGAGAACACCCCCAGTCTCTGAAAGTGCCGAGGCGAGTAAGCCTCCAATAAGCTCCCAAGACAGATCTATCGCGCGTAGTTTGCGGTCACGTACTTGGAGCTTACTCAACATTGGAATGATGACATGTTTAGTGATTCTCACCGACTTCTTCCTAACTCCGAAACGCGCCACCTACAAAAGCAACATCCACCAAGACAGATATCGACCTAATGGCATGAGTAAGCCTTGCTCTCTCCTGGGAAGATAGCTTTATCGCCGATGCATGCCGCTGCCGCCAAAACGGACAACCTTCGAATCAAGACCCCTAATGAGTAAACCTGCAAAGTCAGCTCAGCAGACCGGTTTGACGAGGATATATGCATTCTGTAGGGAAGGATGGAGAGCCAATGGCATTCTTCTAACCACTGCGGCAAGGTAAGTCCGGACTTCTTCGGCTGGGTACTTGATCAGTAATCGTCTTCACCGAGAGCTCACCTGCTGTGTAGTAGGAATATTGCAACGTGCCGACTTAGGTGTCAGGGAATATGACCTTTGAAGCCGTTGGATTGTTTTCTCAGCCCGAAGACACTCCTTGACTATAAAGAACCCGTTCGTTCGCACAGACAAAGTTGCCTTGCAGAGAAGATTCAGCGTATCCAGAAGTGTTCTGCAATCACAACGATGGAGATTCAGTTTGCAGTATTCACCTCCAAACCTATTCCCGCCTTGGGCTCCTTCCCCGACCCCTCCTCCCCAGATGCCGGTCTTTGGTCTCCAATGTCATGCACGCTAGTGTATACTGCGAATGCCGCCCTGCTGGTAGACTGTCCTACGAGCATCGCCGCTACAGAGGAGCTGGCATCTTGGGTAACAAAGACACTCCCCGTCGGTTGCAAGCTCAGACACTTCATCACGAGCCACGCCCACGGAGACCATTTCTTTGGATTCCCCGTCCTGCAGGACCGCTTCCCCGGCATCAAGGCCGTCGCTACCCAGAAGGTCGTTGAGGGCGTAGCGACACAATATGGGCCAGCGCTTTACGATGGCATGTGGAAACCGCTGTTCCCCACGTCGGACAAGGGGACCGGCCTGCCTGACAAGAAAGTCGAATTCGAGTCACTACCTCCGGGGCACGAAGTCGACCTCGACGGGCACCTGGTCCGCGTCCACGACGTCCCCCACGGCGACACGCATGCCAACTCCTTCATACACGTTCCGGATCTTGGCCTCGTGGTCGCAGGAGACATTGTCTACAATGGCGACTGCCACCAACACCTCGGCGAAGCCAACACTGGGACCAAGCGGGCCCAGTGGCTCACGGCGCTGTCACAGATCGGGGAGCTGGAGCCCAAGATAGTGGTGCCAGGCCACACATTCACACCACCATCAGAGCCCAACGATGCTACGGCGCTGTGGATGCTCGAGTCGACGAAGGAGTACATCAAGGGGTTTGAAGAGGAGCTGGGAAAGGCACGCAGCGCTGAGGACCTGTTTAAAAGGATGCGGTCTCGATATCCCAGATGGAACCTGTGGATACTGGAATGGGCATGCAACAGCGGGTTTTCGAGCCGTTAATGGTACGCAGTGCGTAGACACATGATTAGTGCGTCCATGCAGCTACCATGGAAGCGGGCTGATACCGGGGTAGTATTTTGATATTGAGGTCGTATCGGCGTCGGATCGAGCCGTCTATCTTGCCCCCGACGGACAGGGGGGCGAATGCGATCAATGCTTGTTACTCGTTACCTTACTCTATCCGTGCAGAGGGTCAGAGTGTTCAGACCCCTCTCGTGCATGGTCTGCGGAATCATCTAATGAAATTGTCCTGATCATCCGGTGCGCCGCTGGTGCCATCAAAGCAACTGCCGTATCAGGAAAGTCTTTATCGCCTCAATCAACGGTTGAATAATGACCTTCCTAAACCTTCGTAGCACTTATTGTGGAGAGTATCATCCCGGGCCAACGGTCTCGCACCCAGACTCCGGCCCATCAATCTAGAACCCCGGATCCCCTGCCCACAGGGGCAATTAAGCAGTGTTCCGGCCATTCGCAGCTTAAGGCGTGCGATGGCATAACTGCCCGCTCCTATTACACCACGCATCCAACGAGGAAGGTTCATATGCGCTTGCTTCTAAGCATGGGGCTCGGAAAAGGCTTAATTATAGACGCGGGCGCCTTGCAAGGCGACGAGTTCCTGTTTGCACCAGCCGCTCTTCCCCAGCGTATACGATACACATTGCGTCCTACGCAAAGGCGGAGTTTTCCTTTCTTCCCTTGAGCCGGACTCGGTCAGAGCAGCCGATATAAGCAACATGCCAGTCCCTAGTACTGAAACGATCGTCGTCGGCGCCGTCAACTCGGTCGAGGGCAAGGTCCTCCCGGTTCCCGACCACCAGACCATCAATGAGAAACTCGGGCTCGGCGTCGACGACAAAGAAACCGGTAAAGATGGTGAACCGGACGATGAGATCCATGCTGCTCCGCCAGTTTACGACGGAGACAACCACGATAAAGACGACATCAGCGAGGATGTTATCATCGTCACAGGTGCCGATGCGTCCGCTCACCTGCTACCGCTGCGGGACGACGGCGATCCCGCCTTGACCTTTCGCAGTCTCTTCTTGGCCACCGTTCTCTCAGCTTTCCAGGCCGTTATGAGCCAGATCTACCAGGTACATTATCATGCGGACTCCAGTGATGTGGATGCCCAACAAAAGCTGACCTCTGGCCTAGTTTAAACCGACTTTGGTCACCATTCAGGGAACTTTCATCGTCCTCATCGCCTACTTTTTGGGCAAAGCATGGGCCAACTTCCTTCCCCGTGGTGACAAACTTGAGGCTCGATGGAGACAGCAGGGCGGCCAGGGCAAGCCTCCCCGATGGATCTCGATCATCTCCTTCTTCAATTATGGACCCTGGGGTCTGAAAGAGCACGCAATATGCTCCATCACTGCCACGTCTGCCTCCAACGCGTCTGCTAGCATTACCGTGTTCGCAGCGCAGAGTCTCTTCTACGACCTGCCTTTGAGTGCGACCACCGTCATCTTATCTGTCATCTCGATTGGGCTGTTTGGCTACGGCATCTGCGGCATCTTGCGTCCCATTGCCGTCTGGCACGTCGATGCAGTCTACTGGAGCACTCTCCCCACTGTCAAGACTCTCCAAGGACTCCACTGGCAGGACCTGAAGCATTCCAAACCTCTCCGATGGTTCTGGTACGGCTTTGCAGGCATGTTCGTCTACGAGTTCTTCCCAGCCTACATTTGGCCGTGGCTCAACTCTGTCTCTATCCCCTGCCTGGCCGCGATGCATGCTACCGGGAACAAGGCCGCCATACTCACCAATGTCTTCGGCGGATCCCTCAACAACGAGGGATTGGGGCTTTTCAGCTTTTCCTTCGACTGGCAATATGTGAGACAGTGGCGCTACCGAGCAGAAACGATGCGAGCTGGACTAACCTTTTGCAGATCACTTCCTTCAACACCTCTCTTCCGCTCAAGCTGCAAGCACACGCGGCTATCGGGTACATTGTCTGCTTTGCGGTGATGCTCGCCATCTACTACACCAACTCCTGGGATGCAAAGTCGCAGCCATTCATGTCAACCCGGCTTCGATCAGAGGACGGCTCAGCGTACCCCGTCACGGAAGTCTTCACCGGCGGTGTGCTCAACAAGGCGGCCCTGGCCCAGTATGGTATTCCCCGACTGACTGGGACTTTCGCATACGCGATGTTCATGGCGAACGCTGCCGTAAGTGCTCAAGCTTGGCAATAACATTGGCCCAACACCTACTAAGCATCTTCTAGATCGGTGCCTTGATTACCCACTGCTTCCTCTTCTGGGGCGGGGACGTCGTCAGGGCCTACAAGAGCGCAAGACAGGGGAAATATGACGATAGACATCACGCGCACATGGCCAAGAACTACAAGGAGGCACCGTGGTGGTGGTACATCGCTGTGCTTGTCATCAGCTTCATCCTTGGTCTCGTCGTCGTCGTAAAGGAGCATATCACCCTTCCTGCGTGGGCGTACGTTGTCTCACTGCTGGTTGGAATATTCATTGCCCCTCTCGTGAGTGATGCCACCCACAATACTTGCCTATGGAGCTAACGTGTATGGTTACAGAGTACCCTCCTGTATTCTCGTTACGGCAACGGCATTGCCACCAACAACCTGTCGAAGATGCTGGCAGGTCTGATGCTCCCTGGGCGCCCTGTTGGTAACATGTACTTTGCTGCTTGGTCGCACAATGTCATCTCGAACACGGTCAACCTGTCCAATGACCTGAAGATGGGCGAATATCGTATGTGCTGTTGCTGTTTACCCCCTTCTCTCCCAGGTGCTGACCCATCGGTTCAGTAAAAATTCCTCCTCGTGCTATGTTCCTCACCCAGGTCTATGGCACTATTTTGGGCGGTTTCGTCAACTACGCCGTCATGATTTCCATAGTGAATGGGAATCGCGACCTCTTAATTGACGGGAACGGCAGCAACGCCTGGAGCGGTGCGACCATCCAGTCGTACAACACCAACGCGGCTTCTTGGGCGTTGGCCAAATACCTCTACAAGACTGGTGCCAAGTATGAGATGGTACCAATTGGCCTTGCTATTGGTGCGGGCGTCGTCGCCCTCCACCGTGTCGTCGTATATGTGAGTGCACTTTATCACCACACGGCTGGTGTCTTACCTCGCTCTTTTCCTCCCGCTGACTCTGAGTTCCCTTAGTTCGTCCCCAAGATCCGAGGTTTCTCGCTCTGGGAGATCAATATGCCCCAGTTCATCCAGTACGCCGGCTACATCCCTTACAACGCGTCCCAGACCTGCGTCCTCTTCAGCCAGGTCGCCACCGGGTTCTTCACCCAATACTACCTCCGAAACTACCGCCCGCGTATCTTCAAGAACTACTCGTACCTGATCACCGGCGCTTGGGACGGTGCCAGTCTCACGGCACTCTTCATCCTGTCCTTTGCAGTCTTCGGCGCCGGTGGTCGTCCTCACCCCTTCCCTACGTGGTGGGGTAACAACGCCGACGGCTACTACGATCTCTGTCCCGTGTCCGAGTAGAAACCTCTCGTCGGACGTGGTACTTTTCTTTCAGTCGTGTCCGGGGCGTTGTAGGCATACTGCGCAACACAGTATGGACCGCGATCATCACCGAATAGGTTTTGGGGAAGGGTGCATCTGGTTTGGATAGTGCTGGGAGGGAGTTGAATGTTTTTCAGGTGTTCGTAGTCTGACAAACTTCATCTCAATCCAAGATGTTTAATCAAATCATCCCCCCAGCGCGCATGAATGCACTGGAAATTTTCCGACTCGCTTCCAGTAGCGTCGCTCTAAGGCCGTTCAGGCCACTACTTCCACCACTTTCTCTTCCACATAGGGAGGATCTTCTTGGTAGACATCGTACTTGTACTTACTTCCGACGTGGTCATCTCGCACCCCCTTCTGCCCCTTTCCGTAGATCTTCTCTCGTGCTGTGAGCTGTTCCTTCGGGGGCTCCGGATACAACCCGCGCTTCCGCAGCTCCGGGATCAGCAAGTCGACGACCTCCTCAAACGTCCCCGGGGTCGTCACGTATCCGATATTGAAACCATCGATATCTGCCTCCCGAATCCACCTCTCCAGCTCGTCAGCCACCGTCTGTGGGCTGCCCACCGCAACCGGCCCTAGGCCGCCAATAGACGCCCGCTCGGCGACGACGCGGGGCGTCCACTTCGGTATCTCCTTGCTCGTGGTCGTCAAAGCGTCTAGAATGCTCGTGATCTTATGCGCCTCCGCCGAGTCCGCCGCGGTGATCTCCTGATCCAGCGGGATCTTCGAGATGTCGATGCCCGTCCAGCTGCTGAAGAGCACGAGGCCCCCCACCGTAGAGGCGTACTTCTTGAGCTCCTCGTGCTTCTGGCGGGCCTCCTCGTCCGTCCTGCCGATGATGGGGGTGAAGGTGGCGAAGAACTTCAGGGACCGGGGGTCGCGGCCCTCTTGGGCGGCCAGCTTCCGGATGTTGTCGACCTTGGGCCGCAGGACCTGTGGAGAATGCGACGAGACGAATATGGCCTCGGCGTGCGTCGCTGCGAAGGCCGACCCGGCTGCCGACGTGCCTGCCTGGAAGAGGAAGGGCGTCCGCTGCGGGGACGGGTCCACGATGTGGCGCGTGTCCAGCGTGAAGAACTTGCCTTTGTGGTGGATGGTTCGGATCTTATCCGGATCCGCGTAGCTGTCGTTTTCCGGGTCAGGAGAGACTGCGTCGTCCGCCCAAGAGCCCTCCCACAGCCTAGAAATAAGTCAGGTCTCAAAGAAAGTCTTCGGAGGGCTGCAAGGACGTACTTGTAGAGGACACGCAGGTACTCGTCGGCCTGGCGATACCGTTCGTCGTGCTCAATCGGGCTATCCAGCCCTATGGCTTTGAAAGCTGCTTTCTTCCAGGAGGTGACTATGTTCCACCCAATCCGCCCTTGAGTGAAGTGGTCCAAGGAGGAAAAGCGCTTCGCCAGCAGGAAGGGAGGCTCAAATGAAGTCGAAGCCGTGATACCAAAGGCGAGGTTCTTTGTCACGGCAGCCATAGCAGTAATAGGCTTGAAGCTTCGTTAGACCATGTTTCCACGATTCCGAAAATGATGGTTAGACATACGATTGTTGGGTCAGTCATTGGCCACTGAGCAGCTCTTCGAATGCAATTGTCCGCGCTTCCCTCGTACGTGTCATGGGCTCCGTATGTGTCAGCAAGAAACAGGGCATTGATGCCACCGCGTTCGAGCAGTTTTGCCAGCTCTACCCAGTACTCCAGATTCCGCTTAGTAGCAGATTTGTCGGCCGGATTCTACGGCATTGTCAGACTCAGCGCAGGGACTTGAACAGGCTGAGGACAATCTGACCTTCCATTGACCAGGGGACAAGTGCCCGACTGTGGACATGTCGAATGCGTTGAGGAAGATTTGCTTCTTTCCATTGCCAAGGTCATGGGCTCCTACGGGAGTCGCGCCCGCAGTGTTATGGCCTGACATGGTTAACAGTATTCTGGAGCCGCAAGCTATGAAGAAAGTACTATGAACAAGAAGCTATTCGCAGCTGCAGTGACGATTTGTAGATGCACACACAGTACCTCAAACTGCCAGTAACGGGTATTAAGTTAAACAGGTACACATTCGTGTTGGTACACTCCGAGCGTCGGTCATTGCGTGCGACCCGCGTGAATGATGCAATTCGCTCTGCATATGATGTGGGTGGAGTGCAAAGACAGATGCAGAACATCGTTCCATTTCCCCAATGATTATGAGAAGTTCCCATCATGAAATTATAGCTTTCTTACACTCCCAGATTCGTCTAGTCTCGAAGTAATTAGCGTTTGTGGTCGCGACAGGATCGGGGCTGACATCAAATATCTACACCCGGCTGAACGCGGGACGCGGAAATTCGGCCACACGATGACAGTAAACTGTCGCTATCTGTATCATGGATGATCATAATACAACAACGAGGGGATTTAATCGGGGTTTTACACCCGAATACACCGTAATAACTCGTGCGGTACCAATGGGCGATTTGTGCCACTCCTCCTTGTCCAAGTTAATCCAATACTCTTCTCGCGTGGGACCTGCTAACTGTGCACCTCTCAACTTACACTGTAATTAATTGACGACTCCTACATTGACTTGATCATTCGTACTACCAAGCTTATTCTACAAGGTCAGAATTACGGTATTTAGATTAACTTTTAACTGATCTACTTCGAAGGCCCCTTCGAAGGGCCCCTTCCTTCCGCACTCACTAGATCTAAAGTGATCTTTTTCCAACTGTCGTCCCGTTTCCGAACTTCGGGTCCGAGTAGATGGTCAAGACATCCGTCGTGTTCTTGTAATCCGTGCCGCACTTCGCCGAATACCCATCGAACTTGTCCGCCCTGTCCTGCAGGTATCTCTCGAACCCTTCCCTGGAGCAGCTCATCCCCGGGCCGTCGGCGCAGCCAGGCAGAGGTTGCGGCGCGTTGTTGACGAGGATGCGGTAGTAGTCGCCGTCGTTGAACCCAAAGCTGCCCGTGCAATTCAGTCTCTCGATCGCGATGTTGGTTAGGAAGGGGATGATGTGCGAGCTCTTCCATGCGCGGCGGTGGTTGATCCTGTCTTCGGGCATACTCGCATTGATACTTGCTTCCGAGCCCCCAAACTCAGAGTTGTTGAACAGCCCCATCGCCACGAGCACCGTCGGCGGCAGCTCGCGGTGCGTGAAGCTAACATACAGATCCTGTACGTCCTCGTTTTCCTCATCAGCCGTCAACAGGCTTGCAGTGGCGTTCAGCCAGGGGAATCCAATGACACCGGACACCTCGCTCCCGTAGCCGATGTTGTAGTGGTACATGACGTCAGCCGTGTACTCCCAGCCTAACCAGTCATCCGGAGAGAACAGCTCAAGATCACAGAACGGTGACTTTCCCCGGATGACCGACTCGTACCCGCACAGCTCCATCATTCCGTAGACGTCGTCAGAAGTGAAGTTGAAATCCGGGGCTGCTGCATTGAGCCGCGCGACGATCGGCTTCGTGAACTTCTCTAGGTAGACCGACGATTGGTCGCTTCCTGCAGAAGAGGAGTATTTCGGACAGCTGTCATATGGTGTGAGTGTGTCCGCACCTCCCTCTTCTGACTCGTAGATCGACACAACGCTAATCGTGTCGTCGTCCATCTCAAAGCCTCGGACCAGGGCTTTGGTACTCTCGAAAGTCCTTTCAGCCGAGCTCGTCCACACCTTCTTGGGTGTCCTGAACCCCGGGTACTTGAAAGTCAGGCTCACGCCTAGCTGCGTCGCCTCCAGCTTGCCCACGCGCGTGAGGAGCTCCTGCTCGGCATCGGATAGCGGTGGCGTCCATGAGGCCAGGAAGTTGAGAGCGGGAATGCTGGCCCAGTCGATGCCGCTACGGTTCTGCCACTTGCTGACGAAAGGCTCAATGTACTCCTCGTAATCGTAGTCGTTGGCGTAGATGGCGGCGTGTCGGACAAGGTATGCTGCGCGCACTGGAGTGCATCCTTGAGGAGGGGATGGGTCCGTCGGCGGGTCATTCGGCTCGAAGTAAGGCGCAACACCCCCGAGATGCTCCAGGGGATCAAACGAATAGCTGGAGTAGAGGCCCTGTGCAGAGGCGAGCGGGACTAACAGCGCGGCGGCCGATCTCGAGGGACGCATTGTCGCGATTAATGAGCGGAAGGCGGCGGCGTATCCCTAAGGTAGATAGATGTATGTATATGCTCAGGGGAGCTGGAGCAGTACGAAGAACAAACGTTTAGCCAGCTAGGCGAGATCTAGTGGCATTTTGTATGCAGACAAAAGCCGGCCGCCAGAGTAGGGCTCCGCTGTCAAAATCCAGGAACAGGTCTTAGAGCGTCGTATCGTCTGCGCTGTTGGCTGTTGGTCAGAGAGTTTTGCAGCTGAAGCTGTTGGTGATGGCGTCATTGGTCTGGGGCCGTGGTGCTGGGCTTCCCCACAATCTGCAGGGACTGGACGGTGCAGGGCTGAGCCGACGTCACTTGTGATCTCATCGTTATTTTTGTGCTTCCAGCTTCCTCCGATTCGAACAGTCCGCGCCCAAACCAACAGCCGCTGTATCCCGGGAACAGCGCGATTGGAGACTCACTCCGCCAAGCAAAAAAACTTCATGTCGTACAGTTCTGTATTGCTCAATCTTGTGAGACTACCGACGCGACGTTGTCTCATTACCCATGACATTCTCATATTAGCCAAGATCGGTCTTCCGAGCGGTGACAAGTGGGCCGACCAGTCTGTGCCAGCACCAACGGCAACTAATCATCCACATCTCGTTCCCGCCTCTTCCGTGAGCCGCATTGGATATCATCATTCTTCTCATAATCCTGATTGACCCGAGGACAGGAGGCATTGCAATCTCGAGAGTCGTCAGACCGACACGGCGTGACGGTACGGGAATGATATCAGCTTCTCGCGGGCGCTGGCGTGGCGCGCATGAGAGCAGCGCCAGGGAGACATCGTAGAGACCATATTAGCGTGCAGTGTCGCGAACGGGTTATCGAGCGGATGCGAGTGACGAGAGCCAAAGCAGACTGAACGAGACCGTAGACACTGTGCACTCGATAAACCTCTATTAGAGGTAAACGCACGTTCAGGTCGAGGTCATCACGACTGCTTTTCGCGCGTGCCTCCAAGGTGAGTTCTACAATGTGGAGAAGGGTGGAAGCAGTGCATATACCGCCCGGTTGCCAGAGGACCGAGCGGGCTTAGATTGGAAATGGAGGAACACCTTTTATCTTGCCGTCCCTAACTTATCCCTCCGGGCTCCTTGTTTTGGATGGGCGGATCGCGTCGGGGGAGCTCAAGGATAATTGCGATAGCACACTGCCCAAAGTGATTTGCGGTAAGCGGACCTCGTTCTTGTTTTGGGTCTCGAGCGTGGTATCAAGACGGCCGAACGTGGATATTCGGGTCGCTTCCGTTACACCTACTGATTCTAACGTCATCAGAAGTTGCTCCTTCGCTGTTCCCAGCGGCACCGACACAGACACAGGTCTAAAGCCATAGCTTTTGCAGGCTGCTGTTCCATATCCCAGTAGATCCTCGATGTCTCCGCTCAGCTTGGAGGGCGAATCACGTCGTTAGCACCATCACCAGCACGACTGCGCCAGGTGCATTGTCGGCAGGCCCGTCAGTTCAGCATTTTATGGTGTACAGTAACAGCCGCGGCATTGCGTGCATCGGAGGACAACGAGATGACAAGGTGTAGGTCGGCTCGTCGGTTTGAACCAGCTGGCTGTTGCTGCGATATAGACACTGACCGGGCGGGTGCTGAAGGAGGCTTCAGGTGGTTTGGTCACGGCAAAAGCTCGACTGAGACAATGTGGGAGAATCGAATACCCGAGCCTCTAGCACTAGAAGCTGGCTCACGGGGAAAGCTGAGTGGCTCGGCCGTTCTTCCGTGCACTGCGCCGTTGGATGCGCCATGGCGCCATCTGTCCACGGCATAATGCAATAGATAAGAGAACGTTATTCAGGGGCAAACTCGACTAGGAAAGACTTACCGAGGACCGATGTTCGCATGCTAAGGCGGCGTTGGCCGGGCTCAGATGCGGGCCGTGGCTGTCGTCACAACTAGGAGCGTTGACGTGCTCGGCTAGCACAAACCCCGCCGAGATGTCGTGATCCCGGCGACGGAGCAAGGGGAGAACGGAGCACGGCGGCCATGACATGAAATCAATGCCAATTATTACATGATATGAGATGCTTTCAGAGACGGGAGACCGAAGAACCTGATTTAAGCTACGTAAACTTGTGTCTGTGAGACCTACGCACTTCGCAAGCCGTTGTCTCACGAGCCCTCGGTGAACGTGCAGCCACGCCACAAACCATCTAGACCACGCTGAAACAGGTAGTTCAGAGGAAAGATTGGCAGGTCTATTGACTACATTGTGAGAGCATCGACTGGACCAAACATGGGTTCGGTCGGGAATGGGTCTTCGTCCGCGACACTCCCTTCGCGGGATGCTGCTACGGCGAACGGGCAAACACCCCTGAATGAGAATTCAGAGGCAGGCTACCCCAAATCTCGCATAGGCCTCGTTGACCGCTTCATCGACGAGCCACGACCCCTGAGGGTCGCCGTCATCGGTGGCGGCCTAGCTGGAATCAATGCTGGTATTCTGCTCCAAGCCAAAGTGCCTGGTATCCAACTCACCATCTATGAGAAAAATAAAGACTTTGTAAGTCTAGAGGTCGAGAGTCGCATTATACCCTCGTGCAACTGCTGATGACATGACAGGGAGGCACTTGGCTCGAGAATGTCTATCCCGGCGTCCGGTGCGACATTCCATCGCACGTCTACCAGTCGACCTTCTCGCCAAAGGTGGACTGGTCAGATCAGTTCTCTTTCGGTTCAGAGATCCGGGACTACTGGCAGTCTGTGGCTCGGAAGTACGACATCTACAAGTATGCAAAGTTCGGCCATCGCGTAGAAGATGCCGTTTGGGATGGCGAAGAAGGCGTCTGGATCGTCACCCTCCAGAATATTGACACCGGAGAGATCGTCGTCGAGAAGGTGGATTTCCTTCTCACATCCATCGGCAGGTTTAACGAGTGGAAACTCCCCGATTACCCAGGCATAGGCGATTACAAAGGACTCCTCAGGCACGCATCCAACTGGGATCCCACGTTTGATCCTAAGGGGAAGAAAGTCGCAGTCATTGGTAACGGAGCAAGCGGCATTCAGCTTGTAGCCAATCTGCAGAAGACCGTGTCTCAGCTAGACCACTACGTCAGGAATAGGACATGGATCGCCGCATCGTGGGCAGGCGATGAGAGGACGTTCGATCCTCAGCCTATCTCGGAAGAGCTGAAAGAGTCTTTCAAAGACCCTCAAGTCTATTTGAAGTACAGGAAGGAGCTTGAGGAGAAGTACTGGCGGAGATTTAGCACGTTCCTCAAGGATTCACCCGAGAACGCAGAGATAAGGGAGAAGTTCATCGAGATCATGAAGAAGCGGGTGGCCAAGAAGCCGGAGTTGCTGCAGGACCTTATCCCGGACTTCTCGCCGAACTGCCGGCGGTTGACACCAGGGCCAGGATACCTTGAGGCACTGACTGAGGATAACGTGGACTACATACGCACACCAATCAAGCGTTTCACCGAGACCGGAATCGAGACCGTCGATGGCGTCCAGCGCGACGTAGACGCTGTCTTCTGCGCTACTGGAGCGAACGTCGACATGGTCCCCGGCTTCTCCATACGAGCTCATGGCAAAGATCTCCGAGCCCTGTGGAAGCCGGATGGAGAGTACGGATACCCGTACACCTACATGGGAGCCGCCACGCCTGGGTTCCCTAATCTCCTCTTCATAAGTGGACCGCATGGCTCAGGTCCGTCTGGAACCGTTCCACATAGTACAGAGGTCCAGTTGGCGTACTTCGCGAAGATCCTCCGCAAGGTTTCGCGAGAGGGTATCAAGTCCATCACCCCATCAGCCAAGGCGGCGGACGACTTCATCGAGTATGCAGACGCCTTCTTTAACACGACCGTCTTGGCGGACAACTGCAGCTCGTGGTACAACGGAGGCAAGCCGGGCGGCCGCATTCACGGGGTGTGGCCCGGGAGCGCCGGACACGTCACCGCCGTGCGCCGGGAGCCGAGGTGGGAGGACTGGGAGTACGAGTATATCTCGGACACAGGGAACCGCTTTGCCTGGTACTTCGGCAACGGCTGGACAAAGAAAGAGTCAGATCCGAACTCGGATATGGCGTCTTACCTGAGAGTTCCCGAGGAAATCGACCTAAGAGACCTGCATGAGTCGTGGTGGGATTTGCCATGAGAGTAAGTACTGTAGGCAAATGCCGTTGTCAACGCCACAGTAGGAGGCTTTGCCCTCATTTAGAAATGAGACAGATTTTGCACGTTTCTCCTGGATATTCGTCATTCTAGGCATTCCGCTATTGGCTGGATATGTTTCTTTATGTCAAAGTTAGTCAGTAGCTGCCGAGACGATGTACGAGGTCCGGCAGAAGAGCTGTCGCAGAATACTACCGAAGCTACTGACTTGGCACACTCGCCGTTGCCTCCCTTATGCATGGTTCTACGACGGTCTGGCCACTATGGTAGTTCTGGGTAACTTTGTCCGACTCTGCTGGCTACCCTGTGGAGATCCTTCTGGGCGGCCGGTGGCGTGCTCGCCGGGGGTGGTGTCGTAAGAGCTGTACCAGATAGATGGGCAGCAAGCACGTCAGCAGCAACACCGAGGATGTTACAGTGCAAAATCCCGCTAGTGCAGATATGCCTGGACGCAGGCAAAATGCTGATCTTCTAAAAGAGCCTATGATAAGGCCCTCATGCCGTCAATGTCTTCAACACCTGTCTCACTTCCTCACCTGTCTCGTCACAACTTGACAAGAGCTCACAGTTTGCGCGAGCCTGCCTCGAAGACAGCACCGTTCACTTATCAAGATGACTGTCCTACAACCCCACACCCATGATGGGAGCGAAGCCGCTCCGCCAAAAGAGGAACAACACCCTGGTATGAATCCTTCGCTCCAAGAGGAACGGGCACTAGATACTGACTGCCAGGCTAGTGAGATGGTATCGATCAACCTTCTACAATATGACGATTCTAGGGCTCTGCAACTTCTCAGCCCCGGGAATCTGGGGTGCTATGAACTCGCTAGGCGCGGGTGGTGCCGCCAGCCCGCACCTCATCAACGCGGCTAACGCCCTGACGTTCTGCCTGATGGTCGTCTCTTGCTACTTCTCCAGCGTGATCGTTCATTACATCGGCATCAAATACGCTTTGATATTCGGAACGTTAGTATCTCTATCCTCCAACGTAACCAGGCATATGGCTTACTCATATTCCGATAGTATTGGCTATGCCCCGTTCGCTGCAGGACTTTACACCAACAACCGGTTCGGGACCGAGTGGCTCACCCTGTTCGGGGCTGCACTCTGTGGAATCTCGGCCGGCATATTCTGGATGGCGGAGGCCGCCATTGCTATCGCCTATCCGGAGCCTTGGAACCGCGGGAAAGCACTTGGATATTGGTTGACCTATCGACTAGGTGGGCAGATCCTCGGCGGCGCCATCAATCTGGGCCTCAATGCGGACCGAGACGAGGCAGGGAAGGTGTCTTATACCGTCTATCTGGTATTCATCGCTCTCCAGTCTGCTGGTCCCTTTGTCGGTTTCCTGCTCAACAAACCGTCTCAGGTTGAGAGAAGAGACGGCCGAAAAGTCGACTTGTCTATCACTCACAATCCGTGGTTTGAGATTAAGGCTACGACAAAGCTTTTTTTTAGCAAGAAGTTCCTGTTGATTGTCCTGTTCATCGGCCAAGCAGTTTTTGCAGAGGCGGTCTTCTTCACCTATCTGGCTAGTAAGTGATCGACGTCCCCATACTGCAGATTCATCTGACCTAACATTTCGCAGTGTGGTTCACTGTTCGTGCTCGTGCTCTCGGCTCATTCCTTTCCGGTATTGTGGCCGTGATTTCGGGAAATCTGCTAGGAGTAAGACCGTCTGTCCATACACTTCTAATTACCTGTGTCTAACACCAGCGCAGCATTGGCTCGACAGAAACAAGTTTTCCCTGAGGCTCCGAGCGAGGTCGGCTTTCTGGGTCATCGTGATACTACAGGGGGCTTGGTGGACCTGGGCTACCGTCAACGTTGCAAAGTTCCACAGGACACAGCCAACCTACGATTGGTCCAGCAGCGGCTTCGGAGCGGCATTTGGCGTTTTCGTCCTCTTGACCATCGGGTTCCAGATGAACTACCTCTTCTTGTAAGTGCTGGCATCAGCGATGGGACTTTATGAGATCCCGGGTTCGCTGACGTTATTCTAAGGTACTTCATCATCCACAACATTGCTACTGACCACGCTGAGATTGTTCGCTACGCTGCGCTTCTTCGAGGCACGGAGTCTGCCTGGCAAGCTGTGAGCTATGGCTTAACGTCTATCACATTGTTTGCGGAGATCGGTGCCGTATACTTCAACTTCGTGTTGTGGGGAATCTCGCTGTTCCCTGCATGGTTGGTTCTGAGACATTTTGGCTCGGAAACCCAGCCAGAAGAGCAACTGGACACACAACAGCCTAGCTACTCTACTGATGCTGTCACATCTGGCGAAGAAACAGTTCAGGTCAAGGCCTAGCTTCAAGAGGCTTAAAAATGAGATTCGATGAATTCAGGCTCCGTCCATCATGCCCTTACATATACTCGATAGAATGGGGAATTTTCTCTAGAAGGTGTACCATACGGCACCTTATCTGAATGGAGGCGCGTCCTTATAGTTCAAAGCCTCTGCTCCAGAGCGACGCTATAAATCGCTATAGTTACCTATTGTCTATCAGCCCTCTGTTTTCCGTATCGTCGACCTGATCCTACTACAGTCTACCCGCTTCACAGCGTCAGGCCAACCTCGCAACTCATCTCCTTAACCCTCTGTTCGGATAGTCTAGCAGCAATAAAGCTGACTTTAGTCCTCTATCCGCCATCCAGAGCCAACAACTCATGCGTAGATAGAGCTTCCGGGGCATGTCCTTCGCCAGCTCGGAGACCGAAGCACTCGAGCATCTCCACGACTGGAATATTCACCACGGTTTTTCAGGGACCAGGAGATATTTTCACATCAATAACAATGCCTACGCCTGGACCTAAGGAGTTCTGTATTCTCAACCTTGAGGACTATGTGATTGGTGAAAGAGAGACAGAATACAGCCGACAGATACATCTTGATTCTAGATACTCAGGATAGACGGTTCCAATGCCACCGAATAGATTCACGAGATTCTCGTAGTGATGCTTAAGATCTCAATTGAGGAGGTTGATCCAAGTAACGCGGGGAGCATTCTAAAGGACATTGTCGTTCTTGTAGTCTTGAACCATTCTGCAACTCTCCACATATAACACGTGGTGGCAGTTCTCCCAATAGTCTATCTATCAGATAAAATGACCTGCTGCTGCAGGCTGCAACATTAAGTCGCCTATTTGAGCCCAACTCCTGCTCAAACTCTTCTCATGCATACGACATTTTCGCCCACCAAGAATGCCCCTTATTCCAACCGAACGACAAGCTTTCCACCACTTATCTCACCATTCCTCATCCTATCAAGACCAGAGTTGATATTCTCAAGACCCGTCTCTATCCCAACAATCTCAGGGGGAGAGAGCAATTTCTTTTCCAGCAGTTTCTCCAACCAGACGGACAAGGACTCGCCGATAGCGGGCACTTCATGGAACAGTTTAATTGGCACCGTATGGAACACTGATCCTTCAGGCGGCGTCTGCTTCGGCAGGCCTGTCAAGCCAATTAGGTGAGACGACAGAAGCCCAGAGTCTGGAGGTGTTGATGGAGGTGACGGAGGAGTTCCGGCTGTGTCTACACCCTTCCCTCCCAGATTCCCAGGAGAAAGAGCTTGAAGAAGCCAGGCTGCAGTGTCCTTTCCTCTCGTGTCAAATCCAAACCTTAGCTTCGAACCCAGGTTGCCGCGGATGATGTCGACTGCTCTCTGAGGATCATGGCTGTCGACCAGCAGATCGGGCCGGATGACTTGATGGTTTGAAATTCTAAGGCCGTGCTTGGCCTTGTCGACGACAGCAACAACCTTCAACCCAGCCAGCTTCGCCAGCTGGATTGCAAGATTCGCGGAAGTAGCAGATCCTGAACAGACATTGTAAGTGCCACGAACTGGTATGTGTCAGGTTAAAAACGTACCACCCCAAATGGCCAGCCAGTCACCAGCCTGTGCCCTTTCGTGACTCAGAATCCCCTCCAGACATTCCTGCCTTACATCTGCGGGAAGTATGTCCGCAGGAACCTGCCTCACAAGTTGAAGCAGGTCAGGGCCATCTTCCACGTTGGAGAAATCGACGCCCATACAGACTCCCAATGCCAGGGCGGCAGCAACGAAAGCCACGCCGAGGGTAGCGCCGTCTTCCCATGAGAGATGCTGCGGTATCCGAACAGCATTGAAGTCCCAGGATACAACATACTCCTGATACGCACCTTTGCGAAGGTCGCGGTAATCTGTCGAGATAACTAGCACCTAGCCAGTAATGTTAACGGGTGAACGAGAAACAGCTGCGGGGTTCTTACTTTATCTCCGGGACTTAACCGTGAAGCTCCCTTATTGAGCTTCACTACATCGCCGGAGAGTTCACGGCCGGATATATAAGGCAGCTCTGGTATTCCAAAGTTGAAGTCACTATCGTCACCATGTCAGTCCATTTGTGTTACGTTATTGATGTACTCATGAATGAGAAGTGGACTTACGGCGCCTTCCAGTCTATGGGGTTTAGACCAATAGCCCTTGTTCTGACAAGAAGCTCACGGTCATGGCTGAATTCAGGCACCGGGAAGTCCTGTGTCACCTGATACCTTTCCTTTGGAGCATGCAGGAGCAGCACTGTCTGTGTCTCCGGAACCTCTGGTATCTGCATGATGGTTTCACTGCTCGGTGGTGACGACGACTTTTTCGAGCTCTTCTGAAAGGAAAGACGACGGAGGACTGACCAGCCACTCATCGTCACGTTTTGATAGCCGGCGACTCTGAAGAGGCGTTTCAGCAGGGTTGAAAGTGGCTTTTGGTAGGTGAACCGAGGCAGCCAGCATTGCAGTAGAAGAGAGGCGTGGGCAGGATCCGATAATCCGGGAAGGGTTGCTAAGCTCGGTGATAAGAGAATTGCGCCATCAAGAATGCGTCTGACCCAATGTACGCCAGGAGTGGCGGGCATCACGCCTCCACTCCGGCAAACGGCGTCAGATCTGCATGGGGTCGCGGGCAAGCTGATCTGGTTGCGTCCCCCTGAATTTGGTGTTGAGCGATCCACTTTGTTGCGGCTATGGCCGGTCGACGCCGTCCACGCCATCGGCACGACGATTGCGCCATCTCGCATCAACATTCCGATTCGGCAACCCTCCGTCACCGGCGATCGGGACCTTGCGCGGGAATACTTCTGTCCAAAATGCGTTATCAAGATGGAATCTAATCCATGCAGTTCATCCTACCTTTCGCCGCAGTTGCAGTTCACAGTTCGGGCTGAAGCGTGCCGCTACCGTTGCAGTCATGGCGTCCCAAAATGGCGAAACAGGCGCGAAGAAGCGCCTCATCGTTAACGCATTTGTCGAAATGTGTTAGTTGAATCCCTCCCCTCAGCCCCTTGCCGAGATCCGAGACTGATCTGCCGGTGCAATACAGGCAGTGGCCACCAATCCCCTGGCCTCTGGCGACATCCCGATGACAAGTCCTGGAAATTTACCGATGTTGAGCATTGGGTCGAGCTTGCAAAGCTTCTAGAGGATGCGAAGTTCCACGGAATATTCATTGCCGACGTGCTAGGTGAGGAAGCCCTAAGTTGGGGGTTCCTCTGGATTAGGGTGCTGATGTTAGTGCAGGTGGCTACGACGTTTACAGGAAATCCCTGGACCCAGCGATCATCTCTGGCGCGCAATGGCCCGTGAACGAGCCCCTTTCCGTCGTTCCAGCGATGGCTGCAGCGACCAAGAGCATTGGATTTGGGGTCACTGTCTCCACCACTTATGAGCAGCCGTACCATTTGGCGAGGCGACTATCAACTGTTGATCATCTCACGAAGGGACGGTTAGTGACAAAGTTTCATGTGTCTTTATTTATGCAAATAGGCTAACGTAACTTAGGCTAGGGTGGAATGTGAGTGCACCTTTGCCAAAGGCAAGGGCAGGCGAAGACTAAAAGGGATATCTAGGTCGTCACCAGCTACCTTGACTCTGCGGCCCGCAACATGGGACGAGCCGAGCAGCCGGCGGTACGTTCGAATCCCGCTTCGTTAGGCCCCAGCTGCTGACCCATTCAGCACGATGATCGCTATGCCCAAGCGGAGGAATACATGAAGGTCATGTACAAGTTGTTCCAGTCATCGTGGCGCGACGATGCTGTCAAGCTGGACCGCAAGACCGGCGTCTACACGGACCCAGAGCTAGTCCGCCAGATCAACCACGACGGCAAGTGGTTCACCGTGCCGGGCCCACACATAGTCCAGCCTAGTCCCCAGCGGACCCCGCTCCTCCTGCAGGCCGGCACCTCTCGAGCGGGCAAGCAGTTCGCCGCCCAGCATGCCGAAGCCATCTTTGTGTCCGCACACGCCGCCGCCGTCTGTGCGAAGAGCATCGCGGAGGTGAGACAGTTAGCAAAGGACACGTACGGACGTGATCCCAACAGCATCAAAGTGTTGGCCCTCGTCACGCCTATCCTGGGTAGGACCGAAGAGGAGGCGCAGGCAAAGCTCAAGGACTATCGGCAATATGCATCGCTCGAGGGTGCTCTCGCTCTGTTCGCCGGTTGGACCGGCATCGACTTAAGCCAGTATGGTGACGATGAGGAGCTACGGCAGGTCGAGAGCAACGCTGTCAGGTATGTGTCGTCTACTCAACCGCTTAAGCTTGGCTCTCACATCCAGTAGGTCAACGGTTGAAGGATATGCCCGTTTTATTCCCGCAAACTCCAAGTGGACGAAACATACCGTCGCGGAACATGTCAGCATAGGAGGAAATGGACCTATATTCGTGGGCACTGCAAGCCAGGTTGCTGACGGTCTAGAGTCCTGGGTGAAGGAGGCCGACGTCGATGGCTTCAACTTTGTAAGCCGGCTTCCAATACGTTCTACCCGGCACTTATTAACCTTCATAGGCATACGCATTATTCCCGCAATCCTTCAAGGATATCATCGAGCTTCTGCTCCCCGAACTGCGGCGGAGAGGGTTATTCTGGGACGATTACGAGGTCCCTAACGGCACCTACAGAGAGAACTTCTATGGCAAACAAGGACAGAAGTACCCTCCGCAGGAGCATGTAGCTGCTTCCTACCAGTGGAGAGTAGGCGTCCCGGCAAACGAAGCCCCGATTCCGGAGTAATGGCCCTGTTCTGTACCTGGGACATCCCCTTATAAAAAATAAAATTATTGTTGGGTGTTTTCTAATATGACTGGCCCTTTGTGAGAGTCTTCCGTCGACTTGGTGCCCTGGTCGGCCTCTTTTGTCGACAATCACGGCGTTGAGGTGTGACTTAGCCCCAGAGAAATTCCTTCTCGCTATATCCTTACACCGCTCGCCAGACCCGATCGAGCACTACCACTACTACCTTTCTGATATGCAGTCCTCAAAGGTAGTATGAATACAGTCAATAGCCTCTTCTACCTACACGAAGCCCCTGAAATTGAGCGCAACAGCGCCCGAGCTCAAAAATCTCGTCTATCTTACAGAAGGCTGATCTTCCTTGGTGCCAAGACAAGACGACCAACGACACCTACGCTTCGACACTACGTAAAGTAGCTCTCTTTCCGCCCGTTCTAGCCAAGCATCTTTTCTCGCTTAGCATGAAAAAGTTAGCCGGCATGGCTTCAACATCGACAGGCAGACATCGGCAAGGGCCTGCTTCGCCATTCTCGTGCAGCTCCTTCTTATGCGTGACAGACAGATACGGTCACAGGCTCGGTAATGAGACGCACATACGACCAGCTTCTGCGACTTATCGCAAATTATTGGTACGCTGGTACGATATTATTGAGCTCTTGCGGTATGACATTTGCTAGTCCAGTCGTTCTATGGAGCTGGAAGAGAGGGGTCGAAGTAGTGACAGGGACATGGTACCCAAACAGGGGATGTCATCGAGTGGTCAGTTCTCCATCTTGAACAACATGGCACTATTCCCAATTCGATGCCACAACATGTTGTGGCTCTCAATGGGGAATAGCGCATTGGAGACTACACAACATCCATAGAACCGCCCTGCGTCCTGTAAGCATGTCTTTGATAAATTTTCCTCACCCCGCTTTACAATTGACGATGGACAGCTGTTTAAGTTATGTCAAGTGAGCGAGACCAGTGTATCTGCTTAAAGAATCCGCCGAATGAGGGCCTGGACAGCTGCATTTCTGTCCTAGCTGTGAGAGAAGCGCTTCTGAGGTGGAGCTGTCAAAGTATTACATCTCCTAAGCCATTACCGTCAGTCGAAACAAATCTCAGAGCTTCACAAACTCGTTGGGATGCTCTTCCCCATGTCGAACGCTTTTAATGAGCAAGGCCGACGATGTGCACAGCAAATCATAAGACTAATGTTTCTCCTAACCTCTCAGGTAATTTACCGTCCTAAGTTGACGATCCTCCTAACTTGTTATCCCCTCACTTTATGGCTCGAGTGTTTGAGTGTGTGTGCCTTGCGGGGTACACGTGACAGCTACATGGAGAATGGACCGTACCGGCAAGCTTACCTAAGCCGGCAATAAAAGGGGTGAGACAGAGTCGCATTGATGCCGAGCAGCTAACCCCTATGAGGCTGAATTAATTTGTCGTCGCGATCTCAGCTCGTCGCGCGCTCGACCCCGAGTTTTCTCAACATCACCAGACATATGGCTGGCGGACCCGAATCGCGCAACAGCCGCCGCGCCGGCAGGCCAGTCGCTCTTTAACTGCCCAAGTGCAGTCGCCGCCTTACACTCGTTTAGTGATCCTGTCTCAGCCACTCATTTCACCGCCATGTGCCTCACACTTGCTATCGCCGTCCTCGGCGCTGTGGGGCGCGTCGCCGCGGACTCCGGCACCGTCTGGGCCACGCCGCACGACTCGTACTCGTCGTCGGTGGGTGTCCTGGGCTGCAAGGTCAACACCAACCGGATCGCCTACTGGCCGGCGTCCGTCAACTGCACCAACATCTGCGTGTCCCTCAGCTACGGGGGCCGCTCCGTGCATCTACTGCGCATCGACCAGTCCGGCGGCGCGCACGACGTCAGCTACGACGCCTGGAACTACCTGCTGACGGGCCACTCCGCAACGGATGATCCCACGGCGGGCGGCGCCACCGCGATGGAGTACGAGGACGTGGACGCGTCCAAGTGCAAGGACTTGATCGACACCGACGGCCACAAGCTGCCGCTGAGCGCCGCCAACAGCATGAACTACCTGGTCTCGTGCCTCGAGGACGATGGCAGCTGGGTCGCGGACAACTACGTCCTGTACAACATCCTCGATCCCATCTGCACCTGGGGCTACGACGAGAAGTGCTCGCTCGACTGGGAGAGCGGTGCTAATCAGGCCACGTGCCCCCATGAGCTGGGCTCGCCGGTCGAGCTGACGTCGGAGCCCGTCTACAACATCCAGTACCCGAGCGGCAAGAAGGTCCTAGCCTCGACTGGGCAGGAGGTCTCGGGCAGCGCATCTGGAAGTTCAGGCAGTCGAAATGGAAGCGTCTTGTTTTTGCGAGCGAGGTTGGGGGTTGTTTTGGTGACTATGTCACATGCTTTTATCTGGTCTCTTGGGCTTTGGTTATAGCGTTAGTGAGGATTCAATGATGTATTGACGCTCCATAAAGACGATCCGCGAATGACCTCGCGAGGTAGTAGTGCAGGTAAATGTCTATGTGAATGGCATCGAGTATTCATGTTACGTAGATATGTGAACTAAGCCCATCGTTGTGTACTCCCGGCCATAAGGACAGTCGGCCGGTAATGCGCTTATGCCCCACTCATCAGTAGAGACAATGTTCGGGCTAGGTACTATGGCACGGAATGGCATTAACCATCTCTAAATCGAAGAAATGGCTGTAGATCATTGAGGGGGGCGACTGGTTGAGTTAGCCGACTACTCTACCCCGCTACATACCTTAATCAAGACGTATCGAAGCCTTTGGCACTGGTTGCTGCAACCCTGGAGATCAGCAACCAGCCAGAAGAACACTACAGGGTTTCACTGGCAATGAAGACATTGGCCATCTCTTAGACAATGCACTAATATTCCCCTCAGCGACTCTAGAGCTTTCACACATTATGGTCGTTAGAAGCAAAACACAAAACGAACCAGCCCTGCGCTAAACCCCACGTCGCTAGAACTCCAATTTCGGCGTTATTTCTTGGGCGAAGAGAGGACTCCGTTTCCGTCGGTGATCTTGCGCATCAGATCATCAATGATCAGCTTCATCTTAGCTTCATGTTCACGCACGCAGGCCTCGGGATTCCTGTTCCCATCCAGAAGTCGAACAGCGACGGCGTCCTGAACATATGTATCGACATGAGGCGATGACATGGGAAGGGGGAGAGGTGGAAGAAAAACAAGTGTCGTGACTGGAAGAGAGCCCTCTTCAGAAGCCCTGTGAAGTAATGGATTAGCTTATAGTTGTGCCTGGTTGAGTTTGGCAGCATATGGTTACGAAAATAGCAGAGCAGGTTAAAATTACCCCTGTGTACTTCCGAGCTCAATTTGGATTGATGGTGGTCCCTTGGAAGTCATGATACAATCCACAGAAATGTCGACGTAGGAGAGGGGGCTGCTTGTCGATGGCTCAGACGCCCGCAGTTAGCTGAATAGTACTGGTAACCAGTTTTTGGACAGGAAGAAGGAGCTTGTAAGATGGATGATAAAAGGTTGATGCGGTGGTAAAAATGCGTGCACTCCAGCCGGTGCAAGAACAAAACGACAAACTAGACGTACAACTTGGGCGACAAAGTCCTCATTTATATTTGTGCAGATACCTGCTTTTGCAGATTCATATCTCACCCATTTAGGAAGACCAGCGTCAAGTCTTGACTGCTGTCCACCTTGTTTACAAGTACACCCGGGGTCTAGATCTGCATCCTGGTCACTGCATCCTGACATAGGTCTTCCAGGACAAGACGAATGAGACGCCTCTCAGCTTGCTGGTATACGGGGTAGGCGTATATACGACATGTACAGAAAAGCACCAAAACTATCTTCATCGGCTTAGAGTTCCGACGACATCAGGAAATTGAGGCCCCTTGATAGGCCACCGTCCGATAGACTAGTCCGACAATGGCTGACAGGGAGCTCCCTGTCAGCCATTGTCGGACTAGTCTATCCAGCTAATCTTTTTGATTCGATCACCTTGGCTTCCTCAAACCTAGACTCGCGAAGACTTGATCAAGGCCCGCCGATGGCTCCGGCGATAGTTGCTGCAACCCTGGAGATAAGCAACTAAATGTGAGATTGTAGCACAGTTCCATCAACATGCAGGTGATAGAGTAGACCGAAGATTGACGTCTCCTTTATTCAACACAGAATTTTCATAAATATGGATACAGGATGCATGCTGGGAGACACATTGGCCCTTCCTGAACCACATGTCTCTACAGCGTACCCTGTGCTTCAAAGCTTGGACAAAGAAGGAACGCTGCTCATATCCGCCACCTTGGCCGTGAGATCATCGATGGCCTGCTGCATCCTAACCCTATGTTCACGTACGCAGACACCAGGGTTGGTGCTTCCGTCTGGAAGTCGAACCACAAGGGTATCATGGGTGTATGTGTCCACAAGACGCAACGTCATGGGAAGGGAGGGAAGTGGAAGAGTAATAGATGTTGCGGCTACATGAGGGTCGTCATTAATAGCGCTGTCCATCGATGAGTTAGCTCACGATACCACTTTTTTGGTCGATTTAGAAAGCGGAAGGTTGTAGACGGAAGTGACAAAGCAAGTTAACATTACCCCTGTGTGCCTCCCACCTCCACTTGGATTGATGACGGCCCCTTGGAAGACATGGCACCATGAGTAGAGCTGTGAACTGCAGGAGCTACTTCCACCACGGGCCAAGGGTAGCTGGACAGCACCGGTATTAGGCAACAAGGGATTTCTAAGACAAAAAAATCAAAGTCCAATGCAGTTCAAGAAACGATATTCACCGAGCTGGTGGAATCTAGAACATACAAGACAGACTATGAGTTAGGGGACACGGCCGTCATTTATAGTCGTCCAGACAGCTGGTTGTACGGAACCTCTTCTCACCGAGTGGAAACGTCAAGGCTTAGTAGCTAATGGTCCTTTTCTAAAAGAGTACACTCGGGGTTCAGGTGAGCAGGATGAGCAGGACTACCGCGACACCTAGACATTAGTCTTCTATGACAACACAGGCGAGATACTTCTTTCCATGTATGTAGGAGGTGGGCAACACGCCCAGGATCAAAGGCCGCATGTCGGCTGTGTGCCGAACTAGTCCAAGAATGGCTTTGAGAAATTTTCTCAACCTATAAGCGGTTAGATAGTAGTGGGAGCATGCGAATGCCGCACCACATCATGCAAGAGCGCATAAGCACGCAGTCGTCTAGCAGGCATCTTTGCGGGATTGACGGATGCAGGGCAGAAAGAGTGCAAAGGGACCACCTCACCCTCAGCCACGATTTGGCGAAGCGAACGCTCGGTGCATGACTACCATTTCACCCGACAACAAACCTGGGACCACTTCGACATGCATCAATACCGGATGGTTCTTGCACGACACCATGACGTGCAAGCCAAGCCTCTGCAATGGTATGTCGTGATAACGGGCTATCACCTCCCGTCTCCCTCATCACTGGTTCTTCCACGCCTGTTGCTGCAACTACGAAAGATTAGGGCTGATTCGATCACGCGGCAAGCCAAATAGAATCAGATGCCAGAGGGGGTCAAATGAAATGAGAGGGAACAAGTGTGTCAATTACAAACTGTCACTCTATCTTGCTCAAGCAGGCTATGAACCCATCAAATCCTGCCAAGAGCCCAGTAGCCGTTCCTTTCTGAGCTGTGTCAAGACAAGGGCCCAGGTAAGAATAATGCCATGGACACCAAGCAAATTTGATTCGAAGGTCCCATGTCTCCTCAGTTTCCCTCCCAAAAGAAAAAAAAAAGTTTTTTATGTTGATTTTCTGGTCGCTCGCAAGGCACCTCCCTCGTCAAGGCCGGCTCCAATGCATATGCAAGGACCACGATCCGATTATCATCGGCGTCGTGGATGGAAAACCGGGAAAGATAAGCAAGTCCATGAGGCAGGTGCGCGAGATCGATCAGTGAGGCGAGACAGAGCCCGGCTGGGTGGTAACGCCCGGCCGAAGACCGCCTCTAACCCACATGTCGAGGCTATCGAGACGAAGCTAGGTTATCGATTGAGGGTCGGTATAGATGATTTGCCGCCCAAGGTTCCGGTCTCGGTTGCTCGCCGGTGCGGTGCGGTGAAGCTAGACACGCTTGCCCAGCTGTCAACAGATGGTCATGAATCACCATGACAGGACTGCCAGCTCTCTCAGATAGAACTCGAGAGCCCAGCCAACAGTGTCGAAAATCGTCTCTCGTTCTGTCCCAGTTCCGCCACCAAGGGTAGACCATCCATCCGTCACAACCCGTCCAGGATACGCCACCTATATCCATAGGTCCACTCCCGAGTCCACCGCGGAGGCCACCGCCTCTACCAAATGCATGCAAAACAGAAAGCCGTCTTTCCATGACAATACTCCAGACACCGTATGGCTTATACCGCCTTCCAAAAGAACGCCTCGAGACTCCTGGTATATCGAGGGCAGGAAATCGAAACCGAAATAGCCGGATGCTTTCGACAACGGACCTCGAACCATGAGCCATGCCGTCTTGCGTTGACCTCATTCAGTTCTCTCCCTGGGCCGAGTTGACCGAGGATCCATCGCATACGTTGGAAATGACCAAAAAAGCTTTATAGATGAGACTCAAAATCCATGAGCACGAATTAGGGGCCACCACTGTGAGCCATGACTGCGAGCACAGCCTAAGCAATAGTGACCCATCAGCCGAACAGCCAGCCTTATCCACGCAATGCCCCCAAAGCCCTTTTTGATGCCAAAAGACTCGTCGCAATACTGAATGGGAGGGCGTGAGATGGGAGTGATGATGGGTGGAGAGATGAGGGTATGATACACTCCAGAAGGGTTAGCACGACGTTCTGCAGCTTTGTTGCCGTGAGCCGTCGAAGAACGCCTAGCTGAAAGGAAGGTCGTAATCGGGGTATTTGGATGGCGGGTCGGGTTCGGAAAAGAGCCTTGCGCGAGATCTCGTGTCGTCTAGTAGCAAAGGTCGTCGGAAGATGGTAGGAAGCAATATGTACAATCGAGTAAAGAAACAATCACACTGACACGTCCCCTCATATCATCTCACTAGAGTGGATCGATGAGGGACACGCTATGCCTGTGGCAGCGGCTGGCCCTGGGCCAAACCACCCCGCTGGCTGCCATAGCTCTGTTGTCGAGGACCTTGGCCTTGATAGCCGTTACCCCGGCCACGTCCGCCGCGAGGCCCACCCTGGCTACGGCCGCCCTGATACTGACGCTGCTGGTTGTTGTATGAGGGAGCCGAACCATTTTGGCGGCCGTTCTGATTTTGCCACTGATTTCCAGACTGCTGAGGCTTCGGTTGCGATGATGACGGGAGAGTCTGCTGGGATCCAGATTGCTGTGGATACGGCGCGCTAGAGGGGTTCCTGTTGAAGTTGGAGATTGGTCTGGGGATAGACTCGGGGTTCTCGTAGACGTAAAGGCTCTTGTCTATCGTCTGGGGGATTGGCTGGATCTCAGTACCGAGATCGCGTTCAATGTTGTACAAGTTGAAGCGGTCCTCCCAGTTGATCAGGTTAATAGCCAGACCAAGGTGGCCATAGCGGCCAGACCGTCCGATACGATGGAGATAGGTCTCCGCATTCTTCGGAAAATCAAAGTTGATGACCACATTGACCGCTTGGATATCAATGCCGCGGGTGAGGAGATCGGAGCAGACGAGGTTTCGACACACGCCGTTCCTGAAATCGTGGAACACGCGGTTTCGCGCTTGCTGTGCCATCTTGGCGTGACTGTAAAAGCAAGAATAGCCCAATTCCGTAATCTTCTTCGCAAGCAGCTCAACGCGGTTCGTTGAATTGCAAAAGATGATGGACTGGTTGATCTGGAGCTTGGAGAAGAGCGTGTTGAGACAGTGGACCTTCTGCTTCTCCTCCACGAACGCATAATATTGGGTTATGCCGCGAAGGGTAAGCTCGTCCATGAGGTTGATCTCGTACGGACTGACCATGTTCTTATCAGAGAAGTCCTTGACGGAGAGGGGGAAGGTTGCGGAGAACAGCATGACCTGACGGTCTTTGGGATGAAATTGCAGAAGTTGTTCGATGACAGGTGTGAATTCGGCAGAGAGGAGCTTGTCGGCCTCGTCCATGATGAACATTGGACATTCGCTAAGGTCAGCGACATTCTTCCCTGCCAGATCGAGAATACGGCCGGGAGTGCCGACAACAATGTGGACGGGATCTTGGAGTCGGACAATGTCGTCCCGGAGGCCCGTTCCACCTGTCGTGACCATTACGTTGATTCCAAGGTGCTTTCCGAGGGTCTTGCAGACCTGAGACGTCTGCATCGCGAGTTCTCTGGTGGGGACAAGTATGAGGCATTGAATCTTGTTGATCTTGGGGTTGATCTTCTCCAGCGCGGGGATAACGAAAGCAGCAGTCTTGCCGGTTCCGTTCTTCGCTCGGGCCAAAATGTCTCTGCCGGTGAGGGCAACGGGTATGCTCTCCTCCTGGATCGGGGATGGCTTTTCGAATCCGGCTTCGAATATACCCATCAGAAGATCCCGCTTCAAGCCAAAATCTTCGAATTCAAGACCCTTGGTATTCGTCACATCCTAACATCGGGTTAGTCCTCAATTTCCACGCCAGCCAAACAACGAACGAGCCACTGACTTCAGTCTGTTGCCGGTTGTCTCTCGCTGGAATGTTCAGGCTCTTCTTCCAGTCCTCTGATGCGCCCGGGCCATCACTGCAAGGTCAGTACTGCCATCTAGGATGAGAAGGTGGTGGGGCAAGCCAACCTGAGCTTGGTTGCCTGTAATGCGTCGGCGAGGTTGTCCGCCATGTCGAATGCAGATGTGTGGAGGAACACTGTTCCCCCAAGTCAAGAATCTCGAGCGTATTTAGTTGCAGATATGTTCAGGAGCCGAGGTGTTGACGCCGGCGATCAGTTCGTCAAGGCTCGCAGAAGAGTGTCGGATGCGGAGCTGAACCACAGAAGATGCCAACTGCAACCTCAGCAAGACAACGTATCCGAGGGATATCTCGCCGTTGGTGTTTACTGGAATATGCTTTCGGTCCTCAAGCAGAATGGCAGGAGGAGAAGTCAACGAGGCTTCGTGAGAGAGGTCGGACGGTTGGGGAGAGATATTTTCTCGCTTGGTCCACGAGCGGATCACGATGGACGTTGTGACGTTTTCGGTATGTGGAAGAGAAATGCTGGTGATCACCGTGATCGAGATTGATGTGTTTTGCTCTAACAGAGCACCTTGAGTGTGGTATCTTGAAGAGAAAAGGCGTGGTGAGATCGCGAGTCCTGGTGATGAGGTCGAGTTAGAGGCGATATTTTGTGGAGGTTTCCAGAAGAGGGTTGCTTTGCCAGCTCCATCCTGTTGCCGCAGGCAAAATGCAGCCTAGGCCGGAAACGGAGGTCATGTGACTGCTGATGGGCTGAAGCGAGTGTCTGTGGCTGTCCATCTTGCACACCAACGCAGCCGTGCCACACCTGTCCTTATTGGACGCTCACCGATCCTCTTATCGATAAGAAGCAGCGTCCTGTCCAATCGGAAGAGCCTGGTGGCCCACCGACAACCGAGAGGGGTATTGAGGCAGTTCTTCGCGCGAGCGCGGGACGGAAATACGCATCTACACTACTCCGTTCTAGGGGCAAAAGCGGGAGGCTATCGGTCTCTCGGATGGCGGCTCCTGCATTGAGGCATCTCTGCTTCAACAACCTCTTCCAGAGCCGGCCTCTGCGATGCCCTCCTGTCTTCGAATGCACTGTCTGATGAGATATGCCCCTGCCCCTTCGATATGCTCTTAAAGAAGTCTACAATCGTCCTTTGCACCAGCTGCAATGCCTCCTCCACCTTCGGCCTCCCGGCGTCCATAACGTCATCATCTACCTCGCCTTCTGCTCCTCCCCGACAGCGCTCAAAGCGCGCTCCGGGGCTGTCCTCGCCAGGACGTTTCTACGCAACGATACCACACGGCGACTCGTTTGACGGACATTATGACCACGACGAGTTGCATCACCACTGGCCGTCGAAGAAGGAGCCTACACCGTACGAGATCTTTGGACAAAAGAGGGGAGCGCCGTATAGCAAGGCCCGCTTCTACCAGCTCGTGAAGATATACCACCCAGACCGGTACCACCACCTCCACCATCATGGCCTCCCCCACGCCACGAAGCTCCACCGTTACCACCTGATCGTCGCCGCCAACGATATCCTCTGCCACCCTGAGAAGCGACGGGCCTACGACCTCTACGGAGCCGGCTGGGGCGGCCAGCCCGACATGCTCAACAACTCCCGCGAAGCAGACCGATCATGGCGGGAGCGTCCGGGAAGCCCGGCGCAGAATGCGACATGGGAAGACTGGGAGAAGTGGTACAGGCAGCGGGACGGCGAGAAGCAGGAGCCGTTGTACATGTCCAACGGCGGGTTCGTCGCCGTCGTCGTCTTCTTCATCCTGGTCGGGAGCTGGGGACAAGCGACAAGGGCGGGCACAAACTCACTGAGCCTCCTGGAGATGCGGCAACAGAAGCACGCTGCCGTCAGCAAGGAGATGCACAGGAGGCAGGCGGAGAGTGCACAGCTGAGCAGAGAAGGCAGAATAGAGAGTTTCTTGCGGCAGCGTGAGGGATGGGGTTATGGAGACGCAACGGCCGGCCACATGCCGGATGAGCATGGTCAGAGCCCTCCCTTGCGCCGGTGATGGCGTCTGTTTGTTTATCGAGTCAAATTCCTATTAGATGCTTGCCATTGCACGCTATCTACTGCTGTAAAACCTGGCAGACCAATTGGGTCTCGTGAATGAATTACTCCCCCATGTACGGTACCTACACTTGTCCATACATATACATGATTTACCCAGAAATGTCCCGCATCAGCATTGCCAAGGCTCCCCTCTCGCCTGTTGCTTCAGGGTCCGAAGGCCACGCAGGTGTACCGGATTGCCGGGAGAAATTGATTTTCCGTCAGATCTGATGGACTGGCATCAAGGAGAAGATATGATAGACGGCCCAATGAGCATAGACGGTAGAGCTGGGGAGCTGAACGCTCCCCGAATTCATGAGGACGCGATGAAAGTTAGAAATAACAAACAAGCCTTTGAACATCACCTCCAAGGTCGCATTTGTTGTGCTGGGGCGCGTTGTCGGCAGCACCTTGCACTCCAGGAGACGCCCAATACCCTCGGCGTCCGGAACGATTTCGCGCGAAAGAAGCGAGAAAGTGCACTCACGTGAAAGCCACGTGACAGACACGACAGCGTCCTTGAAAACAGGATTCTAAGTCGATGAAGATAAGCCTGAATCAAGGCTGTTCACCTTCTAACCTTAGAAAAACTCAATTTTCTCTACCGTATTCGTCTGAAATGATCGACACTTCTGCTATCCGTAGACGTTGCTCACCGTCCGTTCCTCGTCATACTTTGTAAACTGTCAGTCTTGTCCGCTCCATGGAGTTCTTTTGACTCATCTTGGTCTCGGTATTCTGTTACTTTCGCTCCTCAGAACAGAGGTACCAAAAAGGAGCCAGGTCTGAGGAGAACCACAGGCAAGCGGACCTACAAATCCAGCGCGTTCATGCTTCCCCACTGAACAATCATAGAATGGTGAATGTGAGCAGCATGTCTGGCCTTCCCTTTGAGGGTAGGGTAGGGAGATCTCATTCTACAGTCATTCCGCTTCAGGCAGTGCATAGGGAATATCGACTTGACCACCTGCGCCTTCAAGGGGAGAAACAAGGCGGTATGCGTCAACTTTATCCTCCCATGTGAGTCTACGAAGGTGCCTTTATTCGCGAGCTCGTTTTGATCTCAGTGGTACTATCGCATTCTAGCGGTCCTTCCAGGAGGCGCATTTTGGCTGTGGTGCTCGAAAAATTGAACTTGTCGCTCACTCTCGCGACACTCCTTACCTGGTCTAGCTCAGAAGATATGCCTTCAGGGACTCCCCCCACTCCTCAGCTCGTTTGTAGTAGTGGATCTGAGGCACGCTCCCCCCTTTAAGACCGTCAATGGCCTCCGCGAGGACCGGACCCAATCCTTCCTCTTTAATGTCGCCGATCCGGTAGAGATACTGCTTCACTGCGAGGATAATCGCTCTCGACTGCGGCAGGCGGAACAGAATTTGACGCTCGCTCCTGACGTAGGTCTGAGAAAGTTAGATTGTGCTGGGAGCTAGTTTAGGAGACTAGCAGGGCTTGCCTTTTCTATGTCCAAATCGACTGCCCGTTGAGCATTGCGGTCTGTTTGGTGATGACCTCCAGGCGTAAACAACTTGTCATAGGGCGTCACTGCCCACTAGAGTGATGGCCCTTGTCAAAACCGTATTCGTTTTAGGGTGATGAGAACGGCGCAGTGTGACTTACGTTGACTCTTCTTGCCACTTTCCCAACTTCCAGCCTGTCAAACCATCGGTCCATGCTCCTCTCAAGCTTCTCCTTATATCCCGGGACTGGCGCGTGAATGGCCCGTAGCTTGAAATCGAGAATACTTCCAGGATTGAAGCTGTTTGGAAAGCAGACAACGAATGCCTTCAACTCATAGCCATCCCCGTCCTCTGCGGGTAGGAGAAACATGAAATCTTCCTCCACCATGACTGCAAGGTTCCGAAGGGTTTCTTCTAGCGACGATGCGGGCTGCAATGGGGTGTAGTCCAAGGTGATCTTGTTAAACAGCTCAGTTTTTCCGGTAGTTGGGTTTATGGTTCTGGAGAATATTGTCGGGAAGCGAGCTGGTAGGAAAGTCGCTGCCATCCAGGAATAGAGCTCGTCAATGGACTGCTTAGCCGGTTCCGTATGTCCAATGATTTGGTCCATGTGCTTCTGCATCAGCTCCTTCCGCAGATTGATCCTATCCAAATAATTCCTGTCAATCTCAATCATGCTCGAAATTGTCACATGTTCCAAAGCTGGAGCGTAATCGTCGTCAGCCATGAGTTGATCTTGGAAGTTGACCTCGAAGTGTCACTTCCACCTACCCATTGTCAAGTGGTACTTAGGTTTGAATGGTCGAAATTTGACAGGTTCAGTTGCTTTCCAATCAAGGTCTGTGAGCGGCTCTATTGAGCCAAGTGACTCCTCTGACGGCTCATTATCGTGAGATCGCCGGGCTGATTTCTCCGCATACGGAGCTTTGATCTGCAAGAATTAGATTGGCTGAGTCTCGAGGCTTCAAGGTGTATCGTACTTTGACAATGCTGTTAATTTGTGGCGATGGTTGCCCCGTGTTGAAGTGGTAGGTAATAAGAAGCCAACTTGCAGCGAGCGACAGCGATAGGAATGCAATTACTACCAGCATTATGGCAGCTAATCGCAGATTGCGTAAGACGATGGTCAAGTTGTCCGGTCTTCAGTTGCGCAGTTAAAATGACTTGGAAAGAGAGGCTTTTGAGAGAGAGATAGACGGAGGACCCGGGCACAAGAACGGTCCTTGGTGAAAAGCCAGGCTAAGTAGCAAGCCTGGGTAGTAAATGATCGTTCTATTAGGGCTCTGTATTAGAACTTAGCTACCACAGCGAATCATTATATGCATACTAAGTCAGACGTTCCTCTGCCTTATCGGCCGGTCTACCTAATGCACCGAATGCGAATCTGTACTTTCATCTCCATCATCGTCGGGGTTTTCTTCTTTCACCCCCTCGTGGGCTAAGTAGAGATCAGATCTTCTATCAACACCAGCCGTATCTTATCTATCATGAAAGTTGGGCAAGGGGGAGTTATCGTGATAAGCGGTGATAGCGACGGAGCCCTAGGCGTGCGCCCTTAACCCAAGTAAGTGTAGCGGCGTACGTCGCTTCCCCGATAGGATCCTGGCCGCGATATTTTACTGTACGGGGTAGGGACTTGCTATCCCGTTCTTATCTTCTTATCTCTACTAGATGGGTGTTGGGGTGGGAATTCAAAAAGGCAAGTTAACCCAGCTCCCTATCCTCCACGGTCTCAACACTTTCCTGTCGAAGTCGAAAGGACAAGACGCACCTCACTCCCCACAGTTTCCCATTCCCGCTCGTATCTACCCATTGCAGCACAATATGCCTGTTATGCGCACCTCACGTGCTCGATCTCTCCAGGGCTGCGTCACATGCCGTGCTCGGAAGGTGAAGTGCGATGAAACACGCCCAAGCTGCAGCACGTGTCGAAAGGCAGATCTCCATTGCGAGGGCTTCACGGCTAGTCTGCGGTGACTATCCTATGCCCCCAGGTCAGGTAGCTTTGATGAAGCGGCATCAAGCTCGACGATCAGTGACGGTGGTCATGGACGAAGACCTCTGTACACCAGTATGCGTATCTTCTGCCATATTGAGCATAGTAGACGTACTAACTCTCCCGGGAGATAACGAAAGACGGGAAATGTCGCAGGCTCTTATGCTTGTAGCGACTGAGTCCGAACAAACACTCTCAGGACTATTGACTAATCTGGACGCTGAATCTCTCCAAAATGCACGTCAGAGTCATTTTGAGAAGGGCCCATTCAGTGCATTCAGACTATCAGATAATCAACCATCAGCAACACCGGAACTGGATGAGGACAGGCAGTCAACTCCTGCCATCTCTCGAGACGACGTCGATTCATCACCGAGTCTGGAGGCTATTGAATATCTGTGGATCAATTCACTTCCTGGCCTGATTATCGAAAATGATGCCGAGATGCAAACTGTATGATCACTCCCTGGCAGCACGTAGCCCTTCGCTAACGTTGGCTTTGAAGCATCAGGACGGTGGTGACAGTCATCAGTCGCCGCCGACCTCGATAGTCTCTCTTGGGAGCCAAAATATCCTTAACAACAACATCGCCTCCGAGGATTTCACTCCGGGTTCCCTGCCAACCAGTGCCGGGTTCTTGCTTAGGCACTGGCGTAGCAACATGGATAATTGGTTTTCGCCATTACGGATCCACAAGCATCCCTGGAGGATCCTTCATCTCCCGATGGCCTTGACTACCATGTCCGAACTGTCAGTGTGGGGAAAGTCCAGCAACGCCAAAGTTACCATACTCAGAGCCCTGCTTTCAGTCAGTGCTTTCACTCTGGATAGAAGCGGATTGAGTACCGCGAGCACTTCTACATTTTGGTATGAACTGGCCATGAGAAACAAAGATCTGGCCGTGGGCGAGATGAAGCGATGCTTTTCGCGGGAGCTGCGAGGGCCCGACCGTGCAAAATATAAGGAAATACTGGTGGCTCTGCTTTCATTGGTCTCGATATCTGTAAGATCTCTACCTCACATGAAACGGCCAACATTTCTCACCGCTTAGTAGGTCGCCAGTGGCCAGCATGCTGAAGCACGATGCTATTTGCTCGATGCGGAGCGATTCATTGCTCTACGAGGACTCCCGAAGCCGACTAAGTCTCGCAAGGTCAGGATACTTCATCATATTTTTCTCTTCCTTCGAGTCATCGAGGAAAGCACATTTATATATTCTCGACGCGAACTCGACTCGTCATGGCTCCCCAGCAACCGGGATCCTGAGCGATACCTCTTCCCGTCCCTGCACACCAATAGCTGGATGTCTAACCAAGACCTCGATCAAATATGCGGAGCGGATTTCGAGGCTGAGTTGATCTTCCAACCTAGGACTGAGCCATCGCTCATGATGGCCATCTACGGCATCCCACTCTCTCTTTTCTCGCTCATATCTAGAACAACTAGCTTGGCCAACGAGCTCGATGCCGCGGATACAGCTACTTCGGCGAGGAGCTTCCCAGGACGGATCAGACGCTTAGAGAATGATGTTTGCAGCTGGAACCTGCAAGAGGCTATTGCTTCGGAGACCAGCGTTCAGTATGATGACTATATTTTGTCGCCCTCTTTGAACAGCGACATGTTGAATCTTGTCGTCCTGGCCATTCACAATGCTCTCATCCTCTACTTCTATCGACGTATTCACAACGTGAATTCGATGATACTGCAACCCTACGTTGACAGGGTTATTGAAAACCTGGAGAAGATGGAAAAACAAAAGCAGGAGTTTAATATCCCCAATACAAGTATTATATGGCCTGGCTTCATGGCTGCGGTTGAGGCCCGCGGCAATCTTAGGCGGCACGCGGCACTGACTTGGCTGAAGCAAACTGCAAAATCTAGCGGTTGGGGTAGCTTTGAAACGGCAAGGCGTGTGACAGAGGAGCTTTGGAGGGTCCAGCGGGAGGAGAACCCGGACGCTACGTGGGTAGATATAATCCGGGGCAAAGGGACGCTTCTAGTCTTAACATGATAATAGCGTCCTTGAACCTAGAAAGGAACACATATTCCGCCAGTATTATGAAGCTGCTTCTCGCGGAGGGATATCTATCAAACCCCTCCGTTGCTTGTTCCGCCATTGTATCGCTTTGCACATGGAAAATACAATACTAAGTGTCGGCATCGGCACACCGAGCTCTTTGCCGGCCCTTACTGGCTCGCCTATTATGTTCTCGTACTCGATAAAATTACCCTTGCGCACGTCCTCGAGCATGCTGGGGGAGTAGTACATCTGCAACGGATCAAGCGTGATCATAGTCTCGGCAATGTTCTCAGGGAGCGTCTCGCCCGCCGCCTTCGCCGCCGCCATGATCTCGCCCATCGCCGGCCGCACAAGCGTCTCAACCGTGTCTTCGGCGAGCCTTAAACGACCGGTGTCCAACCCCGTGATAGCGCAGATGGGGTTTAGACATGCGTTGTAGACGAGTTTCCTCCATCGACCCCGGCCAACCTTTGGGTCGTACGTGCATGTTGACTTTCCCGCCGCATTGTAGATGGAAATGAAACGTTTAGCTGCCGTCTCTTGAACACTGTGATCCAGGTTTGGGTTCCTGAATGGTCCGATCTCTAGCGAGTCGTGGCCGTCATGCTCTATGACGCCGAGATCCGTTTCGTGAGACCCGATGATGCTGATACCTGAGAGCACGACGTTCTGCGGAAATGCGCCGAGGAATGGCTTCTCAATGTTTAGGCCATTCTGAATTAGTACGATCACGGTATGTCCCAGACTGATGGCTGGACCGACGATGTCGAGGACCGTCGGGGTCACATCAGGAATGTTTTTGGTGGTGACGACGATGAAGTCGTAGGGTTCGAGGTTGTCCTGCTGAATATTTGGCACACTTCTCAATACTTCAAAGAGAGAGGGCTTAGTAGATGAAAGGGGTAATTGGGGGAGTATTCTAGATATCTTACTTCTTGTCGGGCGCCAACCAACTATTTTACCATGGTCGGTAGATGTAATAGTGAATCCTCCCGCACTCACAGCCTGGAAATTTGATCGTAGGACCGCATCGACGGTTGCCAATCCACCAAGTTCCAGGTTCAATGCAGCGATCGTTCCAACACCGCCGCATCCGACAAGCAATACCTTGGCTTTGGATGTCATGATGCAGGGAGCAGCGCGCTGGCGTGCGAGCGTCGTACATACAACGGGGAAAGTACTATCTAGCTACTCAAGGAGAAAGGAATCTGGCGAACATGTTGCTGGGAGATCCAGCTATATATACAGAGCCCAGCACAAAGTTACGTAAGCCATGGCCGGAGCCCCTGTCTGTCACACATGGCTGCTACCCTACAAGCCGTACGTCTCTAACATGTTCCATTGATTAGCACTTAGTAGCCCAAAGTGTTAACTGCGATGCACTCGGTCGTCAAGGTGATTAGATTATTACTCATTATTCTACTCGCTATAGTCACAAACATTTGTCTACGCTCTACCCTCCTTTGACTCGCAACTTACAAGTTACAACAACCCAATGCTTATCGAGAAGAATCAATGATGCGCCAGGGTGAATTTAGTGTATGGTCTAGGCACAGCCGCGGAATGCCGAATGTAGGTTGTTTCTGGATTGGGTGGTCACTTTGCAGGAGGTTCCAGTTTTGCTTCTATTAGCCGGGATTCTTATCTCTCTTTGAGCCCTCGAGAGCGCAGTCTAGTCCCCCCGATCAATACCACCACCTGTCGATAAGGCGGATGTTCCACGACTCCGTGGGACCGAGGCCAGATCCGGCAGAGTGGCGCTGTGGTAGAACGGGGCTATTCTAGTAAATTCATTCATGCAAGAGGTCAAACTTGTTTAACTACATAGTGAAGAGACGGGCACGAGAGGTATACATGGCCTTGATATCCTCGCACGCAAGTAGCAATCATTTCGTAGAGCAACTATACATCTCACACAGTTCATGTCATCATCCTAGTTCTCCAAGACTCCCGTAAAGGCCGGGTCTGGGTCAACCCAGTACGGTCGGTCTACCCCCTCCATCCACTCGATGGGCGACATGAAGTCCACGAAGCCGATGTTAGGGCTAGACAAGTGGAAGCCCATCTTGCGCTGGACTTCGGGGGGCCAGGAAAGGACCTCCTCCTTGCTGTGAACCAGGTACTGGTTTTCTTCTCCACGCATGATGCCCTGTGTGAAGAAAAGCCCGTGCATAGGCCGCACTTCGTCCTCCGTTATGTTTTCGCCGCCGGCGTGATAGGTACCCCCCAACATCACGTAGGCTTCCCCCTTCTTCATTGTGGCATATGCGAGATTCTCGGCCTTAGGCCAGCGCTCCATGCCCCAAAGATGAGATCCGGGAAGGACCTACGCTAATCAGTCGTCTCTTTTCTTGTCTGTGGTCAGGCGATTCTCTTACCTGTGTGGCGCCGTTCTCAACAGTGGTGTTGACTCCAGGAATCAAGAACGCCATTCCCACATCACTGCCAACTCTGTAGCCGGTCTTAGTCTGGTCGACATGATCGACATGAAAGTTCTTGTCATCTCTGTGTAACCGCTGAGCCTTACTGCCAGGCCTTGTCTCAATAGTGAGGGAAATGTTGATGATCGGGTGGGTAGTGTAGGTGTGCTTCTCCGCCCCATAGTAGTTACTGGTGGTTTTGGCCAAGAAGAACTCGGTAAGGGCATGAACAGCAGGGTGAACAAGCCAGTGCTCTCGGACAGTCTTGCTGCGAGAAACGAGACGGGCACATCTTCTGGTCTCAGGAGGGAAGAGCGAACCCTTCCATGGCTTATCAGAGTCCAGGTAAGGACGAGTCTCCGCATTGACCTGATCCACGAGCTCGGGTGTGGTGAAGTTCTGGATGATTGCAGCTCCATCTTCGATAATGGCCTTCTTAAGACCTTCAATGTCAGATGCATCGACTCGCTGCAGGCTCGGGGCGGTTGAGGACGGCATGGTCACTGAGCTATCTAAAATTCTTCCAATGAAGGTCAAAGATGTATCTAGTTGCTGGGGAGACTCTGGAGAATTGGATACGGTGTAACAAGAGTACGAAAGGAAGTTTTTCAACAAGACAGTAACGGAGCATTAGATACCCGAAGTAAGTTGTAAGAGCGCCTCGGATTCGAGTTAAATGTTCATCGATTGCTACAACGAAGACTCCCATCGGCCAATGGATCGGGTATCTATCACGGCCAACTAGATTCAACCCCCGCATCGCACCAAGGCAGATCCGGGTTTGGGATGTTTGATCTATCGAGGCCGGGCGATAAGGGTGGAGAGTCGTCGGCCTTACTTGCCTGATCCGATTCGGGAGTGGTGCTATCTACGATGTTCCGTCCTTGCTATCCAGACCCCCAAAGTGGATACAGCGCCCAAAACTGACAAACGCTCCACGCCTCTGCCATCCCTGCTTCAAGACTGGGGCACAGCGATAGCGTGCAGGCCAATTGATTGCGAGGCGATTGTCAGTTCTTGGATATAGGTCCAAGATGGCCCTGCTTTCTCGATCTCAGAGGCCCATGCTCTTCTTCATCCTGTCATCATCTCCTTAATCCACTGTCAACATGGAGTCTATAGTTGTACATGACAATGACAAGACGACTTACAAGCTTGATCAGACCACCCCCACCAACGTAGGCAGCGACTACGATGTCGGCACTATCGAGCAGTTCTACCACCTGGAACGGAAGCTGTCGTGGCGCCAGATGCAGCTGATGATCATAGGTGGCTCAATTGGGACGGCTCTGTTCGTCACGATTGGCGCTGGCTTGATGTCGGCTGGCCCAGGCAGCTTGTTCCTGGGTTTCGTTCTCTACGCCTGTTTCCTTGGTGCTTGCAACAACTCGATGGCCGAGATGTCAACATATATGCCCGTCAGCGGTGGTTGGATTCGAATGGCCAGCCACTGGGTCGACGATGCTCTCGGCTTCGCGCTTGGGTGGAACTTCTTCCTCTACGAGGCCACGCTCATCCCCTACGAGATTAGCGCATTCAACCTCGTCATCAGCTTCTGGAGTGATAGCGTGCCGGCTGCCGCGATATGCATCGGTTGCATCGTCCTCTACGGGTGAGGCTCCATGGATTGGACTGAGAAGTGTCTTGCTGACGGCTGGTAGCTTGATCAACATTTTTGCGGTTCACAGATATGGCGAGAGCGAGTTCTGGCTGGCCATTGGAAGTATGTTTCGAAAGCATGACTATCTGTACCCTTGTTGCCTCGTGCTGATACTCGGCTGCTGTGTGTAGAGCTGATCCTGATCTTCTTGGTCTTTGGCTTCACTATCGTCACCATGGCCGGAGGAAACCCTCAACATGACGCGTACGGCTTCAGGTATTGGAATAGCCCGGTATGCAAAATATATGCCCCCCTGCTTGCAACGGCTGCTATACAAGTTACTGATTTGAGAAGGGTGCTTTTGCGGAGTATCTGGCTACGGGTACTCTCGGAAGATTTGAAGGCTTCCTGTCCGGTCTTTGGCGAGCATGTTTCGTTATTGTCGGGCCCGAATATGTGTCGATGCTGGCTGCTGAGGCGAAGTCTCCGCGCAAAACTCTCAAGAAGGCGTACACAACCATTTACTGGAGATTTGGTGTCTTCTTCATCGGCGGTGCTCTTGCTATCGGCATCGTTGTCCCGTACAATGATCCGACGCTTGTAGCGATCAACTCTGGAGAGGCCGGCGGCTCTGGCACAGGGGCGGCTAGCCCATATGTCATTGCCATGCAGAACATGGGCATCGAGGTGCTGCCACACATCACCAATGCACTGCTCCTGACCAGCATCTTCTCGGCCGGCAATTCGTACGTCTACTGTGCTTCCCGCAGTCTGTACTCTCTAGCGCTCGATGGTCATGCGCCCAAGTTCCTCCGGAAATGTCTCAAGTCCGGTGTCCCGATCTACTGCTTTGCTATCACGATGGTTTTCCCATTCCTGTCGCTCTTGATTTTGGGCAGCAACTCCTCACAGGTTGTTCTATGGTAAGTTTTGAGCATATGGGACGCGGCTCTATCTAGCATGTGCTGACAATTGTCCCTAGGCTAGCCAACTTGACCACCGCCGGTCAGCTCATCAAGTAATACTTCCCATTTCTACCCTTAGGCTTTGTCAACTGGTGCTTGCCCCGCTAACTAGTTCTGTACAGTTTTATCGGCATGAGCATCGTCTATCTCTTCTTCTTTCGAGCAATGAAAGCACAAGGTTTCGATCGAGACACGCTGCCATACAAAGGCTGGTTTCAGCCATATAGTGCATGGATTGGCCTAATCAGCATGACCTTGATCGTTTGCTGTTACGGTTACGCCATCTTTCTGCCCGGAAACTTCGATGTCGGCACATTCTTCATCTACTATCTCATGATCTTTGTCTTGATCCTCACATACTCCTGCTGGAAGATCCTGAAACGTACCAAAATCATCCCAGCTTCTGAGGTTGACTTAGTTTGGGAAGCACCCAAGATTGATGAATACGAGGCAATGCTTGATGAGGATGAGGAGTTGAATCTCTGGGAGATCGCCAGAAGCAAGTTTCGATCACTGAGAGAGAAACACATCGCCTAGGCCAACGGATGTAACTCGAGTACCAACGATTTATTGTTTTCCCGCCGTCGTAACGCTGAGAATTCAGGGAAATGGGGGCCGCAAATGGATGTGGAATAGATTTTCAAATATATGACAAGGTTCTATAGAACATGTACTCGAGCAATGAACACAATGGCCATCTGTGTATATCCCAGAGACAAAGGCGACGACTTCTGGGGTACAAGCAGTTAGCATAAGCGGCTGGCTGTAGGCATCGCCTTGTCATGACCTCGTAACCCGTGCGAGATTGAAGGCATGTCATGTCCGTCCATGTCTAATGTTTCCTAGCTCGTGCTGCGAAGGTTCTTCGCGCTAGCAAATAAGGAAGCACAGACTGCTATAGCTGCAAAGACAGTGGAGGTAGCAAATGAGTAACGTAATCCGTCGTAGTACACGAGGCGCGCCTTGAGTTGGGTGCTTGGAGGAAGCTGCTTCAGCACATCAACGGAATGCCGAATCTCGTCAATCACCTAGCCGCTGCAAGTCAGTATATCAGACAAATCTTGGCGCGCCATTCCAAAACACGCAGCGGAGCGGTCCTTACTTTCCATTTGTCCGGAATGTCCACCAAAGCGTCGGGAAGGCGAAGGGTGAGTGTAGTCTGCATGATGGCGGACGTGACTGCAACGCCCCAGACAGTGCCAAGAGAGCGTATTAAATATACTGTAGAAGCAGTTACGGCATGATCTGAAATTCCTTGTGAGACGACCTTCTAAAGCTGCGGCAGTAACTGGACTGGGACATACCCGCGTGGTCGAAGGAGGCGAGAGACGTGAAGAGAATGGCCGGATAGACTATGCCCTGGCCGAGATTGGCTGGAAAGATGTAGACAAAGTACTTCCACACTTTATCGTGGAACTGAAGCGAGGTTACCAACCCGTTACCAATTACCATGAAGGCGGAACCCGTTCGAACGAGTGGTATCAGCTTGCCCCAGCGAGACATGACAACTCCAGCAATCAAGCCACCAATAGGGGTCGCTAGAGACGGTATTGCCAGTCGTGCTCCTGCCTTAGTCGGCGTGTCTAGGAGAACGACCTGGAAAAATAGAGGCAACGTAAAGAGGTACTGACACCTGGTCAGTTGGGTACAGACAAGTGAGGTGGGCAACTTACAGCGTAAGCAGCCAGACCGACGCAGAAATTGGCAATCTCTGTCAGGACAGGTAATTTGCCATGGAGCATCCTCAATGGGATCACAGGCACTGCCGTTGTCTTTGCCTCAACAACGAGAAAAGCACAGAGCAACACGAGGCTCGCCACCAGTGACCCGATGACCCAAGGGCTGCTCCAAGGAAGCTCATTACCCCCAAGGCTCAGGCCGACTAGCTGCACTGAAATAGCCACTACAAGTAGCAAAGCCCCAGTCAAGTCGACGACCTTCCAAGTATCCTTGAGATTGCCTTGCCTGGCTGAGAAGGTACCATCTGGATTATTGATGACCTTGGCGCCGACTACAAGGGCGAGGGCAGAGACGGGAATCTGCATGAGGAAGCACCATCGCCAGCCGATCCCGTCGGCGATGTAACCGCCGAAAGACGCTCCACAGATAGCTCCAAACCCGAAAATGCCGTTCTGCATTGCTTGATACATGCCGCGACGGCGGAACGGTATCATATCAGAATTGACAATAGTTGCTGTACAGTATCAGACTTGGCTCCCGGTTCTTAGATGTCTTAAGTTATATCTTACCCATTGTCATGAGTCCGCCTCCTCCAAATCCGGTCAAGGCTCGCATGCAGTTAAGCAGGACGATACTGTTGGAGACACCGCACCCCAAACACCCCAGGGCAAATGTGACTGTGGATATGAAGAAACAGATCCGACGGCCAAATATATCAGAGACGCGCCCATATAGAGGCTGGAACGCAGTGCTAGTGACGAGGTAGGACGTCGTAAGCCAAGACGCTGTGTTGGCAGCATTGAAGTCGGAGCTGATGGTCGAGTATGTCGCAGCTGTGATGGTCCCGTCAAATCCATATAAGAAGACGTTCGACATGATCGCTATCTCGACTAAGATGAAGAGCTTCGGTGGAGTCCAGGATTCCTCTTCAGGGGCACGGAGGAGAGGCTGGTCCTCTCGAGCACAGTGCTCATCGGTTTGCTCAAGCTCGGCATCATTGCCGGTCTCAATATCAGTAGGCATTCCTAAATCTAGAACGCTTGCGATACTATGGAGGCTCCAGAGCTGGCACTGACAACCGGCTTGGCTGTGCACAATTTGGAAGTACAGGGCACAAAGAAAGAAAACTCGAGCTTCTCAACTATGCCGGCCCTAGCGGAGACCGACTCCGGTCTCGCCATCCCCAGTGCCTGAAGCGGCCGCTGTGAGCATCCACACGGCTACAGATATACTGGAGCTAATGCAAGACTAACCTGAGTGTTGTCCGCGGTACATGTGTCACAGAATTCATGTCCTCCACCAGTGGCGGTAGTCACGACGTAGAAGCCAGTGAGATTGCCGTTCTCCTAAGCCCAGAGAACAGAGATCGCAACGAAAAAAATCCACGTCATTGGTTAGAAAAGTATTTCTCCATTCCCCGCCAAAATCACGTCTTACCGATCACTGTGCAAAGAGCGAGCTATTTGGCGCTTTCACCAGCACTCAACCATGTTAATTGAGTCACTCGGCGAACAGCACTACACAGTACCTGTCATTAGGGCTTTCAAGACATTTGTATCGTGCCTGTGAGAAGAGCTCGGCGGAAGGGGGCGACGAATCAGGATTGACACCCCGTAACCTTAGATGCGAAACCAATGCCTATGTTAGCAATCTCTACCTATTCTCACGTAATGCTAGGTGCAGATGGCGGGATGCGCCCAGTAGGCCAGGACACTGCGAGGATCGGCGACGTGACGAAATAAAAAGGTGTTCAGTGAAAGCCCGCTGAATTTATGTCTAGATTTCCTCATCCCCTACGCCTACTCCTCAAGTCGTCATCGGACAGTTCTCCTGCAGAAGCAAACCGTCTTGGAAGGGCGTACAAAGTGTTGGAGTCAAGCATAGAGGCATTTTTCTAGGGTATCGCAGTTGACCAAGGTGAATGTACCTAACGCTGGGCAAGATGGAGAAGATGGCAGCTGACGACGCTAGCACTTGTCACTATCATGTCTCCTTCATCTAGAGTCAAGACCCTCGTCCGCGTAGTTCTGGCATCTGCTATTCTACACGGAGCTGTGGCAGACTGGCAGTTTCGGTCACGCCCTGATTTGGCACCTCCGCGCCTGAACATCACCATCCCGGCCAGTGACACCGTGGAGAAGGGATACCTCTTTGTAGCTCCTTTCGCCGGGATCCCTGACACGCCAACTGAGCAGCACGGCCCTAGACAAGCTGGGCCGTACATCTTCCGTGACAATGGAGATCTGGTATGGTCCGGTTATGGCATATACAGCATCTGGTCGACGAACTTCCAGGCGGGTCGCTGGGATGGCAGAGACATCCTCTTCAGCTTTGAAGGGGACCACAACCCTGGATACGGCCATGGCCACGGCCATATTACCATCGTCGACCAGCATTATGAGACCATCCGTGAGCTGCGTGCAGGGAACCACAAGCTGGTAGACAAGCACGAATTCCATATTATCAACGAAACGACCGGCCTGATCCAAATCTACCAGCCCGTGCCTCGTGATCTCACCGCCTGGGGCGCCAAGCCGGAGCAGCAGTGGATAGTCAATGCTATCATTCAAGGTCTGTTCACTCGACAACGAGCTGCTGGCTATGAGTCTAATGCGCAGCAGAGCTGGATATCACGACTGGAAAGCTCCTTTTCGAGTGGGCTAGCCTGGACCACGTTCAACCTGACGGTGAGGTATTACCCGCCACATGTAGAGTCACAGTGATCCAAGGCTAATAAATGGATAGAGGCTATTCTCCCCATCAATCCAGGACAAGCCGGCTCGGGCTACAACAGTTCCGACGCATGGGATTATTTCCACATCAATAGCGTTGACAAGGACAGTGCTGGGAACTATCTCGTCTCGGCGCGTGATGCCTGCGCCGTGCATAAGATCAACGGCACCGACGGCAGCATTATATGGCGTCTCAACGGAAAGAAGAGTGATTTCAAGGTGGACAAAGAGTCAGCATTCTGCTTCCAGCACCACGCCCGCTGGTTGGAGCAGTACGATGATGTCGAGGTCATCAGCTTGTACGACAACAGCGCGCATGGCACAGAGCACAACGGCGGCCGAGAAGTGCACACAGCGCCGACCAGCAGCGGTAAGATCCTGAAGCTCAACACGACCAGCTGGGTAGCCGAGCTACTGCAGGGCTTCTATCCGCCGCCGGGGACCGACCTGCTGTCGAAGAGTCAGGGATCTACTCAAGTCCTACCAAATGGAAACGTACTGGTCAACTGGGGCTCTGACGGGGCTGTGACTGAGTACTTATCGACGGGTGAGCCCATCTTCCATGCATACATGGACTCTGACTTTCTCGGCGCGGGGGTCCAGAATTACCGTGCTTTCCGGTACAACTGGACGGGTCTGCCATACGAAGAACCAGCAATCGCAGCCCTGAAGAATGACAAGGGCACCACGGTTTATGTCAGTTGGAACGGCGACACGGAGACAAACATCTGGCGCTTCTACTCAACCGCGGATGAAAACGGCGATAGGCGCTTCCTTGGGGAGGCAGAGCGCACCAGTTTTGAGACATCTTATCTCGTCCCTGGCAAGGTCATCAATGGAGTGTCAGCAGAAGCACTTGATGCGCAAGGCAATGTACTGCGAGTTACAGCCTCTGCATTCGTGGAGCCCGAGGTTCTTCCAATCCGCGCTTCTGCTCCGAAACACCGACCCAACTTAGACGACGGCAGCCAGAAGCCCCTCTGAAATACACCGGATGCTCTCGAGGCATCACACAATCTAGCGAGTGGGAAGTCCTCGGCTCGCTTATACGCCTACTTACTTGACTGTGAGCCTATGAATCACCTGGACTTCAACATTACCACATTCTTTTCGTTCTTTTCGACATCAGTCTTTCTCACTTGAGCTCTACATCCAAAGGTTTTTACTTCACTCGGCTTCGTGGTTTCGTTTCTTGTAGATAGGTCTCGCTCATTGAGCAGGATGGACAGTAGTTACATCACTACAAAAGTGACTTATCAGCAGCTTCAGCCTCTTCGTTATCGCAAATCCATTGCGGGCGTCTACAATCCTGACAGATGGCAATATTGAGGATCGGACTAAGCTTTAGGTTTGTCGCCCTGCCTGAAGGGCAGTCCCGCCTAGAACAGCAACAAGACAGTTCTGGAAACAAATATTATTTTTGATATGTTCAGATGTTATCAGAGGAAACCTGTTCCTGTCTCTCGATCTCCCGACTTCGTGTCTTGTAATTATGTCTATGACGGAGTTTACTTCACCTGTGTGTATGTCCGAATCATCCAAGAGCATAAAGGATCTAGCTCCCGACCCCATGCCGGCTACTAAGTAGCGGGCGGCATCCGGCGGCTTCGGTAGCCGCCTGATGGTTTGGCCCGGCCCGGAGTGTGCGTGGGTTCCTTCTCCTGTCCCGTCCTCCTACTCCCTGTCGGGCCTCGGTTGTAACGCAACAGCTACCGGTGCCTGTAGGCCGGCTGAGCACGTCAGCTTCGCCAAGTTGGCATCACCCGTTGGCCGACATACATATCCGGTGCCTGATTGGCGCCTGTTTCAGCTAGTCACTAATACGATAGTTTCTCCGTATGGTCTTCCACGTTTTCAACCTCATCAATCACATCTTGAGGGGCACGGATGACGCTATATTGGACCCCTGCTCGTCGTTGACGACGCCACGGGAACTCCCGCAGCGGTACTTAACCTGCCAGAAGATAAACATCTTCTATCCATTGCCCCCTAATGAGGCAGGCTTTGAATTTGCTTGCATTGCCGTCATTGAGCATCTGCAGCGTCCTGTCTACGATCTCAAGATGTCTTCCGAGCGACACAGGAAATGGTACCAAATACAGTGGTTTGCGGACGAGGACACGAAGGAGGAGCGACGGCTTATATACAAGCTGGATCTCCTAATCGTGCCATACGCGTTCCTATCCTACTGGGTAAAATACACAGATCAGTCAAACCTCAGTGAGTCTCCCCGCGTACACCTGGGAATATATATCACGTATTCGGAGAAGGAAGCTCACATATTTCAATTTAGATAATGCATATGTTGCTGGGCTCAAGGAGGATCTTGGGTTCAACGGAAATCAACTAGTACAGCTTCAGACAATGTACACTGTTGGAGCTGTCGTTGGCCAGCTCCCGTTCATGTTCCTTTTCACGTATATCCCAATGTACTGGCTCATTCCGTTTCTCGACGTCGCCTGGGGCGTTTTTACCCTTCTCCAATACCGAGTCAACTCATTTGCCGAACTAGCCGCTTACAGGTTCCTCGTCGGCTGGTTCGAGGTGGGCATTCTCATCTCCTACCTAACCTATAGATATGATAATGAAAGCTGACACAATGATTAGGCGGCGTTCTTTCCTGCCATGCATTACATCTTCGGTGCCTGGTACCGCAGAGATGAGATCGCAAGACGTGGTGGGGTCTTCTATGTGGGACTTACACTCGGAACCCTGACCGCTGGGCTGATTCAGGCTGGAGCGTCAGCTCAGCTCGATGGCACCCATGGACTCGCAGGTTGGAGGTGGATGTATATCATCTGTGCCATCATCACTATACCCATTGGTATTCTCGGCTACGTTGTCCTCCCCGGGACGCCTGACATGCCCAACAGACTGTTTCTAAAGGACCACGATATTCGCCTAGCTGAGCAGAGACTCCACAGAGCCGGCCACGCAACGTCTGGAAAATTTACGTTAGCATCGCTAAAAAGTCTGGGGAGGAAAAAGCACTTTTGGGCACTCTTGCTGCTGGATATATTCTTCTGGAACGGAAGCATCAACACATCATCCGGCGGCTATCTTCTCTGGCTGAAGAGCCTGAACAGATATTCCAAGGCCCGTGTCAACGAGCTCGGCACAATTTCTCCTGCATTAGGGATATTCTACATTTTGCTCGTTTGTTTCTCCTCGGATCTCGTTCTCGGGCCAGCTTGGGCGATCACCGTGGCTCACACCTGGAACATCATCGGACTCGTCATTCTCGTGATATGGAATGTGCCAGAGTCCGCCCTCTGGTTTGCATTCAGCACGACGTACTCAGCAGTGGCCATGTCGAGTGTCCTCTACGGGTGGGTGAACAGTCAACTGCGGGCATCGCCAGCCGAGCGGTCCTTCACGCTGGTCTTGATCAATACCGTTTCCCAGTCTACAACAGCGTGGACACCGCTACTGGTCTTCCCCACCGTGGAGGGTCCCAGATTCAAGAAGGGGTACGCCTTTGTGCTGGCAAATGCAGTATGCCTCATCGTGACGGCGCACCTAATCAGAATCTACCTAAGCAACAAGGGGTAAGCAGTGATATCCTCATTGAGTGCGATGCAATATACTTATATGATACATATAGGGGCAAGGAAGGTGATGATGAAGCGGGTGAACGTGTCGAAGAGGTAGACATCTCCGACAACGAAGCAAGACAAGACGATGCACAGAAAGGAAGGACTAGTGGAACCGTAACAGGCTTGGCTCTCGGTTAGTTTAAGCGGCGACGGAATGAAGGGGGAGATGCATGGTCTCGGCTTCACAACAGTCTTGCAAGTCACTGCACAGAATTCAGAGGCGAATGCGCAGCCGAGAAACTACTTGGACCGTTGATTCCCTCCTTGTGTGCAAGTCCCGCATACTTCAATATAGTTGACATTTCATACTACAGTTCCACCAACGGCTATGTCCGAGGACTACATCCACGAGCTAGAAGTCATATGTGGCGAGTCGACTTCTTCTTTCACTGCCATTCAGCTGCAAAGGAGGAGTGAGCAGCTCCCGAATCCTAAATCACATATTCTTTGATCCGTGCTCCTTGCTGCTCCACGTTTCGACTTGCTGCGAGGGTCCATTGACTCCGTCGCTCTTGCACAGGTCCCTCTTTTTCACCGGGGAGTGGTCCCGCTGCCCATCTCGCTGCTCAGAGCAGCCCGACCCCGCCTGTCAACACTCGAATAACGACGCTGAGTTTATGGCCAACACCCTGACCACCGCGCCTGCAGTCCTCAACATGCCCAACATCACTGTCTGGATATTGGTAAACCAGACGTGGATTAAGACGATCCGCAATCGTGCCATGTGCTTACGCGTACGACATTGCTTGGAACCAAGCGTCCACTTAACACCACCGCACTTCCAATGTGCGAGACCAGATCTAGCAGTCTGCTTCACATATACTCCAGCCTTAGGAACATCGCGGCCCCTTGGGATTCCATATCCCAAGGCGTCACCCGCCAGCTAACGGGGACGACGATGAGAGCGACGACAACGGGGCCGCTTTATTTGCCAGGTCTCGCCCAGCTCAGATATTGACGATAACGCTGCTTTCCACAGTCCTTATAGATTCATAGAACACGTTTACTCCCGGAGATGGTGATAGTAGAAGTCTTCGAGGATACCTGTCAAAGGCCGACGAGCGACCTGATGATGGCGGTCATGGGCGGGATAGACGTGAACAGGACAGTGATCGCGCCGAACAGGCTCATCGACAGGCTCGAGAGCGCCGCGGCACGAGGGTCGGTGCGGAGGAGCAGAGCGGTCGCCACGGCAGACGAGTTCGCGCCGAGGGTGACGCCTCTTGTGACGTAGTCATCTGCATCCCAACAAGTCAGTTAAGTACTACACAGGCTAACGGTGACGGGGTGGGTGCATGGGGGGCTTCTCACCCTCCGGAATCCGCATCATGGCCAGCATCTTCTGCCCGACCAGAGCGCCGATGATGCCGCTCATAAGGGCCACCGCAGTGACCGTGTTGCTGTCCCCGCCGAGGTTAGCGGTCGCCGGTATGGCCAGGGCGAGCGTCAGGCTGCGCGACGCGAAGGCCAGACTCCTCGTGGCGCTGATGCCGATGGCGTAGCAGACGGTGGGGTAGGCGTAGAGCGAGGCGATCGAGAGGATGATGTTGGGGATGATGATGGCTACGAAGTGCTCACGCAGCTCGCGGCGGTACTGGTACATGGGCAAGGCGAGGGAGACGATGCTCGCGTCGAGGACGGTGCTGAAGAAGTCGCCGGCGCCGGGGAGCAGGTGGGACCGAGTGCCCTCCCACAGCTGGAGGTACTTGTTGCCGGTCCGGTACTCCCTGAGGATCGGGTCGAGCTCTTGGCCCCGGATGAGGCCGAGGATCCATATTCCGAGGACGGTGAGGACGGCTGAGACGATGACGGGGTGGAGCACCTGGCGCCATTTCGGGGGCAGGGACATGGCAGTGAAATACATCAAGACAGTGAAGCAGAGGTGGAGAGGCATGGCGTAGCCGGAGGCGTAGTACACGGGGATGCCGACGAAGACACCGACGAAGAGATAGAGCATCCAGTCCAAGTTTGCCTTCACGAACGCGGCCCAAAGCCTCGCACGTGGCGGAGGAAGAGGAGTCTGGGGAGGCATAGGAGACCGAGGCGACTGAGCGCCGCTTGGCGGCTCGGAAAATCCGAGTGGATCTCGGGAGATGAAGGGATGCTGTGAGCGCTGGGGCTGCGCAAGGGCGATGAGAGCAACCGTAGAGCCTTGGGCAGATATTGTTGCCGACTCCGTGCCCGAGTCGCCGGCCCTAGGCGTCTCGGAGATCGGGGTCTCAGAGACGGGGATCTCGTCATCCTCCTGGCCCAGCTCCTCGGCGCGCTCAGTCTGCGCTCTCTTCGACGAGCCTGTTAGGAGCTGTAGGAACCTCGTGCCGTAGGCGGTGGCAATCATCGTGGCGACGAAGCCGAGGACAAAGACAGCGATCATCTTGACGACCTCAATACCCCCTATTGACGGGCTGAGGGGCAGAATGACGAAGCCCGGCACGAAGAAGACATTGATCCAGCGCAGCGACCAGCCCGCCGGGACATCGACGAGGGCGACTAGCCGCCGCGTGCGGTTGTGGCCGATGAGCCGTTCCAGCAGCAGGAGCCCCAAGAACAGCAAGATGAGGCAGGCCACCGAGGCCGGGAACGGCACCGACCCGATGCGGAAAAGGCTGTCGACGCCGAAGCACGCGGCGAGGATGGCGACGATGCCTGTGGGGACGTAAACCCATTCGCGCAGCAAGGACTCTCGCGAGGCCCAGACTCCCTAATCTACGTGAGCATCTCCACACAAGATTGTGAGTACCTATACAGTTCAAGGGGACTCACGAGTCGCAGGGCGGTCGCTGAGTCATGGAGCACCTCGAGTACCCCGGACGCCGGAGTCAGGAAGGGATGGAAGCGTATCGCCATGACGCGTTCGGGATTCGCGGGACCGCGGCTGCCAAGACCTCCACGGCGGAGAGCCTCAGTTCTTGTATTTATGGAACTCAGTTTCACGGCCTTCAGCACATGCGCCAGGAATGACATCGTCGTCGTCGTCGTCGTCGTGCATGGCGTGGAATCCGCCGGCGCAGTAGAGATGGCTGACAGTGACGGAAAAATCAGGAAAACAACCGTACAGTAGCGCCGGCATGTCCTCGGCAGCGACTTCGGCCGGGTGGAGCGACAATCGGACGCCTTTATTCGGCCCCTTCCGGGCTCGCCGAAGCAGCAAGACCACAGGGAGTCTTACTCATGGCAGAAATCATCTGTTCGATCAGGCTTGATGATGTTGATCGTTATGACTTATTGGCCGAACAGGGCTGACGCCCGCTGTTCCGGTCGCTGACTGCGTCCTTCATCGCCGGGCGACAGGATCCCATTGGAGCGGATCCGGACATCACGGGCTTCACATTCACGGCTTAGCACTCTGCCTCTCCCTAGGATAAGACAGGAGTCATGTGACTCATGATTAACATTGGCCGTACTGTCCTCCGTCCATCTTGAAGGCAAGGAGAGTGCGCCGTATGGTCAACCATGGCTTGAAGATCAAGATCAGAATTAGATGGCATAGTAATGTGCTGAACCCGAGGACCCCTAGGCGTTTTAGCAACAGCATCTTGTAAACATACGAAACCATGGAAAAGACCGACAGTCCCAACGCCTGCCCCCATGCGCGTCATGACTACAGGTTATACAGCCCAGGAAAGATCATAGCACGTCAACTTCGTCCTCATCCAAGAACCCCAGCCCGCTGTCATATCTCCTCCTCTTCTTCCCCGCTCCGTCGCTCTTCCTCCTCGCCAGGTCCCCAGACAGGAACGCCCCAGGCGCGACGACCACCGTAGCCGGCATCCCCTCCACCCCGCGGCCCTCCACGCTGCCGCTTCTGCTCCTCCGGCCCGACCGGGTCGGCGGCGCGCCGTCCTTTTTCTCCGGGCTGGCCAGGAGCTCCTGGCTCATCCTCACCACGCGCTCCAGCTCAGCCCTGACGCCCTCGATCGCCGCCTTCGCGCGCCTCTTCTCCTCATCGAGCTTGCCCTCCAGCCCGCCCTTCTCCACCCTCAGCTGCCGCACCGTCTCGTGCGCATCTCTCAGCGCCCCGTTGACACGATCAACCTCACCCCTCAGCTCCGCCACCCGCGCGTCCCGCAGCGCGAGCGCCGCCCCGTGCGACCTGTTCAGCGCCGCCAGCTCGTCCTTGTGCCTATCTCGCAGCTCGTCCTGCCCCGCCTGCATCGCCGCCAGCTGGTCCGCCAGCCCCGCCGACCGCGCCTCCGCCTCCGTGAGCCTCGCCTCCAGCGCCGCGATCCCGCCCTCCTTCTCGGCCAGGATCCCCTCCCACTCGCCCATGTCCGCCTCGTGGCCCGCGCGCGCCTCGTCCCGCTCGGCCCGCGCCCCCGCGAGCTCCGCCTCCACGCGCTGCACCAGCGCCTCCAGCTCCGCGACGTCGCGCGCGTAGCTGGCCGCCGCGCCCTTGAGCCGCTGCAGCCCGACCTCCAGGTCCGCGGCCCGCGCGTCTTTCTCCTTCGACTCGCCCTCCAGCCGCGCGATGTCCCGCGCCATCTCGTCCATGGCGTCGACGCGCGCGCCCAGCTGCTGCCGCAGGCTGAGCTCCAGGGCGTGGTACTCGTCCACGGCGTCGTCGCCCTCGCGGCACCGCCGGGAGAGGTCGCGCAGCCGGGTCAGCAGGAGGTCCAGCACGGCGGCGCCGGCGGAGGTGAGGGGCAGAGAGATCTCGCCGGGGGTGAGGTACTCGAGCTCCAGGCGGGCGGTGCGGAAGGCGGCGGAGAGGGAGGTGACGATCTCGGAGGCGTCGCCGCCGGGGAAGCCCAGGGCGCTGAGAGAGGAGTTCAGCTCGAAGAGGGCGGCGGAGCGGTCGGAGAGGCTTTGGAGGAGGGTTGTGAGGTGGGCTTCAATGTCTGGGCTGGGCTGTTCTGAGGTCTGCTGGGATGTAGTGTCGTCACCAAAGGGCGCGAGTTTGTCGGAGATTCTTGAGGTCAGGGAAGTGTATGACTCCAGCGTAGTGGTGAGCTTCGCGATCTCCAGCCGCAGGGAGGCCAGCTCCTCCTCGAGCTGCTGCTTCTCAATATCGGGCATGGAGACCTGCACGCCAGCATGCGACGTCGGCGTCGGCGGATGAGACCGAGGCGTCAGCGGCACTGGGCAGGGGCTGGTCGACGGCGGAGTGGGGAAGGACGTCCTGGCAGACACTCTGCGAGTCGGCGTGCTGCAAGCCAAATCGGCCATGGTGACCTCGCCGAAGTCATCCTCGTCGTCCCCGTCATTGTTCGCGTCCAGGTCCATGAAGTCATCCGAGAAGGGGTCTCTAGCAGCCAGTGTCCAGTCAAAGGCCGTAGTGCCATCAGCGTCGCCGCCGCTGTGTATCCGCAGACCGGACTTCACCGCCAATTCTCTTCTAAGTTCTTGAATGCGCTCCTCGAGTTCCAATATACGATCGGTATCTTGCACAACGGTCTCGTCGTGCAGCCGCTGGATCTCGGCGTCTTTCGCGGCGACCTCTGCCCTGAGCGCCTCGATCTCCGCCTTGGCCTCGCGTGCCCGCCTGCGCTTCTCCGCGTGGACGGCGTTCATCTCCTCGCTTAGGCCATTGCGGCGGATGCGGCGCTTGACACGACCGTCGAGGACTTGGCGAAGGGGAAGGAAGGTGATCTCCCCGCTGAAAGGTGCTTCGGCAGCTGTGTCGAAGGGGTCGACTTGGGATAGGCCGTTCCCTGCCGAGGGCTTGGCTGGCGTGGAGTGTCTGCGTCGTGTCTGCTTCTTCGAGGTTGGCGTGAGCGTAGTACGGCGGATCATGGGCGTGAGGCCGGTGGATGCTGAGGACGGGTGGTCGACGCGGTCCTGGACGGGCCCAGGGTCGGAGAAGCGCACCCGCTTCTTGGACTTGGGCTTGCGGGCGGGTGTTGACAGGCATGATGGCAGCGACGAGCCATCCTGTTCGGAATCGTGCGTGAGGTTAGAAGCTTCCTGCCTCAATGCAGTGGAGCTGCGACGCGTCCGCCGTAGGGCGATGGGGAGGTCCATGTCTTCCGGCATGCTGATGTGTGCCGACTGGCGCTGAAGCAGACGGGTTAGACGGTCTGGATCGAAGCCGCTTCTAGCAGGTTGGCAGCAGGAACACGAATAGAACGGTACCAATACAAGAAACTACTGAAGACTCGGGGCCCATCTCCCTTTTATGAGGCGTCTTCAGGAAAACAAAACATGCCACTGCGCGCCGTGTCTCCTCGGCCTCGTGTCTCTCTGCGCTTGTCGAATGCTTATCGGTTTGTTTATTTATTTCCAATCGCGGCCTAGTGTGCCCTCGTGGACCCTTCAAGCTTGCCGTGCCCCACCACTGTATTTACCGTTTACCGTCCGGGCCGTTGTGAGCCACTCGTTCGGGCTCTGACTGGGGTTGAGTGAACCACCCGAACCCTCAATGCATGACTCCGGGGCCCGTCTTGATGGTCCTTCGGCGCTCAAATTCACGCCTCTTCACCTACTCAGCGCTCGTGCGCGTGAAGATGTCTAATTTCCGGGCCGGGGAAGGGGGGGGGGCCACTCACCGCCTCGTCTCCTTCTGCCCCTCCGTCTAGTCGCGCTGCCTCCCGTCATGGCGCCCGCCATCGAGAGCAAGGATTCTCAATTCATCATTTCCATCCTAGCAACCGTCCTCTCAGTCTCTGCAACTGGCATCCTCGAACACTGGGTCGTGGTCGACAACGCCCATCCTTGACGGCGGAAGAGTCCTTCCGGGACCCGTGCCAATGTCCTGGCACTGTCCTGTCCGTCTTCCATTGCGTCCAACGAGTCGGCGGTACCTGGCCTCATGCTCCAAGGTGAGAGTTTCTGGAAGCTGTTCTATCATAGGCTCCACGTCTCCTCTGTTGCGGTAGTGCCACGATCTGGCTAGACAATCTGGCCTTGGACAAGCACCGTAATGCACGTCGATACATCCTGCACGGTGGCGGCATCCCGACTGGATGAAGCAGGGCCGGACTGGATCACGAGACGTGCTAACCTGGCACACCGGCTGCTTGGAGCGTGTTAGTGCCCGATTGGTGTCAGATCTTGGGGCTCCTGTTGGGCGTCTGGGACAGCTGAAGATGCGAGGCAGACGGGGAATTTAGGCGCAGTGTCTGCAAGAAAGACGCAGATGATCCGCCTCCTCCCTCCCCACTCTTGGGCTAGCCGTCTGTGCGCTTCTTGGCTTTTGCCTCGTCCTGACGTCTGAAACACGGCGGACGGGCCGTGGTGAGACGTGAGACATGCAGGATGCCGGTTTTTCAGCCTTTACTCGCCCTCCCTCCTCAAAAGCCCCCCCCAATGTGCAAGTCGCACAGGCAAATAAGAGAGAGGGGAACAGTAAGGATGCCTTGGTTGCCTCTTCGGCTGACTGTCTTTCCTTGACCCCTCCTCTCACCCATGTGCTCTCCCCCGGTCTCCTATTCTGCTGCTTCACACAGCCATGACAGAATAATCAGCCCACAATCTGGGCGATCATCATCGCGACCGTCGCAATCGCATTCTAGCGACCGACAATCTGATTGTGGTTGAGAATGCTATTGTGGCATAATCTCCATCTCTGAAGCGTTCCAAGTGCTACTCTTCTCTTCGTTTTGCGAACGTTTTTCGCATACCGGTATCATTCTTTGTTTGCAATCACCGCAACGCCGTGACTGCGCTGTGTCACGAAGTGCGCTGGCCGTGTTTGCTTCACATCTAACCTCGGCTCTACTGGTGAGAGACAGGGTTCCCTGACCATACCAGCACCAGCGGCGGACTCGAATCCCTTATCACCTGCTGCTGTCATGTCGCCCACATACAAGCCTCCATCAGTGGAGACCATACCGGAGCCGCCTGAAGACCTTGCCGCCCTCGTTCCGGACAGCGAGGTGCCAAGCAGTAAGGAACAGGAAGACATGACTAAGAAAAGGGCGCCCGATATCATTGTTGAGCATGGGACCGGGGATGACAGGGGCATGGAGAATAGGCACCAGCACCGACATCAGAAAGCGACGGTCCTTCATCACGGCGCAGCTCAGCCTCGGCCCCGTAGCGTAGGGAGCCGGCGAATAAGCACGCCGGCGGTGCTAGGATCCCCACGATCTAAGTCAACGCACTACCATCGGAGGCATACTGTTACGGAGGGACTAGAGCGAGGTCTCTCCTCGCCCATGGCCGATTCTGATGAGGGTGACACAGAGATGGAAGGTGGTCACAGCCGAGCACACCGAAGACCAACGTCGCCATCTGCCCTATCGTCCCTCACGGCCCTGACAGGACTGTCAACGGGAACCAGTGGATCGGGCAGCTCGAGTGGCAGTGGGTCGACCATCACCCAAGTGTCGTTCAACCGCAGGGGATATCCGGAAAAGGAAGACAGTGCTTCACTCTTCGTCCAACAAGGCACACCAGCGCATCCTGGTGCGTTGAGCTTCCTAGACCCGGATTCTCCAGCTGTCACGGAAGACAGCATCAAGCGGTCGGTAGCGGAGGCAGAAACATGGCGTGCACCAGATACAGTTCAGCCCAAGACATCGCCATCGGCGCGAAGCGCGTCATCGTCGTCGTCTTCCGCCTCAAGCAGCTTTCATAGCGACGCCTCATCATCTAAGAACACCGCCGAGACAGACCGGAGCACCAGCCCCGAGCGGAGTCTGAACGGCGACTCATCAAAGCTGGCACCCCCTACACTATCCATCGATCCAGCGCCGCCCCAGAATGGAGCGCAGTTCACAGAACGGCGGCGCCAGGGTCCAGCATATCGCTACGGCACCCCCGAGATGCCTCGGGGTACCGCAAACCTGCCCCATATCCCTACCAACGTCTTGACTCCACGCGTACCAAACCAAGGCCACGTCAAGCATTTGCCTCGGGCGGAGAAGCTTCCGTTGAGCGGGTACGAGCTGCTGGCTGCGCGGCTCTCATCATCCTCGAGAGGCCACGCACGGCGCCACTCCTCATTCTCTTCTACTACATCCGGCTTCACCTCCCGCCGAGATAGCGTAGGGAGCGGCAGTCATCAGGCTGGCGCATTGGGGGAGGAACAGCCTCAACCGCCACGAATCAAACCTATCTACCGCAAGTTTGAGGCGCTCAACCACCGACTCTTGCTGCACCTGCAGGACGAGCTCAGCGAGCTGGAGGAGCAGCTGCACCGCCTCGACACGGCGGACACGCAGAACCGCCGGATGCAGAACAGGATCCAGCCGGCTAGCAGGAGGACCGACTACATGACGGGCGGGGAGCTGCAATGGCACAGGACGGACATACTGGGCAAGATCGGGTACAAGCTGGGTCATTACAGTAAGTCCACGAGCCGCTGTTTCGGCTTCAAGGCATAGTGAAACAGAAACTAATCGCTACGACAGATCATGTCCTCTCGTCCTTCACCTCGACGCGCGACCTCCCGTCGCCATCCCTAGCAGATGTCAACGAGTATCGCGCCTACCTCGTCCATGAAAGCCCCATCGCTGAGATCGAGACTCGCTTCCTCGAGCCAATCGAAGACCTTGTCACACTCGCCCCTACCCCAACTTCGCCCTCGGACTCGTCGAGGTCGTCATCATCAACGGGATCGGCCTCTGCCTCCGAGCCCGAGGACCTCCTCACCCGCCCGGAGTACTACCAGGCCCTGAGCGACGACTCGCCGACGCCGCTTCCTGACGGCCGGGCATCATCCTCGTATCTGCCCAGCCCAACGCCATCCCGACCCCGGACGGCCAATGCGGCGCACAACGACGGCAGCCGCTCCTCTCACCGCCCACCTACCCGGAGGGGAGGGAAAGACGGGACGGCCGCGCCGCCAGAACAGCCTCACCCGCTGCGGATCCTCCACGTCGCCGTAGCGATGGCTCTCGCGGTCCTGGTGCCCATCCTGACCTTCGCGGTGATTCCGGGCTTCGTGGGCAGGATGACGGTCGTCTTGCTCGTCGGCGTGTCCCTCGTGGGCTCGCTGGTGCAGTCTGGGTCGTTGGCTCTAGGCTCGACGGGGAAGAGCGGCTACGGTACGGCAGCTACCACGAGGGATGTGGTCCTGTGTGCTGGTGTGTACGGTGGGGTTATGGCTGCTGTCGCTGCGGTGGTCGGTTAAGGCGCTTTGGATGCAGCCGCCTCAGTTCTCTTCGGATATCTATCAGCTGTGTGTTATAATGGTTTTTTCATTAGTTGAGCCTACGCTTCCTTCTTGATGTATAGCATACCCACCCCGTGGTGTTTTTCTTTCGGTGGAGGATGTGGCATGGTCCATGAAGGTAGGACCAGCCCGCGCGATTCTTCTGTCTTACAGTATTTGGACACGGCCAGCCCGGCGGCCAAGGAGCGGCATAGATACCCGGAGTCAGGGAATGGGCATTTCTCAGTTACATGAATGGTCATCAGCACAGATGCATCAAGAAGCAAGCGTGAACTACAATTTACTACGTCTTTGCACACCTACTGTTCTACTGCCTAGGCCTTCCCTCCTTGTACATTTCTGTGGGACTGCAGGATCTCAGTCTTCCTCTGCCAGCACGCCTGTCCTCTCGTTATGCCCCAGGAACTGTGTTCTAGCCTTTTCTCCCTCAGTTTGCATCACCAGCAAGTCCCTATCTCGATGCATCCCCAGAGGCCAGTCGTCATCATAGTATTTGGACTACGGGGATAGACCTAGATGTTGATTTCTTCGTACAGGGGCGAAATAGCCTTCTGACTGAATCTGGGATAGCTAAGGTCTGCTAGCCTGATTTGCCTTCTCTGCCTATTCTGCCTGTGCACAGGTGACGCAGATGGAATGTACCTCCAAATTCCCGACTGTCTTCCCGGGTGCCGCCTACTCTGAAGCGATTGTTTTCGTCGCCTTGGCGGACAATTGAAGAAAGGTTCGTATTGGGACGGATTGGGATAAGGTGAAATATCGAACTCCAAGTTAAAGCTGCATCCCCTCTATCCACTTTCGCACGACTTCAACCAGACTGTGCCAGACCATCACAACATGCTCACATGCTACCTTCACCCATGGGACAGATTCCACCACCGCCAAACACAAGCAAAAGCCCATCACAAGAAGGAACATCACAACCAGAAGAGGCCCAATACAGCGCCCACGGTGTTCCACAACTTTGCTGCCGCTTCCAGCATTTTGCCGCATGGCATTTTCACCTGAATGTGGAAGTGCCTTCTGGTGATGTGGACGTGGCTCATGGTATCGTGGAAGTGTCTCTGTTTGTCGAAATTGTCGTCGGCACTCTGTGATCGAGACATTCATGGTGCCATAACCCTGCGGAGATACTGGTTCCCTGGCATCGAGTAGACGGTCGCTTCGACTGGAAGGGAGACTAGTCATTGAACTCCCGACAGGATATGGCCATTGGCTTAATTGTTCTGGACACACCGGATCCAGATGTCCAACGGGCCCCGGATTGAAGTGACAGTGCCCGGCCAATATCTCGTACGACTCATCATTCAGGACATACTCATTGAACATGTCCCGATTATAGTTTGCCAGTATGGTGGCGTGCACGCTGTATTTCTCCCCAGTATTGACATACGAGTTCTTGGACAACCTTGGGCACTGCGGTGCCATCCGTAGAAGGATGTGGTTGTCTGAATGGCGGTCGCATGGCTCGATTGGGAGATACTGGTCTCGTATGCTCATGTTGTGGCGGTTGCGTGGATGACGCTCGTCGAGTCCTCTGCCGTTGAAGGAGGTCACCTAGATAGGGATCGGCTAGTGAGTAAGATACAATCTTGGCCGGGAACGGGGGAGTCACATCAGCACGTACAATGAGGATCACCACCTCGCCTGATGCAGAGGGACGAGAGGAGAGGACGACCACTGGGTGGTCATATCGGTCTTTAAGGCCAGGATTAAAATTTGGATCTATCTGGCTCTCTTTTGGGAGCCATTTGATCCTCCCCTTCAGCGACTCGAATAGGGCAGAGTAGGCCGAGGGCTCTGTTGCCGTAAAACGGCTTTTGTTTTGTTTCAGCGTCGTAGGTGTCATTGCAGATAGTGAACAAAGGTCAATATCTTCTAGCCGTTGCTGCTAGACTTTGAAGTTATAGTCTCTAGACAAGGCTCGGCAATGTGATGGTTAATGCCCAAGGGAATTGCACAAAGTACAGGACACGTGAGGGTTGTGCGGGGTTGAGGACCGGCACCGCGAGAATGCCCAACCAAGTCTAAGAAACAAGATGCTCTGCATGCATGCATGCAGCAGACCTGCCCGCTGCCTAGATCAGGCTCCAAGTCATTTGAAGAGGCTGGGAGTTGGCCACATACGCCGCAGTACACATTGAATATCCAGGCTACCATCAAGGGAGCCTCGAGCTTCCTCTTCATAAAGGCAAGTTATATCTGTAAAACGCCATAGGCTTCGTTTTCATTTTTTTGCAAGTGTCGGACTTCGTGTCTGGAGTATTGGAGGCGCCTTGAAGGCCGGTAGTTGGAAGGTCCCCATCGTCGGTAGTGCTGCGTTGTTTCCGGCAGCAGGCAGACGGAAAGCACTCGTTGTGGCCGAGGGTACAGCATGGCAATGTTGAGACTGTCGTGGGGGAAACTAAGTTGAAGCGACGTTGTTAGTTATATCTTGGGTATCTGAGGACGTCGTTCACTATGACAAGGCTCTTAGATGGGTTTTCCGGAAACTTCACCTCGCATTGTAAGTGCTTGAGTCCGTCCCAGGACTTTTGTAATATTTTCACTGATCAACTCGTAGCATCTAGCTCTAGGAACCGTCTTATGAGGGTTAGAGGAGGGCCCCAATGGAGAATTCGCGTTTCCCTTGCTAATATTCTCGAGTATTCTCAGCCTGGCACCAGCCTTCTGTTCAGAGGTTAGGGACGGAAATGGGTTGAGAATATTTTTTGCAGCACACATAGAGTGGAGGAAGCAGACTGTGTGATCTCTAAAATGTGGATAAATTCGCAAGTTTGGAATCAGGCGGGCGCCCTAGAGGAGCATTGAGAGTCATTAGGCTGGTGGTCTCGGTTTAATCTCTTTGCCCACGCGTGGAAGGTTGAAACCAAGAAAAGAACCTGAGGGGGTTTCTTTTCATCTGTAAGCACATAGCATTTTAAGACCTGTGTTGAGTCAGGGACTGCGGCTGACTGCAATGAGGGTATGATGAAGGTACGGTCCATATAAGATGGCTGATTCTGGGGCTGAAGCCCTGGGACCTTACAGGCTTTAGGGCTTTAGGGTTTGAAGGCCTATAAACAGCACGCACAAGAGGACCCAAAAGTTCCAGAATTTTGACATCCTGGGTAAGTCTGGGATCGTCGTGAGAATGTGTCGACGCAGGTCCACGATCGCCGTGGATGTGGTGTAGGAGGTCTTTGCCGTCTCTTCAGGAAGTCGAGCCAGGCACACTTCTTCACGATGGTTAAATAGCACCATCAAAGTACCATCAGCACTGGCACCCAAAGTCTCAAGTATAACTCGGGATAGACAAACCTGCTTGGCAGGGGAATTCTTGTCTCCCCCAAAACGATCTCGTCACCATATTATCTCTCGGGCTCAGCATATTTAGTAAAAAACCGGGAAGGCTTGCTTGTCGGTTACCGCCGACAGTTCTCCAGTTTGTCCCTTCCTATTGCGGGTTACAACCATCGTAGACCATTGGTACTCAGGCATGGGCTAGGGCACACTTTTGCCCAATAGCCAACCGGCCAGCCCTCGAGTCACTGCCTGTACCTGGGTGAACATGTACCTGTATAACACCGATAGTCACATATCACCGGCACATCCAGAACGTCGCACGACGACTATCATGTAACAGGCGTGCCACCAGATGAATGAACTCTCTCAAGCAAGGGGTGGTGTTGTGTGCTGCGCCAAACCACGCAACGGCAAGGTGCGGTGCAGAAACTGCCCAGATACGGATGCATGAGCGTGCTGCTTTCCATTTAAACCACCCATGGCGATATGTTGACGTGGCGAACTGACGTCTTAAGATAAGCGGTACAGTACTATACATCCACGGTCGTGTGCAGCTGTTGAGCCAGAACGGGGTCTTGTGTGACCGCTGTCAAACGGGACTGGTGGCCAGCATTGTACATCGTGACAACACAAAGCAAGAGATACGTATTGATACTGTGACGGCTCGGTCCGCTCTCCCGCCGGTATCACGATGGCCGTAAAGTGAGGCGGTTTCATCAAAGACCATCTTATGTGTTGTGCGTCTGCTGCGCGTATTCCTTGCATTCAACGCCCTATTGTGGGTATGGGCGTTACCGATATGGTTTGTCGTCCAATTAGAGGATGTTTTAGCGCCCCATTAGCGGCAGGCGCTAATGCAAGCCAACCCAAACGCCTGGAACGAACATGGGACGAAAGCACGCCAGGCGTGTAAGTCGCCGGGTTTGGCAGTCAAATATCACGACTCCAAAGGACACGCCAACGATCTCCTTTCTACGCAAACTGATCTCAGGATCTTCGCATTATTATTAGAGAGCTTCTTTCCTATTTAAATACAATCACAAGAGCGCCTTGTTCGGCAAGCGGTCTGTGCGTAGAGAGCGCACAAAAAATCGCCATAAATCGGCAACGTGCAGGAGCAAAATGGTGAAGCAGCAGCAGTAGTGACACTTCGTTTGCGAAGACGCACAGAAAAAGCTGGAGCGTTGCCCCATTAGTATTAGCGTAATCAGCCAGTCGTTGACAGCTTCTGAGCAGCCCTACTTAATCTCGTCTCCGTCGATCTCTCCTCCTCTCCCTTCCCTTCTTCCCAACACCACACACTCCTCCTCCCGTTCAGACGTTCTGTTTGTCACCTGCATCGGAACTGCTTCGTAAAGATTCTCGAAGTTTTGAGCAACTATTCCCAAACCCTTGAAATCGACATTGCGACTCACTCAAGTCAAGCATTCATCAGCATCCATGATGCCTCCTCCCAAGTTCATCTTCGCCATTATTATGGCCTTCATCTTCGCGTGCGTTGGTCCTGTGGCCAATGCTACTAGTTTCTCTGGAAGTGTTGAGAACGGCGCTGTTCGTGAGTTTGTATTCTTGTCACGTCTCGTTCCGATCGATTTTAACCTATCCATGAGGTATGCCTTTGGATCAGTTCGAGGATTTCGCGACCGGTCATGGAGCCAAGATCGTTACTCTCGAGACTCAGACCACCGGTAAGCTTATTTCCAACTACCTCTTTGTGTTTCACCGAGATCTCACATACTTTCGATATAGTCACCATCGGTGGCATGGCTGATATCCTCGCTCGTAACTACTTCACTCATCTTTCTGGCGACGCCTGCATCTGCACTCCCAAGACTACAACCACTTCCGTTCAGCCGGCTACTACGAGTAAGTCTCAACTCTATCTCACATTGGCTACAGCTTTGACAAGGATGGATCTGACAATGTGAAGCTTCAACCTCGAATATCATCGAGACCACTATTGTGACTACCAGCACTCCCACTCTGCCCCCTCAGACGAGCGAGGTCACTTCGGTCTCCCTGATCCCGTCCTTCACCACGTCTACCGTCTCGGTTACCACCAAGACAAGCACTTCTCTGGTTCATACCTCGAGCGTCCCAGCGGAGACCCTCACCGGCTCCACCATCGAGCCTACTACCACTCCCACTGCGACTCCAACTACCCCTACTAGCGGCGGATGTCTGAAGGCGCTCAGCACCGTCTTCGGCCTCATCGCGAGCCTTAGTCTTCTGCTTGGTGCACTGGACGTTTGGTAGTCTCGCCGATTGGAGACACCTCGGTTATTACTGACCATCGTCGCCTCGAAGGGAGAGGACATGTTTGCTTTTCGGAGTTGGGAGGGAAACGGACGCTTGCCTGCAGATTACCGCAGCTCGGCTTGATCTTGACAACGTCATGGATTGCCTAGTTTACCCAGTCTACAGGTAGATAGCAGCAACGTAACTGCATTTCTGCATGTGGCTGCTCACAACGTCTATCGTGAGATGCGCATTGCTGGACCAGAAAGTGTCACCTCGTCCATGTGACTGATTTATCTGCCAAGTAACGCAAATGGCTGCGGGCTGGGTCGGATTTGGCGGCTGTCGATGTAAGTACCAGTGTGAATCTGGCATGTCGCAGAAGTGAGAACTGCTACTAGGGAAGGGCCTCCATCTATCAACCGCGTGCCCCGCTTGTTAGGCGGCCTCTACTAAAAGCAGGAACTGCGTCTCTGTAGTCGAGCTTCATTGGCTTATCATCAGACCCAGGTCGGATCTTTCTGCAACGCTGTTGCGAGAATTACCCTGGTCATCCGGCCTGTCAGTCCTGGTATTGGTACAATTATTAATGGGCAGCCCTGCCCTAGACCTGGAATTAAATCTGGGGTATGACAGGCGGACACGGTTCCAATCGCATGCATGCAACGCGCGCTTACCGACCCCTTTGTGAAACGGGCTGTTTGGGCCGGAATAGCGCCGCCCCTTTGCCAAGGGGCAGCCTCGTTATTAGGTACAGTACCTAGGTAGGTAGGTGACTGTGCTGAAGATCTCTATAGGGTGCCTTGCAAGGACAACACACAGAGATCTCTTGCAGAGACTCACAAGTCAAGTACTGGTACAACGGGAGCCAGGAGACTGGAGAGGCTGTGTGTATATATCACGGTTATACCCACTGATGTACAGTACAATAGCTATTCCCTAAGGCAACCAACCTGTATTCCTCTACTTTTACCAGAGTGAATGAGTACCCACTTCATCTTGTTGGTCATTTTCTGCTATTCTTCTCTATCTTCGCCGTTTTACTATCATACATATATATCATTTCAAAGCCCTAACCTAAACATTGACTAAATATTTGTTGTCTATTTACCCCGTATTTCCCTCTTATCACCACAGGGGTTCAAAAGAATTCAACTGCGCCGAGTCCCGATGCCGCTTTTGGAGACTATTGGGCTAGTTGCAGCCCTCATCTCAGCTTTTGCGGCAATAGCGACAGAGTATCGAGGCTGGCGTCAAAGACATAACAGACGCATCACTGAGGCACAAAATATTGCGCTCCAGGCTTCGCTCGATACCAGTGGTCCTATCGTTCAGGCCCACTACAATGACCATTTCAGGCAACTCGGTCAAGTCTTTGCCAAAGGCGACGGTAAGAGCTATGGTACTGTCGATCTGGCAAATATTTCCTGCTGAAACTCCTTTGTCGCAGCCATAGGACGGAATGCCTTGATGGAGCAACTCCTAATTATTCAAAACAACGTCATTACCCTCTTGACGCACAGGGCAATCCCGGACCTCGCCCGCATCCACCCGAATCACCATGCTATCTGGCAGGGATCAAATTCTGTTCACGCCGATATAGTCAGGATTCTGTCCGACCAGTACCAGCGCTTAGCCCAAGCCTCGAGTTTAAGACGGCCCCTACAGCTGAGGGATGGCAGGAGCACGGGTTGTCATGGCATTGTGAAGCCCAAAAAGAAGACCTCAAGGCGCTGGATATGCGAAAACTGCTGTTGGAAATCAAGTAAGGCTGATTCTTCCAAGTTCAAGTATCACCATGTGTCGGATCGCTTCATTCCTCTTCCCAACCTATCGGGACGTGCATTATATGATTTCGTGACTGGACGGAGGAACTCGAGAAATTGCAGAAAGTATGCCGTATATCTGACAAGAGACAAAAAGAAGATGCAGTGGAGGGATTTTGTTCAGAGGTTTCATTATCGGAAAGAGGGCTTTCTTATAGCGAGAAACTTTTGGAGATGTCATTTCTGTGCTCATCAGCCTGTCTTCTCTGACATGTCCGAGATGACACAGCACGTGAAGTTTGCTCACGATTTGAGGGATATACAGTACGTAGATAGTACGGCGGACCCGGGTATGACTTAAAGTAATGTGTGGCACGGCTGGAGTTGCGGCTCCTTTGAGGGTTTCTATGAGCTGGGAGGCCAGTTCGGGCCAGTGGCTGGGGATGGGGCATCCTGAGGTGGCTATTAGCGGGGTGTATGCACGACTCTGCCGGCAGCCATACGATCAGTGGAAAGTCGGCGTGAACGTGGGTATTTGCCCCGCGGCTGTTGATCTTCTCGACTGCTTGGGTGCTGAACACGGAAACAGTGACGCAGGATTGGAGGGAACATGTATAGACAAATCCTCGTCGGACAAGATTGTTTCTCTATAGTGGTGCGGCGATGCTGCGACGTTGCTTAGGGAGAGTCTGCTGGTCCTCCCCCGGTGCGAAGTGAGCGCGGTACAATTTAGTGAAGATACAAGGACGGCTACAAAGACCATGGTACATTAAAGCTGGTGGGTGACTGCACGACAAAGAGGAACGCGAGATTTTCAGCTCAGAGAAGCCGTGCCCTATACCTATTACACTTGACTCGGCCCTTAAAACTTTGAGCACTGTTTTTGAACTTTGCCTTCAATCAGACTTTGTACTCGGGCGCAGTAGATAACAAATACAGTAAATACGTTTCCCCTCCAGGTCAACTGACACACAGCCGGTGAGCCGCATCTAAGAGATATTGGGGTCTCTGGCAAGTTCCTCTCGGACTGGAACTCGTCATCATAGGCGTAGGATGTCTCTAAATCTTTTACTTGATCTTGATCTGTGTGTGTATCCTGCTGATGATTTCAATTAGGTGGCACGAAGACAGCCCGACCGCTTACTATGTATGCAGAGCTGTGCCGGAGGCGATTGACGACCTGCCTGATCTGGTTACTCTGGGGGGAGATCGAGCTCGACTTTGCTTCCTTCGGCAGTCGGGTACGCGCGGTGCCGACGCAATGCGCGCGTCTCATTTCTAGGCTGCAATGTCTTGTTTTGTAGCTGTATCTTATCTTAATTCCGCCGACTCGAGGATCGCGCGCAGTTTATCAACGTCGCTAGCTGCCCCGCCCCCTCGGGAGCTTCGTTGACTTTTCGAGATCTTTCCTCAGATCCACGGCCAGCACTGAGATCACAAAACATGCTAGCATTGCTTCTTGCAGCTGGCGGCCTGCTGGGCCTGGGCACTGCCCAGCTCCCGCCCAAGCCAGACGGAGTCACTGTGCTCAAGTCCAAATTTCATGAGAACGTGACCATCTCATTCAAGGAGGTCGGTAATCTACGCAGACCCAGTGACTCCAGTTCGGCGAGGACTGACCATCAATTGAGCAGCCCGGCATCTGTGAGACTACTCCCGGTGTCAAGTCATACTCTGGCTATGTCCATTTGCCTCCGGGTTTTCTAGACGATGGTAGTGGTGACATCCAGAACTATCCCATCAATACGTGAGTCGCCATCTACCCGGCCGTCGCAGGTAGGCTTTTGTGCGCCGTCGTATGCTCATTGCATACAGCTTCTTCTGGTTCTTTGAAGCGCGAAAAGACCCCGCAAATGCGCCTCTGGCGATCTGGCTGAACGGCGGTCCTGGCGGCTCATCCATGATGGGCCTCCTGGAGGAGAACGGCCCATGCTTCATCAACGATGACCTGTCGACCTACCTGAACCCCTGGAGCTGGAATAATGAGGTCAACATGCTGTATCTTGACCAGCCCACTCAGGTGGGCTTCTCATATGACATCCTTACGAACGGCACAATGACCGTGGACCCGGATCGGGAAGGCTTCGAGATAAATGTCGCAGACTTCTCTGACGGTGTGCCTGAGACTAACGTGACCTTCCGAGTTGGCACCTTCGGCAGCCAGGACCTCTCCCAGACCGCCCACACCACGGCTCAAGCTGCTCATGCCCTTTGGCACTTTGCGCAGAGCTGGTTCTTCGAGTTTCCCTGGTATAAGCCAAATGACAACCGTATAAGTATCTGGGCTGAGAGCTACGGCGGTCACTACGGCCCCGGCATCATGCGCTTCTTCCAGGATCAGAACGACAAGATCGCAAACGGGAGCACATCCGAAAAGGGGGCGCAGTACCTCCACCTCGACACCCTCGGCATAGTGAATGGCCTGCTCGACTGGCCTATCCAAGGAGATGCTTACATCAATTTCCCATACAATAACGTTCGTCCATCGGTGTCCTCATCAATATCGTTTCCATACTGACATTGCTGATCTTCAAAGACATACGGCATACAAATTTTCAATGAATCCCTACACAAGGACCTGTGGTACAATTGGTCCAGACCTACTGGCTGTAAAGAGCAGATCTCAGCCTGCCACGAGGCCATGAAGGCCTACGATCCCGTCCTCTCCAGCATCTCCGCCGCTCCCCTCGAGAAGAAAAACCTCACCGAAGTCTGCGGCGGCATTGACGAAACCTGCCTCGGGCTCGCTCCGGCCGTTTACCAGGACCTCGGCCGCGGCTGGTACGACATCGGCCACCCGAAGCAGGACCCCTTCCCGGCGCCCAACCTCTACGGCTACCTCACCCAGGCGTCCGTTCTCGCCGCCCTCGGCGTCCCCGTCAACTACACCGAGCACTCCTCCGCTGTGGCGCTCAACTTCCAGGCCTCGTGGGACATCATCGGCGGCGGCTACGTCGACAGCGTCGCCTACTTGCTCGACGCCGGCGTCAAGGTGCACATGATGTACGGCGACCGCGACTACGCCTGCAACTGGGTCGGCGGCGAGGCCGCCAGCCTGGCCGTGCCATACTCGCGGAAGGCGGACTTCGGTGCCGCGGGCTACGCGCCCTTCGTGACGGGCGCGGGGGGCGCGGTGGCGGGGCAGACGCGGCAGCTAGGCAACTTCAGCTTCACGAGGGTGTACCAGGCGGGCCACGAGGTGCCGTCGTACCAGCCCGAGGCGGCGTACGACATCTTCATGCGCGCGACGTTCGGGCTCGACATCCCGACGGGGTTGGTGCTGGCCACGGACGACCTGGTGACGGCGGGGCCGAAGGATGTCTGGAGCATCAAGAACTCGGCGCCGGAGTTGCCGAAGCCGAGGTGTAACGTGCTCAAGCCGGGGACGTGCCTGCCAGAGGTGTGGCAGACGGTAGTGAATGGGACGGCTGTCATCAAGAACTACTACGTTGTGGAGGAAGAGGAGGAGGCGGTAGGCATGCTTCGCCCGAGTGAGAAGGAGCAGCAGGTCATGGAGGAGCTCTGAATGGGTTTGCAATGGATATCTGAATTGGAAACAGGGTATTGTGGGTTATAGAAACATTCATACAGTCTATCTATGGCACGGCCAGACAATCTAGGGTCCCATATAAACATGCCTTTCTCGCTCCAGAAGATCAGCACCACTGTACAAGATTCACATGACGGGTCAAGCAGCTTATGCTATAGAATCACACAACAGCCATCGCTTGCGGGTTTCGACTGCTTCCTCTGCTTCTGGCCGCCGCTTGCGTTTGTAGAGTTGTAAGTCTGCGACACAGTCGTTCGACCCTGGGGTCTTTGCCCTGCCTGGGCAGGTGATGCCTGTTGGGTGGTGCGAGTTTCTCCGGCGGTTGGACTGCTTTCCTGGCGGCTTGTCTTCTGGTCCGGCACTCCCGTGCCCACAAACTTCGGAGCCCTTCCAGATGTCGTAGTTGGTTGAGATCGCGACTCGACGGTTGTAGTTGGGATACCTGGGTTGGTCGGTACCTTGAGGTATCGATTGTCAGTATCCTTCCCCTTTCCTACTATGGGCGCTGGAATATCTTTTCTCCCTGGTATCGGCGATGGAGCCTCATGTTGATATTGTCTATCCTTGGCCCCTCTCATTTGCGACTGCCCCTGTGTATGTGTCTGTGGCCCACTCTCGGTCGCGGTGTATCTTGGGGGTGGCTCGGAACGAGTGTCTTTCGTAAGATTCACTGCTATCGTGGGTTGTGCATCGAAGTTAGGGGGGGTTGGCGGTTTGTTACTGGCCCCTTCGGACTTCTTCCCATCGCTAATCGAAGGACGGGTGCTCTCTTCCGGAGTTTGGACTGAATTGACGTAGTGGCTATGGCTAACTTCACGTATCCAGGTAGCGTCATGAGGCATTCGGCTGCTGTTGCGGTATGCTGCCTCCTCGCCCAAGGAGAAATCTTCTGAGCTGGTAGAATGACGTTTAGACGCATATGGTGCCCGCAAGTCTCGATAGTACCCCTCATACGGATTCGTTTTCGGACTTGGGGAGTAGATCCGCTGGGGAGCCGTCACTGCGGCCTTGTTATCCGAGGATTTTGCTTCCCCTTTAGGTGATATAGCGACATCCTTCTCACTCGTAGAGGCCCTAATCGGTGCTTCTCCGTATCTTTCGTCCAGAAATGCGTTGTTTTTTTGCTTCGGCTCAGTGTATGGGCTTGGTTGGTCATTCTGTCTCTGGGGCTGGATGATATCTTGGTCCAAATTGCTCTCTTCGAGGAGATCGGAACCCGTGATTTGAGAGGTGGTCGGGATAGTTGACACGTATGTCGGATTGTTCTGCATTTCCGAAGGGTGGCTCTGCCGGTACTGGAATCTGCCAGGGCCATTTGATACGGCGTCAGTCGAACGGTAGACTCCATATCCGTGCTGTGGGCTGAGTCCTGATGCTGGATGGACGACTTCATGCCCTAGTGGCCTCGCTCCCTCGTCGAACCACTGTAATTCGGTTTCTTCAGTGACTCTATGTCGTGCCTTCCAAAGCCTAGATGAAGGTGTAGGGGTGAAGCTGTCCACCTCCCCGCTGATCTGCAGCTCATGGCCGGATAGGCCCATCTGCAAAGTATCAGATGAATGCATTGCCTGCAATAATCTGCTGCTCTCCGGTGGCTGGGGATGATATGCTGTCGTCTGATGCGTGCCAATTTCCGTGCCTCGAGCTTCATCCGTGCCAACTGTGTCTGGCAGACTCCACACCTGACGCTCCCGATAGACTGTCTCTTGGATTTCCGCATCTCCACTTCGAAATCGCCTGGATTCGCTCTCGGCTGCCTTCTGACTGGAACTACTGTGCCGGAAGTAGGTGGAACCTCCAGATTCATGAAGGTCCTGACTTGTCTGGGTCTGCTCGTCTTGCTCGCAGGCCTGCTGGTCCTGTGACGGAGCTTCGGCTTGGGTGCCTTTCGAAGAGCTGGGTTTTTGATTTCTCTTTCTCCTAGGTTTTGACCCTGTTCTTTGCTGCTGCTCATCTTGCCCGGAAATTTGCGACTTCTCATTGTAATCAAGAGCCGGGGTCACAATAGTGCTCCTGAAAGCATTGCTCGACGGTTGCAAGCTGTCCTTAGGTGCCGTCTGTGGCATAGCATGGCGAGTGTACTGCTGGGTCCTGTCATTTGTAGGCCCAACATCTCTCATAACTTGGAGAAAGGCGCCAGATGAGTTGCTACTGTCCTTCAATACTCCCCTATCGGTGCTTTCGTCGCCAAATTCTCGGTCCCTCATACTGGCTCCTTGTCTACTCAACTGACGCCCGACGCCCGACGACGTAGCGCTCTCATCGTCGTTATTCCTTTCCAAAGATGAATTTCTCGGCGCCACTATGGCGATGTCATTCTCGTCGGCCCTCGTAGTCATCACTTCCTCCGTAAGGACCGTGCGCGGTGAATTCCGTTGGCTCCGAAGTTGCGCGGCCGAGTTCTTCTTCTGCGTTCTCCGCCTCTCCCCGCCCGTTGCCCTCGGGACCTGTTCCATACTTCTTGCATTGTAGTCGCTTTGAAGCTTCTCGCCAGCTTCTCTCCTCGATCCTGGCTCTTGCAGGATGGCCCTACCATTGCCTTCTGTAGGACCCAATCTTTTCGGGCGATCGCCTTGATAAGCCATAACGTGCAGTCAGTCGCCCTTCTCTTCTGAGATATCGAGACTCAATCAATGCAGATGTTGCCTCAAGGACGGTTCTGTGTTTGGGTCTGGCGATCCTGTGGAGTAATGCTGTCTAGGGGCCCTAAGGTGCGATGATAGACGAGAAAAACGGAGGAGTAGAGCCTGAGGGGTATCACCCTTCATAGCGAAGTTGGGCCATTCTGTGCGAACGAGGCTGAAACCAAGGAGCCGCCGAACCGGACGACACGTCAGTGACAGGCGCACTGCATCAGCTGCAGTTTACACAGTGTAGACCACACCGCCCAACACCGCCATCATCGGACTTAGCCTAGCGAGCCTCTCTTGCCACTGGGCCCGTGCTACTGGGTATGCACGCCTGAGCTGGAGCTGCTTCCGAAATGCTGTGGTGTGCGGTGATAGGCCGCGTTGATCGGATGAACCACCCACACAGCTTCAACGTGGCTTGCATCTGGTGGGGTTGGGCATCAACCTCGAGGTTTCAACAACGCCAGCAGTCCTGAAGTCCTCACCGAGCAAGAGTTTTCTCTCTTCAGCCTCATGGAAGCAGAAAGGGATGCTCTGTCCAATCTGTTTGGTGTACTGTCGGGATGTCCGGCACATGACTCCTCCGCGGTGTGGGTTGGGCAGTCATGCACGGACACGCCCATTAGGACGTACTATGACATCGCCAGGGGATGTACTTGATATTATCGAGCCCTGCCACTAAGATCGTTCTCCACGAGGACCTCAAGTATGCTTTGAAAGCTATCTATGCATTTGAAAGCTGGCTAAGATCAGTCAAAAAGCTGGATAATGTCTACATTACCTATAAGTTCAATTGTTCTTTCCATCGCCTGTGTCCTGATACGTCAGCCTAACAGCTTGGCAAAATTCCTGCCCAGTGCTGGCATCCTGCAGCGTTTCCCAGAGGATGGAAAGAATCGACCACATCGTCCAGCAACGGTAAGCCCACAATGAATAGCATGCATTTCGTTCCAACGAGTCTGTTCTTGTCGATCTAGGTTTCCCATGCAGGTCTAGCAACGAATTCCAGCAGGAGTTAAGTCCGACCTCTTCCTGTGAATAACCCAGCACGAAATTATCGGTTTGATACTCAATTCTCTAGAAAGTCCCTAATTCTCGCGATGACCTCGTCGTTCTTCTCTAAGTGGACGCTATGATTCGCGTTCTTCACAACGAATAATTCAGCTTGCGGTATTTTTGTAGCAATGAACTTCGAGTTTTCTGGAAGAAAGTCAGCCCGTGTCTGATGGCGTGGGTGAAGGGGAAAATCATATCTCATACCTGGCGGACAGATCCAATCCTTGTCCCCGACTATTACTAAAGTCTTTGCCTTGATCCTTGGTAGATCTTGTCGGTAATCAAAATACTTTTCCTTCTCCGAGTACAGATCGTCTACAATGCCGATGTGAGAGACCATATCAAAGCTTAAGTCAATATAGACAGGAATGATCAGAAATGACTCACTATGCGACTTGGCGTTGTAGACATTGTCGAGACAGCTCCTCAAAGCTGCATTCGCATCGAAAGCCTCGCTGTACAAAGGGGACATTGCAAGATGAACAAGTCGAAACTCCAGGTCGCTTTCAAAAGCGCCGAAGACCTTGTTCCTCAGCATTTCGACCGAGAAGCTGGGGGCTTTGTGCAACCGCTGTTCAAGGACTCTGATGGCATCTTCTTCCTCTAGATCGTAACTAGCATGTCAGGGCCGAGCTTACCATAGTGAAAGGGAACGATAGGTCTTTAGCTCACGGTGATAGCTGGGCGCAGTACCACGGAGAATCAAGTACCGAACCTTGTCGGCGTACTTGATGGCGTAGTGTTGAGCCAAAAACCCTCCAAAGCTTCCTCCACAGATGATCGCTTTCTCATCATCGCTTGAAAAGTGTCTTCGAACCTCTTCAATGTCGTCGACGATCTGTTCGAAAGTATACGGCTCGGTTGAGGAACTCTGCCCGTGACCGCGGTAGTCAAAAGACAACACGCGGTACTGGTCATCCAGAGGATTGTAAGTCCTGAAGTCTGATTTGTGGTTTCCTGGTGCAGGTCAGTAACCCGCTCGTCGAGCATGGCCGCTCCTAGAGAAGCATTCTATCTCACCCATGCCTCGCCCTCCATGGAGCGTTATGAACAGTGGAGCGTCTTTAGGCCCCGATATTCGGTAAGCCAAGCGGGCGCCGTTGATACCGACGTAGTCAACCATCTTACCACCAGCTTACAACGCCTCTCGGTATCGTGTCTCAAGACGTCGCCGGGTTCAAATAAAAGTCTCCCCTTAGTCGCTTCCCCCGTCTCCTGATCTATATATGCATACTGCACCAATTACTTTCGCTAGCTATTAGGGTGAACTTCGAAGCCACGAGACTTGCGGGGTGGCCACCGATCATGAATCCGGAGACAAAACCGGGCCTTATCGTGTTTGCGCGCCCCATTGGATGTGCCGGGCGGGACCCGAAGGAGGGCGTCTGGGGCTGTCGGGCGTGAGCCGACAGGCATATCCAATTAGGTAACTTTTCAAAGCATGTTCATCGGGCTATTGCCCGACTCCTAGTCGAGATAGGCAAGGCGAGGTAGTTTGCGTGCTCATGCCCTTGAAGTTCGCAATCAATTGATTGGAGCGAGCAAAAGGCTGGCCGCAGCTGATAACGATGGTACATACTCCCGTACATAAATTGAGATGCCTGTCACGCCCATGAGTTCAGGGAATTTTCGAGGATATCAGATGGGATTCTCACCGCCTCGCCTCTCTCGTCGCTGGTGACCCAATACCATACCTTTCGTTACCCGGTAGCGAATCTGAAGAACTCGCCTCCAACGCCAGGAAAGGATGGCGACGTCTAGTACAATCAGCCCGGCGGCCATCGGCGATATCAGCCCAGCGGATGAGAAGCACTCCGTATACGTGGATGAGAAGCCGGTGCAACCGCCCCAACAGCCCGGGGCCTCGCGCTGGTTCCACTGGCACGAGCCCAACACCAGCAAGGAAGAGAAGAGGCTCATCTTCAAGCTTGACTGGTTCCTGCTCTCGTATTCCTGTCTTTGCTTCTTCATTAAGTGGCTTGACAGCAGCAACATCACCAATGCCTACGTCTCGGGCATGTCCGAAGACCTGGGCTTCGGGCCGGGCAACGAGCTGAGCTGGATGAACACCTTCTTCAACTGCGGCAACCTCATCGGCGCCCCTTTCGCCAACCTCGTGATCACCGTCGTGCGCCCCCGCTACTGGCTCCCGTCCTGCCTCATGATCTGGAGCTTCTTCGTCCTGGGCATGTACAAGTGCGACACGGCCGGCCAGTTCTATGCACTGCGCTTCTGCTGCGGCCTGTTCGAGTCGGCTGCCTGGCCTGGCATCCAGTGGACACTGGGGTGCTGGTACCGCAAGAGCGAGCTGGCCAGGCGGTCGTCCCTCTTCGTCGTCAGCGGCGTTCTGGGTCAGATGTTTTCTGGCTACCTCCAGTCCGCCCTCTTCAGTGGCATGCATGGCAAGGGTGGCCTCGCCGCGTGGAGGTGGCTATTCATCTTCGACTTCCTCCTCTCTATCCCCGTTGCCATATATGGATTCGTACGTTCAGTCTACTACTGTATTTTGGAACCTGTTTGAAACCCTATGCTGACACGATACAATAGTTCTGTTTCCCAGACACTCCCGAGAAGACCACTGCTTTCTACCTCAATGAATGGGAGCGTCACCGCGCCTGCGAGCGCATCGAGGAGGAGGGCCGCAAGCCCGTCGGCAAGATGGACTGGACGGTGGCCAAGCGCATCGCGACATCATGGCAGGTGTACGCCTTCGCCGCCGCGTACTCGCTGTGGACACTCACTATCGGCTCGTACGTGATGCAGTACTTCACGCTGTACCTCAAGTCGACGCACCGCTACACCACTCCGCAGGTAAACAACATCCCCACCTCGATCGGCGCCGTCAACTTCTTCTTCATGATCTCCTCGGGCTATGCTGCTGACAAGATCGGCCGGCGCGGCCCTGTCTGCATCGCCATTGGCGCCCTCCTGGCCTTCTGCTACATCGTCCTTACGGTCTGGGACGTGCCTCACCGCCTCAAGATGGCCGTCTTCATCCTGTGCGGCTGCTACGGCTCCTACACGCCGCTGCTGGCTGGGTGGGTCAACGAGGCCTGCGGCGGCGACCAGCAGAAGCGCGCCTTCATCCTCGGCTTCATGACGTCGGTAGGCGGCGCCGTCGTTATCCCCTTCCAGCAGTACCAGTTCCCCAGCTCCCAGGCGCCGCATTTTTCACAGACGCACGGCTGGCCCAGCGGCCTGGCCTTCGTCGTCGCCCTGGCGCTGTGGACCGGACTGGGGATTCCGGCCTTGCAGAGATGGTCGGAACGTAGGGTCAAGGTCGGCGAGGAAGAGGAGGAGGGGGCTGTCCGGTACGACTAGAATTGGGGAACACGTCGAGCATGTTGAGACTCCGCTTGCCAAGATGATTTCACGAATGCTGAACGTAGACATTGTTATTAGCAAAACATCGCTAGTGAATTGTGATCTAAATTGCATGACGAACTTGACAAGAGTTCGGTGTTACGGCTAGGATACGCTATCTTGTCACGTTCCTAGCGGGGACGACAGCCTGTTGAGCTCACCAGAAATACCATCAATGGGGTTTCAGAAGTAGTTCTAGTGTCAATGCTGCCCCAGACTATCCAAGACGTAGTATGGTGCACCTTCGCTATCGCTCTTCGGTATCTGCGGAGGGATACATCTATGTGTCTACCGGGATGACAACTATGACAATACTGCAGAGATCTCTCTTGTGGCACGTACAACGGGAGCATTATTACCATCTATGCTGCTTTGGCAGCCCGTGGGGTGCAGAGACACTGCTTATATCTCAAGTCTTTAACTTGACAATGTTGTTGTCTTACTCCCGAGCTAGCAGGAGTCGGCAATGAAGTAAACTGAATCACCTCACTCGGAAACTCTTCGCCTGCGCCGATCTTAGTCTTGCGTAAGCGTCAAAATATGGCTGCAGGGCCTGACTAGAGACGCACTGCCTGCATTTCGGATACACTAATTTTGAATCTCTTTGTTTACACCATGACAGACAGATTTAAACCTGCCGATATATATCCTCACAGTAGGCAGCGAGACGGCATGGAGATGCTATTAGAAGACCTTGGACATGAGACTCTGAAACAGCGAGTAGAACCTCACCAGAAGGCTCATGTCCACGTACGTCCTCTCCAGCCTCAGCGACTGCAGGAACCAATCGCCGTCCTTCAGCACCCACGTCTCGTAGTAGTACCCGCCACCCCTAAGCCAAATCAGTCCTGCTGTCCACCGAGCGAGAAGCTGGTCCTCCATGGGCCAGATCGCCTGCACCTCTGCCGGGCCGGTCATCTCCAGGTCGCCGGGCCCGACGTTGTGGAGCGTGTCTGCCGGGGCCAGGAGTTTGCGAAAAAAGTCCCCGAACGCTTGGGGGGTGGAGAACGCCAGGTGCTTCCAGCCGACTTTGGTGACCGAGCCGTTGGTCTCGTGGAAGCTGAACTTGGCGTCGGGGAGGGCGAGGCGCTCGACGCTGGCCCAATTCTTGGTGTCGACGAACCGGCAGTACTGGGATTTCTTGCGGCGGATGGTCTCGGCGACTTCAGGTGGGATTGCCATCTTCAAGAGTTAAACCGTATACGGTACCACGTTGCGCTAGTCGTGAGGCTTTGGATGTTACTATTCAATCACCTCGGTGTTGATCGTGACTTGGATGCGGAAGCATTCTGAGCTAAGACTGTCATCAATCGAGCCACCGGGATCTCGGAAGAATTTGGAGGTCACATTGAGGAGGAGTCGGGCCAAATTGGTTCCGCTCCCGTCATAAGCAACGTGAAGTGCAGGGGGAGAGCAACCCTTGTTGATCTTCTCTGTGGTGATAAATTTCTTCTGACCCCTCGAACGACGCAAAAACCAAGACAGCGCTTATTCCCTGGCTCTAGCTCTATCGGATCCATTTCCGAAAGACAGAAAATGCTTATGCCATCGCTACATGCGGCCTCGCAAGGCACCTGGACACGTGCTATGTATGATACATGAAGAAAAGCCGAGAGACAACAGGCATGGGCCCGGGAGGGTATCCGAGCACCACCCAGTTCTTGCAGCCCTGTCTTTATCTTACACCAACTACCGTCAAGAGTTAGCGGCGTCCTTGCTCCTCTCGAAGCTGGCGCTCATGACCGGCTGGTTCGTTGTGGGCAATGCCGGCTTGGGCTCCGAGAGCCGCACCTTCCCGATCGCGTACACAATGCCGCTGATGAAACCGACGAAGATGGCGGAGACACTCCCGAAGGTGATGGGCGCGTCGAAGAAGATGAGGCCGCTGACGGCGATGGGCAGCTTGTTCAGGGCGCCGACCATGGAGTAGGTCGTGGACGACGTGACGCGGATGCACCAGGCGGAGCAGTAGGAGATGAAGATGGCGCCGACTCCCGAGTAGATCATGCTGATGATGAGGCGGCTGCGCGACTCCTCGGGGAAGTTCCTGCTCAGGTTCTCGGCCGACCAGTCCTCAACCAGCAGGGAGCCGATGACGAGCACGGGGATGCTCAGGAAGTTGTTATAGAACATCGCTATCACGGTGTCAGCATCTGCGTTTTCGCACTGAGGCGGTCAGGAACACCTACTATCCCAGTCCGTGAAGTGCATCGTCTTGATGACCCTCCGCATGCCGAGGACGAAGGAGGCGGAGCAGAAGACGTTCGCACCCATCCAGGCATAGCCCGCATTGAGCGTCGAGATGGCCGTGTGCGGCGCGTCGGAATGCATGCCGTCAACGGCGGCCTGGATATCGGCCCAGGCGGCGATGACGGAACTGACGACCATCAGGCCGAAGGACAGGAGGATCAGGGACGTCACCCTCCCACCGAACCAGAGCACGTCTCCGTAGGCGATGACAATAATGGTCAGGTTCTTGAAGATGGTGTACACTGGCACCGAGAGGAACTGGAGAGCCTTGTTTCCTGTGTAGATCTGGGCCACCAGGAGGAACGCGATGGGAAACCCTACAAAGGAGTCAGTAATGCCGGATCAGCTGGAAAGCTCTTTGGGCGGGGACGCACATCTCCGGGCCTTGTCCTTTGCGAACGGCGCCAGAGTCTTGATCAGTCCTAGCTGCTTGCACGCCTCTATTGCGATGATGCACACGATAGACTAAGATAGGTTGGTCAGTGCACGCTGAGGTGTGGAAAAGGGGGGCTGAAGAGGCAGTCAAAGCCGCATACTTGAATAGCAAGGTAGAGGAAGTGCAGGTTCCATGAGGTGCCAGAAACGACATATTTGTTGATGAGGGTCATGCTGATCGAAGACATGCAGTATGCCACGATGGACGCGCCGGGGCTGTGCTCGATCTTGGACAGCGGGTTGGCCGGGCCGCCATGAGAGTGAGAGTGCCGCTGCGAGAGCGAGCGGGAGCGGCCCTCCGGAAGGAACGAGTCCTTCTCTGTCTCGGCGCCGGCGTCACCTTCGGGCATCCGGACGACATAGTCGTCGGTCTTCTTGGTGTCCGACATCCTCCGGGCAGCGGCGGGATAGGCGGGAAACGAGCGACTGAGCAAGTGATCACAAGATCACACGACGAAGAGCCAGAGAGATGACCGTCGGAAATGACGAAATGCGTTCCCCAATCGTATCTATCAAGGGTCTCTCTCTCTCTCTCTCTCTCTCTCTCTCTCTCTCTCTCTAAGAAGAATGAAGCGAACGAAGCGAATGAAGCGAAAGTTGTTGAAGTCGTGAACTGAGCCGCAGGGACCACGTAGGGACGCGTGTCAGGATCGCGATGAGGAAAAACGAGATCCAGGGGGTGAAGCTGAAATTGGGGGCGGGGCCTCGTACAAGCCGTTGCTTCCCGCCGCTAACTGAAACAAGCCTCTGGAAAAGGGGGCCCCTCGATGCTGAATACGACGCTAGCTAGGTACATGTGATCCTTCCTCAATCAGCGTCTGAAAGCGGCCCATGTATTGCCGCCAAAGTACCTCCTTAGCATCACCCACCCCCCACCCCCGAAGGACTTCAACAGCGTCCAGATCCTCCTTCATATGCGCCGCGCTCTTCGTCCCGTTCACGATCCTCACCGATCCAGGCAGATGCAAGACGCACAGATACAGCGCCGCCTGTCTGCTCACCCCGAGTTCAGCCGCAGCCTCACCTATGAGTTCTGACTCCAGCAGTGCCGCATTGCTCCCCTTCAGGACTTTGTGCGCCTGAAACACGATGCGCTTCTCCGCGCAGAAGCGGCGCACTTCCGGCTCAAATGCGGTCTCCTTGTGGAAGCGTGCCTGAACCACGGCGGGCTTGACGTCCACAGCCTCGTAGAGCTGCTTGAGCTTCGCAAACGGCACGTTGCAGATGCCTAGGGCGCGGATACGAGACGGCACGTACTGCTCGAAGACACGCCAAGCCTGTACGGTGTCTTGTAGGTCGGGGTACGGCGAGTGGAGGAGCAGCGCATCTAGGTAGCTGGTATCCTCAGCCTCCTCGTGGCGGAGGTTGTGCAGCGAGTTCTGGATCGACAGATGCACTTGTTCTTCCAGGGGTGCGTCTAGGGGATACGCTGTATTGGATGGGTCCTGCGCTTCAGGGCGGGAGAACTTAGTCTGGATCTGCGTTTAATTAGTGGCTGTCCGGCTCCTCGGCTCCAATGCGAAAATGGTGGAGGCTCACGCAGATGTCCGCACGGTTATGAAGCTGCCCAGTGGCGAAGGCTTGGCGGATGGCCTCCCCAACAAGCTCTTCGCGGTAGGGCTTGGGCTGACCGGCCGTGTCAAAACTGGTAAACCCATGCTTTATCGCCTGAGATACAAAGACTGCTGTGTCCTCCCTCTTCCACGCAGTTCCATAGATGAAAGACATTGCGAAGCTCCGGCCAACCTGTTCCGGGGGCTCTACGGAGTTCTTGGTCAGGCTTGGCTTGGAATGCGGGTAGGTCTACATCCAGATCTTGACAATTTAAAGGCTCCAGGCATGCACCGCTCAATCAGGCAGGTGGGAAAGTCGATCGCTGTGATGTCCCTGTATGCTTTCGCTTTGTCGGTGCCTGGACTTCCGGGTACAACGCGGGTGTAACGAAGATACAGAGTTAGATCCTCTTCAGATATTGTAAGAGATGATGCAAGCATCTCCAAGTTGCGCGACGCCTGAACTGGAGCTATTTGAAGAGGGAAAATACGAGGTCGACGGAGACATAACAGTATGACGGGCAAGGCCTGACCTATTATATGAACTACGCAACTTTCGCCCAGCAATTTAGTACAAAGCAACTTAGAGGTTCTTCTAGGTATCGTACGGGGGAAACTTGAAGTGACATCTGTATCGGCCTCCATCAGCATTTCTTGACCTACAATAGAGAAAGCTAGAGCGATATAAGGCCACCTCGATTACCGTCATTAAATTCATTCTCTCGAGATCATGTTTGCCTCAGATATTATTGTAATCTCAAGTTAAATAGGCGGAGAATTCATGTTTTCTAATGGTATAGAAATTGTTGTTTTCATCATGTCTGCATTTGGGTGATAGAAGTCTAGATAGAATCGAGACTGAGAGAACACTTGGGGAGAAGCCGATCTTATGCGGATCGCGACAACCCTAACTCGACCTTCTTTTCGTGCCGACCCGGATAGCGGTCCTCGCGGTCTAGAACACACAGGTCTATCAGCAGCCGAATAAGTGACTCGGCTTTCTTCGGCAACGGTTCCATCGCCAGGAACACGCGGCTATTAGTGTCAGCCTTTCTCAGGATCAGCCGCAAAATGCGGGGATTGAGAAGCAGCTGAAGACCCGCGAGCCAGACCGAGATGATGACTACTAGCACCCACACTATGAACCCAGGTGATACACTGCCGTGTTTGCGCGCCAGGGGTGGCAAGTTGGCTTTCCCGAACGTTGAGACGATCCCAATGATGGACAAGATTATCGCCGGTAACGAGCACATCAGAGGAATATCGCTGATGATCAGACCACGAGTGATTTGAGATTCCGGGGCGATCCTCATGTGAAATAGGAATATATATGTCCCACAGATCGGAATCCAGGTGAAGGGATACCCAAGGACGATGACAAGCCGCCTGAACCGGTCAGCAACATGACGGTCTGTCATGAGATATAAAACGAGTACCACGAACTGAGTGGGAAGTATAACTTGTTTTTATGTATGTATTGGATCAACTCACCATTGGCCTCCATAGTACTTGGTTTTATCATAACCATCGGCGACGCAAGTAGCGTAACGCCAAAACTGGATGCCTATGTGGACGGCAACAAAGGCCATAGATCCGTAGAAAAGCATTACAAATAGTAAGGGGATCAGAGGACGAGGCCAGTTTTCTGCTGGTAAACTGGGCTGGTTTTCCTGAGTAATTGCTGACTTTGGAGCGAGTTCAGGTCAGCCATAGAATGCGGAGGACACAGCTCAAAACAACTTTGTACGTACCGGGCTCGGTAACTGCAGAGATGGTTGGCGAGAAACAGATCGTCGTTGCTGGCTCTGAAGATGCGGTCGCTGTTGATTTCGCTGCTTGTATTCCTGCTGCTGCGCGAAGAGAGTGGCGAGCGGTCCATCTCCAGCAGCATCGTCGTGGATCCCTGTCGATGTGCCCGACGACGACGGAGCGAAGGGCTTGTATGTCTTGGGCAACCGGTCCGGGCCTGGAATCCAGAAGCGACGCATATATATGGCAAGCATCACCGCAAGGTCGACGCAGTGCAAGCATAGCACAGCATAGTAGCTCTGGAACAGCCTGCGCTTATCCACCCCAGTGTGCGACGCCCTCTCAAGCACCGGGAACAGAACGGTGCTGCTGACCAGGTTTGCAGAGCAGAGCACAAGGCTGGCCGCCACAACAATCGTCCCACGAAGAGACCTTGCTAGCCCAAAGGTGTTGTAGATCGTAATGGGTAGCCAGTCCATGGCCGGCAAGATGTTGGCGATGGCGGCGAGTCCACGGCCGACAGAAGCTGGCTCAGGGACAGCCGCAGACGGAGGGAGAGCCTTGTAAAAGTCGTATATCGCCCAGGTTGGCCCGATAGACATAACCCATCTTGCACCGGAGAGTAGGCAACACAAAACCGTCAAGAAATTGGGATGGCGTAGCATGCGACTTATGTTGAGCTGAAGCCCAACAATTTCCGAGTTGAGATCATCTCGGAAAGGCTTGACAGATAGCCTGAGTCTGTTGAAGGCTCGCCGTAGACCCATCACTCAGTGGTGTGATGCTGGATCGAATCTAAACATGGAGATCGTGAAGTTTCGGACACTGAGAGTTGGGCTGAAATCAGCTCCCTTCACGTGACTCTAATCTCCTAATGCAGGGGTAACATAAGGTGCGCGTGAGGTGCGTAATCCTTCCCATTGCCACCTCTCGAACATTGAGTTTAGCCTCATCTTTGGTTAGGAAATCATTCATGGCTCTTTGTCAAAACTGCCAGCGGTTTGATATACAGTCATTTGCCCTCGGTCCTCATCGGGAACATGCCGACCGCGGCATCCCCTGCCACGCCCTCGTGCAAGGCGCTGAAACCGGCTGCAACTTCTGCTCGTTCATTCTTGATACTTTCCGAACAGAGTTTCCCTATTTAATAGACCAAGCGTGGATGGGCTCATGGTTTAACTTTCTCCCCAATAAGAAGCCGTTGTCTCCTAACCATGCGAATGGCATGGGCATTGAGTCTCTCTCCGTGAGGCTAGCTTTACGGACAGTGGACATCATGGACTCTATAGACTTGTCCACCATATGCTTGCGCGTCGCAGCTGACCCAGGTATGTACAACTACTTGCCACTGAAGAGCCAGGGAGGGAGTCGGCGTTTAAGTCTTGGCCAAATCTCTTGCAGGGTCCGCCGCCGCCGAGAACGGAGACGTTGTTGGCTCGATTCCTGAGCACGATCCACTTAGCAAGGTGTTTGTCAACGACATGAAGTCCTGGTTAAATACGTGCACCAAGGGCCATGAGAAGTGCACACGATCGATCTCTGGCAAGGCGCTGGACGCTTGGCATGCCCAACTTCCCACGCGGTGCCTTAGAATTGGCAGTATTGACGATTCGGGTTCTCCAAACTGCTATCTCGAGGAGACACTTGGCCAGACTGGGCATTATGTGACACTCAGCCATCGCTGGTGTGATACGACTGAGACTAGCAAGACCACGGTGTTGAACTATGAAGAGAGGAAGTCCGGAAGGAACCTCAATCTACCGGTTCTTTTCAAAGATACCATGCGCTTGGCCTTCAAACTCGGCATACCCTATGTGTGGATTGATTCCGTCTGTATCATTCAGGACGGAAACGAGTGGGAATCTGAGTCCTTGAAGATGGCCGACTACTACCAACAGTCAATCTTCACTGTCGCCGCCGCGATAGGCACCGACGCCGACGGACTAGGGTTGACTAGGATTCCCAACCGGCTAATGCCTAGGCTTGCTAGGTTGCCCTACTATGACAAGTCTGGACAACAGAAGGGGTACTTCTATGTCTACCAATCGGCACAGAAACTCACCGAGTCGTATTCGTTGGCATTGACTAATGCTGATCTGCTCACGCGCGGATGGGTCTTCCAGGAGTGGTTATTGAGCCGGCGGATTGCTTGCTTCGCGTCTCGCGAGCCCGGCCAGCGCATCTTCTTCCAATGCCAGTCAGACCCACCGATGAATGAAACGAGAGACGTGGTGAAAGTTTCCGAATCGGGCTTCTTCTTTGGCGATCACATCCGGTTCGCAACCGACTCTCCCCCAGTTCTCTGGGCGCAGTGGCAGCTCGCCGTTCGAAAATACTCAGCTGCGTCTCTTACACAACCGGAGAAGGATCGCATCATTGCTCTTGCCGGAGTCGCGAAGGAGTGTTGCGAGGCGATCCGGTCTTTGGCCGAGTCGGCAAAGTACAGGGAGAAAGCCAGAGACGTCACCCCTGCTGTCCAGCTTGATGCCGGTGATAGATTCATCGATGCATACGTTGCTGGCTTGTGGCTGCGCAACATCCACTCTGAGCTGCTATGGGACCAGAGATGCGACAAGACCTTTCCCCGCAAACGAGTTCCTGGCATTCCCACATGGTCTTGGGCATCTATCCTCGTACCTGTCGACTGGGGGTACCAAGACAGAGCAGGGACATGCAGTTGCGAACTTCACGGGGTTTTAACAGAAAACGGGACGTATCTTGATGCCGAGCACATTTTGTTGGAGCGGCAAGGGGCTACGGAGGTTCCCCTGGCTCCACATGGCCTCGACGTAAGCACAAAGTACGGTATTCTTCGGCTCTGGGGCCGGCGCGTTTCCGTTCAAGTCCTCGGCGACTTTACCAGGGACGACTGGAATCGACGTGACAAGATGAGCATTCCCGGGTTGGACATCAGCGACTTTGCTGACTGGAGAAACTTGACAAAGATTTGCTTGGCGTCGAGACCCCTTGCCATCTGCGGCTGGGGCTCTCTCGAGCACCCTGACTTCCAGGAAGCGGCCGCCGGTCAACGGCTAAGCACCCTGGAGGCACTGGCAATTTCAGAGTACAGGGCAGGAGAATTTGGCGGTACCTACCATACCGTCTGGAATGTCCTCTTTGTGCTAAGCGTGCAGCGGGATATTGGTCAGTGCTATGAGAGGGTTGGCATGGGGAGGATATCTGGACTTGACGCCGAAAAAGAGATGAACACAACTGCAGGGAAGGATGTAATGCTCTGCTGATCCTGGCGCGAATCACATCCTAGGCCCTTTGCTTATCGGCCTTGAGGTCCGATACGTGTGCTGTCAACACACGTGTTGGTAGCCTCATTACGTGACAACTACCTAGTCAGGCTCTCTCAGGGGTGGTCTTCACCGAGATATATCATTTGTCTTTTCGATCATCTCCACGCCTTAAGTATGAGGTGATAACGAATGCCATTAAAAGTTCTAAGATCTATAGGTGAGAAGACGGCAGCTTCTGTCCAGGGGCATTGTTGAGATTCAGAATGGCTGGAAGAGGATGGCTGGTGCCTATTAATGCAGCACTGAACTATGGGAAGTTTGGTGAAAACAAGGCTGTTACGAATGTATCAATGGTCCTTAGTGCTGCCATCCAGATTATAAGATACCCTCAACGCTCGGCGCCTCGATCTTTGTGGATGTGGGATCGTTTTCTGGTTATATTTGGTATAGATGCGTGATACTGACGCCTGGTGTCCATGAGGAAGTGAATATTGACAGGCGTCAGATAAACATGGTATCCCTGGGATCTGCACTTGTTTATTAAAGGGTGGAACTTTGTGGACGTAAGTTTAGCTCATTGTCACAGGAGCCTTCACATACGATTGCGCGAAAAGAGTACAGCGGCAGTTATCGGTAGTTGTTCGCTCAGGATGATTAGGTCCAAAGCCTCATCTTACATTTCCCGTTAAGACGACCGCAAGACACAAGTCTGAGTCTCCGGTAATTCATGAATAAGACGTTATAGATTTCTTATAAGTGTTGGGATAAAGAATCACAAGTTCGTCTGGCTTGGGAAAATGTGCAGCGAAGCTTTCTCTATCTAAATCGAAGAACAACCCTCCAACTCTTGGGTATTTCTACCTCAATTGCACAGTATCCAGATGCCCCTTCCCCGAACAGAAACGGTGCCGCAACAACAGTACCTTCCTCCTACATGCTCGGTCCCTTCCTATCGTTAAGCACATAGGGAGGCTCCTGCCCTCTGATCATAAAGCAGCAAAGTATTGATCTTTACGCTCTGAGACCTGACGTATACCGATGCTAACGTGTTCGCTCAGCACATCTTTCGGAGGATCCATGGATATCTTTCAGAATTAACAGTTCATCACATCTTATCCTTGCCCTTTTGCTTTACTCAAAGTCTGACCAACTTAAGAGCTCGCCGTTCATCGGAAAACCTCTCCGTTTCTCAACATCGAACCTCTAAAGCCCTACACTCAAAGACACCTTGCCGTTTCCACCTAGTCGATACTTGAAAATCATAAGTCGGTACGTGGCCCATCTTTCCTCATGCAGTACTAGCTTTCTAAGTTCCCTATTGCCTCTCTTGCCAAGTATGGCTAATCTTTGTCTTTGGGCAGAATTCATTGAAGAGGGTTGTCGTTATTAGGGTTTGGGCCGCCTTCATAGCGCCTTCTGCGGCGCTTCGTACGGTAGAGAGCTCAATGGCTAGCTCTCCAAGTACTCCAGCATCTTCTGAAGATGACCTCTCAAACTCCGACTCTATCTTAGAAGCAGATTCCACCAGTGAATCCACCGAAGGCTGTGATATGGACCAGGACAGCACCTTGCAGTCGGCGGCGAGTGAAGAGTTGACTGATGCGCGTCGTAGTCTAGGCCGTACCACTACACCTATCGCAGACACCGGCTCCAGCATGGAAGTTTCGTCAGACAGAGATTCAAGCTCAGAAGCTAGTCCTCGTTTAAGCCCCAGCCCCAGAGCCAGCCCCAGCCTCTGCCCGTCTGTTCCCACAAAGCCCCTCGGCAATGATGAAGCAATCATTGGAGTCCCGAGATGGAGCGAAGGCCCAGTCCAGCAGAGCGAAGTCAAGGCTCCCGCTTACCTTGTCCGATCCCAAGTCGACCCTAAAGGCTTCAGGGTCTGGACCACCATGGACTTCTGGCACAAGCTGGTTGAGGAATATCCCTATCCTCCGGTGGAAGGCAAAGCGAAATGGAACGGCAGCTTCGTCAACGGCCAGGCCCTGGAAGAGCTTTCCGTTTCCCTCAATCGCAACGCCTTCCATGTCCCGAGAAGATTGTTCAGAGTCACCCACAGTGGTCAGCCCTTCCATGGCCGACGACCTCGTAGCCATGAGATAGGTATGTTGGAGGCATCCCACATTTTCTTCCAGACGCATCTTCAAAAGCATCTAGAATGGAGGTAAGTCAAATTCGACCAACCCCCCGGGCGGGGGCTCTATATCTGGCAGCTAACCGCATATCAGGTGTCTCCTCCCGAGTCCTTTCATATCCGTGACCGACTGCTATGCGAAAGTCCAGGATACTTGCGAGAACTACTACAAGCGAGGCTTTACTGGGATCCAGATTCTCACGATCGATACAACAAAAGAAGACTGGAGGAAGGGGACACTGCGGATTTGGCTGGTGGGATACTTGCTCGACCGCTTGCGGCTACACAAACTTAAGCGACGGAAAGATCTCAAGCGCGAATACATCGTGGCGGGCGCGCTCCCGGAGGGCTGTATCGTCAGAGAGGAAAACTGGAGGCCAACCCTTAATCCCGGTTGCCAGATCGCGTATCGTCAGTACCTTGAATATCTCAAGGCCAGGAGATTAGCTGCTCGCGAGCAGTCAAGCGGGACTCAGCACAAAGTTAAAAAGCCGCGTGGTAAGCGACCAAAAGGTTTATTCGCAATAGATCAACGTCCGCAAGCGCCGTCTTGATGACGCGAGCATTGCTCAAAGGGTCCCTGCCACGGTTTCATACCCAGCCTTTTTTTTTCGCTTCTTTTCTTTTTAGCGTTGCGTTTGGAGCAAGGCACGGCGAAGAAGCCACAGCGATGGAATTTTAAGAAAATCGAATCACTTAGCCAGATACTTCCGCGCGATGATACAGACACCATCGTTATCGAACATGCCTGACTCTCTTCAATGCCCAACGTCGTACAAAGCCAGAGTGACGCGATGCCACATGCCATCTCATGGACAATAAGCTTGGCCCTGTGCTTATGAAAGGCAGGAGGATGTTTCTGATAGTATCATCTTGGATCATCTACGAAGACGGGTCGAAAACCAGTCTTCCCTCCCCGAATCTCATTCCGTGATGAACCTATCCACAAAGCCATAGATGTCCCAGCTAGAAGGCCAGAGAGAGCCACTAACCCAGATGATGCAAAAGTGTCGAAAGCAACCGTATCAACGCCAGACCGGCCATAACCACTCAACCATAGCGGACACCTCCAGCACTCTCGGCGAACCAGTCCTCGGTTTCCAGCATCTCCTCGATCGAGGCGTAGTTAATAATGGTGCTCTTGATCTGGGTGTACGCATGGTAGGCCTCGATGCCGTTCTCGCTGCCCACGCCAGAGTCGGGCTTGATGCCGCCCCAAGGACTGCTGGGATCGTTGCGATGGTGGGTGTTGATCCAGACGATGCCGGCCTCGATCTTATCGCTGAGCTGCATGGCCTGCGAGATGTCGCGCGTCCAGACAGCAGCGCCGAGGCCGAACCTGCTGTCGTTCGCCAGCGCCACGGCCTGCTCGTCCGTGTCGTAGCCAACGACAACGATGATGGGGCCGAAGGCCTCGTTCTCCCAGAGCTCAGTCTTAGTGACGCTCTGGCCTTCGGTAGAGATGACGACCGTGGGCGGGAAGAAGTAGCCCTTAGAAAACTCCGTGCCGTCCAACAGGCTGGTGCCCGTCATGCGTTCGCCTCCGACGAGGACCTTGGCTTTGCCGGTTGAGACTGCGCCCGCGACAATCAACGAGAGCTTATCAAGCTGATACACGTTGATGACTGGGCCCATTGTGGACTCGGAGTTCATCGGATTTCCGATACGGCACGTGATGGAGTCGACCTTGTCTAGCAGGGCGTCCGTGAACTTATCAAGGATCTCATTGTGGACGATTATTCGAGTCGCAGCGACGCACGTCTGTCCACTGGCGATGAAGGCGCCAAAGCAGACACCGTTGACGGCGGCTTGAACATCGGCGTATTCCGTGACGATGACTGGAGCCTTCCCTCCCAGCTCGGCCGTGATGCGGGCCATGTTGTGGCCAGTGATAGCGCCGACGCCCCTGCCTGCTGCCGTTCCACCTGTGATGTCGACTTTGCGGATGAGTTGGTGCTCGGAGAGGTACTTGCCGGCGAAGGCGCCCCGGCCAGGAATGACGCTGAACACTCCGTCGGGGAGTCCAGCGGCCTTGAGGAGCTTGCCGAGGATGATAGACGTAACGGGTGCCCACTCGCTAGGCTTCAGGACAACAGAGTTTCCGGCGGCTAGAGCCGGGGCGATCTTCTTGACAGCGATGAGAAGGGGGTGGTTGAAGGGCGTGATAAGGGCAACGACACCCAGGGGAACCCGGTCGATCCAGTTGTGCAGCTTGCCGGTCGTCGGCAGGACGGAGCGCTCCTCGGTGCGTAGTAGCGCAGCGTAATAGCGAAACCACTTGACTAGGCTCGGGACTTGAGCGCGCATCTCGCGGATGGCTCGGCCGGTCTGCATGACTTCTTCCTCTATGAGCACGTCGAGCTTGATCTCAATGATACTGGCGGCATCGTCTAGTACTTTGGCGCGCTTCTGTCGATCAGCCTGAGACCAGACGCCAGACTTGAAGGCTTGATGCGCGCGCAAGACGGTATCATGCACATCTTCTGCGGTTGCTTGGTGGACACTTTGACTTGTTAGGTATTGATGGGACAAAAGCGTCAATGCCTTGAGCTGGAGCGATGTTGGTCTTACCGGGCGACAATGAGTCCATTAGCTGGATTCTCAACTTCGATTCTAACAGGCTGTCAGCTCCTCTACCTTTTGAAGATGATGTCGGCTGCCTTGAAATTAAAGCTAGAGACGAGAAGCGACGAGGTAGCACCGGTATCTTCAGAACGGCCATCTCACGTTTGCATGGAAGCACGTATGTTGCCCCAAGGGAGTCTTCGGTGGCAGTAGTGGCACTCACATCTCTCCTTTTCCCGGCTTCAACTCTCCACCAACCCACATCTCGTGGGTTGGGATCGCAGCCATGTTGAGGCTCTCAGGATGCTCTGTTTCGTTCGTTCGTCCGTCAATAGCGGTTCGCAATCGACCGTCTCGTTTGCTGGGGATGAGGACGGACTGCGAGCACGGATAGCTGCTCTGCAGACCACGGAAGAGTTGGCGACGAAGGTGCGGGTGGGTGAGTTGACGGAAGGGTTGACGAGGCCGAGTGATTTAAGCGGCCGCCCCCTCTTCGCTCTCACGTGGGTGGGCCGGTGGTAGTTGGCGTGTTAGCAGTTCCGGATGCTTCCGCCGCAACCCGCCCCCTTTTGAGTTGCTTAGTCGTCTAGGCGCGGACGTGTCACTAGTGTGAAGGCCAGCGGCGCTTTCCGAAACCTCCTGAATGACAGCGTGTGCAAGCCCGTAAGTGTCTTCAGACAAACGCTACAAAGACTAATTGAGAGAAGTATTTCATTGTTCTTTGAAAGCAGCGGGTCTCTAGTTGGACCAAGATCGGAAGATTAATACAAGGACATCACATCAACTCATATTATCCCATTATCTCGGGTACTTCACAGAGCATCGAACTGGATGGAAGGGATGCGCTTCCCTTAGGCTGATTTCAGCATCGACATGAAGAGTCTAGGCCTGGATGCAATTTTCGAACAGCAAGAGAAGGAGGTGTCCCTGACTAGGAGAAAGTGGATTAGTGGTCGGATGATGATGTTCTTGCAAACACTCCACGTATACCGGTCTCCCCCACCATGCATTGATCCATTAGAAATAATAGGACAGATGGCACCTTTGCAGCCCTAAGAGATCTAACATTGGGGATCTAACCGAACTGAAAATTTGACAACTTTGAGGTGAATCCATGGTACGCCTGTGTCCCGTAGCAGTCCGGTGATTTTGGGGGCTCGACGGCGTCATCTAACATCACGGACTTGAGCATTAACTCTGTTCGTTGAATTGTGGTACTTTGGCGACTGTGTCTTCAAGATGCCTCAGAATGGGAGGACGCTCAGTCATCTGCTCATGCTCATGTCATACTCTGGAGAGAGACACGCGGGCCTTCTAGTTTTCAGCTGCAATATATGAACAACCTGGGAACACGGAACTGCCCAATGAGGACGAGCTACGCGATGCATTGTTGATGCATGGGGCAGGTTTGAAATTGTTCGGTTAAACCGACCCAAAGTATCGTTGTCCGAGTTATTCAAGAGTCGGCGATCTTCGAAGGCGGCGGTAAACGACGGCTGCATCTCTGGGACTCCCACAGGTAGCAGAGCGGCTGTCAGCAATACGCCATAATTCACGGTGTCCGTGCCGTCTTAGGTGAGCCTTTAATATCTCAGCCAGTCATTCTTGGTCGCTTGCCAAGCAGTGGGATATCGCCTAGCAGGCAGCACCACAGAAGCGGCGCTCTGCTAATTGCAAAGCTTTTGGTTAGCCTATAGATTAAACGCGCAGTCGACACTTTGATTACCCGGCTGATGGAATAGCCAACAATGAACCCTACTGCGTCTAGAGGGTGAGCCGATAATACTAGACGTCTGTTAATATACAGCTCTGAATTTGCTTTGAGTGACATTGTTCGCCAAGGTCAGATAGTCAGCAGCCACAACAACAACGCGTCGATTCAAACATAGACGGTCAAGCATCGCGGCCGCGTTCATCTGTATGTTATGAGACCGCCGATTGGCAGCCAACGCACTGCTGTAGAACATTCGTGCCAAGCTCTGACAAGCGAAGCCTGGGTCAGCATAAGCTGAGGATGGCTATGGCGAGTATCGCTCGGTCCATAAGCTTGTCGGTTCAATTAGGGGATCTAGGAATTGTTGATTGCCGGGAAATGGAGGAAGTCATTGTCTCTGGCCTTCGTGACAGCATAAATAGGGACGTCCCAGAGGAGATGAGAAGCCAAAACTCCATTGACCTCATCCACTCAAAGACAAATTCTCCTCAGCTTTAGTCCTTCCTATTTCTCACTGCATCAAGCACTATCCTTAACAATCCCTTCTTCAATTTAAAAAGTCAGATTTACGACATGTACGCAAGAACAAACACACTCCTTGGGCACATTGCCATTCTTTCCTGGGTCGTGCTGGCCTTCGGCTCTCCAGTGGCTGATGTTGTTGTGCGAGACCTTGTCACCAGCGATCGGGAGAGGGTTCCAGCCCCGGCTGGCGAGAATTACGACTTCATTGAATATTTCACTGGCGACATTACCAGCAAGGAGTGCATCCAGCTCAACCCCGGGGCGCTGCTCGTCCTGAACAACAACACTCTCGAGAAGCGCTCCGGCTCGCACTCCTTCAGTGCATATAGTGCCGGTAGTTGCAGTGGTGGGCTCCTCGGCTCAGTGTCCGGATTTGGCTGTTCCAATCCCAACTGCTTCAGCTGGGGCGGCATTGCGAGAAGCACTCGGTTGACACAGGCCCGCACTGGGAACCCCTATCCTACCGCTGACCTGCATCTCGCGGCGTCGTGCTCCGACGGTCGTCAGCACCACCAAGGAATCACCAGTACATCTTCCTGCGATACCGCTACATCCTATGGCGTACCTATCACATCAGGATGGCAGTCGACTGAGCTATGGTTTGACTGCTGAATGGTATGGTCGACATTCTAAGGAGCGGCCCGGGGAAGGCAGTGAGTGAAGAATGTTTGGCAATTTACGATTGTAAAATTTTGAACGCTGGATTCAACATCCGCGTTTGATATCTATTGGAAATGTTTATTTTATTGGACTTATAGCTTCCCTGTAGCACAACTCGAAGCCAGTTTTCTAAGAGTATCGGCCTTGGCCGGTCAAGACACTACGATCTCCTTGACATTGTTCAGCCATGTTTCGACTCTATCGTAAAAATGCTTAAACATGAGCATTGGTAACCTCGTGCCTTATCGTCTTCCCCTCACTGTCGATGGGAAGTAGCGATTCCTCGTTCGAAACCCACCGTATTAGGATCGTGGACAGGTCTTTCCTCTAGCTCCGCGTTCATTGGATGCGGTTGAGAGCCTCCGCAAGAATCTCCCGCGGCTTTTGGCTGTCAGAGTAGATAGCTGCCTCAGTTGACAAGCACGTATAGTTGTGCCTGCCAATCAGAGATGTTGCAGCAGAGTTCCCGTTGAGCTTGGACTTGCTGATATGCAGAACAGTAAGACTGACTGGGCACAAGACCAGGGAAAAGCAAGCATGTTTCAGCTGAAAGACAATCTAGCCGCGGTTCAAGTGTTGTCATTTGCGCTTTGGATCATTCGGGGAAGGCTCTGTACTGGAAAGGTTAGCTGAACCTCGAGTGGCGCTGGCTAGAACTTCAATATTCTTGGCAACTCGCCACGGAGATCATGCAACCAGCGGCCACTCTAAAGCTTATCCCCAGAGTCTGGAGGATTGAGCATCTTTTACATCCTGCACATCAGCCACAGGCTCCCGCAGAAGTCAAGTCACAGTTGCTTTGTCTGTACTCCTGTGTCGCAGACAGCCATGCATGCCAAAACCACGACTATCCTGTCAGCCCGTGCAGCCATCACAGCAGCCCCTGATGGTCTGGCGAAACGAAACAAACGGCGGAACGCGGGGCACACAGCTCTGACCACTACATTCACGCCGCCTTCTGAATGTTTCAATGGTATCGTGACTGAGATGGGCGCCGGTAACTATGAATTCAATCTGGCCATATCGGAGACATCAGGGACATCAATTGGTTACACGTGCTATCCTCCGGGGTTTGATACGTACTCTTGGTATAGCCCAGGTATCTGCCCCAGTGGCTTCAGTCAGATTCCAGATGTGTCCTCCACCTTGACGTTCTTCCCGTCCGTGGGGACGAGTGAGCATGCAGCCTACTGTTGTATGAGGTATGTATCACTCCGGTCCAAGACGGCTTGGCCATGCAGCAAGAGCAATGCTTACTTACGTTCGCCCCCCAGCGGGTTCACCAAGACAGATTGGGAGGATAATTGCGTATCTTCATGGAGCGGAGCATACCAGTTCGCCACATATGCTGTCCAGAATTACCAGGTTCGGTCACTATACACGACGAGTGGTACCCTGGATGGCCGGAGCATCGTGGAACATGACCCGATCCAGATACGATGGAAGGATGGTGACTTTGCGGCCGAAGTTTCAAACAGCACTGTCACTGCCACAACATCTGGGGCGAAGAACAGCTCGTCGACAACAGTCTCTTCCACCACGAGTTCAACGATTCCGGCATCCACGTCATCCTCAGGGGTAGACGAGGGGAATAGCACCAGGCCAACCAACAAGTCAGGGCTGTCGACTGGAGCGAAGGCTGGAATCGGGGTTGGGATAGCCCTCGGCGTTATCATTCTACTCCTGGTCGCATTCTTCTGTTGGAGGCGGTACCGCAAGGCAAGGAGGGCGCAACCTACGATCGAGACTCCGGATCAACCCGAACTCCATGACAGCGACATCAAGGAGCTGGAGGCACCTCCAGCCGAGCCTCGAAAGGAGCTTGAAGCAATTGTGGCGGTAGCCAAAACCCCGGAGCTGGATTCTACAGGAGTGGTGTCGCATCCCGACCCACTCGTCAAGGAGCTCGAGGCGACGGAGGCTGTTGCGAGAACTCCAGAGCTGGATGCGCAAGAGACACGCCGCGCTGCTGAGTTGGCAGCCGACCCACAAGATGCTGCTTCTCCAGCGGAGCTTCCAAACCCCGATTACAGAAGGGAAAAGAGGACCACGGCTCGAGAAGACTCGGGGCTAGAGCATAGTCCCTATTACGACTTGAGCCGCGCAGGACCAGTTGAGACGCATCTTCCAACCGGGAGTGATGGCAATCAAGGAGAGATCGACCGGGAAATCCAACGTTTGGAGGCCGAGGAAGAACGCATCAGAGCGATGAAGGCGAAACTGGAGGACTCTCGCGGAAAGAAAAGTTGACAGTTCCAAGGCTCCTTTCAGCCATTTTCCTTCTGCAGCAGCTTCTTTTCGGCCAGTCGTGCAATTCATGTAGCTTAGATTCGATGTACTTGTCTTGTTTCGTGCCTTAAAATCATTGAGGAGTTGAGTTGTAATTAATTCATAGACCCATTTAGCGATAACGTTCGGGGACTAAGCGCAATATCCGAGGTTATTGACCGCACCCGGGGTCGATTAGCTAGAGCCGGTCAAGCAAAGACCGGGAAGCGGCCCACTTTCACGGCCACCTGCCGGCCCGTGACATCAGCGACTAGTGCCGCATCTTGAATTCCAAATCTCAGCCCCAATTCCATCCAAAAGTCATCACTCAACCATTCGTGCACAATGGCTTCAAGGGGCACCCCAGCGAGGGGCCTGCTCTCCTCGGCGCTTCGTGGCAGTCATGGCGCTCGTGTCTCTCTTACCACGCGAGTCGCGACGCGTTGTTTTCGGGCCGGACCGCCGCGGCTCACTGACGGCGTGTTTCGCGGGCTGACAGACACCAGACTGCCCATGCCGTGGATCGAGGCATTCCGGCTTCAGCAGGAAGGCCAGAGCCTTGGCTTTGAGGAGGCACATCATCGCAACCGTGATTTGACGCCGAAGAAAATGAGCGACAGCTATCACCGAGTGGTAAGTGCTCCTACGCAGATTGCAATCTAGGCCCCTCGGGACGTGACTGATGGCGGCACAGGTACTCCCTCTGGGACAGGACCCCTGGCTCTCTGATACGTACATCAACTCGTCAGGTCACATACGGTACAGTCTTTCCTTCGCCTGCCATTAACGCTGAGATTACTCACTGTTGTGCTACTCTAGCCTGGGAGCCATCTTCATGGACCTAGATGCCCTGTCCGGCATCATCGTGTACAAGCATACCGGCCCCGGTGTGACGACTGTCACTGCGGCCCTGGACCGCATCACCCTCAGCCATCCGCTCACGGAGATCTGTGATCTCGAGTACAGCGGCATGGTGACCTACGCCACCGGCAGGAGTAGTGTCGAGATCACCTGCAAGGTTGCGCGGGCGAGGGCCGAAGGCGAGCCTAGCAAGCCCGAGGACGTCCTGCTCACGTGCACCTTCACCATGGTGGCCCTCGACCCGGTGACCAGGAAGCCGACGAACATCCCGAAGCTCGTCTGCTCTACGCCCGAGGAGGAGGCCATCTACAAGGCCGGCGAGGCCAAGTCGCTGGCTAACAAGCAGACGCTGAAGACGTCGCTCCTCGAGCAGGAGCCCAACGACCCGGAGTCGGCGCTCATCCACAAGATCTGGCTCAAGCAGCTCGAGTACCACGACCCGAACCGCGGCCTCCGGCAGCCGCCCAACGTCGTCGCCATGTCACGCACGCAGCTGTCGACTGCCTCTATCATGCAGCCGCAGTACCGTAACAGGTAAGGTGTCCGCGCTGCGGAGTGCGCTACATGAGAACAAATACTTGCTTACCTTCCGTCCAGGCACCAGACCATGATCTTCGGTGGTTACCACTTGAAGCAGACGTTCGAGCTGGCCTTCTGCTGCGCGGCCTCCTTCGCGCACGCGCGCCCGACCTTCATCAGCGCCGACCCCTGCACGTTCCGAAATCCCGTCCCGGTCGGCAGCGTCCTGTACCTGAAAGCCACGGTCGCGTACACAGACCCGCCGGTGCTGGAGGAGGACGGCAGCCAGCCCAAACAGCAGGACCCGGCGAAGCCGATGACGCGCGTGCACGTCCGCGTCGACAGCAAGGTCCGGGACGTCGAGCACGGCCACGCCAACTCCACCGGGCAGTTCAACTACACCTTCTCGGTGCCCAAGGACGTGAAGGTGCTGCCGCACACGTATGAGGAGTACATGATGTATATTGATGCCAGGAGGAGAGTGATGATGGCGGATCTCCAGAGGCGTCAAGATGATACCGAGTCGCCCGAGGAGAAGAAGCGCATGGCGGAGGAGATAAATCTTACGGAGTAAACTTAGATGGGCCATTTAGAGCAATCTTATGTTATGCTATACTGAGCACTGGTTCATGGAGCTATTGAGTGACTAGGTAGTTAGCCCTTCCAACATTTCTGCCTCTCATGCCCCCGTTCACGCCTGAGCACCCAGTGAGTGTAGTCAGTTCTTTTTACTAGTCCGGGTGTACCTTCTTTTAATTGCGTCTCCGTAGTAATATTGCTCGTACGTGCCAGACCCTTCATTACCCAGAAAGTTGCCATTCCGTGTCATTCATCGGATCCTGTGGACAGCGATCTCAACTTACGGCCGATGGGCCTTGTCCACTCACATGCTCGGTGCAGAGCTGCTAGCCGCTGTAATACTTAGTCGGAGACGTGTCGGACGAGCGTCTAGTACTCCGAAGTTGATCTTGTTAGCGAGCTCAAGGTGGTAAGGGGGGGAAAATATCAATAATTTACCTCTCGCCGTGTGAGCAGCTCTCTCGTAAGCCACGTGCTCTGACACGGCATCGCACAGCCCAGCATCGAGAGAATGCGTACGGTACGCCAAGAATAACTCTCGCCCCTCGTGGCTGGGTACGGCCAAAAGTTGACGTCGATGATCGCTGCGTAATGCGATAGAACACTGCGAATCAGGCCCCGGACCTCTGGTCGTCCATTCCTTCATTCTTCGTCGTAGAATCCAGCACATCTCCTGCCCATCGGCGGTAGAATACCGCAGATATCCAGGAGCTCGTCCGCTTGGCAGTGCAACGTACGAATTTTGGAATTCCAGCCACACGAACGTCTCGTCCTATTCTTCAGGGTTAGCGTCGCGAGCGGCGACAAACTCGATGAGGAGGCCGTGGTCGATTGGACCCCATCCTTTTCTCCATTGTGATGGGAAGCTTTGCATTTGTTGTTTAGCTAGAATCTGCAGATATCGAAGGCATTGTTGCTGCGTAACTCTGGGCCTTCATGGTCCTGAACCTGTGGCTTTAGAGGGCATGTCAAGGTTTTGATCTTGATGGAGGAAAGGGATCTCGGTGAGTGATACCAGACGGCTCATCTTCCGACAACGTCGACTGGGAAGGGACGACGACGGGACCCCGGTCGACTGTGGACCATCTAGGCGAGCTGGCATGATGTGAGGTTCGACCCAGCGTTCAGCAAAATGGCTGATTGGGAGGTCGGATCGCCCAGGACCACGACGACTTACAGTGCTCATCCTGTGCGCTGATTCAAAGGACGGACATGCTCCATGTCGGATAAACGTCTCTTTCGATGTCTCGGATGTTCTCTAGGAATATTGGTAGGCTTGTGGCACACTGGCAAGCCCTGGGGTCTCTGTTGCAGTCTGGGTACAACCGTGGGTCTGGTCACGTGATAGGTTCAATTCCAATTGAAGGTACCTAGGTACCTAGGTACAGTGTATTGCGGGCAATCACATTAACGTTAATGGGAGAAGTCAGATTTGTCAGCAAGAATCCAATCTACCACTCATCTAACAAACAACCTTGCCGAAATCTCGAAGTAGTTGCGAATGCACAAGTCGACAGCTGATTCTTGTATTTACCATAGTACAAGCCCGGCGGTTGTACAATGGCGACAGAAGGTTGTGTACCCCTTACTAGCCCACAGCACCAACGACTCAGGCAAGCCATAGACACCGGATAACTGTCTATCTAACAATGCTTCTCAGATGGCAACTTTCGGTTCATCTTAATCCAAGATCCAGATGGCGTGAAAGATCGCAGGACTAGGCGTCTAGCCCGATCACACGCTGTGAAGCAAGCTCTTGAGAGAAAACGAAAACTTCAGCAACAGTCCGGTCTCAACTTCCGTGTAGTGTCTCAGAGAGAGGGTCGCAGTAGTCCAGCAAGCAAGGCACGATCAAACTATCCTCTCGCGTCACCTCACCCACTATCCGCAGGCGTACTCGACCCGTTCCAGACGCTTGCTGCAGACTGCTCAAGGTTACAGACATGGATGAGACAGAGTAAGATTCTTCTGATTAACTGAAATTGCGCCGCGCAGTCTTTATTGATGATCCAGATAAAATGAAACAGGTTACAAGACCGGTTTTCACCACTGCAGACGAGCTTGTATTGTTAAATTTCCGCTCAATTTTTCGAGCAAATCTGGACGATCCCGCTCTCCTGAATGCCGCCATGCTTACATTTTCATTCGCGGCGACTGGCTCTTTTGACCTGGAATCTCTCGGATACCAGAGCCATGCGTTCAACTCTATTTGTGCGAGAATGAATTCTCCGTACGAGGCTGCTTCAGAATCAACTCTGGCTGCTATCCTGCTACTGGCTGGTATAGAAGTATGCACACCTTTTTCTTTACTCTCATTTAGCCACAAGACTGGAGCGGTAAGAAGCTTATGTTTTATTAACCAAGGCTCGGCTCGCTATGCCTGATCAAGTTCAGCTTCACATGAACGCGGTGAAGCAGCTGCTTGACGTATGTCAAATGCAGGGCATCTATTTAAGTGATGGAATAAAACGCGCCATTTTCTGGTAAACAACGCGTTACAGGTTTTTCTTATTGAACTATTCTTACATTGACCTACAGGCAAGACTTGAATTCCTCGGTCATGACGGGATCCAAACGGATAGTCGATCATACCACTTTCTCTGAGCTTGGGTGGAAACGAGACCCATTTACTCCGACGGCCTTTATTCTGCCACCTGGATTTCAGCAGGTATCCCACCTTCTGTCCCCAGGCTTCGTTGAGGTGCTCAAGGACGTACATGCATTGCAATGCATTCGCGACACTGCGCCTTTCACCGCCAAGGACGTGTTATGGATGATACAAATTGATAATCATCAAGCATCTATTCAATCCAGGCTGGTGAGCTTGCCGAAGCTCTCTTACTTCTTGGAGTGTTGTTATCTTGCAGCATTTATTTGCTCGGCCATGCTACGCTGCAAGCACTGGCCAGCTTCAGTTATTCCTGTAAGTGAGCTGCATGAACTGCATTTTCCATACCCTTTTGATTTCGATAACACAAAAAGTGGCTTGCTGAAGGGGGCTTGCGACGGGCAAACATACCCGCTGTCACTTCAAAGATTGTACTGACTGCAGAGGCCATAGTCTCACCTTTCACTGCAGTTACTCAGCAAATTACAAAAAGCAAACGGAGATCCCATATGGGATGCTTACCCTGATGTGTTAGTCTGGCTGCTATATGTGGGCGGCGCCTTTTCTTCAACAGAGAATGTACGATTAGGATATGTGGTGCTCTTGCGCTTAACCCGCAACTCCAGGTTCAAAGGTCGGTACGCATCATGGCCGGAAGTGCTTGGTGTCTTGACGCGTTTCATCTGGTCAGACAAGGCATTTGAGTCGCAAGCTAAGGCATTCTGGGAGGAGGTCTCCACACGGGATAGGAAATATGAATAGATACACATGTGACCTAAGGCCTCCGACATTCAAGGGAGAGGTATATGGGAGTGTCACTCGACCGCAGCTTACAGAAGCTCAATCGACCTCACAGTAAAGAAGGTTTAGGACCAATTTGTAATCCGCCGCTGGCGCGACCATTTCCATGGCATCTTTAGTAATTGTACCGGATGCTGTCTTCGCCGACCTGGGCGCCGAACGAATGCGATCTCTCAGCTCAGGCTAGGTTCTGGCGCCCAATGGGGAATAGCTCTTCCTAGAAATTTGTCTAATCCTAAAATGAAAACATCTGCTTTCCTTATTTGGAAATACCTCTGTTCCTAAACTGGATGCATCTCTACTCCATCTTTGGAGGTACCTCTCTCTCATGGCCTGGCTGGCCAAACTGGGCCGCCTACTATGTCCAAGCTGTTCTATCACAACCGTTTTTCGAGTTCCATATATTTGACTAGTGCTGGCGTGGTGATTGAGTGAGTGCCTAGGTAGCTGAATAGTATAAAACCACCCTTATGGACCAAGTCTTTGGGAACTTTCATCTCCTCAACACTCATCGCCGCCGCTCTTTGAAGATTCATCAAGCGCCAGGAGATTCTCCAATACTCTCAACAATTCCCGTCACCTTAAATATGGCTGAATCACGTCTATTCAAACCCTTGAGGATAGGAAATGTCGAGGTAAAGCATCGTGTCGGAATGCCTTCACTCACCCGCTTCAGGGCGACTGATGACCGCGTACCGTCGGCTTTAATGAAGGAATACTACAGTCAACGAGCCTCTATCCCAGGCACGTTGATTCTGACTGAGGGAACCTTCATCTCGTCAAACTGTGGCGGCTTTGCCAACGCGCCAGGGATTTGGAACGACGACCAGATTCAGGCTTGGCGAACCATCACTGACGAAGTCCACCGCAAGGGCTGCTTCATATTTTGCCAGCTGTTTGCAATGGGTCGTGCTGCTAGTCCCGAGGTGGCTGAAAAGGAGGGGGCTCCTATCCTAGCACCGAGTGCCATTCCTCACGGAGAAGGCGCCCCGGTGCCACGGCCTATGACAACCGAGGAGATAAAGCAGACCATTCAAGACTTTGCAGACGCGGCAAAGAACGCAATCGAGGCGGGGTTCGACGGCGTTGAATGCCACGCTGCAAACGGCTACCTGATCGACCAATTTCTTCAAGACGTCAGCAATCAGCGCGATGACGAGTACGGGGGGAATGTCGAAAACAGATCTCGCTTTTTCAACGAGACGCTTCGTGCCATGGTCCATGCTGTCGGTCCCGAACGTGTCGGGCTACGACTGAGCCCGTGGAGCACGTTCCAGGGGATGAGGATGAAGGATCCAATCCCCCAATTCACGGACGTTATCAACAAAGCCACTCAAGCCAACATTGCGTACCTCCACCTGGTCGAGTCACGAATTTCTGGCTCCGAGACCTGTGACGGCAACGATCGACTAGACTTTGCATACGAGCTCTGGAATGGCCCTTTCCTTGTTGCTGGAGGCTATAAGCCGGAAGAGGCACGGAAACTTGTCGACTCGGAGCATCCGGATAAAGATATCGTGGTTATGTTCGGAAGGTATTTTATTTCAAATCCGGATCTAGTATACAGGATCAAGGAGGGTCTGGAGCTTAACGCGTATGACCGCAATACGTTTTACACCTACAAGTCAATTTTGGGCTACTCAGATTACCCGTTCAGCAGAGAGTTTCTCGCAAGCGGGCAATCTTGAGTATTTGTAATTCAATAGCCACCTACGCTACATAGGACTGGGCCAGACGTGTGGAACTAAAACACAGATCGTATGATACATACAACAATGTGGAAATATTATAGCAAAAGAGAAAGTGAAAATTATAGACCACGAGAAGCAAGAATGTTCCTGAATCGATGAGATGTTGCACCTCGGTCCATTTTCTTCGATTTGTCAAGAGTGCTATTTAGGCGAGTAGCGCGGGAGACGGGAAGATCGATTCAGGATGATCAGTCGAATCATCTACAACATCTGCGAGGACAGCGGTGCGAGTATGCAGTTAACATTCCGCCACGACGTTTGATGGTCATCAAGGTTCTCACTCATTTCATAATTTCCGACGGGGAAGGGCCATCCACAATCCATCGCAGCATGCGTTCTCGATCCCGTGCTCGTCCCTAAGCCTCACGTCCAAAAAGATCTTCCTCTTCTCGGTCTTCACAAATGTTGCCGTGACCAACACGAGTCCAGGAGTTTTCACCGGCTTCTGAAATCGCACGTTCATGGCCGCCGTCAGAACCCGCAAATTAGCGAGGTTCAGAATCCCTTGAGGCAGGGCCTTGTCCTCGGACTGAATCGTAGCCTGTACGGTACTGTTCACGAGCAGCAGGCTTCCCATCGCTTCGTCCATCAAAGACGTGATGAGCCCACCGTGAGCTGTACCGTTGAATCCATTAACCCCTGGCTGAAGGTCGAAGAATAACGAGACCGAGTTGATCAAGAGCCGCAACGAGGTCGGAGGATCCTCTTTTGCGATCGCATCTATTACTTGTCGGGCCGTATCATGGTAGAATCCAAGGCATCGAGGTATAGTGTCGTCGTTGTTCAGTGATCGTCTGAAGAGTTGGTCTTGTGTCTGGGAACTGACGGCCATCTCACCCTCCAGCCGGCTTATAGGAGTGAATGGTACCACCGCAGGCTGGGCGAGAAGAGCGGCAGCCCAAGGAACTGACTGGAAGTAATCCACATCGTCGGATGGCGGAGCGTTTGCAGCCATTATCCTGAATGATTATCGGGTCGAAATAGGTTGGAGGATGAAAAACACAACGCGGCTAATGACTTATAACTGATGCACTGGCAGTGTAGCGGATTTCCGACCCCCGTAGCGCCCCCCGCCTTCACGGTCATGACGTGCCTCGGTATGTGGCTCGTAGCTCCACCCCACGGTGGAGACTTTGACCGACCCCTTTTTACCCCTTGGGTAGGCTGTAGATGTGATGCCCGAGCTTATCAAATTAAGAGGCCGAGGCTTACCTTCGTCGAGGCGTCAACTTGAAACTCAACAAATGCTTTTGAATCCTGGAGCTGGCTGTGTCCCAGGCATCAATCATTCATCCATCAGAAAGTTTTTTGAAGAACCATATCACGGTCATGGCTCGCCTGCCGTATTCCACCTCTTTCCCTCCGGAGTATACGCCTCTGAACGTATTCAAGCTTCTCTCCCTGAACTCCACAACATTCAAGTTCTGGGCAGAAATTGGCTCTGCCCAGCTCAAGAAAGTAGCCCTTCCACCCCGAGAATGTGAGCTGGTCATACTCCTCACCACCGCCAAATTTCGATCTGTTTACGAGTGGACTCACCATATTCCCATCCCGGCCAATATCGGCATCACTGACGCGCAGCGAGATGAGCTTTCCCGGGCCGGTGTTCGCAAGGGATACTTCGCCACACCGGAGGTGAGTAGGAGCACAACCTGCTTCTCGTCTGAGAGGATGTTGTTGCGCTTTGTTGAGGCTATAATTGATGGGCCGGAAATTGACAACAACTTGTGGGACGCTCATGGGCGGTGTCCCAGTCATGGATCAGGAGCCGTAGTGCCAGTAGCTGCCTAAGGGCCAAATGCCCCATTCTTCCATCACTTTCTACTAGCAGCACCACAAGTTGAAGCTCAGAACGAAACATACCGCTTAGCAACGTACTAAGGCCGCATCGGCCAGGTTACGCAGTGTCTCGCAAGTCAGCATCATACCGTCGGAGGTACTGGCCACTCTTCACTAAACGACCTACCTAGGCAGATAGGCCCTACTCTCAGTGGCCTTGAATGACGTGCTCAGCAATAAGGTAGAACCCCGGTTTTACGCCTTCTGAGAACCTAAGTACCCGCTCGTCGTCGTCGTACAACATGCTGCGGGGAGTGAGGGGAATGCCGTTCTTGAAACAAGGCAACACTCGGCTCAACTCTGCATATCTCGCCCACCTTGAACGTGTCAGGTGAGGAAACCAACATCCTTTTCGTTTATAGCGAACGTGTGTCTACGCGGCCATGTGCCATGTCCCGAAGCTCCAGCTCGACGCAAACATTCCGTGGAGGCGAACCTCTATGGCTTCGCGCTAGTGTCTTCCCCTACTACAACAACTCACACCATTAAATGCAGCGGAATCTGCGCCGGAAGCATCCTTCCAACTGCCTTAGAATGGGAAGACGAAGCCAAAGCGTCCTTCCATGCAGCAGTCAAGCATTGCAAGTCCGGCATCCCCTTGGATGGCGCGCCTGTGAAGTATCGGCAGAAGATCTACCGAATCTGGCGGGCACCCTGCATGAGCATTCAATACACTCATTGGCATAGATGAAATAAGTCTCATTTAATACGGTATCGCTGTTGCCCTTTGAGGCGCATCCATGATTGGAGTGCAGCCAGTCGTATACTATGGCACCGAGGAGTAGACGTACAAACAAATTCGCAATCAAACAGAGCACGACCCTGGTTGAGCATTATTGCCAAAGTCGCCATTCTGTGTTGTAAAGTCGATTCTCTGAGACAGGTTGTCAATGCGTCCTAGCAGAAACTCTAACTGCCTGTACGACGCAGCAGGTTGAAACTGTGGGATCATGTGGCCAGCCTGGAATTGGTGGATATATGTTACATTTCGCTCGGTGCGCCACTTCCCCAGTATACCACTGCCAGCGAGTGTAGCTTCCGAAGCTTCACTGTGGTAAGGCACAAACAGGTCCTTGTCGGGATACGCACTGAGGCCCTGCTGCCCGTGCCAGGTCATGTTCTGGACCATGAGAAGCGTGCCGTTGCCAATCAGGATGTAGTCTAGATCACCATGGCCGATGATGGTCCTGTCGAGGCGCTCGATAATGCGAGGAAGAACCTCGATTCCGGAAGGAAGTGAATCGTCAGTCGAGAGCCTGCTGTTTGCGCACTGTGACCAGTCGGTAGGAGGGGCGTTGACTGCTTTTTGAACGTCCGACCGATTGAAGTAGACTGTTGCACCCTCGGGGAGATAGCGACGAGAACCGGGGAATCCTAGGTTATCCCAGAGCTGTGGGCAGCTAGTAGTGATCTCATAGATACTGAAACAAGGGTTGACGATCGAGACCGCGTCGTATATGTCAGTCCATAAGTCGCAGCCTGTTCCAACATCCGGAGGTGCTGGCAGAGGACCCGCTGGCGGGAAAACCATATACCTATTGAAGTAGTCCGTGTAACCACAGGAATCGGCTCGGGCATGAATGTCTGCCATGAAGGTTTGGTTCAGATTGAACAGGTACGAGAAATGGTCGACGTACGGAACGGCGACAACTGGAGGACCTTAGCACGTGCAGAGTCTGAAAACGGTGGACAGGCGTACCCTGGGTCTGGATTGCATCATATGATGTGCTGGGGTCATATATCATGATGCCCTGGACATTGTAATGATCCGTATCGTTTTGCTTAAGCATCGCATCAGTTGTGTATGGGACGTAGTAGCCTACCAGAGAAGTCAGTGACGAGTACGCAAATCTAGCTGATTTATGAGACTGACCACCAAAGCTTTCGCCCGTGAGGTAAATCTTCCAGCCGTGAAGGCCAAATGTGTCGACAAAATTCTTGTACCAGCTTGTGAATTGTGCTGCGATGTCTTCCTCGTTCTTGGCAGTGAAAGGTCCTCGGGAGAACCCTGTATCGGCACCATGTTCCACCCACAAGACATTTGTCAAATTAACCCATGTCCACGGGTTTTTCACAGGCCTGAAGGTCCCAGGCTGCCAAAGGAAGGGTCCGTTTTCCTCGAGCAGGCCCTCGAGGGAAGAACACCCCTAGTATCAAATTCAGCATGTGAACTTTCGTGCGAGATGGAAATCCATGGACAGACATTGAACCAAATGACGATTTCTTCCGATCCCGCCGGATTTTCGGTGGGAAAAAACCAGAACCACAGGGCACTGCCGTTCGGCTGGCTTGCGTCAATGGGAATCAGCCCAGCGTAAGATTCGCCGATATCAAAGGAAACATCAGGGATGGCTGATCCGTTGACAGCGAAACCTGGGAAGGAATGTGTTAACATCCGAACCACATTAGGAAGGTCCATGGAATAGTACTCGTTGTGTTCGGGTTTTGAGAGAAGTCAATCAAACGTTTCGTGATGGTAGGGGTATCGAGCAGGGCTTCTGAGGCATGCGGAAGCGTCCTTGCTTTGACATGATGGGCCAACCCGTTAGCCAGTACCAAGAGCGGAAGTGCGCGCATGATGTAGGAATAAGACGCAGTATGGAAACTTCTGGTTGTATGACTCTTGAAGACGTGTTCTGTTCACAATCATGGAACACAGAGTCGTCACTGCTTATATATATGTGCGTGTATAAGCGACGACAGCTCACTCTTTCAAGCAATCAGCTGCTACAACCAAAACCTACTTAGGACTGCCGATCATTCCCTCTGATCTGAAGCGCCGAGAATAAGCCCGGATAAAGAACAACGAGGACTGGAGCATCGGAGAAGAGCTTGAAGCTGGAAGGTGGTCAACCTCAGCTAAACCACCACGAGTATCCTCACGCAAAGTGGAATGCCTTCCACCAGAACTCTCCACTGGAGACCAGCACAGCACATTCCTGTTTGGTGTTAAAGTCTTTTTAGCAGTTTCGTATCAGGAGACTTGAGATTGGACATCTGAGCAATCATGGATACTGCTGGGATATATATGATTGGAAAACAACCGTCTCCCACTATGGGTACTGCCGGCCGGACGACTACATAGTGTGATAACGTACCGTTCTAGCGGCACCATTAGGGCCGGCGTGCAGATAAAAGAGTAGTATCCGGTTTCACGTTGCGGGGCGGTGACTGAGATGAACATTGCTCCACATCCAACTAGGTCACAATATGCTCACCACCATCGCAAACATCACTGTCTTTGTAGGATAGATAGTGTCTAATTCGCCTCTTTTTCAACCTACGCAGATAATGAGGCAATTTATACGAGAATTTTACTATCCGCTTCATAGTTATATATGTTAAAGCCAAAGTTAATGTCTCAAAGATAAATCCAGGCTACACAGTGGAGGAACACTATAAGAACATGCACGGGTAGGTATCCAAAGCCCAAAGCGAGATACCCAGATCTCAGGACCGAAGAAACAAAGTACACCGAGATCACCTTCTCTTAATGGCTAGTTCACAGGAGGAGGTGCTTCGTATCCGCCGCACAGGCAGGTTCGTTTGATGCAGGCGCACTGTGACAAACGCTCATGATGAGATCCATCTCACTGGTCTATCCGGTACGCCCTCAAGCTCCAAAGCTCTAGACGATATCTTAGAATACAACACAGTAATACTTGCTCACAGAATGTTGAGCAATCGAACTATGCTTCGGTTGGCGGTCCGGCTGTTGACAGCATGATGGCAGTGGCTCTTCGAGAGCGACGCCATAATGATAGGTCAGCATTGTGTCCATCGCCATGGCAGGTGTCATGCAAGACGGCGACTTTGAGCAGCAAAGCACCGGGGGCAGCCAACACACATTATTCTTTATAACACATAGCTCTCTCTCTCTCTCGTGGATCTACATTGGCAGATCTTGTACAATTAGTTGGACGAGCACACAACCTCCGAGCATCAGCACTAAGAGAAATACTTTCCTAGTTCTGGGCGCAGCGCCGGTAGGAGTAGAAACTTTCCAACGACTGACTGACTGTCCTGTCCGGTCATGGGCCTTTCCGGCTCAACCATTCCGTCAAAATAACAGAAAAGCATTCATTGACACAATACGATTAATTCTACTAATCGCCTCGGCTGTCATTGCCCACACCCATGCTCAGCTGCACAAAGCATCGTCAACACTTTCTATGCTCCATTATTTCAAGCTCTGTTCTAGAACGCCGTCCGCCCAGTCTTGACGGTCTTCAGCACACCGTTCTCAGCCAACTTCTCCCACATGTTCCAGAGCATGAAATCGCAGCCTCTCTTTGCAATAACGCTGACGGTTACGGGCATGTACTCGCTGTGGAACGTAACGTTTGACTGGTACGTAACCTGGCCGATGGGAATCGTCATATCAACACATCCGTACAATGGACAAATGGTGGCACCACCAATGACGGCACGTGCAGGTGTCTGTGCCAGGTAGGACGCGGCCGGGTTGTTTGCAACAAGGTCCTGCTCACGGAAGCTAGGAAGACCGCCCGTACCGATATCGTAGATCATGATGCTCTCAGAGCAGGACTCATTAGTGGTGAAGAGCACATTCTGCTCAAACCAGTCGACGCCGGCACGTCTTGTTACCAGGCCTGACTGAAAGTGCTCGTCCGTAAAGGCATCAGTAATGGTCTTGTTTTGCCAGAAGCGGTGGGACTGATCAATAGGTGGGAATCGGCCATCGAAGCGCTCGGCCCAGGCGTCGACCAGAGGTTTGCCGACTTCCCGCCATTGCTGAGCACCGCTGTCTAGTGTAGCCTCTAACGTACTTAAATCAGGGCTAGATGTGTTGACGAGCGAGGCAAAGCTTACTTCTTCCGTAGTTATGTCGAAGACGGAAGACATGTTAGCGAGGAAGGCCTGCAAGACCGCCTCGGCGGCAGGGTTCGCCATCGGGAGGTAGTCGGTCAGATAGAGAACACGCTTAGGGAAAGCATAAGTATCAGGCGTATCCAGGGGCGCAAGGCCGTTATTCGAAGGATCCTGGTGAAGCTCGGGGATATACCAGTTCTTCGCGAAGTGTACCCACTCCTTGATATCACGAGCGAAAACACCGGCCGTATCCATAGACTGGCTAAGAGGCATAACACCCTCAAGAGTCATCATACCCTGACTAGGCCTATTAGCGTAGGTCCCCGAGACGGCACCTGGACGGCGCATAGAAGAGCCAGTATCGGAGCCGATCGCGAAATCGAGCCAGTCATACGAAGCGATAGAGCAGCCACCACCAGACGAAGAAGCGGAGCAAGTCAAATAGCCGTCCCCACGAGGGTTCCATGGATAGTGCTCGTCTTGCCAGTCCCAAGGATTCGCACCGCTGGCAAATTGAGCAAGCTTGTACTTTCCAACGATAATGCCGCCCAAGTCGATGATACGCTGGATCGAGGGTGCGGTGGCATTAGCAGACGTGGTCACCAACGCCCATGCTTGGCTTCCACCTGAAGTAATCAATCCCTTAAGGTCGAAGAGATCCTTAATAGCCACACGGGAGCCAGAGAGCGGCCGGGGGTCGGACCAGGAGTAAATCCTGGAAGGGACTGGGATATAAGGGAACCATCTCCCCGTGTAGAACAAATCCACAGACTTGTACGTTCCCTGTCCATCATTGGCGTCGTATGTACCGTAAAGGAAGTCACGGTCAAACTCCTCATACAGACGATAGACTGTGTTGAATTTGATGGAAGACGCGCGAACAGTCACGGCGTAGGGCCCAGCGGGGAGGAAGTCTGGAGCATCTGGCGTGGGAACAAATGTGACAGCAAGCGTAGAGCATGAGCTAGACATGGACTCGTTGAAGGCAGCGTCCATCAGATAGTAAGAAGAGCCGAGCGAAGCCAAGTAGTTGAGGGCAGTATTATCCATTGAAGGGCTGCCAACACCTCTGAAAGTGATGTAGACACCCTCCAGATAGTCAGTCGTAAAGACATCGTCACCGGTGATGTAACTATTGACGGTATCCTCGAGCAGCTGACCCGTCACGGTTGTCTCGTTCACCGAGATAACAGTGAAGGGCACCAGATTGTTCGGGTCGCTGCTTCTGCAGCCGGTCCTGAGCGTGACCTTGGGATGTCCAAGGTTGGCGAGATAGGTGTTGTTCCCGAGTGTGTAGGAGACATCGCCGCTGGGAGTGACACTTATCTTGGTCCACACCGAGCGCTTGGCCACCGAGGAGGCAAAAGTGCCAACGACGAAAGTGGCGACGAGGCAGAGCTTAACCAGCAGAAAAGGGCTGTTCAAGGCCACCATCTTGAAGCAGAGTCTTAGGAGTGAGGTCAATGAGTGAGAAAACGCAGTGGTGGCACAGCAAGGCCATCATCCCGGCATGGAATGGCTCCCAAAGACTTTATGTGAAGTCATCATCTCTCGCCGTCTGCGCTGGCGCCGACTTGTCACTGCAATGTAAGGCCCTTCAACCAGCGAAAGTCGAATCCACATTGCTATCCGCCGACAGGATTCTAGAGTCGTGGCCAAGGCCCAGTCGTTAGCTCGGTCACAAAATACCTCGTGGCCCTATCTGCCCTGCTAGCCCATGCAGACAAAGACAGGATACCATACTACGGTAGTAAACAAACCGATCCGAGAGTCTCCACTGAATGTTGTTGAGCAAGGCCGCAGGGGCCTGTCCGAACAACTCCACACGGTCGGACGACAGCCGGGCCGATAACCATTGTGCGGGACTCCGGCCTTCTACCAAATCCTTTCAAGACGCTCGAAAACCGCGATGCAAAGGTACCGACCGGAAGGAACGCGGCATGGCTGAGGCTCAGGACGACGATAAGATACCTACCTACACGGCATGCTTAGCGTTACACCAAGTACAGGCTAGAGAGGACAAGGTGGTGCTGGTGGTCTGAAATCAACCTGAACTTCCGCCGGACACACTCCGATATATCGAGTCAAGTCGAACGCTTGCCGAAGGTCGAAAGTCAGCAGCTGTCCCCACCTTTATCTGCAACTGGCTTACAGAAACTAACATAGCACTGCTATCAACGCATGCATGGCTTTTGATCATCCCACAGTAGTGGAATTTAGTTTAAACCGACCTATTTAGGATGAGCATCTCAGGGGTACTGATAAATCCTCCCAGGCATCGAACAGCCACCTCCAGCCGGCCGGCCGGCACTAACAGTAGTGCGGCGTGCTCTAGAAACACGCGTAGTGAAAGGAAAGGCGCTGCCGGGTGCCATGGCACCAACTAAACTGTAATTAGTGGAAGCTGTGGAAAGGATCAACAGCCACTTGATAACAGGCAATCATTACCTCTGCCAACATTTACCGAGTGGTAAATGTATTAAAATTACCAGTAGAGTTACATAGTAGTCATTGACTTATTTTATAGGCTGATTAGGAGAACGTGCTCTACTACAAGTATGGCATACTACATAGAAACCAAACATCGTACTTGTCGGGTTTCGCTCTATAGAGCGCTGAGCCGCACGGTCGACTGTATGGTTCGACTGTACCTTAGCTAGACCCGTGCCACCGTCGCTCTCAGGAACCATGAATAGTTGCTTAACTAGCTTCTACTGTCATCTGCAGGCTCCCGGTTCTTCTTCGGCACGATAGCTGGGCTTTCCTTGGCTTCCTTAGTGTTCCCTGGCACCAGAGCTGCTACGATGGCAAGACAGCATTAATAGCTGAGTAAACTCTCGTGTTTGGTTCCCATCAGATAGTCAGCGGCCAAATTCTTCCAATATGCCTTCCTTCATCTCTTTTGCTCCCTTCCTGGGAGCTTTGAGTCTTGTTCAAATCACCCCAGTGAGATCGTTCCCATTTGATGCGCCTGAAGGATATGGTGAACAAAGCCCTCGTTCTACACTTTTCGTTGATCGAGACGTTGGCTTGGAGGGTGGGAGCCAATCAACGTATCCGTCACTTCTCACCTTAACGATTGATGAGGCTATTGGAGGCTTTGCGACCGGGCAGTTCACCTCGGAGGACCTGGTGACTGCTTATTTGAGGAGGATTGCAGAAGTGAATCCACTTCTTCATGCTGTCACTGAAGTCAACCCTGATGCGTTGGACGTCGCTAAATCTCTGGATGCGGAGAGGACTGCGGGAATCGTTCGTGGGTGAGTGATTCGGCTCCGTGAACTGAAGAAAGAGATATATTTTTGGCGTTCCACCAGACCTCTCCACGGCGTGCCCATTGTGATCAAGAACAACATTGCCACCGACGACAAAATGAATAATACTGGTAAGTTTCTGCTTCCAGCGATCAACTATGCAACTGACACCCACACTAGCCGGCTCCTATGCTCTTCTCGGCTCGAAGGTTCCAGAAGACTCAACTGTTGTCACTAAACTTCGTGACGCAGGAGCTATAATTCTTGGTAAAGCAAACATGGCTCAGTGGGCTGGGTGTCGATCGACGTATGTATCACTCTCTGATCGGTTCAAAATAGACTGTTAACCGTATATAGTGTCAACTCCAACGGCTGGTCGGCATATGGTGGACAAGTCTATGGCGCATACTATCCGTTCCAGGAGCCCAGCGGTTCCAGCAGTGGAAGCGCGGTTAGCGCTAGTATTGGTCTCTCTCTGGTTGCATTGGGGACTGAGGTAGGCGTGCTCTGCCACCCTTGATCGATACAGTTGTTGACACACTTCAGACCGGTAGTTCCATCTCGGCGCCGAGTTCCCAGAACGGTGTAGTGGGTATCAAACCCTCCACTGGGCTGACCTCGAGGCATCTTGTTATCCCGTGGTCGTCTCATCAAGACACCGTGGGGCCGAGTAAGTTAAGAGGCAATCACCGCAGCTTGGTTACTGATTATTGTCAGTTGCCCGAACGGTTAAGGATGCCGCGTAAGTACCTCATTGTCCTCGGAAGTGCATGATCTGATGATAGGGGCAGCTACGTTCTACAGACGATAGCCGGTACTGACCCGAAAGATAACTATACGAGGTCAGTCTTTTACAACCAACTGAATAATGCTATTGCTGAACTTTCTATAGTACGATACCTTTCGATACCATTCCTGATTACGTTGCAGCGTGCCAGGAAGATGGTCTTCGCGGGGCCCGAATCGGCGTCCCTCGTAATGCTATTTTGAACACATCCATACCAGACAATAGCCCTATTAGGGACGCTTACGATCAAGCGATTGATATCATCCGTGCCTTATCCGCCAATGTCAGTGATCCAGCTGATTTTGTCAATATGACGGACTATAATGTGAATCGTGGTGGGCGCCCAGACGCTGACGGCTTCGACTTCATGGACATCGACTTTTACGGTGATCTTGCCGCTTATCTCGCCCAGTTGACCTACAACCCCTACAATATTACCGGGGTGGAGGACTTGATTCTTTACACAGAGTCGAACCCGCTTGAAAATTGGCCAAATAAGACGGTCAACGTCTGGCAAATGACTCTTAATTCGGTGAGGAAGTTTGGTCCGTATGGCGGAGCCACGCACTGGGAGATGTTCCAGGAAAGGATCAGGATTGGTGAGGAATCTACAATTCTCGCAACGCTGGAAAAATACAATCTGGACGCGCTTGTCATGCCGACCACATCGGCCACTGGGCCGGCATCTATTGGGCGTAAGTCATGAGAACTTCATCCGTCGAGGTAATGCTGACTTTATCAGAATTTCCTATCGTGACTGTTCCTCTTGGGTTCTATCCCGCGGACACTCCGGTGACTTGGGGAGCCGATTCCATGATTCAGACTGCTCCGGGTGTTCCGTAAGTTCTGTGATCCAAGCATTACAAGCGTTTCTATATTGATACTTGTACAGTTTTGGACTGTCTTTTGTCGGTCCCAGATTCAGCGAGGAGAAGCTCATCAAATATGCGTATGCCTTTGAGCAAGCGACCAAGATTCGGTGAGTTGTGCTACCCGAGCTTCGAAAGTCCACGAAATTGACATTTGGAAGGTCGAGCAAGAGACCAATGGTCGTTCCCAACATTGAACTGGCCGAAGTTATCAGCTTGTAGTAAGTTCTAGACCGGTAGTATTTCAGAAGCTCAAACCCATTTGCATGTGCAGCATAAGTTGTGTGAGGCCCAGATCCAAAAGCGCTATACAGGTACAGATATCCCTACGCAAAAGATACGTAGAAGAATGAAGGCAAGAGCTCGACGTATGGATATGTGCAGGACTTGTGTACCGGGCCATGACACGCTGACAGCGTTTAAGGATGCTCTTTTCACGCATAACGAAGCATCAATTATGTTCTCTGCACTCTCCACCATAACCCTACTTTGATCATATCCACGACCTTCTTGGTGTCCAATGATAGCAGATCCGCCTTTGAATGACCCGTCCGAGTCTCCCTTATAAAATTTCTCCAGGCCCTTCAGCGAACCCACAACCCCTTGTTCTCCTCGATCCATGCCCTAAAGTCCCTCATCCCAGGATACAGCCTCCTGCACTCTTCCACATCAGCCCCGTACCCCTCCCGCTCGAACCAGCGAAACATATCACCCACAGTGCCCTTCAGGAAGAACTTGACCGCCGAGGCCACTGGGCACGGCGCCAACGGCATGGCGAACCCCAGGACCTCGCGGAACACGGCGTCCGCCTCCGCCTGCGTCAGCTCGTCCCCGGCGAGCGTCAACGCCGCGTTGCGGAACGCCGCGTCCCCGGCCCGGGCGAAGCTCTGCGCCGCGACGCGCCCGATGTCCGCCGTCGACACCATCTGCAGCTTCGAGGCGCCCATCTGCTCCCACATCCGGGCGAACCCCCGCCCGTGCACGCTGGCGTCGAGGTTCTCGAAAAAGGACACCGGCCGCAGGATAGTGTACGTCATCTGTGGCTTTTCGCCGCCGCTCGCGGCGCACGCCGCCATCAGATGCCGCTCGATGTGAAACTTGGCGGCGAAGTTGGCGACGTCCGTGGCGTCGACGGCGGACCGCTCGGGCCCGCCCCGGTCGCCGGACGAGTACACGAAGTGGCGCACGCCATGGCTGGCCGCCACGTCGACGAGGGCCTTGCCCTGCTGCTGCTCGGCGGGCGAGTTGATCTGCACGCTGTAGACACCCCACACCGGGGAGCCAGCGGCGGCCTCCGCACGGCGCAAGAGATCGGCCGGGTCGGCGAGGTCGCCGGCGAGCACGGAGACGTGGGGTCCCAGGGCAGCGAGGCGCTTCGCGCTAGGGCTGGCGGGGTCGCGAGACACGGCGACGATGGTGAAAAGGGAGGCTGTGGAGGGGGAGCCAACGAGAGAGGTGATCAGCGCGCCGCCTTGCTTGCCCGTGGCGCCGGTGATGAGGAGGGTTCTGCGGGGGCTAGACATCTCGGCGTGTTGCAACTGGATCCTGTAGGTTGGGGATGGGGATGGGGACCGGAAGCGTTGAGAGGGCGGGCGGTAGGACTTGTAGAACAGGTGGATTGAAGCAGATCCGGTACAGACTCTACCTAACTGTACGGTTATGTGAGAGCGGCGGGAATGTGTTGTAGCATGAGCATCCACGATAGCGGTTCAGAGAGGCGCTTGCACAACTATATAGATTCGAACGAAAGATGGACTGCGAGCATCGACAATCCCTTCATCCTGAATCCTGCCGGTCGGCGTAATGCAACGCTCGCGATCGCCATGATCTTTGGCCCGGGAGGGAGTTTTCGAGGCAGTGCGAGCTGTTGCGGATGCGAGTCGGCCAAATCTGCGACCCAAATGCGTCTGCGCTCGGCTCAATTGGAGCCCGGTCGACAGGGTATCGACATAGGAGAATGCGAGCTGAACAACGAAAATAGATCAATGCACTGCAAGGATGTACGTCACGTGCGGCAGCATCCTTCCACCGCCCTAAGACGCCGGTGACTTGGATCTTGTTATCCCCTATGTTCCCGCATATCGTGATTGTAAGGATTGCAAGGCAGATCAGGTTAGGTACGTTTCCCAGGCCTCGGTCTTCTTAGATATTGTAGATGCTGAGCTGATCGGTTCCTAGATGCACCCCTTTCGTGGAGATGTCTCCGTGGCCGAAAAATAAAGCCAGAATCGGAGGACGACTGGAGACCGATTATTGCAACATCGATGGCAGTGGGTAACGCCAACATAATATCACCCTGTAGCCTATTCAGTGCATCGTTCATATCCAGCGGTCAAGTAGGAGGACCCTACCAGAAGAATTGTCCCACCGCTTCCGAGAATTAGAAAGAATAGTACAAGAGTAGTAATAGTAAGCACAGTTTATTTCCCACTATACCTTGAGAAAGGTCGAGCGAAAAGTCCCCCTGTACAGATCGAGCTACGGTGCAAGATCTCTAAATACTTGGGGATGACGACCCCATAGAAAGTTCGTCTGCAAGTCAACACATGCTGTAGGTTGCTGTTTTAATCGGAAGCGGTGAGCAAGTTCTTGTGGTACCTAGTGCTTCCCCTATCTCTCGCCATATGAGCAACTTCTTCGCACGCTCTCCGACACGGCGTCGCATAGGCCAGCAGTGAGGTAGGACCAAACAAAGCCCTCGCTCTCCGTAGTCGGGTGTGGCCAAAAGTTGGCGCCAACGACACTCTCCGTCGTTGGAGTCAGCACATCTCTCTCGCGCCCGTAAGTGATGGATTGCCGCAGATATCCACGAGGCCGACCACCAGTGCAATGCACGAATTTCGGAACTCCAGCCACACGAACATCTCGTCCAACCCTTCGAGGGTTACGTCGCGAGCAACCATAAACTCGATGGAGCTCCCGGGCAGCTTTGAGGGTGTTGTTTAGCTAAAGTCCACGGGTAATCAAAGACATTGTTGCTGCGTGACCCTGGGCCTTCGTGATCCCAAACGTGTGGCTTTGGAGGGCAAGATAGGTAGGGTGCTGATCTCCGGTTGAACTTAATGGAGGAAAGGGCCCTCGGAGTGTGATGCCAAAAGGCTCATCTTCCAATAACGTTAACTCAGAAGGAACGACGACGGAACCTCGATCGACTGTGAATTTTCGAGGTGAGCTAGCACGATACGTATTAGTTCTCCTCGGCATTCAGGAAAATGGCGGACTGGGATGGCGGTCCGCCCAGACCACGAAGTCAAACATCTCTCCGGATGTTTGAAGTTGTTTCTTTGCCAATTCCGGCACACTCGTGGTATGTCTGTGTCTGGTGGCAAGATATATGAGGATCCTCACTGCTCGTCTCTTCGAATAGTGGCGAGCCGATTGCTGTGCGAACTCTAAGTGCATACACAACGATGCTTGTCGAGGCTCGAATATGAAGAGACAACAGTCGGAACTACTCGGGAGACTTGGATGTTGTAGCTGAACTGTCGCAGAGTCTTGCTTCTCGGGGGACTGTGGGGGCTCGCTTATGGCGCAGCGCTGGGCAATACTTTGCGATCGGAAAGATAGCGTGGGCCGGGACCCGCGTCGTCGAATAGCCATCGTTCATGCGACACATGTCCCCATCGACATGATGTAGTGACCGTCCTGCACGAGGGGAAAGGGCAGTATACTGCGATCTCGTGTCCCAATTGCGAATTATAGACGCTGACAGGCACCCTGATAACTGATTGAGCTGACATGCGCGTATCGAAAGGATAGTCAACAGCCAATGGCCACACAGCGGGCGGGGATACGAAAGAGGAGTGAATGATGAGTGAGGAATTTAGCAAGACCTTGCGATCAAGCTGATCGCTTCCCGTGTAGACGTCAAACGCGCTGGACTAAGGTAGCTCGAGGATAGGAGACGGCACCGGTATAAGGCGGCCATGATGCCAGCCGATGGATGGCGACACATTGCGGCCGTTCAAGAAGCTTGGCTCCCCAAAGTGCTGGAGCCTCTCTGCTACTCGCTAACTGAGAGAGCAGGAAGTCACAGATGATCCGCGTTGGAGCTGTTCAGGCGGAGCCGGGTCTGGCTCGACCTTGATGGGAGCGTCAACAAGACCATCGCACTGATCAAGTAGGCCGCTGCCGACAAGGTCCAAGTGTTCGGCTTGCGTTAGGTCTGGATCCCGAGTTACCCATTGGAAGCAACCTAGAGGAGACATTTTCAAGGCGAAGAGTCAAGATGGCCGAGATGTTAAGCTGATTCCCCGCCGCGCGCGTCCCAGGAACACGTGGACCGCCACCGCCATCAACAACACCTACATCATCCACGACTACATGGCCAATTCCATGGCGCGGGACTCGCCTCAAATGGATCGCATTCAAGCCGCTGTCAAGAAGGCCGGAATGGTGGTCGTGCTCGGCTATAGTGAGCACGAAGGTACTTCGCTGTGCATGGCGCAAGCGTTCATCTCGTCGGGAGGCGAGATCGTGCATCACCGGCGCAAGGTCAAGCCGACGCACATTGAGCTGATCATCTGGGACGACGGGCACGCCGAGTTGCTCAAACCTCCGGCAAGGTGGGCGGGCTCAACTGCTGGGAGCACCTGCAGCCGCTGTTGTGATGATGACGAGTACAGCCAAGGGGTGCATATCAACGTGGCCAGCTGGCTGACCGAGTTCGAGATGCCGGATCCTAGGAAGATTTGCGTGGCTGTACCACGAGACAGGCAAGGCGAGCTAACGCGCCAGCTAGTTCTTCGCCATTGAGGGCCAGGCGTTCGTGCTAATCGCGTCGTAGGTCCTAGTAGAGAAGAACCTGGAGGAGAACAACCTCGCGGGAAATCCTGTGACCAAGACGCCGGGCGGCGGGTTCTCGATGACCTTCGGACCGGACGGCAAGCCGCTGTTCGAGCCAGTCTCCGCCGGCGCAGAGACCCACCCTGACAGCGGATATCAACCTCAGAGATATCAACTATCCAAAGGCCTTCATCGATGTTATCGGCCGTTACGCGCGGGCAGATCTTTTTATCCCTCTCGTCAATCCTTCCGTCGACAAGTATGTAACTCTCATGAAGAAATAGAGTGGCTCCATCGACCAATCCTCCCTGGCTGAGAAAATCCTTCTCCTATGGATCATCAGACGCTGCAAAGGAGCCGTCGCCGGTATGAAGAGAGGGCAGCAGCCGCGGACTTTCAGCCGAAAATTTCAGTCACTACAGGCCCATCAGATAAACCAAGGGGCCGCGTTCTCGAAGTTGATCAGCTCCCACCACTTGATGTCTTTGGGCCGGTCACTGTCCGCCTGGAGGTCCTTCTGCTTCCAGTATGTCTCAATGAGGCTCCTCAAGACAAAAACGTTGCCGATCTTGCGAGCCTCGTCCATACAGTCAAGTGTCCGGAGGATCGTTATCCTCTGCTCGTCAGATTCGGCCTCACATGCAATCACAAATAGCGGCCAAGGACTCGTGCAGACTTCTAGACTGCCGAGTAGGTCGAAGGCCTGTTCCAGGTACACGGAGGCCTCACCGGGTTTTCGAATGCTGGCACATGTCCGGCCCAAGTAAAGCAAAGCTGCTACACGATAGAGTTCGGCTGTCGTCAGAATCTTGGTCCGCTCCTTGGGCGTGTGGTGCTCGAAATCGGCGGTATCGAGTTTCTGGGTCAGGTCGAGCAGGCGTCTCCGCAAATCGACAGGGGAGTGGCCGTCAGATTCAGTTTCCGATGTGTTATCACGTCCTTTCTTATCTCGTGTGCGGTCGGATCGTAGCTCGTTGATGTGGTGGATGATCTCCATCACTTCAACGGAACAGCCTAGAGAGCCAACAATCTGAGAGATGGCACTGTCAGCAGCGGTACCTTTGATCTTCGGGGGCTGCACACCTACCGCTACCCTATCGAAGTCGCTTTCTTGGAGAAGTTCTAGAGAAAGGACGCTCTCCTTGTGCCGCCTCGGTGGCTGGCTAAAGGCGCCGAGGACCTCATGATACAGAAACCAGGTGTAAAGGAAGCTGCAGTCAAGCCGGCCACCGCGCAGAGCTGCGGCTCGACGAACAAGGTTCCTGGCACCACCGATATGGAGATGCCAATTCCCCTCTGATTCGTCAAAGACCTAGTGGGTATCAAGATGAATACGAGAGGAAGTTGTAGAAGACCAGAATGTAATTCTCACATTATAAACACAGAGCATCATAGAGGTTGCGATCTGGGCGTGGATCGTGGCGAGGCTGGAAGATTCCTGCGCGAGGGACGCAGAGAGAAGACGGTGCGCGTTTGCCTTGTACGGCAATGCAACATCTGACCCGGAAGTATGGAATGCAGATACGGACAGCATGGCGTTCAGCAGTCCTGCTGCTGCCGCGTCAGATGCAGAGAGTGCCATTGGCAGCAGCTCGAGCCGGAAACCACTCTCTGCGTCCACGGTGGATATCATCCGAGACAGTCTGTCCTCATCTTCATGATTTTGTCAGTGAACCTTCGCCAGCCAAGATTGGGTGGTGTAGTGCTTACAATATGCCAGCAGTTGCGAGCCATGGCCCTGCAGGTCAGGGTTTACACCGAATGCTCTTGCAGGTCGCGTAAGCGCCGTCGACGACAGTAGAGACACATTGACGGGCGGAACTTCCTCGAGCCTGCTCAGCGACAGGTCCTCCCATGTGATGTTGAGGAACTGCCTGCCGTAATGCACTCCCGAAGCGCGCTGGAGCTGATTTGCGGGCGGCGCTGGCAGGTTCGGCATCCTCCGCCGACCATCGGGCCTGTCTGGCCACACGAGCCGAATTCCGTAGCCTAGACACTGGCGACCCGTCCGCGTACAGTTGTTGCATGTTGGGACACCCCTATCGCACCCAATCTTACGTTCTAGGGTGCAGTCAGCCGGCTGTGTGTCTGTGCTTCCTGTGCAGGACGGCCGTCCCAGGGGACCGGGACCGAGGCGGTCGCTTACTCTTGCATGTCCAACAGCCCTGGCCGGCCTTCATCGTTGCCCGTGGCCTAGACCAGCACCTCTCGTTGGCGTCGAGCGAACCGACAATGCGTGTGTCTGTGTGTTTGGTGGCGCACCCAACAGGACGGGGTCTCACACATGCATTCCGTGACTGGCACGCAAACACAGAAGCTCTGGCCTCCCTCCTCACCAGCAGAGCAAGGCAGAAGGAGGTTGGTACTGTGCGCTTCGTATGCGAGAGCAACCGTTGGCGGCGGCATCTGGCGGATGACTGACCGACCGACGGTGTGTGCACCGCGGCCCTTGGCTCCTCGCACCGTAACCTACCTTCCGTTGACAGAAGTGGGGTGACCGGCCCTGTTAGCCCAGGATGGCCTTTGTTAGGGGGCGGCCGTCGATTGCTGGTTCAGCTCACGTTGTTCCGATCCGTCCCTATCAGCTTCAAACAGCTCCAGACGCCCGGCCCCCAAAAGCGGCATCTTGGTGCCAAGGACGAACAACAACTTACCCTTCATCCTTGCCTACACGCCCGTCGAGGTTCAACGCGGGTGCCGTGTTACTGCTATTCATCCCAGAAGGAGGCCAGAAGTCTGGAGAATAACTCACACGATAGGTTCTCTCTTGCAGGCTCTGCAAATTTCCATATCTCCGCATGCCGAAGGACGATGCAAGACCGTTCAGAATGGAGGCGTTCGTCTTCATGCCAAGCATCTTGGCTAGAGCCCCTTCGAAGCGGCGGAGGGCAAACAATCTGTAAATCTTCTGATCTCGGCTTCCTAGGAAGGTGCCCGCGCTGTCCAGCCTTCTTGTAGCTGTTACCGATCGGGCATTCCTGGGGTCCCAATAGAAAACCAGAACGGTCCGAGACATCTCAGCCCCGGGATTCCGGGGATCTCGACAACACACAGATTGCCCAGCTGCGCCATTCCCACACTCAACGCCTGTCTCGAAATCTGGGTTGTCAATGGACCAAGTTCTCGGCCCTGTTCCGGGGGATAACGCGCTCGATATCGCGCCCTCATTCTGTGCCCGCGACCTGGGGTGTTGATTCCTCTTGAGAGACAAGACTGTCACGATGGTTACTGATTACGCGACTGTCCTGCCGGTCGAGTCTGAGTATATGAGAGCTCATCCGGGAGCCATGGACATCATCGAGTCTTGTCCTGCATCATCACGGCCATAGTTGCCTCGTCACTCATTCTCTTCTTAGGTAGCTTCCAAGCTTCGACTCTTGTGTCGTTCTGTCATTCATTTCTTCCTGACGCTCATTACTGCACCCGCTCATTAACTTGGTCAAGATCATCTATAACTTCACCTACCATGGCCTCAACATTGAAATTGGCAGCAGCGAGTGTTGCGCTTTTCGCGGCAGCTGCCAGCGCCTTGGATTACGAGGGCTGTGTAGCCCTCGATAGTGCGGACTTTGCTCGCACCGAGACGTTCCTCGTCAACTCTCCGGACGCCTGCTGGGGCTACTGTGAGCTGCGCGGCTACCCTTGGGCTGCCGTTTCCGGGCAGTGAGTTGGCACCTGAGGAGCAGCTGTGGTTGAGTGGCACATATACTGACAAGCAACAGGACCTGCGCTTGCGCGGCTGCCGAGCCCGATATCACGAGGACTTACGCCAATGTCGACAATGAGGACTGCTACATCCGCTGCGGCCTGGCCCTGGACGAGTACTGTGGCGGCGTGGATAACACCACGAGCACACCGATCTATGGTCTCTACTATCAGCCGGTGCAGGACTTCACCTCCTCCACCAGCTCTGCTCCGTCGTTCCTGAGCGACGCACTGTCGACCACCTCCTTTATAGCCGGAGCGCCCACCATCTCGTCTGTCGGTATCGAGCTAAGCGCCAGCACCTCCATTGCCGGTGCTGCTGAGCCCAGTGCCACTGAGGCAGCCGGTGCGGAAGCCGCCGGCGAGACCGGGTTTCCGTTCCCTTTCCCACACCACCCGCCCTTCACGCCTCCTCCTTTCCCCGGTGCCCTGGACATTCCGGCGACCAGCAGCAGCGTCCTCGCCGACCCTGTGCCGACCACCCTGAGCACCTCCTGCTACCCGGACCACCTGCCGAGCTACACCGTCACTATCTACTCGACTGCCATCAGCATCTTCTCCACCTGCCCCATCTGCCCGGGCATGCACACGACGCTCACCGTCCCCGTCGGCACAACCTGCATCCCGCCCGCGCTCTTCACCTCGCACATCCACCACACCCATGTGCACACCTGCCCCGACGGCGCCCTCACCACCGAGACCTCTACCGAGTGCTCGACCATCCCGTACAACCCGTACGAGAGCACCGTCAGCACCAGCTGCGACGAGACCGCCACGCACAGCTTCCTGGTGCCGGTCAACACGCCGAAGCCCACGCCGCCGGCGTCGTGCCAGTTCGGGAACTGCACGTACGAGACCGGCGGCGGCCACGGCGGCGGCCACGGTGGCAGCATCAGCAAGCCAGCGCCCACGCACCCGATCGTCACGGCTGGCGCGGCGGCGCTCAAGGAGGAGGGGTCTGCGACTGCGCTCATTGTGCTAGGGGCTTTTATCTTTGGGGGTATCCTGCTGCTTTGAAGCTGACGATGGAAGGCATGGGAGCGCGCTTGGCATTTTGAGATGAACATTGTTCTTTATGAGAAGACAGGCAAGGGGTTGGAGCCGGCGTATAGGGATGGTTGTCGATGCTGTTTCTCTTCTACTTTCAACCAGATTGAATCAATGACAAATTTCTTGCTCTCTACGGTGCATAGGCACTCCAGAGACTCTTTTTAGCACCTTCATTTCCGATCAAAGGCGCCTTCTTGCATCCAAGCGAAAACAAATCATCCTTTCAATGTGAACCGAAACCTCACGTACGAGTAGGTGTATTAGTCACTGGGACCAAGGAGACAAGCACTAGGCCATTGAGCCAAAAGATACCTAGACAGACAATGCTAGCCGGTACTGCTTGTGTTGTACAGTACGAAGGTGCCAACCAGATCACTCTCCTCGAACACCTTTCCACAAGGAACAGGCCAAGCAAATCCTGCCTCCCACCTTAGATGCCGAGGCCGTGTATCTAATTCTAGGGGGGGACGCTATCATGGTGGATAGTGGGGGAAGCCGGACCGGAGCTCGAAAACCGGGGTAATGAACCTCGGATATGTGCGCTTTCGACGCCGAACCCGGACGGCTACTCGCGGGGCTAAACAATGAACAGCGGACCTACAAGATGGCGCAGATTGGCACCAATTGGCACAGCTGCTCTGCACACACTGCCTCTGCGGTTGGCTAACCCCTGATTTCCAACGTCCACAATGTATCGGCCGCTCTTCCGCAGATGCACGAGGCAATTCGCGCCCGCGCTGCAAGCCACCAGCAGGCGGACATATGCGTCAGCCGCCGCCGGCGGGCCGGCCTTTGACTGGCAGGATCCTCTGGCCGCAAGCACGCTGTTCACGGAGGAGGAGCTGGCCGTTGCAGAGACGGCGGAGCGGTACTGCCAGGAGCAGCTGCAGCCCAGGGTGCTTCGTACGCTTCAATCCACCCAATTCTCCCCTCCCCGTCCACTGGCCGAAGGCTGATCAGGTTATTGTCTACAGAGGCCTACCGCGATGAGAACTACGACAAGAAGATCCTCGCCGAGATGGGCGAGCTCGGCCTCCTTGGCGCCTCAATCGAGGGCTACGGCTGCGCGGGCGTCTCGACCGTTGCCAGCGGGCTGATCACACGGGCGGTGGAGCGCGTCGACAGCGGCTACCGCTCCGGCATGAGCGTGCAGTCCAGCCTAGTGATGGGTGGCATCGCCGAGTTCGGCAGCGAGGAGCAGAAGGAGAAATACCTACCCTCCATGGCCAAGGGTACGCTCCTCGGCGCGTTCGGCCTGACGGAACCCGACCACGGCAGCGACCCTGGCTCTCTGGAGACGACGGCGCGGCCGCACCCGACCAAGTCCGGATACTACCTGCTGTCCGGGGCCAAGACCTGGATCACCAACTCCCCCATCGCTGACGTACTGCTGGTGTGGGCGAAGCTGGCCGAGACGGGCAAGATCCGCGGCTTCCTAGTCGACCGCGCCGACGCCCCGACCGGCACCCTGAACACGCCGGCCATCAAGAACAAGACCGGCCTGCGCGCCTCCATCACGGGTATGATCCAGCTCGACGACTGCCCCGTGCCCGCCGCCAACATGCTCCCCACCATCGAAGGGCTGCGCGGGCCCTTCTCGTGCCTCAACAGCGCGCGGCTGGGCATCGCCATGGGTACGATGGGCGCGCTGGAGGACTGCGTGGCGCGGGCGCGCGCCTACGCGCTGGAGCGGCGGCAGTTCAAGGGCAACCCGCTGGCCAAGTACCAGCTGGTGCAGAAGAAGCTGGCGGACGCGGCGACGGACGCGGCGTACGGCGTGCTGGCGGCGGTGCAGGTGTCGCGGCTTAAGGACGAGGGCCGCGCGACGCCGGAGATGATCAGCCTGGTAAAGAGGCAGAACTGCGACCGCGCTCTGGTGGGGGCGAGGGCGCTGCAGGAGGTGTTTGGGGGCAACGCGGTCAGCGACGAGTACCATATCGGCAGGCACGTGGCGAACCTGTTTGTCACGCAGACGTACGAGGGCCAGAGCGATATTCACAGTGAGTTGCCGCCGTCCATGCCCTTCCTTTCCACTTTCTACTTAGGGGTCTGTGCTGACAGCGGTTGATTACAGGCCTCATCCTGGGCAGAGCCATCACTGGCATCCAGGCGTTCGTGTAAGAGCTGGATAGCACTTGTGCTGTGGTCCGACCCGACCCTTGACACGGCTCTTAGACTCCGTGGCTACTGGTTGGTTACTGGGCTGTCTGGGAGAAGAAGCAGAAAAGCAGGCTTGCCATGAACATCACGTCTGGCTACTCATGGAAAGTGTTCCTTGGATCCACCTCTAAGGCTGTGTTATACCTAAGATATACATATATACGGGCAGTTTCAGTGAATGAGAAACAACATAAGACACTGTTACCGTCACCCAACATCTGCTTGTCAGGTACCATCTCTTGTCGGTGACAGATCGGGCTCAGTCCATCGAGCCAACGACAGTCCCATGACCTGCCTCCCCTTTGCCCAGCTTAAGGGACAGGTATGGTGACGCCTGCAGCCGAACTAACTTGGTTGGCCTGGTATCATCAGTGAAACGTCTTGTAGGAGCGAGCACCTTATCGAAGCCTGGGGTTCTCGTAAGATAAGTAGCCAAGGAGAACCAGCCATTTGATGGTTTCCCAACGACTGAAGGAGGATATCTGATTCGTCGGTGCCACGGCTCAAGGTCTGGAAACACTCCTTGGTCTCTGGCTGTTTAACTCCACGTGTAACATGCAGAAGGTGTCGTAGAAGTCTTCACGGAACAGGGAAGACTCGATCGTTGGTGCCCTAGTTGATGCCCCAAGGTGCCTCAAGGCCCCGAGGAGAGCAACGGCTTCGGTTCGGTGGCTGAGTGGCTTTTCGAGTTTGTAATCTGTACCTCGCACCTCAGGTGCTTAACAAACCATGAGTACATCACCGCCCACTCATCGTGTCGGTGCGCCCCGTCGTTTGTTAGCCTTATGGAGTCATTACTCTGCCTTACGTAAACAGGTGGCGGTGCAGGGATGAACATGTCATTTCTGAGCGTCCCTATCGGCCCAAAGTACCCACGTAGCTGGAAAAGAGCCCAACTGGCGCCTGGCAGCCTCTGAGTGGCCGGGCGGGCGTTAGCGCAGAACCTTTCTGGGTCGAGTCTTTGTTGGCCCGTCACTTGGTGGGCGTGGTGGTGTCTTTCTCATCGTGCGTCGGATCCTCTCCTCCTTTGGATTCTTCCTTCCCCCCTCTAACAAAATCCTACTAAATTCTTCCCTACCTTAGACTCTGACCAACCTTGACGCCAACGACTTTCGGCGATTTCTCCTTCTTGCGATACCACCTCCATCTCTTTTCTTCGTCTGTGATACCTTCGTTTCTCCTGGTACGTCCTCGCCTCCTGGCTTCGCCCCTCGCTAAACCTCTGTTTCAGCCGCTTTGGGCAGGGCGTCTGATTCACTCGCCTTCTCCCGGATTCCACCGCTGACCCTTTAAATACAGGGACTGTCTCTCGACCGTCGTCGGCCAGCGAACAAAGAGAAGAAACGCCTTCGGCATCTCGAACAACACATAACCCACAGCCAAAATGGCCCTGAAGCGCATTAACAAGGAGCTCACTGATCTCGGCCGGTACGTCTGTTTGGTTGCGTCCTCTGCCTGGCGAGGTGGGGGATGGTGAAGCGGGGCTGCGATACTGCCGCATTCCCAATCCCTCATCACCACCACCACCACCGCTTCGCATCATCACGGCCGCCGTCCGCGTGCGACTGTCGGGACAACCTGCTAACATGATGTCTCTATCAACAGGGATCCTCCCTCCTCCTGCTCTGCTGGCCCTGTCGGCGAAGATTTGGTATGTCTTTACCCCTCTCTTGCCTGATAAGCGCCTGTCTGCCATGCTGCTTGTAGGCACGAGACAGACGCAGGTGACGGCATAAAGTCAAAAGTAGAAGGGTTACTAACTTTCTTCCTCCTTCAGTTCCACTGGCAAGCAACAATCATGGGTCCTGTAAGTAATCACGCCGACTGTTTCCTACTCAGCCGCGCGATGCCGGGCTTACCGCTCCGCCCCGTCTGCATCACACCCCGCCTCACCTGACTCGGGTGGTTACCGGGTGTCGAAACAACAGACACGCAGCACATCGCAGCTCTGGGTCAATAATCATTCGGGAAAGCAGCAGCGACTAACCTCTTCTCTATCAGAGCGACTCACCCTACTCAGGCGGTGTCTTCTTCCTCGCCATCCACTTCCCGACAGACTATCCCTTCAAGCCTCCCAAGGTCAACTTCACCACCCGCATCTACCACCCCAACATCAACAGCAATGGCAGCATCTGCTTAGACATCCTGCGAGACCAGTGGTCTCCGGCTTTGACCATCTCCAAAGGTATGCTGAGCTGTCCCGCGCCGTTGTTGACTCTATGACAGTCATTGCTAACCCGCGCTCGCTCCAGTGCTGCTGTCGATCTGCTCAATGTTGACAGACCCCAACCCCGACGACCCGCTCGTTCCCGAGATCGCACACACCTACAAGACGGACCGCGCCAAGTACGAGGCGACCGCCCGTGAGTGGACCCGCAAGTACGCCATCTAGTAACGCCTTCGTCCCGCGCATGGCGGGCAAGCGTTGCGGATGGACGGGGTGGACATCTTGAGGGGAGGGGAGGACGAACGGACATGACAAATGTGAGAGTAATCCGGCGGTAGACATTCATCGATTTTTTCCCCTGACAGACTTTCTCTATTGCTTGCTGCTGGCGTTACGTCTCTCCGACTCCTCGATGAATATCATTTGCGGTTCTTGGGTCCTTCAAAAACCAACTTGTTCCTCTTCGGCAATTCAGTGACAAACTGTGCATGGCAAGTGATGATGGAATCAAAGCAAGGCGGAGAGAAAAGGGAGATGATGGGCGGACTAGTCAAGCACGCCCCTCAGAACGGTCAACATCATATGGATGGAGATGGGCGAGTTCTCTGCCCCCCTTCTTCTCGTTCTCTCCCGTTGGTGTCGCTGGTGTCTTCGCCGGTCGATTGTGGATGATTTGCAGATAGGCAGACAGTACCCCTGTGGCCAGAATGGAGATGGAGTTTTCACTATGTCTCGCTATCACTGATACCGCAGGCCCTGCAAGTAAATGTATATGTGCTTGAGGCCTGAAGTGGCATCGTCAATGGTAATCGTGCCCCGAGTCTTCCTATACAGAGTAAGCGAACAGTGACTATGACGGCGATTCGCAAATTTTCGAGTCTTGTAATACAGGTCGTCGTTAGGCTGCCGGAGCTTGCTTCATCATCGTCAGTATCTCCAACCGAATATACTTGTAACCTTTACCCAGCCGACTCATTCATCTTATCAAGCCGTAATACACATTCGCAAGAGGCCACTGAAGCAACTACCGAGCGTTCGTCAAGTAGCTGGGGTGTAGGCAGCTTCAGTGTCCAGAGCCGCCGAGATCCGAAGAAACATGTAGATGCTCCGCGGTTCTCTCTGGCAGGTGAAACGGATGTTGGTCGCTTCGCCTTCTACCTTGCGTTTACGTCGTCACGCAAGTGAAAAGTGAGACATCTACCTCGACAGCTCTTGCTAGCTGAAGCAAAACACGCGGCTCCCGGCACAGCCCGCGTCGAGAATTACCTCAGCGAGAAGGTTACTTCCCATGGAGTCTGTGACTCCCGGGGTGAAATACTACAGTCTGGTCGACGAAACGCCAAACAGGTCGTTTCACAGCCAGCTGAGAGATTCAAACGGGTTGGGCTTGCGACTAACGTACGAGATGATGTACCAATGAAGGCTCCGGCTCCTTCCTGGACATGGAAACGAATGATTGGGGGTCTACTGGCAGTTTGGAATGGGTTTTGTCCCTCTGGCTACGTTTTGGAGACCTTACCGAATGCTGCACAGGAGCGTGTCAAAGTAGACTTAGTTTTAAAAGCATGGTCAAGCTTTTGGCGTCACAGGTCGATGGGGATGACAAGCCGGGGCTCCCACGAGCATGAACATCTCTCCGTGGTTGCTTGGAGGGGTGACGAATTACGATTGAACAGCTGAATGAAGCCGGGAGATTGAGGCTCTCGGAGGAGATAACGGTCGATGATAACAGTCTACGGCCTTGCCTCCAAGGGTAGCCGTGGGGTTTTAATGATTGAGGATCACTACATCCGCGCCTGAGCATATCATGATCCTGTTGTGCTATTCCGGGAGTTGCGGCTTGCAGATGGCGTTGATGAAGGGTCTAAGTCAAGGACGAAGGCCGGGTAGATAGCTGCGTAACAGCACCTATGTTTAGAAGATCTCCCCAGGGATCGAGTTTGAGAAACTCGGTAGCGGGAGTCGAGAATATGCGGGAGTGCGTGGGATGGGGGAGGGCAAGCCGAATCGAGAGTCGTTGCGAAGGCAGTGACGCTGGCGGTTATGTAAGCCGCATTATGCACGCATATTCCAAGATGCTGCGGCCTGTGACTGGATGTGGGCTCTCTGGAGTTTCCATGATAGCCTCGTACTCTTCATAACTCCTGCTTTCCTGGACATAAGTGAAGGAGGACGACGACGAATATGATGGAGTCCCATCGCTTGTCGCTCTCATCTCCGGTGTGTGTCAGAGACCCCCTGACGAAACAACCTGCGACGCGGGCGTAGCCGAGCAACGCAGCCAATCACGGGCCGTATAACGCACTTACTAAGGCGGGGCCAGCTTGCACGTACCGCCCCGTGGCTCGTCACTGTCCAGCAGCCGCCCCTCTCTCCTCCTCTCCTCCACTCTCGCTGCTCTGCTTCGAGACCGCCGCCTCTTGGCTCACCCCTGTCTCTGGCCGCGAACTCTCCACCGCCCGTCCGTGCTGCCGCAGTGGCACCCTCCAGCAGACTCGGACCCCGATGGGCGTGGCGATAGAGAGGAGATCTGGGCAAGCTGAAGCAGAGCAAGACAGGAGAAGCTTGTCCTGGGCGCAAAGTGGTGCCATTACCCACCTGCACCCCATGTCCAGTCGGTCGATCACCCCTATCACAGACCCAAGAGGCTTCAAAACGTCCTCGACGAACCGGCGGCCGGTTCGAGTTGACGCGTCGCCAGCGACTGCTTCCATGCTACCTCAAACCGACACACGGGATCAGTCAAGCGACACACTCGACGATGGCTTCGCATGCAATCCAGCAGCTACAGTAGACTACAGGAGGAGCAGGGCCAAAGGACTGCGCATTCGTCGGACAGAGGCTCGAGGCTAAGCCGGTGGAGAGACGTTGTTCTGGCCGTCAAAAGCAGGCATCTGGTCCGGCACTTGGCACCTACTCGGTGTGGTTCTAAGCCCACAGGCGGCTGGCCATGCAGCCCCCGGCCCCCCATCTAATCCAGATTGAGGCTACTTTTGTTTCGACTTCACTCCTCCTCGACAGCAGCCTTGCCTCCTTGCGCGGCCCCGGTCCCTTTCTGCTTTGCTTTCGCTGGGCTGGCCCAGCAGATGCTACTCCACGTTGTAGTCCGGGACTCCAGACATCCTCTCCACGCCCCTCCCGGTCGGCTGCTTCACCTTTCTACACCCCCCCTTGCTCGTCCCACAATACTTGTCTTGTTCTGTCTCTTTTGCGCATAACGACGCTCAGTCTGTACCTCGACTCCGTGTCGCCGGCCAGGTACCCAAAACCTCCGAACGGGCCTCATCTTGAAATGATCTCCCACTTCCCGGCCGCCTTTTCTTTCCATTCATTCTTTCCTTTCCCTTTCTGCGTACCGTGCCTCGATAATACCTCCTAATCTGCTGGACTGGGAAGCAGCAGCCGCCGGGTGCAGGCATTGTGTGCAGGTATGATCTACAAGAAATCACCTTATGTTTCTGAGAGCAGCATGGCTTGGCGTCTCTCATAACCGCCGTTCTTCCCGTGCCCCCCCTTCTCTTCTGCCACTCTCCTCTTTCGCCTCGAACTTCTTTTCATTCCTTTTGCTTCGGCGCTGTGTGTTTGTATGTCGTGCGTTGCTGCTGTTTGCTGACCTCACGCCCGCATCCTCGCGGCAGCAGCAGACTCCATTCACGGTCATTACATCGCATCCTGGACTAGACCTGTTCGACTTTCGCTTCTTCGCCCTCCTTTCACTAGATGCATCTTCGCCAGTTCAGCAGGCTCTGATACTAGACGTCGACCGAGCTCTTTTCGATTACAAATAAGCCGACTTAATAGACGAAGGGGACGTCAGCTCCACCTTGCAAGAGAGGAGGATCTTGGGGAAAGGGACTCACGAGAAGGGGCCAGTTGACTTGATCGCTGGAGACCGGAGGGTTGACCCACAGTTCATCTCGGAGTACCGAGCGAGCGATCTCGAAAAACCACCGCCCGCCATGTCGTACATGTACGATCGAGAGGACTACAAGCAGACGGAGAGGTCAAGATGGACGCCCCTGACGCGGATGCTGTTGTCGGGTGAGATGACGCAGGAGAGGCAGAAGGAGCTGTCAGGGAAGGAGAAATTCGACCGATGGATGATCAACGAAGGTTACCGCCGAGTGTACGTCGAGGCAGTCTGAGCCTGGTCCGATTGCGTAGGTGGTCTCGTCAGGTGGCTAACTGTGCGGCAGTTTCGTCTTCATATTCATGTTCCTTCACATGATGGTCTTCGCGTTTGGTTTCGTCAACTACGCCGTGAAGGACAACCTGCAAGTGGCACGAGATACCTTCGGTCCCACTTACATGATAGCCAGATCAGCCGCGCTGGTACTGCACTTCGACGTCGCTATGATCTTGTTGCCCGTCTGCCGGACGTTCATCTCCCTGGCAAGGCAAACACCTTTGAACGGTATCATCCAGTTTGACAAGAATATCACGTTCCATATTCTGACGGCATGGTCGATCGTTTTTTGGTCCTGGGTGCACACCATCGCCCACTGGAACAACTTCGCGCAGATCGCCGCCAAGAACAACTTGGGGATCTACGGCTGGCTGCTTGCTAACTTTGTGTCCGGCCCTGGCTGGACAGGCTACGTGATGCTGATTGCGTTGATGGGCATGGTCATAACCTCAGTCGAGAAGCCTCGCCGCGCCAACTACGAGCGCTTCTGGTACACGCACCACATGTTTGTCGTGTTCTTCTTTTTCTGGTCCTTCCACGGCGCCTTCTGCATGATCCAGCCCGACTTCGCGCCTTTCTGCATCTCCATAGGCACACAAGCCGTTGGTGTGTTCTGGCAGTACTGGATGTACGGCGGGTTCATCTACCTGGCGGAGCGCATTGCCCGCGAGGTTCGGGGCAGGCACAAGACGTATATCTCCAAGGTGGTTCAGCACCCCAGCAACGTCTGCGAGATCCAGATCAAGAAGGAGCACACCAAGACGAGGGCCGGCCAGTATATCTTCTTCAACTGCCCTGAAGTGTCGATTTGGCAGTACCATCCCTTCACATTGACCAGCGCACCAGAGGAGGACTATATTTCGATCCACATGCGTGTGGTCGGCGACTTCACCAAGGCAGTGTCGAAGGCCCTTGGGTGCGAGTGGGATAGGAAGGACAAGGGCTCCGAGGTGGTCGGTGTGGATGGCAGCAACGGCGACGTCGATCCGGCCCTGCGCCGTGTCCTCCCCCGTGTTTACGTCGATGGGCCTTTTGGATCCGCGTCCGAGGACGTGTTCAAGTATGAGATTGCGGTTCTGGTGGGCGCTGGTATCGGCGTCACGCCCTTCGCGTCTATCCTCAAGTCGATCTGGTACCGGATGAACTACCCGCAGAAGAAGACGCGGCTCACGAAGGTGTACTTCTTCTGGATCTGCCGTGACTTCGGGTCGTTCGAATGGTTCCGCTCGCTGCTGCTCGCCATCGAGGCGCAGGACGTCGACAACCGCATCGAGATCCACACGTACCTGACAGCCAAGATCAAGGCCGACGATGCGACGAACATCATGATCAACGACGCCAACGCCGACAAGGACGCCATCACGGGCCTGCGCGCACCGACCAACTTTGGTCGCCCCAACTGGGACATGATCTTCCGCGGCATCAGGAAGCTGCACACCCCGGCCGAGGCGGGTGTGTTCTTCTGTGGTCCGAAGGGGCTGGGCAGCTCGTTGCATATCTACTGTAACAAGTACAGTGAGCCTGGGTAAGCATCCCTCGCCCTTTCTCGCCTTTGATCTGCAGCGAGGTAGTATACTGACAAATAATTCATAGCTTTGCATTCGTTTGGGGCAAGGAGAACTTCTAAAGACCGCCCAATCACTTTTTTTCTTCTTCCGCCTTCTCTCACTAGAAACTCCGCCCAGCTCACTTTACCCGCGCACACTGTGGTGGAAAGGTCATACATACACAGCGCGCCGGACGCAGAAACCCTAGTACTACACGTGTGCGCGAATGTTCGGTCTATTGTTTCTACGGAGTTTTTGCTTGGTTGGGGGAACACCGCGGCCTTCCCCTTGAGGGACCACCCTGTACGCGTATTGTGTAAGGCAAACGAGACTCGCGGCACCATCGCCGCCCGGAAGACACGAGCGGCAGGGAGAGGCTCTAGGTGGATGAGCGGATGGGAAGCCAGCTGGGGTGAGGGCGGGGAGGCGTGATTGCGGACGAAGCTGGTCAAGCGTTTTTTGCATGGCGAGATGATAATCCTAGACTCCCCTTCTCGTCATGATTGTCGTTGTTGTCGTGGCCGTGCCTCAGTTGCTGTTGGGTGGGCATTGTAGGGGAGAATGAGCGTATACCTTGTCATATATCTCCCTATACGTGTATGTAGCGAACATTTTATCACTTGCAATGGATCTAGACGTTCAACTGCTCTGGGACTTGGATTACGCTGCACTGTCCGGCGTTGCTTCTCAATGCCTCTTTGCTTGCAGTTAGACGGCGTCAAGTTCGATATACGGGACAAAACGGCCCCATACCTGAGAACGAGCCTTCCAGTACAGCATAACACGGTCACCTATGATATTCTAGCGTCTCTGTCCAGACTTCCATCAACATCGGCCCCCAGGAGCGAAGAGAGAGTACGGCTCCCCTTTTCTTCTGTGTCGAGACTACACGGCCGGATCAGCCCAATCAAATGCGGCTCTTCTGCCAGCAGGCGGCGAGGGTGGTTCTCTAACGGGATTGCCCGGCCTCCGAAACACCAGAGGTCTGGGCGGGGTGGAGGAATCGGACCACTTTTGCGTAGACGCTGTTTTAAAAAGCCGAGGTTGTCTGGGTTCCTTCCTTATAGCAGAGGGCGGACGCTATTTTTGGGACGAAGGGATCGAGATACGGTGTCTGGGATGGGGAGGGGGTTGACCCTGGAGTTTTCGCCTCGACGATGAGATCGAGTCTGGACTCTGTGGCGCTACGAAGTTGAGGATGTCGTTGGAGAATGGAGAATGCGATTACGGATCAGGGCGTGCTGCCAGTCTGCTAACGAAACAGCCCAGATTTTCTTGGCTCTTGCGAATCCCAATCAAATTCAGCCTCGACACCTGACAGGTCCTTCTATCTGGAGTTGAATTATTCAGAGAGCCTACGGATCCTTAGCAGGCATTGGGCAGAGACAGCTTGAGTTTAGGGCGGATTGTTTGGATGAGACGCTGTGTTAAGGGAACTACCGGCGCGCTATCGGGCGGCGGTTTGCTCACCTCGCAGTCCGGGGCGAGAAATGTCTACATGCAGCAAGGATACAGCAAGTTTCCGGCGCCCAGTGCCGACTAGCTGGAGCCGAACCGGGCTCTATACCTGCGTGAAGGAGAACTCTCGACTTGTCCCATCCACTCCTTACAAGTGAACCTCTTGAAACTCTGGATATGCTTAACCTCTAGCGGCAGCCATTGACCGCCCCCTAAAACGGTGAAGATCAACCTCGATAAGAGGGGAAGGCCCCTACGGAACTTAGAGCCTCCACACGTCATGACGGTTCATCATGACATCTCCAAAGCCGACATGTCTTGCTCGCTGGAGTGGAATGGCCCTTCAGACCTCCATACGCTTGAGCTGGTGCGTCGCCTAAGAGGCGACCTTGGCAGTGTTGATGCGCGCCTGATGGATGGCGAACACAAGCATTCCTCCCACTTTCGTCATCGGCGCAAGCCGTTGGAACTCCGCAAGCCAAGGCGGCACAACGGTGGGCGTCGAGCTGACGACTCCTGAGCTGCTATCACTTGGCACGACTTGGCACTGACGAGAAGGGCAAGGAAAAGAGCAGAGCAAAGATAACACACGATGCCGGTTTGCTTGCAGGTTCCCGCCCGTCACGGGAAGACGCAGGGGACTTCGGGGCGCTAGAGTTGCTTGGATCCGATGGAATAATGGCATGTGTCACAGCAACTTGTCGCCCGCTCCGGTGTCAGTCCATCATGACTCGAATGTGCCGATATTTCTTTTCAAGCTCAGAATATATGACTCCTCGAGCTTCCCCGTCTCTTGATTCTGCGATGCAGCTCCTCTGCCTTTTCGCCACTGGCTAGGGTAGATCACCAAGGGCTAGAAAGCCTCCAGAAGTGCATCATCGTCCACGACGTTGTGCTCTGGACGCTGGATTTTGAGCCTCCACAACTCGTCATACGGTACTTGAATTTCTCCAGTCGAAAGAGTGCTGCTGCTGCAGTGACGCTTCTGCCCCGGATTCCACCGCTGCACCAGCACGGGAACTTTTTCAGTGCAATCTTGTCTTCAGACAACGATTCGAGGGGCCACATTAGGCGAGCAAAGCATTGCAAGTTGGATGCGGGGGAGTGGTAAACATGGATGCTATAGACCATAAGTCGGATGAAGAGGCCATGCAGGCCGCACAGCTCGACGAAAAGGGCACCAGCAGCGGGCCCGACTCCGGCCCCGGCACCGGCCCGTCCGCCTCCGCGCCGGATCTGGAAGAGCTGTTCGGCGTGGACGAGAAACAGCTCGTGCGCAAGCTGGACCGGCGCCTGATCCCGCTGGTCATGGCCCTCTATCTGTTCAGCTTCCTGGACCGCGTCAACATCGGCAATGCACGCCTGTACCACCTCGAGGAGGACCTCAACCTCACCGGTGACCAGTTCCAGACCGCCGTATCCATCCTTTTCGTCACCTACCTAAGTTTCGAGGTGCCCAGCAACCTCGTGCTGAAGAAATTCACGCCCTCGCGCTGGATCGCCTTCATCACCTTCGCGTGGGGCGTCATCGCCACGCTGACGGGGCTCGTCCAGTCCTACGGCAGCCTCATCGCGTGCCGCCTGCTGCTGGGGGCGGTCGAGGCCGGGCTGTTCCCGGGCCTGAACGTCTACCTGACCTTCTTCTACACGAAGCGCGAGCTGGCGCTGCGCGTGGGCTACCTGTTCGTGTCGGCGGCGATCGCGGGCGCGCTAGGGGGGCTGCTGGCGTACGGCATCGGGCAGATGGACGGCGTGCAGGGCAAGAGCGGGTGGCGGTGGATCCTGATCATCGAGGGCCTGCCGACGCTGGTGCTGTCGGTGCTGGTGCTCTTCCTGCTGCCCGACGACGCGGACACGGCGCCGTTCCTCAGCGGGGCGGAGCGCAGGGCCATGGTGGCGCGGTACGAGCGCGAGTACGGCAACACGGCGAGCGCGCGCGAGTTCGACCGGCGGGACATGGTGGAGGCGTTCCGCGACTGGAAGGTGTGGGCGTTCTGCGTGGCGCAGTTCGGCGCGGACACGATGCTGTACGGGTACTCGACGTTCCTGCCCACCATCATCAACGGCCTGGGCAGGTGGACGCGGGCCGAGGTGCAGCTCCTGACCATCCCGTGCTACTTCCTCGGCGCGGTCACGTACATGGCCATGGCGTACCTGTCGGACCACACGCAGCGGCGGGGGCTGTTCTGCGTGGCCTTTGGGTCCGTCAGCGTCGTGGGGTACGGGGTGCTGCTGTCGGCATCGTCGTCGGGGGTTCATTACTTTGGGTAAGGGATCACCGCTAGGCGAACGGGATATGATCGACAACATCTAACTAACAAACTCCGGGCAGATGCTTCCTTGTTGCTATGGGACTTTATGTCGTGGTCGGGCTGCCTTTAGCTTGGGTGGGTTCAGCCGCCCCCTTTTCCTTCCCCTTACTACAGCAGGAAGAACAGAGCTGACCGAGAATTCGACGACCAGCTTCCGAACAACTGCCCGAGATACGGAAAGCGCACGACGGCCAACGGCATGCAGCTAACTATGGGCAATGCCTCGGGCATCATGGCGCCCTTCATCTAGTACGCCCCTCCACCCATCCATCTCTCTCTCACGGGTAGTTGAAGTGTCGTTCGCTGACAAAGACACTCGCCAAGTGCAACCGGCGACGGGCCCCGATACATCAAGGGACACGCTGTGACGCTGGCCATGGTGGGGATGGCCTGCGTGCTCTACGGCTTCATGTCGTTCTGGTACCGGCAGCTGAACAAGAGGCGGGACGCAGGGGAGACGGAGCCCAAGCACGAGGGGCTGTCCGATGACGAGCTGGCGGAGCTGGGCGATGAGAGCCCGCGGTTCCGATATGTCTACTGAGAAGGTCTGCATGCGTGTATGGGCTGCCCATATGCATTTGATGATCCGATCAATCCTAAGATACCTCTATCGACTAGACAGCAATGATCATATGAATATCATGTAGCGTAAATACACGTCGCGTTTACCTAAAAGCACTTTCCTGCGTAGAGCACGGCAAGCACGCCTCAAGAAGAAGGTGCAGGTCAATTTAAGTAATAGCAAGTGCCATACTGAGCTGATAATATCATAACATGTCTAGGCGTAAAAGTGGTTCCATTCTGTTAGTGTGTTACTTAAAAAAGAGTGGGCCCATTAAAGCCGCGTCGCGCCTTCCGCTCAACAGGGCGCGTCAAACTTTCGTGACATCACTAGCCGAAGCCCATTTTCCCGCTTGCCTGCCTGGCCGTCGTGCTTTTTCCCAAGAAACAATCTCCACGAACGCGCGGGCATCGATTGTGTCCTACGAGTCAAACCGAAGATCGAAGCCGCTACAGAACTGAGCAAGACGGTCGCGCGACCAAGACCGCAAAGATGGGTATCAAGAACCTCTTTTCTATCATCAAGGAGGAGGCCCCCGATGCGGTCAAGGAGGGCGAGATCAAGAACCAGTTTGGCCGCAAGGTCGCCATAGTAAGCTACCAAATCCGTCCGCCGATCGCATTGAGATCATACGCTGATGACATTTTCCGCAGGATGCGTAGGCTGCGACCCGATACTCCCTACGTGTGAGCACCACCACTGACTAGCCGTTTCGCAGGTCCATGAGCATCTACTCCTTCCTCATCGCCGTGCGCTCCGACGGCCAGATGCTCACCAACGAAGAGGGCCAGACCACGTCCCACCTGATGGGCATGTTTTACCGCACCTTGCGCATGGTCGACAACGGCATCAAGCCCCTCTACGTCTTCGACGGCGCCCCACCCAAGCTCAAATCCGGCGAGCTCGCCCGCCGATATCAGCGCAAGCAGGAGGCCAACGAGGGCCTGGAGGAGGCCAAGGAGACGGGAACCGCCGAGGAGGTCGAGAAGTTCTCACGCCGCACCGTCCGCGTCACCAGAGAACACAACGAGGACTGCCAGAAGCTGCTGAAGCTCATGGGTATCCCCTACATCATTGCGCCCACCGAGGCTGAGGCCCAGTGCGCCGTGCTTGCTCGGGCCGGAAAGGTCTACGCCGCTGCGAGCGAGGACATGGATACTCTCTGCTTCGACTCGCCGATCCTCCTGCGTCATCTTACCTTCAGCGAGCAGAGGAAGATGCCCATCCAGGAGGTTTTCCTTGACAAGGTCCTGGCTGGTTTGGACATGGACAGGAAGCAGGTATGTACCCCGGCTTATTTTCAAACCACCACCCACCTCGACCGCGCTGCCGATCAAGCTCTATGCATTCGCTTACACCACCATCTTTGCAGTTCGTCGATCTCTGCATTCTTCTCGGCTGCGACTATCTCGACCCCATCCCCAAGGTCGGTCCCAACACCGCCCTGAAGCTGATCCGAGAGCACGGCTCGCTGGAGAAGGTCGTTGAGTACATGAAGAAGGATCCAAAGGCCAAATACACGGTCCCCGACGACTGGCCGTTCGAGGATGCGCGCGACCTATTCTTCAACCCGGACGTCCGCCAGGCCGATGACCCTCTCTGCGACTTCAAGTGGGATAAGCCCGATATGGACGGGCTGGTCCAGTTCCTGGTCATTGAGAAGGGTTTCTCGGAGGACCGGGTGCGGTCGGCGGCGGCCAAGCTGGAGAAGAACCTCAAGACGCAGCAGCAGAAGCGGCTGGAGGGCTTCTTCACGGTAATCCCCAAGACGGAGGAGGAGCAGAAGGCGCACAAGCGAAAGCTTGAGGAGCGGAATGAGGAGAAGAAGAAGCGCCTCAAGGAGGAGAAGAAGGAGAAGGCGAAGTCGAAGGCCAAGCCTCGCGGTACGGCCTAGTCGAATCGCGGGAGACGCGAACCTTGACTAACTTTCCACTTTCTGCTGTTGGAAGGCCAGTTGCTTTGCAGGGGGATTGGCACACGGCGATGGCTTTGTGATACCTTGGCGGTTTGCTATGGGTTTATGGGGGTTCAGGAAGACATAGGTTTGCTAGCTAGCTACCCTGGCGTTACAGGGAGTTTATGGGTCACGGAAACCATGCGAGACAGATGGCTGGAGGTAGACAGACAGTCTACAGCTTCGCTTTAAAAGAGATTTTCATCTGAAAGAGGTCTTACCCCAATGCCTCCCCAGTCCCCGCGGCTGACGATTCCACTATGCTCTCCAAACACCGACCCCGTTGACCCGACGTTGGCGTCGGCCTGGTACAGTCTCTCAGGGTTTGACCAGTAGTCAGTGGCCAACGGTGGACCTGTGGTGGACTTCCGGACTTGCTGACGCCGAGCTTCTGTGTGGGGCGCGGGGTGACTTACCTCGGCACTTTTTGGGGGTCGAGTCGGTTGACAATGCAGCCCGCAGGATTGGCCCGCGTGCCGTTCATGACATCAGGCCGCCCAGGCGGGCCAGCGGCCACACAGAGGCATCACATGCCCAGCAAAGGCGCCGTCGCGAGCGGACAGGCCGGAAGAGCCCACATGATGCGCTACAGCGGCGGCAAGCAGGCTTGATAGGCTGCGAGGAAGGAGGACGGGCCTGGTACAGTAATACCTAGGTAGTCTACGGCTCTGCACTTGTGAAGAGTAATCTTACCCCACAGAGTGCCCCGAGATTGAGCCCCAAAGTGCAATGCGGAGAGGCAGAGGAATGTGCCGCTCGCGTCCCATGTGCCTCCATCGCCCTCGCCCTCCTTCACATGTGATTTCCTGCTGGTCCCTCCACCCCCCAACTTTTTGCCGACTGTGGCCGCGGACCATCCGTTCAAGCTTTAAAGACCTGACGGCACGCACTTGGACTCTTCCTCATTCTCTCAATTCTTGACGAGTAATTGCTTCTCTTTCCGCCATTCTTGCCTGTCTGTACCGCCTCTATACTGTGCTGTCATAATCCGTCTTGCCAGCTAGACAGGCCGCCAGACCAGACCGCAACAATGTCGAAAACGTTCACCCAGAGCGACGTCGCGTCGCACAACAAGGCGGACTCGCTGTGGATCACCGTCGACGGCGACGTCTACGACGTGACCAAGTTTCAGGATGAGCATCCCGGTGAGTTCCAGGACGCCCAGCAGACCACAGGCGCTGGATCTAGCAGCGCTGTGCGTAGGAGTCTCCAGCCACTGACGGTTTCTTGTCGCAGGTGGCAAGAAGATTCTGCAGAGGGTAGCGGGCAAGGACGCCTCCAAGCAGTTCTGGAAGTACCACAACGAGGGCATCCTCAAGAAGTACAAGGCCAAGCTGCAGGTCGGCAGCCTCGACACCAAGCCCAAGGCCGAGGTCAAGCCCGAGCCCATCCCTGCCCCCGTACCGGCTCCCGCGCCCGCGGCGAAGAAGGCCGCTGCTCCAACGCCCGCCACCGTCTCAGAGGATGCCGAGGCGCTGGAGCCTTTCGGCTCGCAGATCCCCTTCGCTGACCCCAACTGGTATCAAGGCGTGAGTGCTCTCCCTACCCTTCTGCTCTGACTTTCTCCATGGGAAGCAGTGGTGAAATGAAGCTCGAGAGCATGCGCTGACATGTTTGTGCCTGCAGTTCCACAGCCCCTACTTCAACGAGACGCACGCGGCCCTGCGCGCCGAGATCCGCGAGTGGGTCGACACCGAGATCGAGCCGTACGTGACGGAGTGGGACGAGAAGAAGCAGGTGCCGCCGGAGATCTACAAGGAGATGGGCCGCCGCGGCTACCTGGCCGGGCTGCTGGGCACGCACTACCAGAAGCAGTACGTGCAGAACAGCGTCAAGTCGGTGCCGCCGGAGAAGTGGGACCTGTTCCACGAGATGCTGCTGACCGACGAGCTGTCGCGCGTCGGTTCGGGAGGCTTCGTGTGGAACGTCATCGGCGGCTTCGGCATCGGCTGCCCGCCGCTGGTCAAGTTCGGCAAGAAGAGCCTGGTCGACCGCATCCTGCCCGGGATCCTGGCCGGCGACAAGCGCATCTGCCTGGCCATCACGGAGCCGGACGCCGGCAGCGACGTGGCGAACCTGACGTGCGAGGCCAAGCTGAGCGAGGACGGCAAGCACTACATCGTCAACGGCGAGAAGAAGTGGATCACCAACGGCATCTGGTCCGACTACTTCACCGTTGCGGTTCGCACGGGCGGCGCCGGCATGAACGGTGTGTCGCTGCTGCTGATCGAGCGCGACTTCGGCGGCGTGTCGACGCGGCGGATGGACTGCCAGGGCGTGTGGTCCAGCGGCACGACCTACATCACCTTTGAGGACGTCAAGGTGCCGGTCGAGAACCTGCTGGGCAAGGAGAACCAGGGCTTCAGGGGTATGTCCTCTCCTCTACTTCCCCTTTGATCTGCTTGGGCGGCTGGCTAACGAAGATCTAGTGATCATGACCAACTTCAACCACGAGCGCATCGGCATCATCATCCAGTGCCTGCGCTTCTCGCGCGTGTGCTACGAGGAGTCGGTCAAGTACGCCAACAAGCGGCGGACCTTCGGCAAGAAGCTGATCGAGCACGCGGTGATCCGCATGAAGCTGGCGCACATGGCGCGGCAGATCGAGGCGTCGTACAGCTGGCTGGAGAACCTGCTGTTCCAGTGCCAGCGCATGGGCGAGACGGAGGCGATGCTGCGGCTGGGCGGGCCGATCGCGGGGCTCAAGGCGCAGTCGACGGTGACCTTCGAGTTCTGCGCGCGCGAGGCGTCGCAGATCTTCGGCGGGCTGAGCTACTCGCGCGGCGGGCAGGGCGGCAAGGTCGAGCGGCTGTACCGGGACGTCAGGGCGTACGCGATCCCCGGAGGGTCGGAGGAGATCATGCTGGACCTGAGCATGAGGCAGTCGCTGCGGGTGGCTAAGGCGATGGGGATGAAGCTGTAAGGCGGGGGACCTCGAGTGTGTGGCCTTGGGTGCTGGATATAGATATGTAACCATAGCTTTTTCTTTGTGGCACGAATAAGCGGCAGATGGAGCATATGTGTTCATCAATGTCTGTTGTCCTTCTGCATCTGGAGTCGTCATCTTCATATAGACGTGCGAACATCAACCTAGTTCCTCAACGCTTGCATAGAGTGACTGATACATGGTCCCTGATAGTGACGAGCATCGTTTTACGAGTAACCTCATGTTAGTTATTCCTTTCAGCCGCAGGACTCTCCTGAAGCGGTCACTGAGCAGACAAGGACGGATTCTCCCTCCCCCATGGAGTTGGAGCTGCTCTTTGCGCCCCTATCTGAAGGGGAGGGAGGTGCGATGGACGGCACGGCGTTCGAAGCAGGTGTGATTACAAGGCGCCTGCAAACTTTATATGGAAGTAACTTTCACGTAACCTCCATGTATGATGGATCCTCTCTCACTTCCTCCTGCATCATACAATCCTCAGGGAATCCGTCTCTAAATGTTTGGTGACGCCGAGGTTGAACATCTCCTCCGCGTCCTTCCTAATCCCTCCTTAAACTCAGCTTGTCAAGCCTTAGTCCTCATCACCTCCTCCATATTGTACCTCCTACCCACATCCCTACACAGTCCGCACAGGCAAAGCGAAGTATTCTCTGCCTTGGAGAGATGGACCATGTCTCGCCATCGACCTCCGTCCCTTCCTGGCATGGCCGGGCACATAATTTCGACCCAACGGATGTCGAGAGCGCCTCGTCGTTGCGTCGTCGAAGACACCGACATTCCTCGATTATACTGCCTTGTACTTCTTTAGAGAGCGAGTCTCTGCCGCCAAGTACGCCCGGGACATACCCGGCTCACCACTATCGAGGTCGTCGAGCCTTTTCCGAGTCGACCAGGCACATCGATGCCAGGGACGGGAGGGACGACGTCCTCGCCAGCCTTGCTGCGATGAGGACGCTAAGCAGATGCTTCACTGTGCCGCCTGAGTACATATTTTCCGGTTATTCTCCTCCGGTACCACCGCCCAGGAGAACAGTCACAAGGTCATGTCCCGGTCTCCAGTACACAGTCTGCTCGGCAGAGAGTGCCCTTGATCTCGCACCATCACCCCTAGAATCAGAAATGTATAGCAGCGATACCTCATCGTTAGGCACACCAAGTTTTCCCAGAAGGTTGTGGTCTCTTGGCTTCGACGGCCCTGGTAGCCCACCTTCCGGCCGACATGGCGAGGATGCCATCAAGCCTCTGCTGACGCTGACCCCGATCATGGTCGTCGCCTCGATGGAAGGGCCCAGTATGGCGGAAGTGGTTCCAGAGGAGTCCTCTCCAAAAGAGGAGCATCATCGAGGACGTAAACTGCACAGGAGACGGCGGGCCCCTGACGTCTCCCGGACAAGAGCCTCATTTCAGAGCCACGACCGCGCCCGGGCTTCAGCGGTCTCCCTTCCAGATGCCAACTTTAAGGACGACGTCGCCGTCACGGACGATGAGCGACCTTCACCCGCTACGGCGCCGCCCTCCAGACGCACACCCAAGCACGTAACGGGGCGGTCCTCCTGCCCGGACTTCAAGGCAAGGAAGTCTGCCCACGGTGGACTGGAAGCGAGAGTATGTGCACCGAGTGAAAACCAGGCAAGCACAGGCTAAACGCACTCAGGTCTCATGGAAGCTTGGAAGTGAAGCGAAGAGCCATGCGAGCCCAAAAGCATCAAAGCCAGTCAAGGTCATGGTTGCTGAGAGATTCAAGCGGCGAGACAGGTTTGGCCGAAAGGTATCGTGTTCATCTGCCCCTGCTGGCAGGACGGATCTATCTGCAGTGCAAAATGCCCAACGCCGCCGTCGGCGTCGAGAATCAGCAGAGATGGTGTCGTCGCTCGAATCCGGGGCATATTACAGCCCGCCAACGCCACGCCTAGGCGGGATACGAACTCCCGGAATCGAAGCCGTCACCTTAGGCCAGTATGCCTTCTCCCCGATCCTCCAGCCATCTATGATCCTCGCGAGCCCTGAACTCGATCGTCTCATGCGGCTAGTGGACCATGACGGCAGTCTGATCAGGCGGAGTCCACCTGCTTCTTCTGGTAGGAATAGCGGTAACACGTCTGGTGCTGTCACGGTGCCGCCGAATACGCCGGCATCACCAACGGCTCTCTCCAGTGGCTACATCACTCCAGGACCATGCCTAGTCCCTAGCAGTCCTTCCGAGCTTCCATCTGTGCCCTCCAAGACTCCGGTCTCGGAGCAGGGCACACCCATGATTGAAGCAACCCAGACAGTCAGGATCCCTCTCAGGAGGAAGAAGGCTCGGAGTCGCCTATCGGAGGTCAGCACGCCCGTAGCCAGAGCCAGTGAAGGACCAAGTGTTGGGATCTCGGCTTTCCCTGCCATGAGTCTCCTCATCCCGTCGACGGGCATTATCCTACGCCTAGACAGCGAGGACGCACTTTTCAGACTTCCAGACGCCGCGGCCGACCACAGCACAACGACCCGGCAACAGCAGCTTGCAGATATCATAGACTTGGCCATACAGCAATCAAGAGACACTCACGCCCTTCGTGCATACGACTCCGAGTCCACCGGCGACCTGATAACTCCGCTGATCACTCCTCGCTCAGAAATCGGTCGAGACGATATCTTTCTCGGGTTCCGCCCTAACGTCCTCACACATGTTAGCTCGCCAGGGCCGAGGCGTGAAGACTCTCCTATCCTTGACGGTGCCCTGCGGAGGGCGTCCGACAGCACCAGGGACCCGGAAAGCCTGCCGTATCAGCACAACTACTCGGTTTCGGACATAGTGCTCTCTTCCAGAGATATATCTGACAGCTCGGCGTGGACTGACGCACAGCAGGGCCATGACGAGCCACGCTCCTCCAGGTCTCCGCGAGTGCTGAGGAGACGTGCCAGCGGAACCGTGCACGTGCTGGAGCTGGTCGAGTCCGGCGGCAGCGAGGACGACATCGCGGTCGTCAGGATGGCGCAGAAGGCGAGGCAAGAGCGCGGGGACAGCCTTGACAGCGTGGCGTCTTGGAAGACGGCCAAGGAGACGCAACCATGCGAGTAGCTTCCTGTCGACTGCAGCTGTTCTCTAGACAGATAGTAAGCTAGCAGAGATGTCTTCCTGAAGAGAATAGAATGGAGAAGGACAAGAGGAAAAGAAGAAGAAAAGGCAAGAGATTCACAAACACCTTACCCGTTCGAAGGAAGGCGGCACCGAATAGGGTAGTATGTATGTTGCCGTCCGTGTCTTCCATGTTTCCTCTAGCCCACCTGGACATGCAGCAGTAATGAAGAAGGCAACGACCATCAGCGGTGTGTGCTCTGCAGGTTGGAGACAGCGGCAACATGCCCTCTTCCTTTTTGTATTTATACAGCCCAAACAACGCCAGTGTATGCAATGTGATCGATGCGATCCCCAACGCCCTGCCATCCGAACGAAGCAACCGTGCCCTTGGAAGGCCGCCACATACCTTATGGCGCCTAGGGAGCAGCATCCCCATTCATCTTGACCATCTCGTACTCCCCTGCGCCGTCACGCCCCCTCCCCCTCCCTCTCCCCCTCGAGAACCCCTGTTCCTCGTCACCTTCAGCGCCGTCCGCTCCTCCTCCAGGATGACTACTGCTCCCCTCGCCGTTCCCGCCCCCACCGGCCGCGTTATTACCACCAGCACCACCACCATTTCCTCCTCCCAGGCCGCCGAACGCGATGGGCCGCAGCTCCCGGTGGCGGCAGCCCCACATGCCCAGGGCGACACACAGCGCGCTGGAGGCGGCCATGGCGGCCCACCAGAAGGCGTGGCGGGGGATGCTGCCGGTGTAGAGGGTGACGGTCAGGAGGTGGATGAGGTGCAGGGTCAGGGCGAAGTCGAGGACGAGCTTGGAGCGGACGACGATGTACACGATGGCGAGGGCCCTGTCCGGGTCGTTGTGTCAGTTTCTATTGGCACGCAACAGAATATGCAAGACTAGATACATGAATGCGCTGGCAGACAGTACGGGCGCGTCGCCAGACACGCACAGCAATGACGGCGACGGGAGAGAACGAGGGAAAGCAGTAGTAGCGAGAAACTCACATGAAGACACCACCGTCCAGCACCCACAGCAGCGCCATCATCCACCCCTGCGTCGTGTCGCCGCGGACGGGCTCCCAGCCCAGCACGAGGCCGGCCGAGAAGGGCGTGCCGGCGACGAGCGCGCTGAAGAGCATCAGCGCCGCCGCCGCCAGGTAGAAGAGCGCCTGGAGGGCGGCGATCTGGGAGAGGATGCGCAGGGGAGGGAGCTCGGTCAACGCGCCGGGCCGGCGGGGCCGGCGTCGCCGCGCCATCCTTCTTCTTCTTTTTGTTGTTGTTCTGTGTTGGCTCTTTGGTTCGTGCGATCGCCTGTCGGCGACCCTGGAGGTCGTGGAGCTCAAGCGGATCGGACGCGGCGCAAATAGGAACAGACGCGGAGGGATGGAAGGAGATCGAAATTTGTATTAGCACCGGAGGCTGGAGCGTCCTCTGCGTGAGTTGTGAGCCTTGATTGCTATGGCTCGAGGTCGTGGACAGAGCCAGGTTCCAGATGGACGGACGAAATGATCGTGTAGGTAGGCAGGTAAGTTTCGGGAGCTCAGGATTTAGTGCCATCTGTCAGTGTGAGGCTCCAAGTCCCGGCCTCCCCACAGGGGGAACGGACTTCCCGGGCGGGATTCGGACCCACTGACATCAGGTACCGCGGGTACGTATTTCGCCCACCAGCTGGCTGCCAGTTGAGAACCTCACAGGGAGCCAAACAAGGTTCCCCGGGCGCTCAATTGAAGTTCTTCCATCCGCGATACTTCGTCGCAGAGACATCATCAAGTGATGTGTCTACCTACCTACTTAGCTGCATGGATACTGTTTCTCTCAGGTACCGTTCTAGAGAAAGTATGTCGTCTTTAGCAGCGAAATGGGGGAAGCGTCTGATGGTGACACGCCCGTCAGTTCGCGACATCTAGATCGCCGCCTTTGCGGCAACCAGTGTTCACTAGAGGGCGACGACTCCAACATGCTACAGTGTATTGCGTTGCATGGGTAGCTCGAATAAAGCACAGGCTTTACTCGGGTCCGGTCCGTTCTTGACTCTTCCTTCTTTCTTTAGTTACGCTTGCCCGTTCTGGGAGCATTCCCCTGACTTCCCTCCGGGTGAGCTGCTGTCACTACCTCTCTGAAGGAACCTCGATTCGGTTCTCAGCAACCGAGAAAACTTGATGGGTTACAGCACCCACCGGCAGCATTTTCAATGCAGCAGCACGTGTGTCGCTGAGTTTAGGAGAGGGATTCTGTATGACCGTGTGGTACGGCTCCTATCAATGAGTGATGGTTCCTGATTCCTTAGAGACGTGCCTCGTCCTCCCCATCACTGAGACTGTCTCCCGCTGTCCCGCCCGCCTCTCAACTTGGCTCCTCCTACCAGACAACCGCCTACCAGGGACAGGAGGGGGAGGCCTCCTAGCAGGAGAATCCCGCTACCTATTCCAACTTCCCGATGGACCGAGTGGGAAGGGGGAGCTACTGGTTATACACCAGCCGGTAACTCTGCTACAAGACGAAACCTGAGACCTCTGCCCCCAATGGTCCCGATCAGTTCAGACGACAAGAATCTGGGGAACTGGTAGCAGCCGAATCTGATGAGGAGAGCTTCGACGTCCCAGGGTTTTGGTGGGAATGCGAGTGCCAGGGGAGGACTTGGACCGCGCTGCTTGCGGAAGGGTGCCTGGTGAACCCATCCCAAGCCAGCAAGCGCCCGTCGCCTTCCCGTGCTTTCCGACTCCTCACCTTGACGATTATTGTTGATGCTTCATGCTGAATGGAGAACTTCAGCGTTCTCCGAGACTTGAAGCAGCCTGATCTCGATCGTGCCTAGGGATTACGCGTGCGGCAGCGACGGAGGGAGTCCCGTCTAACTATGGCAAGACTGCTATGTCGCATATTGACGACAGGCGTCGAACACAACCGCTCAGGGCAAGGACGGGCCGGGCCGGATGGTTCAAGGATTGACTGCTGCGGGACTATCATGGTACCATAAGTCCTTGCGACAGGTGTGGACGCACAACTGGGCTCGTATAGACAGGCAGGAAGACAGTGCACTGCAGGTAAATCTGACGAGAGTACCCAGAAGGCGAGATATATTACCTTTCCTAAGTGAGTAAGAGTCCTCCTTTGATTACTGATGATTGGTGTGAGAATCTCGTCCTCGGCTTTCGGGCTCGGACGGGTGCATGTATGAGGATGTGAATCAGATAAAGCAGATCCAAGAGATCTAGGTAAGAAGCCAGCAAAAAGACAAAAAGAAACAAGATCATAATCGGCAATCTTGACTGAATCTAACGACCACCGTGCGATTCGAACGCACAACCTTCAGAGCCGAAATCTGACGCGCTACCATTGCGCTAGGCGGCCATCACGATGTCTTTATCCGATTTGCAAGTTAATTCTCCTTAAGTGAATTAGGGTGTGAGCGGGCTCTTTGGAAGTGTTGGCAATCTCCTGACCCGGGGTGTGGAAAATGCATCCCAAAATTTGGCTGTTCCCGGGCCGGGGGGTGCGCTTATCCGAAAGACCGGTTTAGCGCCGGGATGGCACGTCATTCCACACTGCTGGTCACGCTAAGCCCAATACACTCACCGCCCAGGATACTGCCGTCAATTTTCCCGCGGCGGCCATGAAAGAAAGGATGGAGCTTCCACCACCAAAAGCCGGCGGCACATCTCACACCATCTTTGGTGACTCTTAATCCAATTGTCACAGCTCTTTCATATCCAGTCGAGCTTTTACCCTCTCTGAATCACTCAAAGTCCCGTATCTCTCCATCCAAGACGTTCCCCATCATCCTCTTTCCCCCGCCGCCAGCAGCGGCCCCTGCCGGAACCCGAGCCGGACCCGTCGAAGCCGCAGCCGACTTCGACCCCTTCCTCTCGCAGCCAGCCGGCCAGGCGCTCTCCTCCCCGCCTCCGCTTCCACATCCGCAAGGTAGCAGCCAAGAATCACCGTCTCCGCCGGGAGCAACAATGGGCGTCTTCGACTTCTGGAAGTCCGACACGGACAAGCGCGCAGAGGAGGTGCGCAGCGGCGCCCGCGCCCCCGACCGCACAGAGCGCAAGCGCTGCTGGGAGAGCCGCGACGCCTACTTCTCCTGCCTGGACAAGAGCGATATTCTCGACGCCATCAAGGACGAGAAGGCAGCCGCGAAGGCGTGCAAGAACGAGAGCACGGCCTTTGAGCGGGACTGTGCCGCCGAGTGGGTGAGTTGGCTGCCCGCCTGTCCCGGCGTCTGACGTTTGCCGTTCTTCAATTCCAAGCTGGTACACAAGTGCTCACTGACACATTTGTGCGATAGGTGACGTACTTCAAGAAGTGGCGCGTCGCAGACTACAATAAGAAGCAGCGCTTAAAGCAGCTGCAGGAGCAGGGTGCCCACCAGGTGGAGATCACGGGCGGGCCGGGAGGGCCGAAGCAGTAAAGGGGACAGATGACGCCGCTCGTTTTGCTTGCTCCCTTCAAGGAGTGATAAGGCGACACTTTGACTCTGGAACTTCTCTTGTAAAAACTTGTGCCTCTTCACGATATAGATAAAAATGTGTGTGGGATCCAGGGTCTGGCGTTTCAAGGAAGTTTTCAGTAAGGAACCTGTACTCTCCTCTCACGATGATACCTTAGCTTCTTACCAACCAATGTCGATATCCCACTTGTTTAATCGACGTACAGAGATGTAACCCTTTTATCCAACCAGGAATTGAAGCTGCTTCCCAAATATGAAGCGCTCGTGATTGAAGCGAGAATCCCGACATAGATTTACCATTACAAATGCGTCATTGGTAAGTACTACGCTGTATAGCATCATTGTCCTTTGCAACCAGGCGTTGCGCGAGGTGTTTCTGCTTCCAGGGGCTCCTTTTCATAGTCTAACTTTTCATCCATACAGAAAGACAAGAGTTAGAATAACAACAGTATAGCACCACCCCGGTCTGTCGATAAGAGCCTTCTGCTGTTCAAAACCACAACTTTAGCTAACAGCAGTACCACAGCTCGAAACCAGCCTATCACACCAAATTTACCGAATTGCAAGGAGAGCATTCCTTCCGGTCCGAGTCTCTGTTGCTACTTAAGCGATATGATGAAGTTAACCAGTCCCGCCTATAATACCGGATCCGTGGAGCGGGCTCTTCTACTGCCATTCAGTACTAGTATAGGCAACGATACTCGTAGACGAGTCCTCAAAGTTGAGACGTGCTATCGTCTTTATATCTTAGAGTTCCCGAGGCAGCTTAGGGACTATAAGTTTAAGTACTACTCGTCTACCTTGGAGACATTACAACACCGATCCACATCCACTACTACCATTACAATATCTTTCTCTCGTTACTAGTGGATTTTAACAGGGAGGCGGATTGGACTAGGTTTCGCAAGCGCATTGTCTATATCGAAGTAGTATCGCCAACTTAACGATAGAAAAAAGCGTCCAAGTCTCAGTTGCCGAAAAGTTCACGCAGTCAATCAATATTAACAAGCTCTAGAGACATGACTGAGAGCGTTCCAGCGCAAATCAAGGTCAAACGAAAGAGGTGATATGCACAATCCTGAGCTGTCGAGGGCCCCCACAAGAGCATCACTTGCATCATGTTAATGTTGTTCCCAACCCCGAAAACACAATCATTTCCAGGTCCCATTCTCATGGCAAGATGACAGTGTCGACCGTTGGCATCGCCTGCGGCTTGAGCGCTTAACAAGTCTCGGCGGCTAAAAGGTGCGCAGGGGTCTACATAAGCGCCCAAAGGAACCATGAGGCGTGGCGCAGCCTCGTGAATAGCTAACAAAATATGAGCCCATTTAACGACCATCTTCTAACGAGGGTGCCTGAGAGATGCAAGAGCGGTGTTGCGAGAGTTACATTCAGAGAGTATAAGCGTTGACATCTCGATGACTGCGTCCTCCGAAACTACGGAGGCACTAATGGAACCTACACGATGAGGCTCATCAACACGATCACAGGAGGCCTGGAAGAATTCAGTAGGAACATCCCAGCTTATGCAATCCTGTCACATACGTGGGAGGAAGGTGAAGAGGTGGAATTCAAGGATACGAGCAACGTAGCCTTCTGTGAGACCAAGAGAGGGTATAACAAGATCATCATGACCTGCCGGCTGGCCGCTGCAGCCGGCATCCGGTACGCGTGGGTCGACACATGCTGCATCGACAAGTCTAGCAGCGCAGAACTCACGGAAGCCATCAATTCCATGTTCCGGTGGTACGAGCGTTCCGAGATCTGCTACGTCTTCCTCGCAGACCTTGCGTCGAACGTCGACCTCCGCGATGGCCTGCAGCACTGCCGCTGGGTTCGGCGTGGATGGACGCTACAGGAGCTGATTGCTCCGGACAGGATCAGCTTCTTCGATCGGGAATGGCAGAATAGAGGGTCCAAGGACGAATATCTGCCTGATCTGGCACGGATCACCGGTATTGACGCTTCCGTGCTGAAGAAGACGCGCTCGCTTTCCGAAGTTTGTGTGGCAGAGAAGATGTCTTGGGCGGCGCGCAGGGAAACGACTCGTATCGAAGATCGGGCATACAGTCTCCTAGGCATCTTTGACGCGAACATGCCCATGCTGTACGGGGAAGAAGAGAAGGCATTCCGGCGGCTTCAAGAGGAGATCATCAGGACTACTCCAGATCTAAGCATCCTGGCTTGGAAATGGAACTTGTATTCTCCGGATGCTCAGCCTTTCCATGGTGTCCTGTCAGAATCACCGACTGTGTTCGCAGGTTGCGAGCGAATCAGGGCCTTGGAAGATGGGGAAGGACACGACTTCTCCATCACGAACCACGGCATTAAGGCACACCACTCCCTGGGTCTAATGAAACTACTAAACGAGAGAAAGAAGCGTTACATCTTGAAAGTCGGCCAGTTTGGCCGAGACTCCGATGTATTAGGCATCTGCCTTAGAAAGGTTGGCGTTCAGCGCTTCGTCAGGGATCGGGCGTACTCTCTCGTGAATATTCCACGCGGAGTCTCGCTCCTGGACATCGCGCCAGCCGACATATATCTCTTACTGAAGACACCGGGTCCTCAAAGTGCCGGAAAGACTCCCCGGCTTTACGATGTCATCCCGCAGAGTCGCGGCTCTGTTCTTCAAATCGATACGCCACCAGAAATCTGCTTTAATCCCATCTGGGATATGTCGCGGTTCGATCATCAGGATAACGCGTTCTTTGCGTCGGCATTCGAGTACTGGATTGATTGTGCCATTGGTAGGATTCAGTTGACTCTCTCTAAACAGGAGCTAAAGCAATACCTGCCAGGCGGTGCCTCGTCTGTCACCTTCGAGGCAACCATCTATGTCGTGAGCTTGTCGGGGGTTTTCAGAAGTGAGACGATACAGGCTACTATTATCGACTACAAGTATTTCCAGTCTGAGGTGAAGGCGATAAATTCCCTCTTCAGGCATAACTCTGTTATGAACGACAAACTGATGGAGAGTCTCGTGTCCCACGGCATACCACAGTCTCCTGCGGTAGTCTTTGGGACTTCAGGAGGGCGCAGTGTCGTTGTCTCGATGTCGGCGTCTGAAGTGATTGAACCTGATATCTGTCGGTTACCATGTGTAAGACTTAGCTTCTCTTGGAGACTCTGTGAAAACGCGAATGTGCCTCATATTCCAGACTGGAAGTGGTCACAAACAGGAGTCGAACATCTGAACGGAGTATAAAACCATGTCGATCGGGGGCTACTTCTTGCCAATTCGAGAGTGTGTAGTCGCCTAGAAGATATCACTCACTCATTGATGCCATATATAGTTTCAAGTTGTCTTCCTGTTCCAACCAAAACGTGCTGTGAAGTTGTGCTCTAAAAGTCAGGGAAATAATGTCCCGAGACACAACCCGCCACTCACCGAGACGGAATATGCCAAAGCACTACTCTAATTTCTCGACATCCTCGCCAATCGCCTGTGCGTGTAGCTCCTTCCAAAAGTTAGGCACCCTCGGCAAGATGTCTATTCTGTATCACCTTTAGCCCCAGAGATGTCGAGGTGGCCATGGACGTGAACTCCTATCCGTAGATCCTCGGGACTTTGCAAAGCCTTTCTGCCGTGGCGAGCGGCATGTCAAACAGAAACTTCTTGACGTAAACCCGAAGGAGGTCCCAGTATCTCATGCCAGTACCTCATGCCAGGGCTGTGGCGACGTTTGCTGTCATCTCTAGGTCCGAGCGATTTCTACTGAAAGCTCGCCTAGTCTGTGCTTGAAGGGTCGTTCCCGGGATCAAATCAGTCCAATCGCACACCCGGGAGAGCCCACTGAATGAAGTCTATCAGGTATCATCGAAGATATATACATGCAGCCTCGACAGGCTACAGCACTCCCTCCTTCAAACCAGCCTAACTGCCTCGTACTATAGATAACCACTCCATTCTTCTTGTCCCTCAACCTCTTCCCCCCATTCTCTCCTTTCACCGCCTTCCCTCAGCTCTCGACCTTCGACAGAAAGCAAGAAAAAGCCAACATCTAGTCATCGCATGACCGACCCGGTTACCGTGGCCTGTATCATCAACAAAAGAGAGGGAGGTACGACAGATGGGGTGACAGCTCTCTTTCCTTGAGCAACCGTCCGCGGACGGAGACCACACGAGACGAGAGACACCCAAAACCAAAAAGACGCAAAAACAAAGAAGAAAAGGGAAAGAAAGTAAAGGCTGACTGACTGTATGCTCTCGATGCTGCAGTGGTATCATCAATGTCTCTTTTCGGTACAACAGAAAAAAAAAACGGAGAAAGGAAAGAGGGTTAGTCTAGACAAGACAAGAGGCAGATGAAGCCGCTCCTCATCTTTCCCGTCCTTTCCTCGCACATCATCCCCAGATCATTACGACGCAGCCGCCCCATCGACCCTCGGCAGCGGCGGGAGCGCCTTGTCCAGGCTCTCCCTGCTGACCTGCCCCTTCACCCTCCCATCCTTGTCGAGCGACACCCCCGACGCCTGGCTCCCGCTCCTCATCCTCCCCGCTCCGGCGCCACCGCCGTTGCCGCCCACGCCCACGCCACTGTCCGCGCTGTCAGGCTTGAGCAGCCCAGACGCCGCGTGCCCGCTCGCTGTCTTCGGTGGTGTCGGCGGGGCCCTCCTCGGCGTGTTGTTGTTGCTGCTGTGGTTGTGCGGCGAGAAATTCGGGTTGCTGAAGCCGGCGTGGAACTCCTCCCCGTCCTTGGCAGGTGTCAGCGGCCGGTACTCGGTGCCCTCGGTGCGGCTGCTGAATCGGCTGGCGTGGCTGATGCGGCTGCCGCCGCCGCTGCGGGTCGACGACACTTCGGCGGCCTCCTCGTCGAGGACGGGTAGTACCGGCTGGTTGGTCGACTCGCGACGTTCCCATTCCGGCGCAGGACTCAGAGTGCTACTGCTGTGCTTGGTGCCATTGACAGCGGGCACCAGGGTGCCGCCAGGCGCTACAGGAGCCCCGTGAGCGGTGGTGACGGGAAGCATAACGCCCGTGGCGGTCGCTGTCGTACAGAGAACACGTTCCGGGACGTCGTCTTCCCGTTCCGGGTGTTTCCTAGCAACCTTCTCCGCCTTGCGCAGAGTAGCCTCCACTTCTGGAGATCTTAACGGGCCTGGAGGCGCAGGGGGCTGATGCGTCGGGGCGGGAGGTGCGTGGCTCGTACTCGACCTTCGGCGCGCGCTGCTCAAGCTTCCTTTACGGTGTCCTTCCTTCTCCAACGCCTCAGCGGCTGCTGCGGCTTCGGCGGCTGCCCTGTCCTTCTCGGCAGCCTCTCTTCTCGCCTCCTCTTCCGACATAGTGATCCCGGAAATGAAGTTGATGAATCGCTCGCCGTACTGGTCAGGCGGCAGGGCGGATATCTGAGACCTCTCGTGGCTCAGACCCTTCCAGAAGTGCTCGATCTTCTTGATGATGCCGTACTACAGATACTTGTCAGTGGAAGACGTAACCTAGGGGAGTAGAAAAAACGCACATGTGTGAGGCAGTCAATGACTCCGAGGTAATATATCTCGTCGCCAGGCGTGTTGTCCTCATGCGTCGCCTGAAAGCCACCATCGTCCCGGTAGAACACCAAGTCGGACTTGTTACCCTCTTCGAGCTCATCGGGCATCCCGCGCATACTCTTGTCCATGGGCATTGGCCGTTCAGATTTGATCATCTGCCGCAGTTCCCTCGCCTTGCGCGCGTTCTCAAGCTTCGATGGTGTCCGCATCAACACGGAGTGAGGGTCAAAATCGTCAGCAGCCGCTTGCTCCCCGCCTGGGTTGAAGACTTTCAGTGTCTTGGCGCGGAGGTTCTCTTCGTTCCCCTTCGCAAGGTCGTGTATGCCGATCAGGAGGGAATAGTCCATAATCTGTAACTTTTGCAGTAGCCGCACGTCTTTGTTCAACTGCTCCAGGAAAAGCCGCTTCTTTTCCAGCCCTAACTCGAGGTGCCGCTTCCTCCGCAGCCAGTTCAGGTCTTTCAGCGTCGCACGCGGGTTCTTGGCCAAATCGTCCTCCTTGAAGTCTCTACCAATAGTCGAGCCTTTCAGGTCGAAGGTCATGTGGATATCCCGGTGTGGGGGGAAGAGGTTGTTCATGACGACGAAGTGGATCTTCCTGCCATACGGGGTTTTGACCCGGTGCAGGCCGTAGAACTGCGAGAGGAGGGTGTTGGGGTTATCTGTGACATGCTTGTAGTAGTCCTTCAGTATTTTTCGGAGGAACTTGTGCTCGGCATGGTGGATCGTTTTGATGATGTATTTGTAGTCTCGGGAAAAGTAGAAGAAGCTGCCGCTCTTTCCCGGAGAGCCCAATTCAGAGAGGATATATTTTCCGGTTAAGGACATGAGGTAGTCGGCGGGGTCGAGGCGGAAGAGGGCTCGGAGGTGACGAAATACCCAGGGGGCATAATCCTTGAACTTAAAGTCGTACTTAGCCGACGGCACAAGCTCATTGCCAGCGCTGCGCATACACGGTTAGCACACTGATCCATGACCAGAGTCAAGAGGTGACAAATGAGAGGTACACACATGTCGAAGGTTGACTTCTGCTTCGCCTCGAAGTCTGCGTCCGTTAATTCACGATCGAGTTTGGCGTTTGTTCGAGACACCGAGACACGGATTCCAGTGAGCATGTTGTAGGCAGTCACCCAGTTCGCATGTTTCTCGTCGACCTTGGTGCCAACCAGCACTCTGTCGTCATCCTCCTCCTCTCGTCTCCTCCTCTTGCTCGCCCTCTTCTGCCGGTATGCCTCAGCCCACCTCAGGGCATCTTCGTCGGGTAGAATCTCGTCTCGCGGCATGTCGCTGTGAATCGATCTCGTATTACGCCTCCCCAGACTGAGGGATGCCCTCCGTCCACCAGGAGTGCTGGTAGTGGTAGGCGAGAACCTGCCGCTGGAAAACGCCGTGTCCAGGCCATCCCGCGACCCACGAGGTGGTGCGACCTTGGGCACTTCGAGCGTGTGACGGTGCTTCAAGCCTGCGGGTGCGGCGGAGTGGAGAGCACCGGGATTTGACGAGCTCGGGGTAGCACCGGCAGAGTGGTAGTAGAGGGGCGGGGATGAGAACCTGTGAGGTGAATGATGCGCCCTCTGCTGGCTTGATTCGGGGTTGGGTGTTGATGGCGTTGGCGTCAAGACGTTCGGATCCGGGACTGATAATGCTGGGACAGCCAAAGAATTTGGACTAGCGGTAGGACTCATGCCCCCAACTACTAACTCCGCAGATGTGTATCCCCTGTTGGTCTCTTGCCTGCTGTACACCTCGACCGGCGACTGTTGGATGGAGCCGCCGGTGACCGAGTTGGTGGAGGTGCGAGGGAGGTTGCCATCCTTCAGACTTGACTCTACCGAGCCTCTTCCCCTTGCGCTATCACCGTTCGGCAGATCCTGGTACAGGTGCTGTTGCGGTGGCAGCGTTCGGTCTGCTAGGGTTGCTGTTGTCGTCGCGGCGTCACCGTTGGGAAGCGGCTTCTTGGGGCTGGATCCATTGACTCCTCCGCTTAGGACCCCATTCGTGAGGGTGCTCATGCTCGACGGAGCAGTGGAGTCGTCCCCATTCAGGGGCGGCCTGCTCTCTTCCCTGGAGTCTGACGTATGGGTTGATCGTGCAGAGCTCTCGTCGAAGCTGTCGTCTGACTTGTCTGACTTGTGGATGTTGTTGGGTTCGGTCAGGACCAGTCCATTGACCTTGTCCGAGAGACCGTACTCGCTCGCGGGGTCTAAGTGGACGATACCGGTAGACTGTAGGCAAATAGGGGAGTTCTCGTCGTTCAAGAAGGATGGCATTTCTTCGGGTCCGAGAAGCGGGAGGACGGTTGCCTCTCGGTCGGGAAGGGGGCTGCTGTGGTTGTCGAGGAGCGGCCCTGCTGATATGCCAGACAACCACTACCGACTGCTCATACTTTTTTGGGCCGAGTAGACGGGGACTGGGACAGCAAGAAACAACTGGGGCCGCCGAAATATGGCGCCGCTCGAGGAGAGGAGCAAACGAGTGTCTGGTCGCAAGGTTGACTCGACGTGTCCAGACTCGTCAATCTGAGCGGCGGCGAGGTGATGGATGGTCTCGTGGTGATGAGGGCAGTCAATGGTGTCGTCGGACCGGCATATCGCCCGCTCGATCGCCTCGTTGTCTCCTCCTTCTCCCGGTCAACCAAGCGTGGTGCTTCTCGTGTGTTGTGTGGCGTCGCTAGTTCAGGGCCCGGTCGGCGGGCGTCGCGCGAGGGGGGAGCGGATGCTGCAGAAGTCGATGAGGAGCCGCGGATGACCGGCAGATAGGAAGTGATACTGGTATTGCTGTGGTGTCACGGCGCGGGGAATGTGGTATCGTGGGATTGAGGGTCTGACGAGGGAAGGCAAAGTCACACTGGAAGTGCAAACAAGGAGAGACACCCAAACGCTTTCTGGAGGGGCGTCGTGATTGGCGGGAGGCCGCGAGTGGGCCGGTGCTGTGGATGCCCAGTGAAAAAGGTCCAACCGTCGGGCCAGCACGGGTCCGTCACGGACGCCGAGTGGCCCCTGCTAAGCTGAGCTGAGTCGTGATCCATCGTCACCAGCACCCGTCAATACGCGTGTAGTTACTCTGTACATGCTATAATGCTATACATGGGTAGTATTTATGTGTCTATCCCTGCTGCGTCCTTCTTCCCAGGGTTCTTCTCTACTCGTACTCTACGGGACCGCATGCCCTTGATGCTCTTCTCTTTTCTGCGGTTCGGAGCTATCAAGTCCTGCACCGGTCGAATGGCGTCGATCAGCCCAGACGTTGATATCATTGCTTTTCGGCAATAACAAACTCCATAATCCCTCGCTCTCGCATAGGCAGTTAATAACTTGGCTGGCTATGCGGCTGATGCTCCCCCGAACAAGAACAAGACCAATGGCGAATCTGCAGAGAGACGAACCCCTATCGACCCCGTGACAGAGTGCGATTGGCATCCTCATCTGGAAGACTTGTTTCGGGTCTGGCGTCGTCCCACCGAAAGATCCAGCAACACGGACTGATCGCCGTCTTCCCTTGCTACCAGATGAGGTCATACTACGTACCTCTCATCCCCCCTAATAGATCGGGTGTCTCCTTCGTACCATTCATTGCCATCCCCGGCATTCAACTTATACCCACCACAACCAGCACCTGGTTTTAGGACGCCTTGCAGAGGAAATACGATCTCAACTGCACTGCATATTCCCCCGGGATGCTGACAGAGCGGCATGCCGCCCTTCCGGGCAGCGCCCCCACAGCTCATTAAACCGTCGCGTCTCGTGGCCCAATTCCGCCTCTCCTCGGTCGCGCCAAGGCTTCGCCAGGCCCTGCACGCATTGGCATCTATTTCGGGCTTGACCGCCTCCCTCGTCTCCCGAGACATGCTTGAGTCCCGTTTCCATGTCTTCCACAGTCGCGCCCATAAAAATCACATGCCAGACAGCGGCACTGCCAGGGCACTCCATGTGACTGGTCACATGACCACCATCTCTGTAACGGGTAGTACTGTGTACGCTCCTAACTTTAACATCAGAGTCAATAGCGTGAGACCAGCTGCTCCAAAACACTAATCAGGCTTCCCAGATGATCAAAGGAGCTCGTAGGATTGACAGTGCCTAGGCAGGTGGCTTGGCGACTGTTACCCGTCGTATACAGCCCTTGTCTTCACGAATCCAGTTTCAGCCTCCAGCGACCTCCTCACACAGCTGCCGAATGTGTGCAATACCCTCATCCGTACGCAGCCATACAATCTTGTCCAGGATCTCCTGCCACGCCCAGTCTTCCAAAGGCTTCCCCGAGAACCTCCAGGTCCTGATCCACTCGTCTAGCCAGTCCCCCCTCGACGGCTTCTCGACGGCAGGAGACCCTCCCTTGCCAGTAGCGACATCTTGGCCTTCCTTCTCCGTGCTCGCATCTTCTGCATCCGCCTCCCAGTCCCTCGTGCTCCCAAATGTGAGCGCATACGCACCCAGCACCGTCGTCCAGACCCAGAGCTCCTCCGCCGCGCCCGCGCTCAGGGGCAGCCTCCTCCCGCCTCCTTCCTTATCGTAGAAGCCATCGCGGGTCCCCTCCGGCGAGGAGAGCGCACTAAGCAGCCACTTCAGCAGCTCTCCGTCCTGGCGCTGCTCGCTCCTGCCGCCGCTGCCCGTCAGGGACGAGAAGATAGTTCCGGCCTGGTGCTCCAGGACGATGTGGCAGAAGAGGTATGGCACATCCGTCCAGACAGGCCGTGGTTGGCCGTAGATCTCGGTGTTCGGCCGTGGTAGCCGGTGGAAGGTGGTCTTGTCTCTCGCTTCGTCCTCGCGCGCGGGCATCATGAACCCCAGGAGCAGGGTGATAGCCCTTCGAGAACCGCTTCTCAGCTTTCTTGATGCACTTGTGGCGGTACGGAACTCGCTGACTCACATGAAGATCTTTCTCCTGAACACGTGGATCGTCAGGCACGGCCCGTGCAGGCTCTCCATGGCGTCCAGGATCAGGAGGAGGCCGTGCAGATGGGCTTCCGCCTCGCGCATCTGGCCGTCCCACAACTAGTAGCAAGTCAGCCTCATCTGTGGCCGTACTAATAACTCTCGTGGGACTGGGAATCGCAGTCCAGAGGGCTAACTCACAGTAGGAAACATGAGACCAGAGATAACATGCAGAACCCACTCGGGTATCTCCGTCGCCGCCTTCGCCTTGACTTCGTGCCGTAGGACCTGTATCACCTCGCCCTTGTGGTACAGCGTCGTCGCCCGGGCCGCCTCGCGTGAGTCCCTGACGGCGCCCTCGTGGCTAGCGTGGACGAGCAGCGCCGAGCGGAAGAACACCGGGTGGGACATATTCATGCCTTGCGCGTAGGGGTGATGAGGGAAGGCGACCCGGACACGGGTCTGGAAGTACGTGACTGTCCGCGAAGTCAGACCATTCCTGTCTCATCAAAGGGTCTTTTCCAAGAACTGGGGGCCCAACGAACAGTGGTAGAAGAACTCCGGGGACTTGTTGACCATGTCTATGGGCAGACAGTTGAACGGATCAGCGGGCGCTGCCGAGATGCCCCGCGATAGGAACCCCCATCTGTTCAGCTCGAGGGGCTTCTCCTGAGATGAAGCTGAGGCCGCCTCGAAGACACACTTACGTCCTCCGACAAGACAGCTCTTGCTGTTGGGGCCTCTTAGCAACACTAGTAGCTGAGGGGACAGGGACAGGCTTACCACACGGGCTTTCGCCCATCACATGGGATGCGACGAAGTCTGCAGGTAGAGCAACCTCCGCCCTTACATCTAGCCTGCTCGCGCCGCCTGCGCAGCTGCTCCGGCGTTTCGGTAGCCGGTAATCTTGTCATTAAAATCGGATATTCCCTCCACTCAATTCAGGGGCAGGCTATATCAGTGCCACAGCACCCAGGTATAGGGTAACACGACCGCTAGGTCGAAAAATCCGAGGAATGAGGGGCAATCAAGCACTTTTGTATCTATCTTTAGCATGTGGCACACCGGCCAAAAAGCATGAATGCCTCTTTGGGGGGTTCTTGGCCAGGGGGGTAGCTCGGCAGGCACTGCCACATCGCTGGCTAGCTGAGGAGACACCCACTCTACTATGTAAGGGGCAACAAAGGTAGGCCGTGGTTGTGATTTGCTCCCCCAATGAGCGAGACGGTGTTCGACGCATGAAGGAGCCTGCCAAGACTGCATCTAGACAAAGGAGGAGAGAGAGCTTATGGATGAGTCAGCGAGCGCCTGCATATTGACTGCAGCCAAGGATTAGAAGTCGCAAGGATGTCGGGAGGAACCTGATGGTGTGTGTGCTGGGCTGAGGTTGTAATATGGATCGTGGCATGTCCAGGCTAGACTGACCAGAGGAAAACTGTAGGTATCCTTTGGGCCACCGCAGTTTTGTTATTCCAGACTTTGACCTTGCAGGAGCTCATTGTGTGGAATGCCCATCTGTCTCCTATCTTTTTCTCAGGCCCGTTCACGCGCTGGTCACCTTCTGCTAGGTACTAATGCCGCTGCACCACGGGACGCATGCAACCAAACTTTTGGAGGCGAGAGACCGCAGACGACATAAAACGAGTAAGCTGGCCATATAGAATCTGATCGAAAAAGCCAGACTTGCGCTCGAGAAAGTGCAGAAAGGTTGTCCGTCCATGCTCAACACGTCGTCTATATCCATTCGAGCCTCGACTGAAGCAGGTAAGTTCACTATGGCAATTGGTATTGAAGAAAGACCTGCACCTTGCAGCCAAGGCATATTGACTGTATATTTATAGACCGGACAGGCCATCACCCTACCACTAGCCATAGTTAGCATGAGCGGCACATCCAACGCATTACATGCAGCATATCGGAAACTTACTGCTTATGATCTCTTCCCATATCTCGTCCATGTAGAACAGGGATGAGATATGTCCACCTGGTATGAGCTTGAGTTTTGCAGATCGGTAGCTGTCCACAAGCCATCCATTCGTGCTTCCACCCAGATGATCGTTCCTTGAGCCTACGACCAACACCGGCTTCGATGCGTGTTGATCATCAAGCCCACGAGGGTCAAATCTCCAATCCGAATGAATCACGTCAGATACCTCCATAAACCCATCCCAATTCTGGCAACATCTGATTGTGCCTCTGGCCATTCGATCAACAAAATCTCCCTCGGTCATATCATTTGTGACCAGCCACTGAGCGAATGACTGTCTTTCTTCTTGATCCATCTTGTCCAGTAGTGTCTGCTGAAGAAACGACTTCGCACCGTCCAAGGTGTTCAGTTTCGACCCGATGACACCTCTGAACAGCCACTGAAGAAGGTGGAAGGGAAGAAATTGCGTGGGTGGTCCGACGGAGAACCAGTTTTGCCAACTGAGCGTCTGTGCATAGCCTTTGTGGTACTTATGTGGCGAGAAGCCTGCCAGTAAGACACAGGCAACAATCTTCTTGCCCGGTGGGAAAATATCGTACGGTGCTCCATACAGCATCTGTGCCTGGACAGTGCCGTAGGACCCGCCAGCAACGTAAAGCGTGTCGAAAGCATTTGTGGGATAGAGGTGAGATAGCAGAGCAACCATGTCCTTTGCGAGAGAAACATGATAAGACACATTCTTATCACGAGAGCTAGTTTTGCCCATTCCAGGTAACGTAGGCGAGATCCAGTGTGCATCCAGCTTGCGGCATGGTGTGGGTACGTTTGGAGCGCTGCCTACACTCATAAGGCCAGTAAAGAACAAAACAACCGTTCGAGAAGTCGAAGGTCCATTGTGGGCATAGGCTAGTTGCCTGTTGTCCGGTAAGAGGAGGATATGTTCTTCCTCCCCCTTTTCTCTGTCATAGGGGTCTAATGAAGCCATCTAGATTGTTTTGGTAGAGTGAGAGGCGGACGCGAAAGAGATCGCCGTCACTTGGATAATATGATAATGCTGCGCGTCGTGCGATTGGGGTACATGAACTGTCGTCATGGGAGTGCTCGAACTGTGCGGTGTATGCCTTGAGGAGCGAAGCGGAGTGGAAAGACGAAAAGGCATCTCTTTCCCGCGCTCCTCATTGGTGGCGTCAACTCAGGTGACTTCGATGCTCTTTAGCTGCACCTAGTCAGCAACATAATTAGAAACTTGACCTGCCAGATAATCTAACTAACCTTCATCATTCCGCGAGCGCCACGCTCTGGAACCAAGGCCAGAAGGTCAACTCCCAGGGTGTGTAAGAGGCAGCAATCTGTACTACTCACAGCAGCTCGCTCAGGCCCAAATCACCATGTGCCAGGCTCTCCCACCGCTGTAATGCAACACTGTCTGAATAGCTTCAAGTAGATCTAATCAATACCTAAATAGAAACCAGGATCATGCCTCCCTCTACCCTCGCTATAATATCTTTTACCAGATTGGAGCAGCCTCGCCCTTCTTCTGCTGCTTCGGCGGGTACTGCGCCACGATCCAGAACGCCCAGATCGAGTACACCGTCAGTACCACGCCAACGCAGTAGTACGCAGGCTGGGCGAAGATCTCGGGGATGGTCAGGGCCCACATGCTGAAGGGCGCAAACGTCCAGATGGTGCCGATGACGTTGACAAGGCAGAAGCCGAGGGCGAGGCCGTCGCGTGAGCCCCTGCGCAGGTATTCGTGTGTGGGGCCCACGACGATGAGCACGTTGGTCAGGCAGAACCATTGCATGAGGCAGCCCTCGCCCATGAGCTGGATGCCGAGATGGACGATGCTGTACATGGCCAGCTGCATGAGGGCGGCGTAGGTGAGAACGGCAGGGAGAGCCGGGTTGGGGCCCAGGAACGCCTTGAAGTTGGCCTCACGTTCCTTGGTGATGGCCCGGTGGATGCAAAAGATCTCGAGCATGGCCCATAGCAGGAGGGCTGTCGAGGTGCCCCTTAGGAACCAGTGATTGCCGTACTGCGGGGCGATAGAGCCGAGGATGTAAGACCAGGTCGAGTCGTGGGCAAGATAGAACGAGTGCATCCAGTAAGGCATGGGGCCCTTGCCCTCGCGAAGCGAGACCCGGATGGCGTAGACATACTGCAAGTAGCCGATGATGAAGCTAATTACGGCGGCAGCGAGGAGAGGTGTGTTGTCGAGAGAGAACCTCTCAGTAAGCCGTACGTAGTAGTTGATATTTGTCGCCATGTTGGCAGAAGGAAAATAGACGACGATGATAATTAGCTCTTGGACCTAGCTAGGGTTACGGAGTTTTCCTAAGGATTCATACGCAGACTGCACGGATGATGCACAAGAGGTGTGGACTCATTTATATAACGGGTTCACTTCAGCGGGCGTGACTTGCCTATGTCTTAATATCATGATGTTGATGAAATCTAACTCTTCCACGGCGCCGAGATTCCTAAATAGGAAGTTTGGCGTCGAGACCGTAGTTGTTCGGAGCCGACCGACTCATGACTCAAGCTCAGCCACTGCTGCAATTACGTCTACGACAGGCTCAAACATACACGAACTTGCCCCCCCATGTGGTGCTACCGTTGCCTTCTCTAGTGTTATGCTTCGAAAGCAGCCTAGACCGTTCAAATCTCGGGTTCTAAACGCAGCCCGACGGTGCTCTTTTACCATGCGTCAACCCGATCGTTCGCCACAGTCGCTAACCCGGTCCGTGTTTAACATCAGATCTACAGAAAGCCTTAATCCCACGAAATACACATTTATTTTCCTATGTGAAAGAAATCCAAACGTACGTGAATACCATGCAAGACAGTACAGTTTCACTCCGACTTGAAAGAAACAAACCCACGGGTCCATTGTGAAGGCCATTTCTTCAACAACATCTCCATAGAATTTGAAACTTGAAACCATATTGCGTGATCAGAAGAGTCTAATTCCATAGCTGAGCTGTATGAGTCTGAAACAACGAGCTTGTCTAAGTGCCCTGCTCAGTTTACTGGGCTTGATAGGATCATGAAAACCATCTATTTTGACCGTAACTCCGTCCTAACCAAGGGTACGACATCCCACGGAACCAGTGAATAGGGGGTTTCGTGGACAACAGCAGGCAGTTACCGAACTGTGTCCCTAAAGATGATCCGGTGCAACAGATCTGAAATCTTTAAAGCATCTTCCTACAAGAGAGTTAAGAATGACTACCTGAGTTAACCCCAGCCCTTCAAAGCCTGCGGAGTTCAAGAGATACCCTGGAAGAAGAGGCACCCAGAATTATAATCTAGGCAGGTAATCGAAACCGATAGGGAATGGGCATCTGACCCGCTCACACAGGCATCTAGACTCAACAGTCATCGTGATCATAGTTGCTCAACCATATGTTCTCTTGACTCCTATCTATAACCACATATGCGACCTGAGGCATAACGATCATCCATACTATACTATACAACTTCCAAACCCCGTTCATTCCGTCGTTATCCAGCGCAAGAATCCATCAACGTCATGATAGGGGTGTGACCCCCTTGCCACCCATGCCTCACCATCCACACCTCTCCATCAAGTTCTGAGTCCTTAACTCCCACCCTTCTTCTCAAACTGGCCCCTCAGCGCGTCCACTTCCCTCTGCAGCGCATCTAGATCTGCCAGTATATCCTTCGCAGCTGAGTCCCTCCTCACCGCATCGCCGCTGCCGGCGGGTCCACCACTCGCCCCTACCGCAGCCGGTTCCTCCATGACCGGCCCACCTAGCGGTCTTACACTCTCCACGCTCGTCCTTCTTGGCGCCGCCGCCGCCGGCCCGTCCAAGCTTCCCTTGCTGCTGCCCCTCGCGCGAGGCGGCGGCGGCGGAGGCATGCTGATGCTGCCCCCGCTGCTGTCGCGCACGATGCGGCGGGATGGGGCGTCCATGCTGGACACGCTGGCCGGGCGCCCGGTCAGGCTGCGCATGGAGCTGTTCCGCGCCGGTGGGGGTGGCGGGGGCGTCGAGAGCTTGACTTGCGACTGCGAGTGGATGATGCCGGGGCTGGGGCTGTCGACGAGGTGGCTGTGGCCGTGGGGCAGATGGGCACTGCCGTGCTGCGGCCAGGCGAGGGGGCTGCGCTCCGCGTCGGACAGGGCCGAGGGGCTGCTCGCGGAGACGGAGCTGGTCGGGCTGGCGAGGCTGTTGCCAGCTGCACGGGTGGGGTTCGTTGTTGCTCGCCGCGGAGGTGGTGGGGCCGGTGCTGAGATGTTCACGTGGGTGCTGGACGATCTGGAGTGGGTGGACTCGAGTGATGATCGGAGCGGGGCCGCATCGGGATCTTCGGAATTGGTGGTGGAAGGAGGTGGGATCCCGGTGAATGAAGGAGGTTTGCTGTCTGTCCTGGCGTGTGGCTGTCGCCTTGGCGGTGGTGCAGGCTTCCTCAGAGTTGATATAGGATCTTGCACGGGAGTAGAAGAAGAATGCGATATGTTAGGCGGGGTTGGAGGTCGCGGGGACGGGACGACGACGGCCTCGGGGTCAATATCGATGTCCGGCACCTTTCCTGCCGCCTCTCGGTCGAATATGCTCTCTCCCTCCTCATCTTCTGGTCGTCTGGCTGGGGCTGGCGGCAAGGGCTTGTTGACATCGCTACTGGAGGATGTACGTCTAGGTGATATGACTCCAGTAGCGGCTGGGCCGGGCCTTCCGGGTGTGGCTGGAGCTTCAAAGCTCCCCCTGGTCTTTTCATCGCCTTTAAACTCAAACTTGATCATCTTTCCGTGTCGGGAACCAGGAGGGGGAGGTGGTGGTTTCTTATTTGAGGACCGCCTGGTAACGCCAGGTGTCGGTAAGAGTCCGCGTAGGCTCTCATCAGCTTCTGGCTCGGAGATCTCGTGGGATGAACGCGGGGTCTCCTGAAGAGGGTGAGCTGCGTCGAATATAGATTGTCTCGATATGGAGGATGCGTCGGTGTTGCTGGCACCATCACCCGCCGCGCCCGTTGGATGCAGGTGGGACGAGACTGAGGGTAGTGTGCTGGGATGAGGCAGCGACGGTGCCTGACCGGTCAGGAGCAGTCTCCGGAACGCGTCGACATCGAGGGCACCCTTGCCTGCTGTTGCGGTTCCGGGCGTATCAAGCGACTCGTCCTTCGTGCTATGTTCAATGTCCTCCAGTGTCTTCTGAAACGGGTTTGGCGGCGGGACGCCCCCAGATGCCTGCGGTATTATCCTCTCATGCAGCCCGAATGCATCCTCACTCCGGACTGGCAGCTCCGCATTGCGAAATGGATCTCCAGCCTCCCCTTCAAGGGACTCAAAGTCGCTGCTGCTACTGCTGCTGCTATCGTCGTCGTCTCGAGGGTACTCAGGGTAGCCATGGTTCGCATGGCCGCTCTCCGGGCTCGACGGCGGGGGGGATTGTACGCGGACTTTCTTGACAGGCTTCTTCTTCTGGAAGGTTGTGCTCGGCGCAGGCTCGTCGGTCTTGGCCATGGCCTTGAGGAGGTTCTGGAAGTCATCGCCGCTGGGCAAGTGAGCCGCAGACGGGTGTGGAGAAGTCGCTGTCGGCGCATCGATCGGGGGGAAACCATCGACGACGGAGGGTGCGGAGGGTGCGGATGGCGGGGCAGCAGCAGCAGCAACGGCAGCGGCCCCCGCCGTCTTGCGGCGGAAGGGGTTGTTAGACCCGAAGTTTGATTCTCCGGCCATGTCTCATGTGTGTGGCACGGCAGGCAGCGACAGCATCAGAAGAGAGATGCGCTGAGTTCATGCCGCGGCGGCGTCGGAAGCGGCGGTCATGGCGGTGATCCTTTGTTGCGGTGTTCGGTCGATAGGCTGCTGTCTGGATGGGCCGGAAGGTCGATGACAGCTAATCTGACCGAGTCACTCGATTGGACGGATCCTTGGAGGGGTGCATAAAGGCGCGACGACGGAACAATCGGTGCCCCGAAAAGCGACGACCCTCCGCCCGGTCTGCTCTTCCCGCCGATCGAAGCTTCTGCTTGTTCTGTTCGTGATTTGTCGTCGCTCGAGCTCGAGTATAGGCGTCCAAGATGTGACAATGCACGGCTGATAGAGGATTAGCTGTATCACATTGTATCTTGTCTGGGTACAAGGACTTGAAGATCAGGAATGACGATCGCGGGTACCTTCAATGACCGGCTTATCGCTAGCGTGCACGGGCCAGGTGGCATCGTTTATCTAATCAGGCCGTATCTCCGATGAACATCAGAACTCCCAGGTCGCCAGGTCTACTACGAAACATAAAGTCGGACTCAATCCTCTTCTACTGTACCTGTGATATAGGCTTGTTGTTCAATACACGGCCGCCTGTGGTAACCGTCGGCTGGCATAACGGCTGGTGATAGCAATCCAAGATATCTCCGTAAAATGCAACCATTGGGTCTCAAGGACGGAAGGAGTCATGGAGTTCACCATCACCCTTCGTCTTACCATCGATCGGATGAAATGCTCCAATGCTAAGATGTCAAGACAAGAGTCCATGTAGATCTTGTGCCAACTTTCTGCTCACAGGCAACCAAGACTTCGCCTCCCGAGCTTGATCGTGACACGCCCGGCCAGCATGGATCTCGAGACCCTCAGATGCTCCCTGGCGGCAGAAAAGAGCCCGCAGCCTCGGCAAGACATGGTCATGGAGGGCCATCCACACCCTCCACACTCTATCTCCGTCAACACTCTTCGTAGTCATAGAGTGTGAGGGCCAGGAGGAATACCACAAAGGTGTCACCGCAGTCGGCCTGGCTTTCCTCTCATGGCGAGTTCTCCCCATCACGCAACTGTCTTCCCGCCATAGCCGTGCGCGACCATCAATCAAGACAATCCCACTACGGCCCTAATGTCACAGCCTGCGCAATCCGCGGTCGACGCCGCAAGCACAGCCCCGAGCCCTTCCGCTAGGCGGCCACCACCTCCCCGCCTTCGAGCTCGACAAGCACGTCACCCACCTCCTGCACATCGAGCTCAAGCCTTGCACCCGTAGACCCTGTCGTCCTGATAGCCTGGGGCATCAAACTGAGCTCTGCGCCGCCACCGCCCGCATGGGCGGCATCATCCCCGCCAGCGCGAAGCAGTGCTCCCTTCGCGACGCCCTACTGGGCCTGGGCTTTGCCCCCCCGCGGGTCTCTAGGCCACGCGCGCAAGCCGCCGGTGAGGGAGAGGTTCCCCTAGGCGGTGTGCTGCTGCCGAGGGAGATGGGCACCACGGGCGAAGCTGGAGGAGTTTGTGCAGGCACGCCTCGCGAGCTCGGCGGCCGCGGCTGTGTGTCTCCTCCTGGTGTGGACGAGAGGCGCAGGACGCATGCTTCGATGGACTTCCGCTGATGCAGGAGCCTGTGCGGCAGCTGGACGGGTTGCCGGATGGGAGACACTTGTCTCACTCAGGCTTCCTTGGACGGGGGCCACGAGAGCCTGGAGTCAGGGAGGCGGACCGTCCATCGTGGTCAGTACGAAAGCACGTCGCAGACCAACATGGAGGAGGTGTCCCTTGAGGGGTTCTGAGTCTTGATACCATTTTCGGCGGACCTGCGACCAGGCGGAGATCATGAAGAATGTGTCTGGGTGGAAATCCGCCTTCGCAAGCGGGGCACCATTTCTCGTCCCCCTTCCAAATGCGGAATGCGTGCATGGGTCCTTTGGCCCTGGTAGAGTACATATTACGGAGCACATGAGCGGCAGATGCACACGTGACACCCCTTTTATCGACAACTTCCGAAAACGGCATATCTCAAGGTAAACAAACGCCTATCTGAGTCGCGTCGCGGGCTTGTCACACATGCTAGGCCGATGTGGCTTTCCTCAGAGACAGGATGCACATCAGTAGGGCAGAGAATCTTTCGTGAGAAAAGTTCCTTGTTCACAGCCTGCCACACACCTCCCATCCTTGGTATAATTACAAGCAATCCCAGGCTCCCAACAGCGTAACGTCACGGCCTATCATGATGGCGCCTGCGCGACGCAATTCCCCCATCCGAAGCCTCCCACCAGCTTTCCTCGCGGATCCCATCCTGCACAGCACATTGCTTAGTGCACGGCGCGACGACAAGGCGGCACCTGAGCTGGGATGGAGCCGCAGTGAGGGTCTGCGTGCGCCAAGATGGACCGGTAGGCGCGGTGCATGTTTTCCATCCAACCCGTAAAACACGCAGAGGCACGCGCCAACCCCATCTTGTAAGACAAAACCCATCCCGAGATAATCCAGAAGCAAGATACACGATAGCGTAGGCCATTTACCCCCATTGTTCCCAGAACAAACAAACGCCATGAAACCATTCATCACAAGAGTAGAAGAGACGTCATGATAGCTGAAGGGTGAGCTCATGCGGCAGCCTCAGCCTTCTTGGCCTTGGGAGCCTTCTCCTTCTTGGGAGCAGCCTTCTTCGGCGCTGCCTTCTTCGCTGCTGCGGGCTTGGCAGCAGTCTTGGAGACGCGGCCAGACTTGGTCTTGCTCAGAGCGGCAGGCTTCTCCTCAGCCTATTAAGTTTATCAGTGAATCAGGCTCGTACACGATCGAGGGCCACCAGGGCCACGGGGCGAACGACTTACCTTCTTCTTGGGAGCGGCGGCCTTCTTGGGGGCAGCGGCTTTCTTAGGGGCAGCCTCCTTCTTGGCAGCAGGAGCCTTCTTGGTAGCAGTGGCCTTCTTCTCCTTGGGCTCCTTCTTGGTGGTCTCCTTCTTGGCAGCGGGCTTCTTGGGCTTCTCCTCCTTCTTGGGAGCAGGCTTAGCAGCCTTCTTCGCCAGCTTAGTACCGCCGGAGGCACCTTTCGCATGGTCAGCATGTGCGGTTAATGGACGAAGATATGCCGGATGGGGGCATGGGGGTGGAATGGTGGAGGATAGTGAAACAAGGGGACGCGACTACTCACCCTTGGGCTGCTCAAAGACACCCTTGTCGACGCCAGACTTCAGGGCACGGTTGAAAAGCGAGTCGAACATAGAGTCGGCGACGTTAATGTTGTTGTTGGCCTTGACGTACTTCTTGAGGGCCTGGCGGCTGTTGTGGCGGACAGTCAGCGATGCGTCTCACAAATGTCGCGATAGCTTCACAGCACGCGGATTGGGTGCCCGCACGATGAGGTGCGGGCGGAGCTAAAGGAAGCTTCTTACCTGGAGCCATTGCGTTCCTTGAGCTGCAGTGCACGAAGACGCGTCAGCATAATTAATTCATGGGTTGTCAAAGGCAGCAGGCGGAGCTGGCAGGGCCCTGTTGGGTCGAGACAGCGGTCGCATCGCGCCGAAGCAGTCGCCAGCAAGGCTCGTATACACCAAATGCGCCGGAAGACAAGGAAGGAGATCGCGTACGTTGATGATGGCATCAGTGATCATGTCCTGTTGCACGTTAGTTACAGACACATATGAAACAGGCCCGAAGTCGAGGGGACGGACCTGGTAGCTGGCGTGGGTAGGTGCCGACTTGGGCTTGGAGGCAGCGCCCTCCTTGGATTCGGTCTTCTTGGGAGGCATGTCGACGGTGTGGTTTGGCGTTGAGATAAGTTTACGATTGTTGGGAGTTGCTTTTGATGGGTGGGATCGGATGAAACCGTGATTTCGATATATTTATCGCGTCTGAATTGGAACTAGATGCGGGCGTGGTTGAAGAGACGAGAGCAGGAGGAAGAGGAGGGCAGGTGTTGGGGGGGAGGAGGGCGCGCTCGCGGCGGGAGGCCTTGTTTATATACGAGGGCGGGGGGACGCGGTACAATCAGCGCAATCAGTACCCAAAAAATCGGTGCAGCTGCGCCTGGGGAGCAGGTGCCCTCCCCTCCAAAAAATACATCCCACATGACCGGGTTTCTCTGCCCGTCTCTCTCGTCTCTCTCTAAGTCTCTCCCGTCTCCCATCTTTCCCTCTCTTTTCTCTCTCCGGCCGAGCTCTGGTCTCTGGCCTCCAGTCTGCCCGCAAATTCTGTAGCCATTTCTTCAATTCAATGCAAGAAGGAGGAGCTCTGACCATCGCGTCTTCTGCTTGCCATCTTGCCGTACTATCGCCCTTTCCCTCTACTCTCTCTCTCTTCCACCCTGGCTGAATTGAGTCTGACACACATCCACCCACCCACATCCATCTTCATACATGTTGTCTCTTCTCGTGCTCGTGCACGCATCTTCACTTCCCTCTTGTTTACTCGTTGAGTTGATCAATTGCCGTGACAGTTGTGGCCCTTGCAGAACCATGACTCCGTCCCCTAGGGATGGTTCTCTACCCATCCGGCGTCATGGCTGGCTCACACCAATACGCGCGCGCGGAGCCGTGTTTCACCGTCCGCCCGTCCGCCAGCCAGCTCATCACCGCTTGCATTCCATTCCAACGCTCCAACTTGCCGTGAACAACTGTTGTTCATCGTTTTTATTATTAACTGGTCCACCTCCGATGTCATCTACCGTCCCTCTCCGATTTGGGTAGGGCGGCTGCAGGCTCTATTCCCCGGTTCCCCACTCGGGTCGAGATGCATCACCGACCGTGCATCGTGGACTCGCGTATGGATGGATGCACTGCCGTCTCACCTTTCTTCACCACTCTTCACCGTCCCACCACCACCTCAACCACTTGCGCCTCCAAAACAGCATGTGACTTCTTCTTCTATCGCCCTTACCTCCGATCCTCCTTCCTCTTGTTTTTGTTTTTCGCCTCGTTCCTGCCCCAACAACTTACGTGTTTCGCGCCTTCCCTCTTGCGCCAACTTGACTCTGGGTCACCTGCCGCGTGGCTGCCGTGGCGCTGGGTGTCTTGGGTACCTGCGACCCCTGGACTGCTTGGGTGCCAGTGGTGCCGCAAGGCGGCGGCCAGCAATGTACCTGCCATTGTACCCTTTGTGGCTGCAACGTTTAGCGTCAGCGAAGTGGTTGCATTTGGTCCTTTTTTGTGATTGGCCGAGTCTAAACAATAACATCTCATAGGCCCGTCGAGTTTCGTGCTTCTTGATCGAACTCAACTCTGCCGGGACTTCCTGCCAACTCAGATCTGATCATGCTGCTGGCTGCGCTCTCACATCTACCGCCTCATCCCCCCCGATTCTGGCACCTCTTGTGCCTCCCCTTCTCCTCTCTCTTCTCCTCTCTTCTGCCCTCCCACACCTTTTCCCCTCTGGCGCTTGAGTCATTTTTCAATCCGATTGGTTTGTGGGGTGATTTCCGCGGTGGCACCGCGTACCAGTGTTCCAGTCTGCCCCTCACGGCCCCTTCTCCATCGACAGCGTGCATCTCATCGTCGCCGCCGCCCGCATCAACGACAGAGTCGAGGCGTCGGGGCGCATTCAGGACACCGGCTCTTCACCTAAGAATTGCCCGTCAACGATGCATCCTCTTGATTCCCCATTTTCTGGCTTTCTCTCTGATGCACAACATTTCACACTGCTGGCTTATCCCTGTTAGAATTTCCGACCGTTTCTGACGGCTTGTTTTGCGGATCTGCGTTTGCGCGCATCTGGAGGCAGATGAAGCTATCCGCACCTTTCCATGTCATCTTCACCGTCACCATCCATGTACCTAACAACGCTTTTTTTTCCCGGCTGGAATCACTTGCAGATACTTGGAATCATCAAGCGAGAATTTTGTCATTGTTTGGGCTTGTCCTTTGCACGTGCCCTGGCCATGCATTCACCGCTTCCAGAAACAATTGAAGTTGTTCACGCTGTCTCCTAGTTCCCATCGCCTGTTCCTCTCCTCGACGGTGTTCGTTTCCGCCTCGTGGATGCACAATAAGATGCACATCGAGCAGATATCAGGCCCCAATGATGCTCAGGTGGGCGGTGATGATTAGGCTTCGATCGAATACGACTCGGTGTGAGTATCATCCAGCGTGCCAGCCCCGTCGGCAATTCAGGGGCGAGAATATGACTCCTCAAGAGGGGTTACCAGCCAACACATTCACGCAGCCTGACCCTCAGGCTGCCATGTACTAGTTTGACTCACTGTTCGTCATTGGATACCTCGTTCGGGGGTTCCTCCAGGCTCCCTCGACCGCGCGGCATGCCTTCACGGAAGATGGCGATGATTCGCGGGCACACGTCTTGAGAGGCTTCTGAGCCACCTGATTGCGGGGACTGCTACACTCTCCGCTTCTCTTCATTTTTCCATGACATCCAGACCGTGGTCTTCCAGTGAGAACTATAACGCCCGAATACTGGCGTGCACAGTGATTATCGCGCGACGGACATTCTGGCGGACGCTTCTAGGGCTGGGTATCAAGCGATCGCACTGTCGCTCTTGAGCACCGCTGTGGGCTGATGTCCTGTCCCTAAACCAGTTACCTGCTTTCAGGTATCCTTTTCAAGAGAATCTAACCTAGGGCTCCGCCCTCTGCCCAGACATTACGACAAACTCTTCAGCCAAGTTATGACCTTCGTGTTGCGAGGCGTTGATATCGATCAGAACGCGGCCGTACAGCGACGGGTCATTAGGACCATACGGCTTGTTATATCTTTGTCTGTTACGATGTCTGGGAAACTTGTAGGCGAAGTAACAGTGGATAGATGTAGAGACAACACATGACATGCAGACTTGGAGTCTGGAAAATGTCTTCGCTTCGGCAGCTCGTATGCACTGACGACCGGCGCTACTTCTCATATTGTTACAAGCCACCCTGTGAAGATCATAGATAAAATATCCTTCCACTTCCGACCCCTCGCCAGGCCGCCTCTTGATGCTTGATAATAGCGATACATAGCACGTACAATAACAATCCAGACTCCTCCTGCCGTTGTTACCCACCACCTCGCCAGCGCGCTCAATCACGCGCCAGCAACGACAGCCAGCCCATCGTAGATCATCCTCTTGACGGCGTAGAACGTGCCCCCCTGTTGTTGCTGCGCCGCCGCCGGCCCCCCCTCGGCCGGCAGGCTGATGCTCTCGAGCTCGATGCGGCCCGTGGCCGTCTTGCGCACCGCCACCGCCCCGTCGATGACCAGCGTGCCCTCGCCGCGGAACTCGGCCGCGTGCCCGCCCGCCTGCATCGCGCGCCGCAGGTCCGCCAGCCGCAGGTCGCCCACGTGCAGCGGCTGCGCGGCCGACCGCGTCGCCGACGCCATCGCAGAGGGCAGCACGTCGAGCGTCGGCACCACGGGGACGTCGTCCGCGCCGGCGGGGGAGGCGGGCTTCGCGTCTCTCTCGTCGTCCCCGCCGTTGTCCGCCTCCGTCTTCGCCCGCTTGTTGGCGCCCTCCTCGTCCCCGGCGAGTACGGCGGGGCGGCCGCCCTTGTCGGCCGCCTCGGTGGCGACGAGCAGCGCCGTGACGGTGACGATGCCGAGGCCCCGCACGTTCTGCCACTTGAGCCTCCGGACGAGCGGGTCGGCGAGCTTGACGATCCACGCGTTGGTGTCGACGCTGGCGTCCACGGCCGCGCCCGCCGCGGGGGTGTACACGTCGACTGCGCTGCTGCTGCCGTGGCCGCTATCGTCGGTCGCGCCGCCGAGCAGCTTCTTGCAGTCGGCCGCCAGGGCGAGTGTCTCCTCCTCGCCGCCGGAGATGAGGATGAGCTTGCGCGGCTGCACGAGCGGGATGAGCATGTTGAGGGACCGCCTGTCGTGCAGGCCGCTGAACTCCACGTAGGCGACGCGCAGATTCACCGTGACGATCTCGCGGGAGACGACGAGCTTGGAAGGGCCGAGGGCGGGCTGCTGCTCCTCCTCGCCGTCCTCGACGTCGTCGAGCTCGTCGGCGACGGCGGACCCGTCAGGCACGAGGATGGCGTCCAGGTCGTCGGAGACCAGCCGGGAGAGCTGGGGCCGCTTGTTGGAGCCAGACATGGACCGCTTGTTCGCCCCGATGTCGTCCCACTTGCGCTTCTTGCCCAGGCCCTCCTCGCCTGCCCCCTTGGCGCCGCCTCGGCCGCCGTCCTGGCCGTCGGTCTCTTCCCGCTCCTCAGCGCGGAGGAAGTCCTCCGGTCGGATCAGCTCGCCGAACTCGTCGTTCCGCTTCCGGCGGATCGGGACGGGGAACATCCTATCTCTACCCTTCTTGCCTCTAACGTCGAAGTCGTAGACGCCCTTCTTCTTCAGGACAATGTTGACACCCAGGTCCTCGTCCTTGAGCACGACCTTCTTCCTGCTGGCCTGCCCCATGGTCGTCGACACGTTCAGCGCTCGGCCTTGTTGTTCATCATCCGACTCCTCAGACTCGGTGGTGGTCTCCGACGATGCTTCGTCGACGGCGTCTCCCGCCGCCTCCATTGTCGTCGCTCCGCCACCCTGCAGAGTAGCCTGGAGCTGTCGCTGCGTAGCCAGCCACTGCTGATAAAGCGTAAGCTCGTTCCCGGCGAGTTCCTCTCTCTTTGCGTCGCGGATCTCCAGCTCTCGGCCTCCCGCGTAGACCTGTTCAAGCGATTCTCCATTGCTGCCTTGCTCGCCTGCCACGCCATCCCGACGCTCTTTCCACCAATTCCATAGAGTCCTGGCGATGGAAGGCTCCTGTGGAGAGCCGAAATTGGGCTTCTCGGTTAGTACGACGAGGTTTCGTGAGTCTGATGCGATAGTCCGTAATACTTCTTTCGAGAACCCCCATTCCAGACTTGTGTCGCTCGCAAGGATGACCCTCCCCATATTGGCGTTCGTGTCCGCCGCCTCTTGACTCAAAATCTTTTCGATCTGCGCCTTTCGCTCAAGCAGTCTGAGATACCTGAAATCCAATGGGCCGGCCGCTTTCCCCTTCGTTCCGTCACCATTCGCCCTCTTCGTGCCTTCCGCGACCGCTTCGAACTCCCGCACGATGCTTTCGTCCATCCACTCAAGCATGCTTCGGGCGTGGCGCATGGTGCTGCTGATACTCCTACCCGCGAGATACAGCTTCGCCTTGGCCAGGCCGGCATCAGATTCATTACCCTTAGCGGCATCTGCGCGCCAGGCGTGCTCGAGAAGATAGGCAAGCTCAAGCACCCTAGCACTCGAATCGATGGGGATAAGGACGGTGCCGCCTTTGGCAATACACGACCGTATGTTGTCGAGAAGCTGGTCGTCCCTCCTTGCCCGGGACAGGGAAGCCGGGGTACGACTGCTGCACACCAGTGCGGTGGGCTTCCGCAGCTGTTCTATCACCTCTCCGCCGCCGTGTCCGCCCCCCAGCCAGGCCGCTCCCGCGAAAACGTTTTCGCGAGCCTGGTTCCAGTCCACCGCATAGACGATGGATTCAAGGCCATGTTGAATGTGCCATATTGTCCCTCCCAGAGTGTGGCCAGAGTTGTATGCTGTGATGGTGAGGCCATTTAGGGGAGGGGAGAAGGGAGACGGGAGAGGCTGGTGGGGTTGAGAGTATTTCAGCGGCTGGATCAGCGAGAAGTAGCGGGCGATCTCCTCGGTGCTCGGAGGCTGTCGCAGGAAGTTGTGCTCGGTAGAAGGCGCCTGGGAGTACGCGAAAGACGTCTCGGCGAGGGAGGTAGGAGTGATCGTCGTCGCAGCCGCGGGCGTCGAGGTATAGAGGTCTTGCAGTAATGTCCGCCCGAGGTCGATGACTGGCCGCGTCGCGTAAACGGGCACGCGGGTGAAGAGGGGGAAGTTCTTGCAGCAGTGGGCGAAGGCCGCAAGATGCGAGACGGTCGCGTGAGTAAGGAGGATCAGCGACAGCGTGGGCACTTGTCTAGCATTAGGCGAGGCATGTCAGTATCATGAACTCTCTTTGCAGAGAGGGAGAGCAGGACAAAAGCAGGGCCTCGCGCAACGCACTTCTCAAGCTCCTTGAGCTTCTCAACGTCGAAGGACTCGTCCCATCCCACGTCTATCAAGACCTTGACGCCGCCATCAAGCTCCAGGAGCGACTGCGACGCAGTTGACTCAGAGAGAGCGCCCTGCAGAGGGCAGAAGGTGAACATGGCTGCGCAAGATGCTGTGCATGCGTAGGTCGCTGGCTCAACTCATCGTTGTCGCTGACGGTGCGCGCCCGGCTCCAACAAAAGCGCTGGAGTGAGTTTCCGGGAGGAGGAAGCCGGAAATCCAGACTCCTTGTGAATAAAGACTGGTTGTTGGGCACGGCGCGGATGTCTTTGTTTGTCGCGATGGCTTTGGGACCGGACGAAAATGTCAAGATGGAGGAAGTGCTAGCGCAAGGTACAGTACCTGCGCGCAGTACGTAGGTACCTTAGCAGTGTGCAGTGCAGTGACGGAATCGCGAGTAGATGCTGCAGGAAGCTGATGACTCAGCAGCAGGGCGCTCCGGTCTCCACCCTCCGATCAACTGGACCAAATGCCGGCTTGAGGTACCTGGTAGGTACCTTACACAGGGAATGCTTTGCACGTTCCTCGGGCTCTACTTTCCCTTATTGTCGAGAGAATAACCATAATAGCTTAGGTAGTGAATAACAGCTGGTGTACGGCCGTTGCGGCTCGCAAGGCACGCACAACTACAGTGTTGCAAGCTTGACTGGGGATGCCAATGTATCTGGGGTACCTAAGTTTTCTATCTACCTCGCTAGGTATATCAGATCCGGGGGAATCGCAGAGGCTGACTGGGAAGGGTATAAGGCTATAACCGGTCAAGTATCATTGCCCTCCAACATGTCCTTCGTTCAGCGCAGCCTCTTGACCGAACTGTGCTTCGCAGGACGGTGAATTGGGGTGCCATATTAGTTTATGGAAGCTGTATGCTTTTTCCTCCCATGCAGGTGTCACTGTTGCATCGAAACTCGCTCCACGTCCCGTCCAATTTAGATACAGCTCTGTATCTACCCACTACGAGCTTGGGCCCAGGAGTTGCTCGTTGCCCCAGCCCAACTTCTTTGCGGTTTTCTGGAATAGCGGGCAGTAAACCGGCCCTCCGTTCCCGGTATTCGCAGTAGACAAGAAGGGATCGGGCTGCTCGCCGAAGGCGGCATCTTCGCGCTCTTCCAAGGCCACGACGAAGCCGATCGCTATCTCAAGGGTCATCCGAGCCGTCTGTCTCCCATTGATGACAGATGTGGCAACTTTATCCCCGAGGGTCTCGAAGGTGATGGGTGCGCTTAGACCGTCTTCCTGACCAGTGAGAATGACAAGGACGGGCATCTGCGCAATCTTCAAGGTCGCATTGCAGGTGCTGTAGTCTTGCCCACAGATAACAATCACCAAAGCCTTGAAGAGAGGTCGAATGTCAAAGTATTTAAGACGTTTGAAAGATTCTTCGACGGGAAATTTGATGTCCAATGACTTCAGAAGAAGGGCAGGGCAAGCTGGTGTCTTCCCGTCGCCATCGAGCAGATAGATCGGGACAGATTTGTTCCAACAGTCCAAGGCCGTCTTGTGCCCCAGTTGAGAAAGGTCGGGTAATGTACCAAGTCGTGGCTGCCAGGGGTACCATGCCTGGGCGCACCAGATACTTTCGCAGTGTTCCGCCTCTAATCTTCCCTTCAAGTAGTGCAGAATCCCTTGACGCTCTAGCTTGCAATCTCCTTTGAATGCTGCCAGCAGCCCATGGCGTATCTCATATGGGCTTCGGCAAGACCCATGCGGCTCCGGTGAAGGTAATATGAACGGCGCGAGCATCATGACGACCACACGCGATATGTCGAGTTGGTTGTGTATGAGCCTCGTCAGGTCGATACCATATACCTACCAACTAATCTAGGAGAGTATTCAAGGCGGAAGAAATGAACGGAGAACAAGGAGATGAATGGTAGGCTGCCGGAACAACCTGAGATCGGTGCACGTTCTGGCGGTGTCTTACATGATTTTGGAAATTTATCTAACTTTCTGTTTGCTCGGTTGACTATGAGTCTATCTTCATTTAGGAAATGTTTCTTCCAGAGGCCCATGGTACGTCAGCCCATGTCGAGTGCATTTCGAAGAGTTGGGGGCTGTCCTCGTGGCTGAAACCTCTGCTGGTCTAACCGTGCCCCGATCTCCAGTCACTCCTTACAGGCGATCTGGATCGGGGTTGGCCAGCAATGACAGTATGCCCCTCATCATGGATAGCGAATGCTGTCCCTTCTAGTTTTACGTGAATCAATATCCACTAGTCACTCTGAGTTCCATATCTAAAGAAGATTAATTCCTTAATTATCTGTTATTAAGGCAAGCTAAAATGCGGGCTGGATTTATTGAGAATGGAACGCAGGATTGTAACGATCATTGGGCTTGGGCCTGACGAAGCTACGCAGTCGTACATTATCATCGGCAAGATCATAACTCTGGTTCACAGCCTCAAGCATCGCACATTACGTAGTCCGCCAACGGGTCTCATTGCAAAACATGTGCTAGGAAACGACGTAGGCTCTTCTCTTCCTTCTTTTTCCTTCAAACACGCTTATCTGCATTCGTCGATGTTGCCTCGGCTTAGAATAGTTCCTATAACTAAGAGGCAACACTGAGGGCTCTCATAGCCAATCTCTCCTGATATTGATGGGCCCATCCTATGTCTGCGTGCCAATCTTTCCCAACGCCGTCAAAAGCCGCCTTTCGTCTATCTCTCTCTGCCCCAACTTCACAGGCCAATCCGAGACGTCGCTTTCAGTAAGACGCCTTAGGTCATTCTTGTTGATAACGGCACAGAACCCGAGCAACTCGGTAATCTGGTCTTGCGGAACTCCAGCTCGCATGAACTCATCGCCGAGGGCCTGAGCAGTTGTTTGAACATGTCTAGCTTTGGCTTCGTCTCCGTCCAAGTCGTGATCATCGATAATTCTGTTGATCAGCTCGTCCGACCTCGAGCGGAGGATGGTAAAGCGCTGGCCACGGCGGATGCAGTTCTTGATCGTGGCTACCTCAACCTATAGCTAGTACGTAAGCCTTCGCCATTGGAACGTTTCAAGCGCAAAGACTCTCACCTCGCCTAGTCTCTCCCCTTGAATTATGAGCAGTTGGTCAAACAAGTACAGTTTCTGCGTGTCGTAGTAATCTTCGGCGGGCACGCGCAACGTGCCAGCCCCTGGGCAGTCGTGTAGAACGAGCGACTGTATACTCGGATGGGCAGAATACCTGTTTCTCGTCGTGGTTGTCTCAACAGTTCCTGTCTTTGCCGCCTCCTCCTGATTATTACGGAGACCTCTTAGAGCGTTGATCATCGAACTTTTGCCACTACCTGCAGGGCCGCAGATCGCGACATGTTTCGACGATGAATCAAGATGTTCTGCTTGTCTCTCCTTTTGAATCAGGTCAGAAGTATTTTCAGGGGCTTGACTTGAATCTCCAGACGTCGCCCAGTTATATAATGCCGTAGAGACAATGGCAACACCATAGATTCCAAGGAAACCAGTGCCTAAGAGAGTGGCCCCTAGCACCGTGGCTTGCACGCCAGCAGCTATAGCACTCGCCGTAATTGGGATTTGTCCAATGGTCGTGCCCAAAGCTGAGATGACAAAAGCCCAACCACTGCTAGGGGTCCAGCGAATACTTCCCCCAACACGAGGTCGATATGGCGAGCTTGAACGAGATCGTGGCATCACGGGCGTATACAAATATAAAGTAGTGGGCTGTGGAAGAGTTACGGGGGAAACTAGATATCAGAGGTTTGCGAGGTGAGGAGAAATAGAAAGTATGTGCACGTAGGGGAGGGGCCATTAGCCATGATATATATATACGCGGAAGATAGCCGCACCAACAGCCTAGCGAAAGTGTAGAAATGTACGTGGTAAGCCAAATATTGATTTGGAGACCATGATGCACTGCCGGAATGTGATTGCTGCCTAATGATAACCAACTGATATGCCTGGCGGGCCGCAGGTACGGTCGCCTTGGAAGTTGACAGAATGTGGACGAGGCTGACTTGTTGGGTCAAGTGTAAGAAGGAGAGACGGAAGAAGGGCAACGAATGAATCACAACTCATGCTGGCAGTAGGGAGCACACCACCTACGGTGCCTGCAGCAAACCTTGAGCACATATCAACAGCAGTACCCGCCCATCCACGAACAAGGAAACCGGGATGTGCACTCAGATGCACTTACATTTCACTGTACGCTGCATTATTTTTCTTTCTACCAACGTTATGTTTCCGAGGAGTAATATATAGTGTAGTTTACAGCCTACTAAGTCATTGTTGACTCCGCCGTTTATCTTCGGAGGTATGTGAGTTGCGAAGTCACCAATAGGTAGAGAGAGAATAGGGTAGGTTGGGAGAATAAGTACGTTACGTAGGTACAGAGGGTAAGTAAGTGCGGAGAGTGTAAAAGTGAGGCCTGATGAATGTCTGGGGGTAAGAAGACACGGCAGCTATATATTCATTGACCTTACAAAATATTATCCTAGTAGGAACATAATGGGAATAGTAACACTCTTCAACTATGGCCGGAATTCGAATCGCTCCATCATTAGAGCTAATAACAGTATGAATGAGTGTTTTGAGCTTCTCATGGAGAATGCAGAGCTCAGTCTAATTACATGATATCCATACGAAGTCTTACATCCATGATCTTGTCAAAACTTTTTTAGGCTTTCGACATGGTCCTTAGCTCAACATACAGACGCATCAACATCTATTCAACAAGTGCAGTTCCGCCTATTCTGCCTGCTGCCTGCAAACGGGAGTCATGCAGCTCCGCAAGATTCCAGGTCGATGCGTCATCCTCAAGATGATGAGTTGGCAAGGACATTTCTGGTCTTCGTCCCAGTCGAGGATAGAATCCTCTCTGGAAGCGAATTTGTAAAGTACCTTGATTGGTACTAGGTAATCAACAGATGCCCAATACTAGATGTCCTAGCTATGCTACTGTCATGTACGCGACATTGCCTCGGACCATCAATGAAGAATGTCCAAAGATTTAGCGGTGTAATAGCCCACGGCGGCTCAAATGGCTGAGTATAAAGGTCAAAAAAGACAGTTAAGAACTCACCATGACTCGTCTTTCTAAGAAAGTCGACAGTGAGACTACGTGCAGTTACGGCAGGACGATGTGACGGCTGACACGGTGCCATAGCTAATTCATTATATGATATGGTGTGGGTAATAAGTAGTGGCGAGACAGTTGAGCTTGCGAGTTGAAGTTGCAACCGTGATAACTCGGATAAATCTGTCCGCAGGACAATCATGGCGCCCATAACATCGTATAGTGTAGTTATGCGGATGCTGGATGTCCGTCAGGGGTACGGACTCGTACCTCCGTACTGTGTAGGTACAGTACCTCGGTACTCAAGTACAGTACACGCTTAAAGTGTGGTAAGGTTGAAGGCACGTCGTGTCCGGGCCCCACCTGCGGTGGACGCGACGGGACACGGTTGTTCGGCGCGGAAAATCAGGGTCGGAGGTGCACCGTGTCACTTTCTGGACACCCCCTGTCCGTCCAGCTTATTTTCAAGCTGCAGCCGAGATCGAAGGGGAAAAGGCCAGCGAAATCAAAGTGTCCCGCCGAGTTCCCAATCGAACCACGAGTCTGTCGCCGCCAAGCAGCCACGCCTTGTATGCGCATTCCACCGTGACTATGGCCGTTGCCGCCTGCATATGAACCGCCCTCTCCTCCCGCTGCCGCTCGCTTGGACCAGGAGACGCGCCGTCTACGCAGCTCCCAGCAGCTCCGCTCTGAGACCAGGATTGCACTGCACCTTCGCATCTGCTTGTGGCCGATAGCAGCCGACTTCGAGTCCTCGAAATGTCCGACTACGCAATGTATCACGCCCTCGGGGCCGGCGAGCAGCTCGACCCCAACGACCCAAACCGTACAACCCAGCCCACGTCCCAGTTCCAACCCCCGATAGCACCCTCGCCGTACCAGCAGGGAACTGGCTACAATGCGCCGCCACCCCCCGGGCAGCCACCGTACGGGTCGCCCTCGCCATTGTCTGGCGGCCTAGGTGCCCCGCCACCGCAAGGGCAGGGCTATTTCCCCAGCCAAAGCCCGCAGATCGACGATGGTGGGCTCGCGGCGCAGATGGGAGGCATGTCACTCGGGGCAGATCAGTATCATGCGGCGCGGAGGAAGAAGAAGGATCACCACGCATACCACACCGTTGAGGCACCAGTCGGGTCATCACAACCGTTCAATGGCATCCCTCCAGCCACTACGCCGGCCACGGCGTTTCTCAATGCCGATCCCTCAGGCACAACAGGCTTCGTGGGCCAGGGCATCACCCCACAGATGTCCCCGTTTCCTGCCCCGGTAGCTGGCCCGTTCAGCCCAGCCATCCCTGCTTCCCCTGCTGAGTTCGCGGCCCGGAACGGTGCTCTGGATGCGGCAGCGTCTCCCGCCCTCGTCCCGGCATCGGGCCAGACCAAGGTCTCCCCAGACGAGATGCCCAGCGTGCCGCTCGCCAGAGACACGGCGCAGCAGTTCTTCCTCAGCAACGTCTATCCAACCTTTGAACGGCATGTGCCCCCTCCCGCCACCGTCTCGTATGTCGCATTCGATCAGGGCAATTCTTCTCCCAAGTTCACGCGGCTCACACTCAACAATATCCCCGCTACCGCCGAGGGTTTGAAGAGTACTGGCCTGCCCCTTGGCCTTATGTTGCAGCCCCTGGCTAGTCTCCAGCCAGGTGAGCTCGAGATCCCCGTGCTGGACTTCGGTGATGCCGGCCCCCCGAGATGTCACCGGTGCCGAGCCTACATCAACCCATTCATGATGTTCCGCAGCGGCGGCAACAAGTTCGTCTGCAACCTGTGCACCTACCCTAACGACACGCCTCCCGAATACTTCTGCGCCACGTCACCACAGGGTATACGAGTTGATCGCGATCAGCGCCCCGAGTTGTGTCGCGGTACTGTGGAGTTCGTCGTGCCTAAGGAATACTGGACCAAGGAACCCGTCGGCCTCCGCTGGCTCTTCGTTATCGACGTCACTCAGGAATCCTTCAACAAGGGCTTCTTAGAAGCATACTGTGAGGGCATTCTGAACGCGCTGTACGGCGCAGAGGAGAATGAGGAGAAGGACGAGAATGGTGAGGTCAAGCGAAGGATACCTCCCAACGCGAAGGTCGGCTTCGTCACGTACGACAAGGAGGTTCATTTCTACAACGTCACTGTAAGTCGCGGGGCCTCTCGCTGCACTGTGTCACACGCTGACAGTTGGCCAGCCTACTTTGGAACAAGCGCAGATGTTGATCATGCCTGATATCGAAGACCCTTTCGTACCTCTAAGCGAAGGACTTTTCGTCGATCCTTATGAGTCTAAGTATGGTAAACCGCCCTCCATCCTGACGCTACTGAAGCTGACCGCTTTCCTAGAGCGGTTATCACATCTCTTTTAACAAGGTTACCGACTATGTTCTCGAGCATCAAGAACCCAGAGCCTGCCCTTTTGTCGGCCCTGAACTCCGCCGTGTCGGCGTTAGAGAAGACCGGTGGCAAGATTGTCTGCTCTCTTTCTGCTCTGCCGACGTGGGGTCCAGGGCGGCTCTTTATGCGCGATGACGGCAAGCATCCTGGGGGCGAAATCGACAAGAAGCTGTTTACTACCGAGCACCCGGCGTGGAGGAAGGTTGCCGAGCGGATGGCTGCCGCCGGTGCCGGTGTGGACTTCTTCATGGCTGCGCCGTCTGGCGGTTACCTCGACATCGCCACTGTTGGTAAGTGCTGCTAATCCACATTGTCTCGTTCGATCCATATCTGACATCATCAAGGGCATGTTGCGGCTACCACCGGTGGAGAGACATTCTACTACCCGAATTTCATTGCTGGCCGTGACAACGCCAAGTTGGCGTTGGAGGTCAAGCATACCGTGACCCGCGAGACTGGATACCAGGCCCTGATGAAGGTGCGATGCTCAAACGGTCTGCAAATCTCCCATTACCATGGCAACTTCATTCAGCACACATTCGGCGCCGATCTCGAAATCGGCGTCGTCGACGCTGACAAGGCGGTCGGCGTCACCTTCACCTACGACGGCAAGCTCGACTCCAAGTTGGACGCCCACTTCCAGTCAGCTCTCCTCTACACGACCGCCAACGGGGAGCGAAGGGTGCGGTGCTCTAACGTCGTGGCCAGTGTGAGCGACAACGCCAAGGAGAGCATGAAGTTCGTCGATCAAGACGCAGTCTACTCGATATTCGCCAAGGATGCCGCAACGAGGCTGGCAAACACTTCCGCCACGCTGAAGGACATCCGGGCTGGTCTCACAGAGAAGACCATCGATGTTATAGCGGCCTACCGAAAGAATTACCTGTCTCAGTCATACCCTCCGGGACAGCTCGTCATGCCTGAGAAGCTGAAGGAGTTCTGCATGTACATGCTAGGGCTCATCAAGTGCAGAGCTTTCAAAGGTGGAAATGAGACCTCGGACCGAAGAGTCCACGAGATGCGCATGATCAGGTCGATGGGCGCTCTAGAGCTCAGCCTGTATCTCTATCCTCGCATGATCCCTGTCCATAACCTTCAGCCCGAAGAGGGTTTTGCGGATCCCCAGACCGGTTACCTGAAGATGCCGCCGTCAATACGGACATCGTTCAGTCGTGTCGAGCCCGGCGGCGTCTATCTTGTCGACAACGGGCAAGTTTGCCTGCTCTGGTTCCATGCTCAAACGTCACCAAACCTCATCATGGACCTGTTCGGAGAGGACAAGACGACGCTTCAGAGCCTCGATGCGTATACCTCGTCAATACCTGTATTGCAGACGCATCTGAACGCCCAGGTCCGCAACATCATCGAGTTCCTCAAGTCGATGCGGGGGTCAAAGGGCTTGACCATCCAGCTCGCCAGGCAGGGTATCGACGGAGCGGAGTACGAGTTCGCGCGGATGCTCGTGGAGGATCGCAACAACGAAGCGCAGAGCTACGTCGACTGGCTCGTCCATATTCACAAGGGGGTACAGCTCGAGGTGAGTCCTTCCCGTTGAAGGTCCCTCCTATGTCAAGCCAAGCCAGGTTCACTAACACTATCTTCTCCCACAGTTGGCTGGTCAGAGGAAAAAGGAAGACACAGGCGAGCATTCGGCCCTGGGCGGATTTGCCGGGCTGAGACCGGCGTACTGGTAAGGTTTAGCGCTGTAACGCTTGGAGGAGGACGATGGAGCTCCGGATGTCACCGGTGGCCGTACAGCAGCATAGGGGGTTGCACGGCATGACTTGCATTGACGTTGGGTTAGCGACCTCGAGAGGGACCTCTGTTGTGACTAGAAAAGAGTGGTTTGGTGGCATGTAGCAACGATGGTTAAAGAAAACAACAGCATTATACCAAGGCTCGTACTCGCTCCTGCGTCTACAATGGTTGGTCTGAAGTCATCGGAAGGAAGTTCACTGGCTGCGCACTCCTGACCTCCATCTTTTCGCCCTGCCTCGAGAACCTCAAGACATGCCCAATAGAAAGAAAGTCACAAAGTGATCAGTCTGTCCTTATCCAATCAAGACCCGACTTCTGAACCAACAAGCGAGAGACAACGGTGAGAATAACATCAGCCAAGGAGACCGTCCGTCTGTCAGCAGCACTGGATTTGAGAAAGCCCGCCAATAGTGAGACACGGATGTGAATCCGAGGGGTGAGAATGGAGAGGCGAGGCGTAGATCTCTGCCAGTTCCCACCCACAGTTGCACTCCCAGGGCGACTGGGCACCGTCGAGCTATGCGCTCCGCCGATTTTCCCGTGTCCGGACAAAAATGTAGAAGGTATGAGCTGTCAATACCTGCCTGGATAAGGCTTGCTGCTGCTTTCGAGGGCCATTAGGAGGGATTCCACGGCAAGGTAACCCGCGTCGCATCTGGGTTGCTGCACGCAGCTAACGCCGTGCGAGGATGGTCTGGGGTCGCACAACTTTGCTCTCTTGCCTCATCTTACTTCATCAGCAGCGGGGTTACACCTGCCTGCTTGCTCCCGTCATCTTCTTGGGCCCTCTCACTCATTAGGCTCAACTGAAAAAGGCTTGCCCTCCAAACAACTCCACTTGACAGATGTTGGAAGCATTGCGTATTCTAAGGGCCTCCTTTCTAGGGGCTATATCTCACGAGGTTCGCTACCCTTTGGAGACCTCAGTGCATGTCGCCTCAACTTCCTTCGAACATCGTCCTGCAGCCTGGCTTCCTGCAGCTGCATCCCATCCTCCTGCCCTCCCAAGCGCGCAGCCCCCTCTCTGCACCTCTCCAGTCTCCGTCCTCATGTTGAGGCCGTAATAATGCCGCTGTGTGACTCGCTATGTACGATCCGTGCCACCTGATCTCAAACCTTGCGTCACCCAACGAGACTGGGCAACTAGCGGATAAAGGGGCGCGGAGGAGGAAAAAAGGGTCTGGCAGCTCTCCCTCTGGTGAGACCTGTCTTGGGCGACGGTGAGGGCATAGCTGTCAAAGCAAGCCACACTCTGTTTCCTGTGGTCTCCGTCCTCTTGACGAGAGACAACTTTACTAGTCCCTCAGTTGTCGGCGCTCTGGGGAACCGGGAGTTGAGACCTAGAGACCCCTAGAGTGAGGGATTTCCCCGACTCCAGCTGAGGAGTGCCGTTAACCTTTTCGCATATCTGCTCTCATCTGGTAGCTACTTCCCCTGTACGACGCTGTCGGCGGATGACTTCCTTCTCGGCCGTTGACTTGGGAGGCTTCCTTCGCGCTTGTGCGCTGATTCCCGCCGAAACCTGCGGTGAGATGCAGGAAACGTCTTGGGAAGCGCGAACGGAGACTCCTCAATGCTTCCAGCGGATATCTCCTCGCTGTCCGCTGCGATATAGTGCCAATGCCAGACTCGTCCAGTGACGGCGGCAGGATTCTCGGCTAGCGACAATCTACTCGGCCCTCATTCGGGAACTCCCCTATGTCAGCCTGGGAACTCGCAGTAAGTGTCTCGGCAGGAAGGTAGGTACAATAAAGTAGCAGGAGGGAACATTCTCAGTTGTTCCAGACGCGCCATCCCGGAGGCTTGGTGCTCCTATCACGTCTCACAGGCCAGGCGTTGCGAGTGCCGGTCGATCTCGGCCCGCGACTGCGACGGGCTTGAATCGGCTTCCCAGCTGCTCGATAGAGGCGTCCAAACCGAGAGAGTGGCTTGAATCCCCCCAAGGAGTGACTGCCAGTCCGCGGTTGGAAGGTTTGTTCGCCTTCTATCACGCTAAACGAGTCCATATTTTCAAAGGTGTGAAGGTCCTTTACCGTGGTGAGGGGAACCGGTCAGGCAGTCGATCTTTCTTCCTTTTGTTCTGCTGTGATCATACTCGTGGCTCACCCATAGCTGCGGCGAGGCTCGAGATGCCAGGTTCGTGTTGCACAGCAGGGGTTGACACATATGACGGCTTCGTCGGTGAGATACAGCGAGCGCTGTATGTGCATTAAGCAGTATACGAAAGAGGCATATCATTTGCTCGCAATTCAACGTCGAGAATAGCGAACCTTCTTTCCTTTCCCCTCCTTTTTTCCTTTTTTGATTCATGAAATATCTTTTGAATTTCCCTCCCAAACCTAAGCCGCGGATGGAGACGACTCCTCTAGGTAACATGAACCGCTGTGGCAGTGATAAGCCTTGGCAGAAAGGGTGTGCGATGATCGTTAAGGATACAACTATTTTAGAATTACTACTTCATATAAACTGTGTTATACGATATAAATAGCCCCTGGAGTGGAAGGGCAACCGTCATCGACAGTAGTTCGAAAATCTGCGAAGAGAAGAAACATCCTATGACAGCGGTAGGGAACAACGCCGCACACTCGAAGCGATACCAACTCCCGCATTACTCCCCGAGTAGACAGACCTAGCAGTGCTTTTCCGGCTCCCAGTTCCCCTGTGGAGCCCCATTAGTCGACGCCTAGGCACCCATCCGTAATCCCTTGTACCATCCCAGGAGACACGCCATGGCGGAGATTAAAGCACCAGATTGCCCAGGCCTAATCTCGGGTCCGTCTGGCTCTGGTATCTCTGGATCTCGTTCGGCTCGAAGACATGCTGGAAGATGGCGAGGTCGGTAGGGGTGCTTAAGCCGTTCAAATTGGCGGCGCTGGACGACGAGCTGGAGTGGCTGCTCGACGACGCCTTCGACTTACCCTTGCCGCTCCCGCTCCCGCCCTTGCTCTTCTTCGCTAGGTCCTCCAGGATCAGCCGTGTGGTGCTCTGCGCGGGGTCCTCGAAGACGAAGGCCGCGGACGCGATGCGGCCCCGCAGCTCCGGGTCGTAGAGGAAGACCTCCCGCCATAGCTCGGCCATCTCCTGCGGCGGGTTCCGGTAGCCGTTGCCCAGGCCGAAGTCTCCGATGACGACGTTGGAGATGTGGTTGTACGCGCAGATCCACAGCGCCGCCCGCAGCTTGTTGCGCACGAGCTGGCGCTCTTCCGCGAAGGAGTACTTGGTGCCGTTCTGGTTCAGCTTCGGCCAGCGCTCTGGGGGCACGGATATGACGGGGAGATCCCGCCACTGATCCGGCTGGAGGGACTCGTATCTGTCGTGCGGTCCCCGGAAGACGACTAGGAGAGACCGATGAGAAACTCGAAACGGTGTTGCAAAATGAGAAGGAAAAGCTCATATTCTGGCAGACTCACCAACGGTATCCGAGTAGATTCCACCCTCGATAGGGATGGGATAATTCTCTTTCACCAGGGAGCCCGGGCCAGCCATAGACAAGTTCGCCGAGAGAGTGCTCCGTCTGCAGAGCTTCTCCTCGTAACCGGCAGAGCCCGTCTCCCAGTCACCGCCGGCTCTCTTGTCGTTCGCCGAACATATGAATCCCACACGGACGTCCCTCGAAGCAGACCAGTTCAAAGCAAAATCCACCGGATCACCAGCGTAGACATCTGCGATCGCGTTGTCAGAAGGGGAGAGCTCTCGCCTGGTATGACAAGCGGAGACGCACAGAATGTGGGGGCAGCCACGTTCGCCGGGCGCCCTTCTAGAGGTAGCTGGAGTGGCTGCTCATAGAGGTAAGAAAACAGCTTCCAGGTATCGGAGTAGTTCTTCCTGATATGAGGAATGTACGTCTTCTTCGTCTCCGCAGCGACCTCTGACGGCTTCGGGCGGGACGACCTTGAGCTCCCTGAAGGCATTTTGGAGGGGTGGTGTGTGGAGGTTGGTTGGGAGGCAACCGAGCAAACTCGTGCCGGAGTTTGCCAGAAGGACGTGTACAAGGAGGAAGAAGATGGTGTCGAGGAAGACGAACTGCTTCTTGTCCCGATATCCTTCCGGCCGTTCCAAAGTTGACATGCGCCAACAGGCAGTGACCGTAGCCTTATATGCCCCCCGTTTCTCTGATACCGGGATTTTCCCGCGCGTATCTTACGTCCTCTGCAATCATATGCACTCGCTTGCAGCGGATATGGCGCAGCCCTCCGAAGCGAAAGAGAAACATCGACTGAAAGTCCCTGGTGTAACCAATACTCGGGCAGCATCCACACTTGTCTAGGACATTGAGCGAGAAGCCAGGTGTGCGAAAGCTCGAGGAAGACGACTCGGAGGGATATTATACTCTGCTTGTGTTTTGGTGAGGCAGGATGACGCCTCGATCGTCAGTGCTCGCCCCGCGGTATTACGAGCCAGATCCGGCCTCATGGGCATGGCCCAAAGATTGATTGAAAAAGAGGCGGTCACTAACTCGCTACTGCACTTTGCCGATGGTGACACCAGATCTGTGTCGCTGGCAAGGCATTCGCGCTATCTTGAGACAAGACTCCGTATCTTGCACTCGCCGAGGGGTCGTAAGACCGAGCCAGAGTAAAGACATCAAAAGCACGTCTCCAGGGGACACCTTGGGATGGTTTCGCACCTAGACGAGATATGTCCGAAAGAGAAGCGTCAGTCTGCCGCACGGGGTAAGCTCACGTCGGTAATCTGATGGCCATGCTATGTCCAGAGAGACAAATCAATGTGGCCAAGATCCGTCAGACATGCCTAAAAACCACCCGCCTGGTAGACGGTCTTGCCCTAAGAGTCACAAGCATCGATGTCACTCTCCGGAAAAGCCTGCGACGGTCGACGTCCGAAAAGACTCCATCTGTCAGTCGACTTCCGGGGGCTGAAATCTGGATACGACGGCGGCGACGCCGGTGACCTAGACAGGGCATCTTTGGCGATCCCCTGGCAGACAGCTCACATGGCGGCTGCTGTCCTAGAAGCCGATAGCCAATCTGCTTCAACTTCTGGAGGCCCAAGGCGACCTGGAGGTGACAAGCACGCATACGGCGTTAGTGTCCCCAGACGACAGAAATCAGGCTTGACCATCGCCTGCTCAGGCCATCTGAGATGTCAATATGCAGCCCGGCAGTGCGCGCAGCCCTGTCTCGCACTAAACAGCCCGACGCTGGTTGATCAACTGAACCACGTACATTGTGGCTGCATGGATAGAGCCCGCAGAGGCAGACTAAGAAAGTTTGCTCACACCCGCTCTTGACCATGGATGGGCAGAGCCTCTGCAGATCAGAGGACGGAAGAGCAGCCCCGAGTAACTACTTCGTCTTGCATGCACAAAGACGGCGTCAAAAAGATTGACCGCGTCAGACGTCAGATGCCTGCCATCATGTGGACAGCAAGCAAGGAGTAGAACGGTGCCGCCTCGCCTGGACCATGGTGCATATCAACTCGTCATGCTGCACGCCATCCTGCGAAGGGAGGGCCTCGATACGGCCCAAGCTCCCTGGCCGTAGGTCTTTCGTCCACTCAGCTGGATGGAGGGATCAGCTGAGGCGCAAGGAGCTTGGGACAGCATGCGACCTGTTTGGTGTAGCCATTTCACCCGGTGTGTGTGCTGCGTTGACCGCCAACGCCGCTTCTCGGTCAGCTCGCACCACACGTGCGCAGGTTCGGCAGCGGGAGATGTGACAGAACGAAGAAGGCTGATGATGCGTGCATCTCTAGGTCTATGCCAACGAGGGGTCCGGGCCTCGCACGTTTTCGGCCGGAAGCTGCTGCAAGGGATGGATACTATTGTGCTGCCATTCACACCCGCAGCTGTCCAGTGTGTGCGTGTTTGGGTGGGTGTGCCCATACGGCATGCAGTTGGGGGGGGCGGGGGGGGGGCTCTGGGCCATTGGATGGAGGAGGTCGAGGACTGGGAAACGGATCATCGTTCTGCCGGCAGCCCTACCACGTTAAATCAGGTACTTGGGTACAGTACTTACTGTAAAGCAACTCCACTTTAAGCCGCGCCAATGCGAGAGCTTCGGCCCGCTGATGGATGGAGCTTTGTGAGCTTCGCGAATATCATCACCATCCTTGCACAAGATGTTCGACCCAGAAGGATGCATGCGCGCAGTCATGGCTAGGTGACCCTCAACATTTCCCGTCACCCTGCGCTGTTTGATTACCATTGCATACCTGCATCGCGCGCAATGCCCCGCCCGATTGGCCTGGCTGCGGCTCTACGACGACAGAGCAGAAGGGCTGGCCTCTGCCCTCCGTCGTCGCTCCTGCGCCGCTGCGCCTCTAGCCATGACGCCGCCAACGCTTCGCTTGCTGCGGATGAACCTCCCAAACTAAGTTCTATCGCCAGGCTCCTAGACTGGAGGCCAAAGGATGAGGCCCGCGACGTGGTCGTCAATGGCTTCGTCCGGTCCGTCCGGGCGATGAAGTCTGTCCACTTTGTCTCAGTTGGCGACGGCTCGTCGCTTGCGCCTCTACAGGCCATCGTGCCTATAGATCAGACCGAAGGGTACGAATTAATGCGAACCGTCTGTTGGTTTTCTGATTGCTGACCTATTGCCATCTGCAGCATCGCCATTGGTGCCGCCGTCCGCTTGAGAGGCTCCTGGGTCCCCTCTCCAGCCGCCGGCCAGAGTCACGAGTTGCATGTCGAGAAGGTCGATGTCCTGGGCCCTTCTGATGCAAAGGTACGCACCAGATACTTCCTACCCAAAGGCGGCAGTGAACGAGCGGGATTGATAAATGTTCGTATCTATCTTCAGACATTCCCTATCCAGAAGAAGTACCAAACGCCCGAATACCTCCGGACGATTCCTCACCTTCGGCCGAGAACGCCCTTCAACGCAGCCCTCCTCAGGCTTCGGTCCGAATCCATCGCAAGTTTAACACAGTTCTTCGCGAGCCGCGACTTCGTCCAGACACACCCGCCGATCATCACTTCGTCTGACTGCGAGGGTGCCGGGGAGGTTTTCACAGTCTCCCCGGCAAACGATACGACCAGCAACCCTGACGAGACAGGTCATGAAACGTCGTTCTTCCGCTCTCCGAAATATCTTACAGTGTCCACGCAGCTTCACCTCGAGGCGCTGGCGCAGTCGGTAGGGAACGTCTGGACGCTGTCGCCGACGTTCCGGGCAGAGAAGAGCGACACTTCGAGGCATCTGAGTGAGTTCTATATGCTCGAGGCCGAGATGAGCTTCGTGGACAAAATGGAGAGTGTCATGACGTTAGCCGAAGACATGCTCAGACATTTGAGCTCCACCCTCTACGAATCTCAGGTGGCCCAAGAGCTCCGAAGGCGCGGCAAGCAGGCGCCAGCCTCCGACCTAGCTCCTGCCGAGGAGATCGATCGCCGTTGGCAAGGCCTGATGGAGTCATCGTGGCCGCGAGTTACCTACACGGAAGCTATCGACATCTTAAAGCCAGAGGCTGACCGCTTCGTCCACAAGCCTACCTGGGCCGCCGGTTTGCAGTCGGAGCATGAGAAGTATCTCGCAAAGGTAGTCGGTGGAGGCACCAAGCCCGTGTTCGTCACAGGGTATCCCCGCGACATCAAAGCCTTCTACATGCTGGCGTCTCAAGCGGGCATATCCCCCGAGGCAGCAGAGTCGGCTGCAAGCGCACATAACGGTCGATCTGCACCTGGTGCTACCGTAGAGTGCTTCGACCTTCTGGTCCCCGAGTTCTGCGAGATTGCTGGCGGCTCCATGCGCGAGCACCGCTTAGCGCAACTGCTTGAGGCAATGAAAATGCATGGAATTGTTACACCCGCCCCGGTTGGCAGCGGCAGCCAGCTGCCCGTTACAAATGACCATGCCTGTACCACTCCCTCACAGGGCGCTGCGTTGGACTGGTACGTCGATCTCCGGCGTTGGGGCTGTCCTCCGCATGGCGGATTTGGTCTTGGCTTTGACCGCCTGCTCAGCTATCTCTCTGGAGTCCAAAGCATCCGCGACATTGTGGCCTTCCCTCGCTATTACGGACGGTGCGACTGCTGAGCGAGGGGACCGCGCACCGGATCCGGTCCGATCCAGTCTTTTGTCTGTGCGCCTGTCTGCACGCACGACTCCTCGCCATGTCGTGGTCGTTAAGGCTTGCCTACCTGGGGGATGCGGAGAAACTTGCCGTGCAACCCTCGCACAGCAGCTACGATTCCCTCCACGGGCAGCAGGCCCCAACGTCGCACACGCCGGAGGAGATCGACAGCGCAGCTGTCACTTTCCTCTGCTCGAGGCTTCTCGAGGTCCCGGGGGAGAACAAACATTTGGTGCCGCAAGGATGCCCGCATCTGACATGTTGCGAGATATGTTCGAGACCGCTGTCTCTGTGTGACACGAGTGCCGGACCCCTTTACGGCCTTTACGTCCTCATCCGGTCCCGTCCCGGGGCCAAACTAGGGGACCTACGGTTCAAATTGCGGCTAGCTGCAGTCGGGAGAAGCATTTGTCCCCTAGATTAGCCTGAACGGAGGGTCTTCGGAGCAGCCGGTCGATCCTCACAGCTGGGGTCTGGAAGCACCGTCGAGCTGTGCGCTCGGCTTTCTCTGCGAGGAGTTTTCTTCGTGTAGTTTCATGTACAATACGGTCTATACCGTGTATTTTACTCTGAACATATGTACTCTACTCATGCCGGATGATAGACCGATAGATAGCAATTGCTAGCGTTGACACGCAATATACCCCCGAGCATGACCACTGGACAGCCTCCCGCCGCGCATCACGTCCGCCGCCAACGTCTGTCATCATCCCGACGGGTCCAGAAGATATGACGAATCGGTCAGCATCGCGCGGCTTGCCCTTGCCATTATGTGTCGTCTGAGTACCTACCTACCTGGTGATGGTATATCCTTACAGTCCTCAGTTTCCCGCGGACACTGGTCATTGGCTTGCAAGTACGACGGCCATGGTGTCTTCCGGGCCTATAGACTACTCGTACGTCTTCGCGCATGAAGCAGGTAGAGAGGGTGGATGGGAGATCCAGGAGACAGCCTCGCTCGACTGACCGCCTGTTACTCTGAGAGATCATCATGCGTAGATACCACATAGCTCATTGAGGAAGAGGTAGAAGTGGTCCCTCTAGGCGCATCTCGTCATGGTCCCATGAAGCGCTGGGAGCCATGCCTTTACGTTATGCGACCTAAAGAGGCACTTCGTAACAGATCTCGTCATATAACACTTACGTCCCTTGTTCGCCCTTGAGAACCTTAGATGAGAGATAATATTGTTGCCTTTAAGGCGCGACTGAGCCGTAGATGGCAGTAGTCCCTGGCAAGGCGGCCCATCCTTGGCAAACTTTCTCCCCAGGAGTCTTTTGATCCCCGACGAGTACACTTTCCGTGGGAAGCTCACCGCCGAGTGAACGCAACTTCAGTGGACCAGTCAGCAAACTCACTTCCTATATCGGTAAGTTGTTCTAGAAAGAGGTAATGCATGGTCTGTAAGCTCCAATTTGATGCAATGGTGCCAGGGGTCCCACACTACCGTAAGACGTGAGCTGCCTATCCTACTCTTTTCCTGTTTCTGGGGACTACAGTCCAACTTCCACGGGGATTCTTCTCATCTACTCTTCCTCTCCAGTGGTCAATTTTCGGGGAGGGCTCCTTTATCCTGCGTCTGACGTATTCCGAAAACACACCCTGTATGCGACCCGGTGCTAATTGAAGCCACACCGCTCACCGCTCGACGCACATGGAAGGGCCGATGTTAAGACAGGCGCGTATCATCGTTTTCCCGCCAGGGACCTTGACTCTGGCGGCCGCACTGTAGCCCCCCCTCCCGCTCATCCACTTCCCCATGCGGATATTGAGAGGCTTCCGTCGGCAATTCTTCCATGTATGCCAGGGGTACGCAAAGTACTGAGCAGCTGCCGCTGAGGAGAAGAGACAGACTGGGCAGAGGGAATATGGAGACAGTGACAGCGGACGTATGTCGGCGTAAGCACCAACTTACCAAACAAGAAAGGATCGGGGGTGATTGGCGCGGATTAGACTTGACAGCTTGCAAGTTTTTTGCAAATGCACGCGAGCGAGGACAATGGAGAAAGAAGCTTAATCACCCACGCGGGAGGGGAAAAAAGCAACGACAAGGTTCCCAGGGAAGCAAGGCACGGCATTTCGCAGCCGAGGATGGCGAACTCTAGGAATGTGTGGTGAGGTCCTGCAGCGACGCTTTCCCTCACCCGGAGTGGCCCCTATCGGGCGCCAGTGCGTGTTGTGAGCTGACCGGTGCTGCATCCGAACGATAGCGCAGCGGCTATTGGTCCCTGAAGGGGTCCCCTCCTTGGTGGCAGCACGGTATTGCATTTCGTAATCGCGATCGATGCTATCTTGCCAGGCTTGCCCAGTGGGAATGAGCTAGCAGCGTCTGTGAGGTGTGGTTGCTGGCATGCCTTGATTGACGAATTGCCGTCTCGTATCCTCAAGCAACATGGACCGGTCGATGTTGGTCAATGTTGGCGAGGGCCACGCCTTGTGTGTGTTGGAGACTTGCCTAAGATAAGTTGCTGGGCGGGTAGAGTACCTAGGTTTGGGCTCCATGGCGGACATGATTCACTCCCTGGCCTCATACGATCCAGAAGGCCGCGTCTCGAGTCCTTCCAGAGCGACGATGGAAGTCTCATATTCTGCGACGTCGCCAAGGCGTGTCAGAACCCACGCGATGCTTAGATGCGCACGCCATGCCTAACCAGGCAATTCTTTCTCGGTGTCAGAGGACTGATCAACGGCAGCCATGCTGACCGACCACGAGGACGAGCTTCTCCCAGGGTGATCTTCGGGGAAATGTTGTCGTATCGAGGCCGTCCTTAAATCACCCCCTTTCCAGTTGGTGTCGAACAGCGGAGCACTGCTTGGCTGGATGCTTGGCTCGTGTTGGCCTGTTGGTGACTCCTTGGTCTGTTGCCACTCCTCATTGAGAAGGATGCCGAGGGACGTCTTGTGGCCCCCCCTTGAGATTAGCAATTATTGGCAGATATTGCTGCGGGTAGGCGTTATCACGACGGCGCTGCGGCGCCGGCCAAGTGCCGGACTATCACTTCCCAATCTGCCACGAGCGGACTGGAGACTGGAGACCGGGTGTGGTCCCTTCAACGGTCTTTCGTCAGGGAAGCTCGGAATGAGACAAGGGGGGCTGGTACTTGGCGTCGCACAAAGTTGGCGATTTGATCCGACTGTGCCGATCCGTGGTTGAAGTGCTCGAAGCCCTTTTCTTGGGAGGCCGCGTCATCACCCTGACCGGGGTTGTTTAGTGCGGGTCCTTGGGACAGATGGGAGTTGGTTGGTACGTACCCTCCGTATCCCACGTACCGGTACCTCGAGGCGTGGCACCAAGGGTCTTTTGTCTTGTGCTGTGCCAGTGGTTCCTTCCTGGCTCGGATCTCTGATAGGGAAACATGACCCTTGACGGTGCCTCGGTCTCGCATCGCATCGCTGTAGATGGAAGGCTCGGAAGGGGTCAAGGTTAAGAACAAGAAGGTGCGTGACTTCCGAGCGCTTGCTTCCTTCCTCTCGGGATGGTGGGGAGCCCCACAGGCATCCTGACGAATCAGGGACGCAGCAGATGTCATTAAACTCGAGTGAGGCGCACGCTTGATTACGCACTAGCCGCTCCGCGAATTAAGCTTAAGCGGATTTGAGCATCGACCAGGATTTGACAAGGGCCTAGCGGGGCAGGGGGGGGGGGGCCATAGGAGGCATTGCGGGCGGGGCAAGAGCGAGCCGGGGTCGACTAAACTCGTGAGTACGTACCTGTGTACGGGAGTACCTTGACGCACAGTGCGAGATTTTGTTGCGCCCGCACGAGTCATGAGGATTTTCTTCACGCACAGGGTCCTCGTCAAGTTTCAACTCCATACGATGTCCACAATCATTGCACCAAAGTACATCTCGACAGCGACTATCCCTTTGAAGCAGGGCCCCATGGGACCAGTGGTTATAGGGAGACATAATCCAGGTGCGCAAGACGCCTACTACGGCCCCTGACCCTACAAGCCTGGCGGCCGCCGAGTCGGTGAGCTCAGTGCCGAGCCGAATGCAACTACAGTAGACGGCGTGCATGCCGCGTTCGATAAGACTCAGCTTGTCTAGGACTCTAGGGGCTCTCGCTAATGCTGTCCTCGTGAGGCCATTTCACGACCCAAGGCTTGGCGGACGTCAGTTTAAGCTGCCGTCGGCATCGTGGCCAGCCTGTCACGTCCGAGGTCGTGGGACGATTTCGGCCACGCTAGCGTTGTTGACTATGTGGTCTATGTACTATGTAGTCGTAACTGGAAATGGTACACCGGGATGTGGGAGCGGCAAAGCGGCACACAGAGAAGAGCAGAAGTTCCGTGAGAACTCTCGAGTCGAGTCGTGACAGCTTTCTCACGGCCGGCCCGTCACGGCCTCTTCTTCATGCCCGTAACTTGCGAGCATTCCTGAGCGTCTTGGCCGGCTGCAGTTCGCTGTCTGCACTCAGTCCCCCCGGCTCCGCGCCGGCCGAACAATGGAGGAGAGCAAAAAGGCACAAGGCACCCACAACCAAGCCGGCTAATGTGTATGCACTACGATGACACACTACCCGTATTTTCGTGTCATCCGCTTGCAGCCAGGCCTTCCGTCTTGGGCAGCAGGTCCGATGCCGTGTGGAAATACGGATATATCTCGCCGTTGATTGATGACGAATCCATTGGATAGCCGGCATCTGGCGTGACACCCCCTTCAAATTTTACCAAGAAGGGAAAATGCCCAATGCGAGTGCGCGGCAGCGTTTACAGTACTTACAGTACACAATACACAGTACACAGTACGTGGAACTATCTCTGGCTGCGAGATGCGATACATGCTCGAGTCGCTTGCTCACCCTTTGGTATCGCCTTTTCGTCAATATCCGTCCTGTATTCCCGGAGGCTGGTGTCAGCACGAGACCACCTCCCAAGGTCACACGTTGGACTCCTTCGATCAGAAACGGGAAGGGTTGCTGACAGGATCCTCTCCCTTATTATTCCCAAGACGGGCTCGGATGCTCCTGCACAGAGCTCGCTCGCGTGGCAATTAGAGTTAGGTGCCGGCGTGCCGCTTAGCAATCGAGAGCGCCCGAGCCGAGCTCGCGGATTGGGGCTAAGGCTCCGTTAGCCTGCGGTGCTATCGATCCATGGCGTCCTGGGCTGCCCTCGCTCGTGCTCCTGCTCACGGTCCAGGTTCTTTCTCGGGGTCCAGCTGGACCCCGTCTATCCACTGTCTGGACTGTGGCCAAAACATCTGACAAGATAGAGTGATGGGTTGGAAATCGATTCCTCGTTGGATCTCGTTGGATTAGTATGGTGGTTGGGTGGTTCTCCTAGTCCTTCGAGAAGCACTTAACAAAAGTTGGTTATTTAGCATCGGCGGGGTGTCTGCCGCGCCAGTAATTTGTATGCGCGCTCGCTTCCGGATCGGATCCCAGAAGGCGTGTAGCTCTTCCGTACCGGTACATCCGTTGGGGACGATGTACTCGTATTAAAGTTTTGCAGCTCGCAAGCCACACCTAAATCATCGCTCGGATCCCTGTCAGCCCAGCGGGTGTCCGCTGGTTGGCTGGCCCGGATGTAGCTGCCAACCAGTGTTGGTCCCTGAATGCCACAGTGCTCTACATAGCACATGCCTGGATGCAGCCTTTGTGCGCCCTTGGCGCCCTCGCACTCCAAAGCACAACAACAAACGCAGAGGTGTGGCAAGTTCCGATGCGGCGTGCGTGCTGCCTGTGCAGGATATGCACGCATCTCATGACATGCCTGAGGGCGAAGGCGCCCGAAGAGGCCGTCCGCATTATGTGTGGCGCCTAGAACGAGCCTGCACTGGCTGTCAGGCAAGCCGCTTTAACGTAGAGTCTCTGCCACTGCTGTCACAGTTCTTTGACTTCCCGCCTTTGGCCCGGGAAAATACAGCGCCTCTTTACGCACGAGAGGCGCATTTGAGTGGTGCTGTCTGTGTGACATGTTGGCTGGCTCCACCGGCGGAAGTGATCGACGTTCGCTCCCAACTTTGTGCGACACGAGACACATCTCGTAATCCCAACGGCACTTTTCTTTAATCAACGGTGGTTAGCTGCCTCATCGTTCCTTTATCTCCTCCTTGGCCGGCGACTTGGCTGTGCGACCCTCCTGTACATAGATCACGCTCTTCGTTTTCCCGCCCTCAGCGAATCGGGCTGTTGTGCACAGCTGGCAATCCGTCAGTCAGCCCCGGCGTGTGGACTGCTTCCGTTGGCGCTGTTGTCGAGAGTCCGGCGGGCGGAAGCTTGACCCGACGCTGTCTATTTCCACATGCTGTACACTATCCGTATGTGCCGCCGGGGCGATGAAACCCTACCTAGACGGCATCGAGGCAGAGCAGAGACAAGCGAGACGCTGCGATTGGGTTCCGCTCTGGCGGTGTCCGTTCCGCGCTGTGGAATCTGCGAAATGGGCAGGCCAACGGACCCTGCACCTTGGGGGCCGTTTCCAGTGTCGTTACGCGTCTCTTCAGGGGGTTAATTAGCTGTCCATCCCGCTTTCTAAGCGGCATTTGGGGGCGGTCGTTATCGAAGTATAGAGTACATAAGCCCTGCAAGAGCAAAACGTCTCCTGACTTGGGAACAAGGAAAGGTGGAACGCAGCCGCCAGGACTGATCCTCCCGGAGTCATCCCGATGCCCAGCTGATGCCAAGGCGCAGCCAAGGAGCGGCTGCGTCTCTCCTCATATGAACAAGACCTTGGCCAGGACAAGAACCTCGTAAAAGGTGTTATCGACCTGTGTTGGTACCGTTCAGGATGGCGTTTCAAATGCGGAGGTGGGCGGATGACCGAGTTGGGAGTGCGCGTATCCCAACTGCATACGGAGTACCACGATAGGCAATATGGTACGTCTCGCACTCGCGGGGCTCAGAGTGATTGGACTTTACGAAGGCTTCTCCCTCTTCGGAAATAGATGCCGAACTGTAACCCGTGCCCTCGAGCTAAGCAGTGAGAACCCAGATCCGACTTTCGCTTGAGGATGCAGAAGGATCTCCTAACTGCGGTAGCGAAATCTACGCTAGAAGCAGCATTTCACTGCTGGCGTCGGTCTTACTATGCAATCGGAGTAGAAAACAGGGAAATATGGTAGACAGATCGCCAAGAGCGGAGGATCACGACGCTTAAAATCATGCTTAAACGGTTCGCGTCGCGGGATGCACTTTGCTGGTTTGCAATGCCTTCCGGGATCTTGGACTGCCGAAGTGGTTTGCCAGAAGAGTCGTCGGCTGTCGGAGAACGGATCGTTGCCGGCTCTCATACTTCGGTCAGCTCTGCACAAGGCGCTCTCACTTTCCTGAAGAGGACTCGGAGCATGAATCGGCGGCGTCCAAGTCATGGCCGTCAGACTGGTGCTTACACCCGCTGACATCCGGAGCGGCACCGGGCTCTACATGCTAAGGAGCGAGCCAAGGGGATGATCAATCAAATATCTCGGCTTGCACCTCGGCGGGGGAAAGCTAGGCAAACGACATGCAATCTACTCTACTTGGCACTCCCACTGTGGAGGCGCCTGCTGGTATGGACCTGGCAAAGAATACCTAGGTAGGCAGCACTCGGTGATGTCTGAGACGGGTTACCGTCTGCCTAGCTGGCGCCTGGAATAGGGATTCGGTGAGTAGCTCTGCAAGGCGAGAAGAAAAAGCAGGTCCAACTCTGTTTGAACGACGGGTGCACGTACCAGGCACCCTGCGCCCTTCCAGGAGGGGCGGGCGGCCGCTATGTGGCCATTGTCTGTCAGCCTCATGGACGCCATGTCAGCAGGCTGCATTTAGACTCTGGGCAGAAAGCAAGATTCTCCGCTGTTCACTTCCATCTCCCACATCCCGCCAGCCACCTACTTAAACGGCATACTTGGCGGACAAGTTGGTTGAGGAGAAACTCCCTCTAATCTGCTGGCGTTAGGTCAGGCTTCATCTCGAGTTTTGGCAGATCCCCCAGTGAGGTCGCACCAGTTGGTGGGCGACAGACTGGTCGTCTGAAAGTAAAAGACGAGCGAGCGCGTGCCATCACTGTGCGACTCCAGGTCACATGCCCGAGCCTTGATGCTTGTGGTACACTGTTGGGCTTCGTAGCTCCTTCTTTGACGGCCTAACAGGCTAGTTCTGCAAACGCCCATGTTGGAGATAAAACCGGCGATGGTAAGGTATCACCAACATCCTCCGTCACGGGGTACGAGCCCTGTCATTTCCTCTCGGCCGTTGCATGTCACACAGCTCAAATGGCACCACGGCGTGCCAACATCATTAAAGCCCAAGGGATGATGAAACGGGTGTGCGATGAAATCCCGGAGCGGTGGACTAATCTTACAGAAGCCCGCTGACGGCCGCCGGCTAGAGGAAGCTCTTGTCGGCCGCGCCTCGACTTATAGTGGGAGAACATTGGCATACCTCGACTCGCACCTGTGGCTCGAGGTGGTCCGGGGCCCCTCGAACAAGGTGCCGTGTGCTTGTGTCTTCACCCGTGAAACATCGCATTCCGTTTCTCGTCCCATCACGAAATGACCTCGAGCCTGGGCACGGAGTATTGCCTTCAGAGGGCCTCAATGCCACATGGCAGGGAGGCGGCAAGTGCCGTTCAAAGTGCCGTTGATCAGGATCAAGGAGGCGAAATGACTCGATGCAGCACGACAAGGGGGAATGTGAAGTGGACCGGCTTTCGAAGAAGCTTACGAATCTGACGTGGGCCCATTGGGCTCCGCCGCCAAAACATCCCCACAATCCGATTTTCACAGCAACCGTACCCCGTAGCATAGACGTACTCGCCAGCTGGCGCAATGCGTAGTTTAGGGGGCTGAGGGAGCGATCTGCTGGGAGGACGAGGGATAGATCTCCGAGTCCCCGCTGTACCGGCCGGCACTGCGAGATGAACACGAGAGAATAGTCGAGATTCGAGGGCTCTCGCACGGCATCCTGTGCGCTTCGTGTGCACCCGGTGCGCCGTAGCACGCGACAGATGAGAGAAGGCTGGGCTGGAGGCACAAGCAACGTCCAGAACGGGAAATCGAGCCTGAAGTAGGAAGGAGGTACGGCATGAGTCTCACGCTTACTGATTGGGGAGGCAGCCTCCCTGATCACTCCCGTCGCCGACGACGGCTGCGGTACCCCCCTTGATCGCGCCTAAGGTGTGCACGAAACGGGGAGATAGGGGATTCACAAGTGCGAGGCTACGAGGCCGCCGAGTCTCCTGTCTAAGTGCAGTAGGGCACAGGTGACTCGGAGGCGTGTCGTACAGCCCCAGGGAGCATGTCAAGCGTGACAACTCTCCCCTGTGGGGTCCCCCCGGCTGTTTTGGTCGTAAGCTTTCGTGGTAAGGGATGCTGGAACTGGAAATAGAGAGGCCATCCCAGGCACCGCGCGTACTGCTCACAGAGCGCTCTCAGAAAATGACGTGAAGACCGTATATCCCGTCAGACGTATAGGCGCAGTCTTAAAATGCTGAGTCGAGTCAAGGGGGGCCATGCGAGCAGCTCGATATCTGCGTCGCCGGAGAAGTGTTGGTGCTTGATAGGGTGTTGGAAATTCGTCATTTCCAAGTCTCGTGAGCAATCGCGGTCGGTCAGGAGGATTGCAGGTGCCCCTCCCCCCTTTTCGCCTCTTCCTCGATCGAATCCTTCATTGCACTGCAGATGCGGCCTGCCTGAGGACTGCCAACCGGTCGCCTCGGGCGCGGAGACCGGAGGAGATGACGGAAGGAGGCCCAAAGGAATCACCCGCTTCCTCATCCTCCTCCATCCTCCTCGCTCTTCGGAGAAAAGCGGTGCTCGAAACATCGGGCCAATAGCAGCTGCAGCAGGCGGGACTCGCGGCGATAAGAGTGACATACCGTACCGCTAATTACATGCAGGGCACGCAGGACGCTGATGGATCCCACGCGAATAATGATGGACATTGGGTCTTAAAGGCCTGTACTTCAGGGTCTCGACAACGTCCCTGTCGCTGGCCGTTCTACCAATACCTAGCACGCCGCGGTCATTCTACCTGTGTGTGTATGAGATAATAGAGAGAAGAGAATCGGCGGAGCTGCTCTTCGGAGGCATGGAAGCATGGAGCCAGGCTCTTCTTGTTTGGAGCAGATTTCGCGATGCAGCCGAGATAGGCTTACTGCCCCGCTGTATTACCTTGGGGCGCGGGTGTCAGCAGATGGCAGGTTGGGGGTTGGCTGTTAGATGTACTGGCGGGTGCGGTGTCAGATAGATTCATCGACGCTGACATGAAGTGAAGATCGCAGAGGCTTACTGCATGGGAGACAGGTTGATCATCAGGCGTGTAGGCCGTACAGTACTCGGGTAACCAACTGCCCGCCCGCCTGTTGACACATGAGGTTTCTTCCCTGCTGAAGCACTCCGTCTTGTCGGTCAGTCACCTTTTGCACGAGCAGGCAAGCCCGTGACAAAGAGGAAGAGCTACTCCTGCTTGAGGCTCAGCCTCGACTTGTCGACATATTGAAGAGTACACATCACCTCCGCGATGTCCATCCGTACAGTACATACATAGTAGGTCGGTACCATGTAAGGCTCGGTACCGAGTACCTGCGCCGAGCAGCGGATGAGGGCAAAAGAGAAGGTTCCAAGTTTAAGTGACGACTGTGGAGACAGAGGTGTGGGGCGTCAAAGAGCGCTAAAAGGCTGGGCGTGGCGCCGTAAAATAAGCTTGAAATTTATCATGCTGCACCACCGCACCGCGCTGCACTGCACGGAAGGTACCTCCCGCAAGTACCTCACCTAGTACTGTACTTGGGCCAGGTACCTATACTCCGTGCCGTACAGTACAGACACGGAACACAGTCGAAATACCCGCAGGGCATGGGCATCATCCGTGGATATTCCCACGTCAATCCCGCTGCCGTCAGCCATCTGAAAGGCTGCATGTATGGTGCACAGAGCAGCATAACGACTCGGCGTACCGACAGTACTCGTACAGCACAGTACCAACGGTATCTTGGCTCGCCGAGACCCCGTCACGTCGCCCACCAACTTGTGTCTGTGTCGCCGTCTTTACTGGATCTGTTGGTCTGCGCCGAGCCTTGGATCCTCTCTTTTGCGGCACTGCTCGACCGAGGAAGGGCATTACACTACACTGCGGTGCGCTCTCTCCCTTTTATCGAGGACAGGCCCCCTTTCTCCGCTCATCCATACCATCCTCACTCACCACATTCGAGGAGACGCGGAGCTCGCTCCGAGATTCGACGACGCCCCGCGATCGTCCAGGCAGCCGGACCAGCAAACAGACGAGAGCCAGTCGGGAGTAAGGCAAACGGGAAGAGCAGGACGCTAGGGTCCGGACGACATTCCCATCGCTTCTACCTGCGGCACTGCATCTCTGGCGCCGTCTAGGCAGAAAAGAAATACAGGATTGGGAGCCAAGGAGGCAGGAGGATCGCAACGCCTCGAACCGGTCTTGCGCCATTCCCACGGCCAATAGTGGCTACAAGGCCCCTCTTCAACACCGACGCCGAGGACAGCCAAGCCTGCTGCTGCTGCTCCTGCTGCTGCCTCCTGGTCGATAAGGAGAGAGAGAGAGCATCGTGACCTGCAGGTGCCGTCTAGCCGCAATTCCGGGAATTAAAGTTAAGGTTGTCCTTGGCTGGGGAGCGTGCTGGCCAGAGAGGGGATCTGCGATTTAAGGTTGGAAACAGTCAAAAAGCAAATAAGAGAGTTTGCCGCAGCCGAGGAAACAAAAAGCGAGCGACCTTATTTTTTCAGGTCCGATTGACTGCCTCGACTTACATTGCCGGACGACAAACGACGACATCTAAGACGGAGGACGACAAGAAGCGGTTGGTAACAGCTGCTCCTGGTTGCTGAACGGTAAGTTCCATTTTGCCCTCTGTCATTTTAAGACATGTTATCCTGTCTTTCACGGAAATAGTTTCCGCTCTTCCCTCTCCTGTCGATGGTTTTGCCTCTCTGCCTCCACCTGCGTCTCCATTCCACCCACATTCCGAAGATGAGGCATGCACCGCCGACTTGCGGCGTCATCGCCCACAAGTCAATTTGACTCCCATCTAATGCCGGGCAGATCTGGGCGCATCGGCCAACCGTGAAAGCAGCATAATAACCAAGGAGCGGCACGGCACATCCTCGGCTTGGACCTCCAGCATACCTCACCCATACTTAATACCCCAACTCCATACTCGAGAACAATTACGACGCCGCCTCGCTTGCCTCAAAAAGACCAGCAGGCTACTTCCAGGCTCTGAGGGCTCATACAGCACGTCACGACACGCCATAGCAGCACGAGTTACTGCATCTTCGGTAATTTCGCCCTGCGCTTCGCCATTTCCACGCCCAGCGCACCAGCCCCCAGAGGATGTGTATGCGACAGAACGCAAAGTAAAGGTTGAACAGATCACGAAAACCTCACTTTTGGTCACTGGACTGACTTGGATGACAGCGTGAAATTTCGTCGATTTTTGTCGATTCCAGTTGTGCCGCAGTGAACAACGCCCTCTCACTGCCTCCGCTGCACGTCGCAAGCACGAAAAACCTTAACCCAAGCTTAATCCGCTACATTTGTCCCGAAGCTCCAAGAAAGCCACTTTCACGAGGTATGTGATGACTCGGTCTTCCTCTTCTTCTTTTGCTCCTCCTGCAGCCTCGTGGATCAGTATCTCCCTATTCCCCCAGAAGTCCATGTACCCCCCCGGACGAGCTATACAGTCAAAACAACAGACGTTACCTGCATCCTCACGACACCATATCATCTCACTACCACGCAAAACAAGCTCCTTGTGGTGTCGGCCGTGTTTGGGGGGCCACTTTTCCCAAGTGAGAAAAGCGTCCACCAGGACGGGAAGTACGTGTAGCCCATCTCACGACATAGACCACTATCATGACACTGCATGGATGCATGCACCCTCCATCCTCTGACCCCTACACACACGACTCCGCGGCTGCAAATGGCAAAGCGGCCATTGTCTCCCCAAACACACATTAGCCCAGCCAGCGTGCCGTCAGTCAAACGGCGCAGGGACGGTGGCGGACCCAGGGAAGAGACGATCTTCATCGAGTGTCTCGAGTCTATTTCCACACTTCCGGGCTCGACGCCCGCGTTTGGCTGGGCGAGCAGGCGAGAGAGCGCTGGGGAAATTTTAGTCGAGACGGCGGCTTGCATCCCCACTTAGTGATCGCCGTCGCCCGAGTCAACCTTCCCTGGGCCCGTTCAAGCCCTCCTGGGGACCCCCTGTCAGCGTGTCCGCTACTGGCGTGACCCCTGGAGGAGCTAGCCCTGGCCGATATGGGTCCCTGGGGTCGATTGGGACGTGGCCATTTCATCCAAGTGGACTGTACGCGTGGGTGCCGCCTCGTCCTCACCGGGGCTGCGTTGGCGCATGTTTTGGGTTGGCTCGCTGTGTCAGAATATATATGGTGCACACGCTTCCAGCACCACCTTTCCATACCCTGCACGTCTCGAGAGCCTGCCGTCGAGCCCGAGTCTGCCCCACACGCCGCCAGGAGAAAAGCGACTCGCACGACTCCAGCAGAGCTGCTGTGCATAGCGTGCGTGCGTGCGTGCGTGCGTGCCCATCATCCATCACCGGAGAAGGTTGCTGCGATTAAGCTTTCGTCACTCCTTGCCCAAGACGCACATCCTGTCTCACGTCGTTCGATTCGTCCCCGGCAAACAGGCTAACATTGTCGCCCGCCAAGACCATCCTGCTCACGCATCTCTCCCCTGTACGGGTCCATCACTCGCGCGACGTCTCATCTTACACGCCTTGGCTCGAGTAGAGTTGCCCTTCCATCAACCTGGGTTACGTCGCCTGTGGGAACCACTGGAAACGCCAAGAGAAGGCGATCGTCACTGTCAGGGCCTAGCTCTCTTCAGCAAACTGACCTTATCTCGCCTTTGCCGCATAACAGAAGCTACTCCCCCTTGGACTCTGAATGCTGTGCTTGGCCTGCTTCTCGAGTAGGAACGGTCTTCTAGGTTTGGAAACGATTCGTCCTTCAAAGCGAGTATTCTCGAGGCTCGCAGGACTCTTGTTCCACATCGGCTCCTCTAGACCGGCGGGTATTCGCTAGATGGAAGCAACTACGAAGATGATGGAGACATACTACGGTTACGTGCGGTCACCCGCAGATGCAATCAAACTGTTCGAAGCTTGCAGAGTCGGCCTGCTCCCCAGAGTTCAGCGCAGGTTATCGGAGAAGGAGCGGCAGTCTATCAGATCCGGTTCTGTGTTCGTTTGGGACGAGCGGGAGGCGGGCATGCGGAGGTGGACGGACGGCAAGTCTTGGAGTGCCAGCCGGGTCTCCGGCAGCTTCCTGACTTATCGTGAGATGGAAGGAAAGCGCGGAGGTGGCTTCGGCAGCTCGCGGCGGGGTGCGGGCAAGACGCCAGATTCTGGACGCGGTAGCGACGAGGACCAGGACGACGGCGAACCCGACGGCTATCGGTATAAGGCGGACGGCCTTATGAAGCAGTCGTTCAGCATAACTACCTCGACAGGCCAGCATCTGCATCTGATATCCTACTACTCTCGGCCTCACCCAGGCCAGCCCGAGCTGCCGCAACCGAGCACTGATCCCCAGCTCCGCGGCATCATCCCTACGAAGGGCATGTACCCGGAGTCGAGCATGAACGAAGCACCAGTGCCAGCGCTGACGAAAGTCCCCATGATACCCGCTCCTCACTACGCTCCGGTCCACGGCCCTACGCACTATCCCCAGACATATCAGTATATGCCGTGGCCTCCTTCGCCAGTCGCGACACCTCCTTACAGCCACTACAATGCGCCTTCACCTTACGGACCGGCGCTACCTCCTATAAATGGGCAATATGCTCTACCACCAACACAGCCGCCGCTGTCTCATAACGCGGCTCCTTCACATCCCGCGTATGATCGCGCTCCCTTACCACCTCCGGGAGCTGTCTCTCAGCCGCCTCGTGGTACTCCTCCTTCTATGCCACTATATACCCAGCCGACGCAGCTCTCTCCGCATCTATCGCAGCCTCGACCCCTGATCACCGAGTCTCCCCGAACGCAACACCTCCAGGCACAAGCCGCAGCTGTCATGGTAGACCCGCGACTGGCAGCGACGAGCGCGCGGAACCCGCAAGGACCTCTCCCAGCACTGGGCCCCGGCGCCCTCGCAGTGTCGCGAACAACACCACCGCCGCCCCGAGCCCTGTCGCAGACCCCGCCGGGCAGCTCCCACTCGAACGGGACAGCAGCGCCGGGCGGCGGGAACAAGGCCAGCCTGTCGGCGCTGCTGCACCCGACTCCGATCAAGACGGAACCGACGGGCGCGAACTCGGGCGTCAACAGCGCGGGCAGCTCGCCGCGGCAGGCGGGCATGGCTCCCTCGAGCGGGATTGGCAAGAGGAGCAACCCGTTCAACGAGGACGCGAGGGCCTTGCAGGTCTTGGACAAGAAGTTCTGCATCTAGGCTGCACGGGCGGGCTACTTGAGACGAGGGAGATCGCCCTGTTGGAGGAGAGGATGTGGATAACGACCTTTTCTTCGATGGGTGTCTTACCCGTCATAACACTACTTTGAGCATTTTGCGGCATGGCGTTCTGGAACATATCGACACGAGTGGACCGTGCAGTTTGCGCAGCACTCTGTGGAAAAGGGAAAACGACCGGTCAGGTCACGGTCCGGCGAGCATCCTTTGATTCTTTGCTTACATCCCGCGTGCATCTCCCCCGTCTGGCGGCGACATGGGGGGAGATGGTCAGTCTTTACGGCAAACGGCAGCATTTTGCTTTTCAGCCCTCCTCGAGGGGCAGGGAATGGTTACTTCCCATCGGTCCGGCTATTTTGTGATTGTGCGAGTATCTTCGAGTTCGACCGACATGCATTTCAGGGAGGATAACAGGCGGGCGATGGACACCCGGCCTGTAGGTGGTGGTCTCTCTGATCTGGAACTTACAGGAAGCAAGGAAATGGTACATAGCTTGCGTGCGATATCACGAGGGGAGAGATTGCCCCCTCGCTGTTCAGAGTAGTACATATTAGATGCATGATGGGAATGCGATTGCTTGTTCGATATATTCCGCTGAGGTACCTCTTCTGTGATGTTCTCCAGTGCTGTTCTCTACGTGCTATCGATATGTCCTTCCGTGCAGCCTGGCCTCTTTCAGGCTGTATGCTGTAGGAAGCAACTGACAGAACGCAACCAAAAGCAATGTATATTTAACCATGCACAGTACTGTGAAGACTGGTCTGTTTAGACTCTACAAGGCACATATTGCGAACATTTACCTAGCAATTAGGAGTATTTTGACCAACACATGCAAGGACAAACTTGAAAGCAGCCACGAGTACAGCTGCACTGTCTGTGATGGAAACTCTGAAGCAACATTCAGCTGCACAGCTGCACAGCTGTACAGCTGTACCTGTACCTGTACTTGCTAGAGGTAGCCCAGGAGATGATTGACAATAACGGCAGCCAAGATTGGCCGGCGCAGACTCGGAACTCCGATTGTGTTACGCGGCCTCTTGCCCTTTTGATATGGTCCATCCCCCCCTTACACCAAGTGAAAGGGTCCCAGATGCAAGCCCCTCGAGGAGGATGTCGACCCTATCAGAGGTTGAGGCGCAGCTACTATTGTTATCACGCAGATGAATATCGTGCTCAACCTTCTCGCCGCTCAGTCATCACGCCGAGTACCTAGACTATGTTTTATCCCCGTGAGCTCTTGGGCGGAGAACACCAAAGCAGGGATCTGCCTCGTCTCTCTCCCTCTCCTTGGCTAAGAGAAGCTGGACATAGAAACGCCTCGGACAAGGCACAACCGTGGGGCTCACGAAACTGTTACTCTCCGTCTTCTCCGAAGGCTCCTTGCGGCTGATCGGCAAGATCGCGGAGACCCTTTCGAAACCATCCGGATGTGGTACGGACCGTGACGAACTATGCATATTGGCTGTCATGAAGATGTAGAATGTCACTCGACTTGTTGCTCCTGCTTGCATTAGCCACCCTCTGCTTGTCCATGTAGTCGATTCTAGACCGCGTGAGCCCAGAAAGCGGAACCGAGTAGCAACCGCCGCAGCACAGCCAAGCACAACTGCAGGAGGCTATCGGCGATAGCCCCCCTCCACACCTTCTCCATCCCCGCCCCTTCACTGGTTCAGAGCGTGTCGTCCAAGAGAAAAAGGCGAGAATAGCCAAGGCCCCTATGCCCGCATATACGGAGCTATAGACGGCGTCTAAATACACACATATGGGGCTGTTGCGAGCCTCAAGCCTCGGGCCTCGTCTGTGCGGGCCCTCGATCGCCGCGAGGACCGGCATCCTCCACCCGAAGGGCCGAAGGGGGAAACCTCCTGACGAAGTCTCATCCTACCCTGAGACCGTTTACCAATGACCAGAAAGGGGAATGAGCATACGTGTGGGACCAGAGTAACACTCGCCGTTTCGGGGCTACTGCATCCATGCATGGGGGAAAAGAAGCACAGGAATAAAAGAGAGTTGAACCTTAAAAACAAGCAGATAGACCAGGGGAACAAAAATAAGGGTGGGCAACTCCAGCCGGGAGTGAGGGAGACTCTCCTATCTCCCCTAACCTAGTAAGTTAAAATCCACGCGGCGTCTTAGCGCAGGGAACCGCAACTCAGTCGTACGTAAGCTTCTCCCCCTGACTTTTCCAAGCCCGGCAACCCCCCGCCAGCGCTGGGCGGTTTCAGGGGAAGCTTGCATATACATAGTACAGCTGCAGTGTTTCTTCTAGAGGGACGGGCTGCGTAAGCTTGCTCGTCAGATGGCGCAAAGCCGTTCGCGCTAGGAATAGAAGGAATAGCACCCCCGAGGAAGCTTAAGTGAGATTGTGATGGATCCGCTCCGCCCGGGGGGGGGGGGGGGGCAGGGCGGGAATAGCCATAAAAGTACACGCCTTGGTGGACACACTTGCCGCGCGTCTGTTCCCACCATCGTTTTTTGCCAAGACAATTCGGATCCCACAGCAGAGCGCGTGAAAGATGAACCCAAGAAAGGGCGAATGTCCGACTGAAGAAAGCCATGCAGGCCGAATCGTCTGCCGGGAGTACAGACGCGGCATGTGGGAGGGAGGCTTGGACGGTGCTTGATATCAATGGGATTACATTGCAGCAAGGATACCGGGATCACGTTGATGAGGCATTGTCAACATACGGAAGAGACGGTGACACGCCACGACATCTCCTGTCGAGGCCCCCTGATGCTACAGAGCTGAGCCCAGAGCACCATTCCTTTCACTTTGTGAACAGCACCAATAAGAAAGTCTCCGAAGTAGCTAATTGAGTAGTCATTAGCCATGTGCAAACTCGAAGCTCTCCATAGAGGCCGAGATGGATATATCTGCAATAATGCATGCTGATGCTTCCGTGTCAAGCAATACCCAGCTCGATCAAGCCTACCACCCGGAGGCGAAAAGGCATCGCATCCTGCTCATAGCAGCGACTCCAGTACAGCCCGCGACGGCCGAATACCACGATCCTCACAACCTAAGCTATACCAGTTACCCCTTTCCTCCCACCAAGCAAGCCCATCCCGCGTCCATAGTTACGCCAGCTCATCAATCGCTGTCCGGAAAGTCGTAAACATCGAGTGCTCTGTCGCTCCCGCTCCCCGGCATGTAGTCCGAGTCGGAAATCAGGCCCCTCTAGGACTCAGCTTCGTCGCCAGACGGCCCTCCCACACCATTGGCATCAGCCTCCACATCCGAGCTGACTCCGTAGTCCGCTCCCGTAGATGACGGCCTGACGAAGGGCGCCCGCTCCGCCACCTTTCTCTTCTTCCTCTGCTTCTTGAACTGCGACACGTCGATGTCCGAGGGCGTCTCGTTCCTCGCCCGCTTCAGCTTGCCCACCGCGGCCGCCGGCACGCTGCTGTAGTCATCAGGGGCCACCCCCAGGTCGGGGCTGCCGGACGGCCTCCTCCCCGACTCGGGCTCGCTGTCCTCGACCTCCTCGTCGGCGCTGCGGGAACGGAGGCTGCGGTTCAGGGAGTCGATGTCGATGTCTAGGTCGGCGCTTTCGTTGTCCGAACCAGCCTCACGCGGCGCGGCGCGGCGACTGGGCTTGGGAGCTGCTTCCGCTGCCTGCTCTGCGTCGCTCTCGGCGACTGACGCCTTGTCGGGCGCTCCCTCCTCGGAGGGGCTGCTCTCGCTGACGAACTCCTTGCTCAGGACACGCCGGTCTCCCCTGCTGCTCGTAGTTGGCACCGGGGCGCGGCTCCTGCCCCGCGTCGCCATCTCTCTGCCAGAAGAACGGCGGTTCACAGTCTTCCACTTCATGGGCGTGTTGGTCTCGGAGCGCTTGGCAGGGATGGTTTCGTCGTCACTGGACTCGGGCTCGTGGATGCCGTCGAGCTCGCGGCTAGCGGTCGACCGAGCCGACCGGTCTGTGCTGCGGGACCGCGACCGCGACCGCCGCCGCCGCATCCTCCTCGCGCCGTCGGTCTCCTTGGGCAGCACCCACTTCCTCTCGCCGGGCTTGTGGTGTCCGATAATCTTCTCCTCTTCCCGGTCGTCGATGAAGCCGCGCGCCATCGGGAACTCGCCCCTGGCGTCGTAGATGCCCAGGAGGCGGCGGGCGTTCTCCGCGACGCTATGCTCGTGGCAGTCGGGGAGCGCCTTCCTCAGCCGGTGCCAGAGCAGCTTGCGGGTAGGCCGCTTCCACTTCTTCCGGAACTCGTCGTCTACCAGGTGATGCCAGGGGATCTGGCCGTCCCTGTCCGCTCTGGCCTCGCTCAGAGATTGCACAAATCTGTACTGATCCTCCGCGGGCATGTTCTGTAGGTCCTCGCGCGCCATGGCTAGTAGTGCACTGACGTCGACAGCCGCGGATCCTGCAGGCGTGGACCTCAAGTCGGTGCTGAACTCGCCCTTGTCGCGAAGGTCTTTGAATTTCCATAGGCACTGCGCGCGATTTCGGGTGCGGTCCATAGCCTGGCTGATCTGTTGCCAGTCGACCAGGTCAAAATCATCGCGTTTCGGTGCATTTTGCTTGTTGGGATCTTGCTCACGAGCCTGTCGTATTTTTCTCACCGCATCTAGGATGGCGTCTCGGAGGCGTTCCTCCTCCTCCTCCGTCCACGGGCCGATTTTCAATTTCCCATCGCAGACATACCTGTGGCGCCAGTAGTCCCGTACATACTTCGGATCACGGTTGATGAGCTGTCCGATCTTGGCCCACTGGGGTCCGTATATCTCGTACATCTCCCTGAACTCTTCTTCTTGCTCAGGCGACCATTTCCCCATGGCGGTGTGATTGTGGTATAGAGTTCGCAATTTCTCCTTCACTTGTCTTCTCTTCCGCGTGGGAGTCGCGTCCGTAGCAACCATCAGGATCTCCATTTGTAGTGGGTTGGACCTCGAAGGCTCGGACTGGACAAGTTCGGCCAACTCGAACTTGGTGAGGGCATGCCGATCCATGAAATCATCGACAGCCTTCGTCAATGCATTGGTCTCGTCATTGGTCCAAGGCCCCATGTTGAAACCATCCTTAGTGGCGGGTGTTCCTGGAGTCCTGGTGGCCCTTGGTGTCTTAGCCTGTGTGCTGGTGGGCGTTCCATCTTCTGCTCTCATGGAACTGCTAAGCTTAGATCGACCTTTCCTGGTGGAGCTTCCCCTGGCAGAGCCTGTCTTCCTGGATGCTGAGCTTGATGGGGTTGCCTTTGCTGGGGTCCCCCTCGACGGTCCGTCACTACTCTGCGGGAGTGTACTGGAGGCTTCAGGGCGGTCGATAAAGGATAGCTTCGGCCGGCGCTTGTCGCTTAAGGGTGTTTTCTTGACAGTGGGGCTGCGTGGTGAACTCTCAGGAGCTGGCTGATCGTTGACGGACTTGTCGACGGCATCGTCGTCAGGCACTGACTCCGAGTCCCCATGAGTATCCGCGTTGTCATGAACAGCGGCGTCCTCTTCCGGCATCAGATTACCAGCTAGAGCCTGAATCTGCTGGGAGCTAGCTTCGGGGACGTCACCTTCGGCGGCTTCCTCGTCTTGGTCTCCGTCGCGTGTCTTGTCGGAGATCGCCTCCTCGGAGTTGATCCCATCGCTTCCATTCTCAAACAGATTCTCTTCGTTGCTCTCGTTCGAGGCTGCCTCGACCACCCTATTGCCATTTGTGCTAACATTCGAAGCAGGAACATCAGCGTCACTTGACCTCCTATTAGGGACAGGGGATGCAGGTCGCTTCGCAGGGATGCTCTCGTCATCACTTGAACTGAAAAAAGGGCTGCCTGCTCTGTCTCCAGCCCTCTGAGCCTCCTGCTCAGTAGACATAGCTCCAGCGCTATCTTCATCGACGTCCATGGCATTGCCCTGCGCCTCTTCAACGCCGAGAGCCTCATTAGTCTCTTGCAGACTTTCCAGATTATGCGGCGGCTCGATCTCATCTTGAATGTCGTCGAAAGCCTGGCGATGCCGAGTAACCCGTTCATGATCGCTTTCATCATCTTCAATATCATCGAACGACAAAGACTGCATGCTCTTAGCACCGCTGGTGACCTCCTCTTCATCGCTGCTGATATCTTCGTGTCCTATTTCTGGCTTCGTTTCCTCGTCACTTGAGAAGTCCTTGTGGTTGACATCCTGGCCGACTTGGACACCTTCATCCTTTACAGCTTCATCCCCACTTTCCTCTTCTGCTTCATCATCTGTTGGCGAGCGCTTGACGTCTTCGAGAGGTAGGTCGTCATCCCCAGCGTCCCACGGGTTGTCTCGTGGCTGGGCGTCCTGTTCGAGTCCTGAATCTTCTCTATCCGCCCCGCTATCCGTGGCATCTCGGTTCCAGCCAGGCACTTCACCCAGATTCTTTTCGAGCTTCGTGGGACTGCCATAGGCTGCAGGTGTTAATAATGTATCCAGCCGGTCGCCCTCCGATTGATCGCCGCTCTCGTCCTCCACATCTGCCCCAGGCTCGGCCTTGATGTCCTTAGGGTCAAGCAGGCTAGAATTCTGCTGAGGGGGGTAGATCCGGCGAGCCTCATCGGTGATGATCTCGTGAATGGTCTTCGTCATCTCTGCGGATAGTTGCTCCGCCTTCAAGTCCTCCATGGCGCTCTCGGCCAGTTCCTCCACCTCATGCGGGAAGCTATCCTCCACGACTTCCTGGCTGTCGGCATCCACAGAGAGCGCCCTTCTCTTGTGAGTCGGTTGGGGTTCGCCGTCGCCTTCCCTCCACTTCCGCTTGCTGGGCAAAGCTAGACTAGACGGGATAAAGTGCTCGTCATCACCGTCGGCTAGGTCTGTTGACTTAAAAGCATGCGCCGGAGCAGAGTCGGGTTGAGGGCGTGAAGTCGGCGATGCTTGGGAGGGTTCTGTTATGGACCGCCTATTTTTCTTCCGCTTCTTTTTCTTCTTCTTGGAGGGCGTTTCGACTTCGGCCTCGCTTTGCTCGGCTAGTGTGGCTGGCAGGTCATCTTCTGGCACATCCTCTGGTCCGCCATGTTCCTGCGTGCCGAGCGACTTCTTCCTTTTCTTGTCTCCCTTCTTCTTTTTCTTCTTGGAGCTCGATGCCGTTAGATGCTCCGTTCCGACACTAGCGTCTGGCCTCCCCACTACTGGCGTCGAAGCATTGCCATCATGCGGCTCGTCCCCCTGCAGAGACCGTGCCATGTCCTGCTCCTGTGACTCCCCCGCCGTCTCTCGCTTATTTTGCGCGTCTGTGACCTCCAGTATCACCTGCAAGGCGGCAGGAGTCGACGTCACGGCGGGCCCAGTGCGGTGAGACTTTCGCTTCTTCTGCCGTGTTGGCTGGGTGAAGTTTCGCAGCAGAGAATCGCCGTACTCTGATTTGATCGCTGAGGACCAGACGGGCGCTGAGGAAGGTATCTCGCGGGCATCGGTATCGTCGCCGTCGGTGGTCATTCCGTCGCGTCGCGAGGCTGGAACAGGAGAGTCGGAGTCGTTCCCGCCGCCGATTTCGTCACGTTCTGAGGGCGCTTCCGGCTGGCTGGACGTGTTTCCCATTGCGGGCCATCTGGAGATGGCAGAGCTCAGGTATGTCAGAAAGGACGTCGCGCCAGGTTGCGGGAGCTTGCGCGGGTGGTGACGAGGGAGCTACGCTGCGGAATATGCGATATGCCGATCGAGAAGGTGACGCGCGACGCGGTGCGGCGAGATGAGCTTGAAGTGGGAAATTTTAGGTGGAGGGACAAGGCTCTGCAGCCTCCCACATCTAACGGTGGCCCCACTATATTTTCAGCTTTGGCAGCTGCTCGCCGGAAGTGCATGGAGTTACCACTGTAGAGTACAATGTACAAAGGCCCCCATCCATCGCCTTCAAGCGCAGGTCATCCACAACCCCAACTCGTAAGACATCAACGTCTATAACTAATGCGAGTTTTACTATGTAGCGGTATTGAATCACTAAATCCACAAAGCTCTAGGGGCAAATTCTGCTGGTCAAATTCCATCTGGTGGTAAGCAGTCTACCTGAGTTACCCAAGTACGCGTTGCCAGGTACCTCCTGGGTTTACCTGGTTTACCTAATCACAAAACAAACCCCGCCATAACATACCGCCTCGGCGGCGACGATACCAAAGATGAAGAACGGAAGAGGCTGTCCCAGCAGTCTCGATATAGTCTCCCAGGTCAAGACCGTCTGTGCCTATGCTGACGATGGCCATGACGATGTCTGTGCCGACTGACATGCTTTGTCTCGGGTTGGTATACAATATCCGCTGGAGTTCGATCTTCATCGCAACCAGAGTCTCCAGAGTCTTTCTCGTCCGCATCCGCACCGTCCTTGCTCCAGTTATTGCTGCTTAGGATCCTCGGCGTCTCCTTGCTGAGCCGTTTCCTCACGGCCCTCGCCGCATAGAAAGCTCCTGAAACCGCAGCGACCGGGCCTGCTATAACCATGATTGGAGTGACAGGCGGGCACAGCTTGCAAGTTCCGACAGACGCCGCCGTCACCGCTGAAGCTGTTCCGACAGCGGTGGCTATAGTGGCAGCATCCTTCCACTTGCTGTCTGGACGGGCTATGTTTCCGATGTCCTTGAGGGTGAGACCGCCGCCGGGATAGTTCTCGATAGTGGGAAGGTTGAGCCACACATATGGCTGCTGGCGGCGGAGCTCGCCGTGGATCATCAGAAGCCCAAGGTCGGGAAACTCGAGAGGATCCTTGATTACAGTGATCTCGTAAGCAGGGATGATAATGTGAAACATTGTCTCCGACTTCCGTCGCTTGACACGATTCAGATAGCTCCTGATGAACTTCATCCACACGACCAAGGAGTCGAGATTCTCAGACATTCCGAGAAGATTCTCCGGGAGGGGCTTCTCCTTTACCAGGCTTCGGAACTCGGGATGCCAGTTGTTGTCAGGATGGAATAGGAAGTATACATGTCGTAAGCCATCCTCGTAGCCCTCATCAGTCTCGTGCCTCACGTAGTCATTCACATGGGCAGCGAACCGCTTTGGTGCTTTCAGACCGGTCTGCGCGCTTAGCTCATCGGCGATCCTGACACCAATTTTCTTCAGGGCCTTCTGATCGAGAACTTCTAGAGCGTAAGCTGCAATCTCGACGCTGCTGAGGAAGCTTATGAGCAGGTTGACGCAGTTTCTTTTATCGCGGAAGATGGCGGTGATGCTGAAATCGAAGGTCTGCACGCTCGGAGTGCCGTTCACAGGCTTTTTCTTGAGGTTCGCGTAGATATCGCTGATATGCTTTGCTCCGTGGGTACTTTTCTCAAACGTCGAAGCATGCGCCTCCTTGGTCTTGGCCCGGAAGAAGTGTTGCAAATCAAGAGGAAGTGTTAGAATAGCAGTGTACTCTCGGCCCTGACCGCCTTTCTTGCCACGGGCTTTTCCGCCCTTCATGTTGACTGCGGCATGGCTGCTGTGCGTCTGACCCATCAGGGGCCGTAGGATGATTGCCAAAGTGGAACTTGTGTCTGAGCAGCGGGAGTCAGTGAGTGGTGATTAAGCCAAGCTTTGAGACTCATACTGATTGAAGTATGATGTATTTGCAAGGGCTGTACCTGGAGAGAAAATACAGGGCTTTATCGGACCGTGGCCGAGAATCGAGAGATGCGCTGGTGGAAGCCTTATCTTCAACGTGTGGCCGGAGCGGCTTCTTCGAACTGCCCTTGGGAAGCTTCAGAAGAGGGATCTGTCTGAGACTGGGTCAATCGTGGAGATGGAGCTGATGAATGTACGCTTTATGAATACGGATCCTTAAGCTCTTGTACCCCGACTCGAGCGGTCCTCATCATGCTTGAGGGAACGAGTATCTGGAGTGAAGCCATGTCATGACACATGACTGTCGAGATGGTGTGTGAGACCTGTGCAAAGCAGCAGAAGCCCTTCCAATGAAGGCTGCTCGGCATATCACGAACAAGCCGAAACTTTGGAAATCAAGGTTCGATTCCACAGCCTGCTTCAAGCATCTGCAACTCTGCATGAAAAGGCAGAACTGGGCGTCGGTTCTCCAATCAACCAAGCTCAACGGACCTACGGTAAATCCGAAGAGACTTATACGTCGACTGTCGCGTATGTCGGCATGTATCGGAATGCCGGGCGCTCCTCTCATGTTGAGGGCCTGCAGACGAGGCTCCCGGGTGCTTCTGCTATCATCTTCGGATCTCGCACTTAGGCGTATAATATCGCCGACTCGCCCTATGGGGACGGACTCGAAGATCTCCGTGCCTCCGCAGAAGTAGCACCCATCTTCCGTCATCGCTTTGCTCGCTTTTCGATTGCTCCAGGACACCGGCCGCTAATACATGGCGCATGAAAAGCAAGCCGAGCGAATGAATGTCTTTGTTCATGGACAACAAGGAGGTACATCGCAAACCAAGTATCAGACCTGGCGGTTATGCCAGATCTCTTCTCACTTGTCTCCCACCTCAAAGTAAATACAATGATCATTATGATGAACGCCCTGTCGAACCTAATTCTCTCCCCTCCATCACTTCCCTGTGCCATCTCTCCAGGAATCGCGTCCTCTTCTAGCACACCCTTAAATCTATGGCCGGCGAGGTCGAGAAGGAGTCTTTGTGGGAGCCTTGGAAGCAACGACGTCAGCGTAGGGTTGTGCATGGGACACTTCATTTGACTCTGCCTGACTGCCGCCGAATGCTGCCGTTCGCTTTCTCCAGCCTGCATGTCTCTCGACTCGGGACCCCACCATCATCTGCATAGCTGGCGTGCGTATGACCGGTGCGCCACTCGCAGGATCTCAGTCTCGACATATCCCTTGGCGACATCTATCTGGGCGCCACACGTAGCGGCGGGTGTAGCAGCTCAGAACACGAGACGAAGAACCTCTTCTTTGAAAGCTGGTTGGCTGATCTCATCGTCATCTTCTTGATATCTGATAGGAAGAAGGCATAATGAGGTAAATTGTATCGGGTCCTTGATGGAAATGATGACAACAAATGGACATGCCAGAGGCGAAGGAGGCAGACACATTAGTTCATCGCGTACTTCTGAGCTAGAGGCCAAGGAGCAGGCGGCTATCATGAAGAAGTCAAGCACAGCCAGCCAAGCGGTGGCACACTGTGGCAGACGAGGGCAGGCGACCAGAAACAACAGCAGTCCCGACACCCTTCCCTGGCCTCAATACACTACCATGATCCTTCTATCGCCATTCCTGCCCTCTCGTCATGCCGGCTAGCTCCATGTCCTCCCCGCCCTGGCCGGCCACCCCCGTTCCTCATGCCGCTTGAGGGAGTTTGGCACGATACCTTTTCCGCAGTATCTGCATGGTTTCGGCTCCTGCTTTCGTCTGCGGGGGCGCTTGGTGGCCGCCGCCGTAGGCGAAGCAGGAACCAGAACCGGCACCGGGGGAGCCAAGGGCGCCCTCTACGAGGGAGGGCCACCCAAGTCTCAACCACTGGCCAAGATGAGGACCATCAAGAACCAGGGCGAGCCGAGGGCGCCTTCACCAAGAGAGGGCCACCCAAGTCTCAACCGCCCGGCGCGACAATGGAGGTGACACTCTGGTTGCTGAGCGTCGCGACCGGAGAAGTGATCCACGGCCTCCTCTTGCTATCCTGGCGGAGTGTGTTGTGATTCTGGCGCTGTGAGACCATGAGATGCCTTGTCGAGGATCTCGATATTCGAACGCGTGCGAGATGGTGAGCCATTCCGATGGTGTATAGACTCGTCGGTCAGGAGGGCGGGTCTGTCTCCTCGTCAGTTCGAAGTGTCTGCAGTGCGTGACTTGTATTCGGAGGCCGAGACTAACCATAGGCCCGGATTCGAACCGGTGTTCCTAGCCAGGCGTGAGAGAGACATCGTGTGGTGGTGACCAAGCAACGAGGGATCTGTTCTGTCTCGCGAGAGCCCGGTCGCCCGGGCGCTCCGTCCTCGACGACAGCATATGGAGGACGTTGGAGTGAGACAGAACAGAACGACTCATCGGCTGAAGACAGCATCGCGCGTGCCGATGCATGTTGCTGTCGAACGAGAAGATATCTCTCGCAGGCTGCGCAGAATGATCAGCCCATGGCCACTAGGCAGGCAGCGTCTTCCGGAGAAAAGCGCCCACCTGGACAAGCCAAGAGACTGACTACTGTGTGATGCAGCTGTCGTAATCTGGATGAGCATCGGACATGTTAGGACTAGGACAAAATATCGGCATGAAGTGCTTACCGAACTCTTTCTCTCATTCAACCGGCTGCGAGGTCTGCTGAGATGCTCCAGTTCGCTCTTTGGCAGGGTCGAAGTTGGACGGCTTGAAGTTTAGGAAGCTTGGAGCTGACTAGGAGATGTGCGCAGTAGAGACTGCTGGGGTACTCGTGTAGGCCGTGGCCATTTTGGGTGTAGAGGACCGGGGAGAAGAAAGACCTTGAAAGGATAGTCGGCGCTGGTTGGGAAGGTTGAAGAAGAAGGAAAGAAAATAATCTGAGAGGAGAGCGGGAAGAAGGGCATCTTTTATACCTCCAGGTGGACGATTCACCGTCGAAGCGGCGTGCCCTAAGCCCTGGAAACAGGCGGGATCGCTCTCAGACAGCTGAGGAGAGACTGAGGAGAATTGCGACGAGCAGCTGAGCACATTGGTACCTGGCCTGCCGGCGAGCTACCACCGGCAATGGAAGGACCGCCTCTCGCAAGCTTGCCTCACCTTTCGACGGTCAAGGTGAGTTCGTCAGATGTCCAGTCACCGAACCGGAGCGTTATCAGACGAATGCAAGTGCTACGCGGCAAAACAAGGGCACTGCCCTAACCCTAACAGAAAGGTGGCAGGGAGAAGTACCAACTCACACAGAAATACCGAATTAGGTACGTACTCTGGGTTATGTTCAATGTCTCGTTGCGACAGCGGGAGCGAAGGTGAGGTGAAAGGTGAAGCGCACGGCGACGACTGTAGCTGCGATGGGCGGGGGTGCACAGACCAGGTGTCTACTATCTAGATAGGTACAGTACCTCCTTAGAGGGATCGAGCTAGCAATTGCTTGGCATTGGAGCCCTCATTTCTGTGCCCTCAATGACGCCGCCGCCGGTCTTTGTCGTCTGGGTTGTCCTTCGCATCTCTTTGATGTCTGTCTGCGCTGCACACGAGCGGCATCTCTGTCGTGCCGACCATCCACTCGTTACACGCTGCGCCGGGCGTCGGGAGGATTAGGCGTTTAGGGACTTATCGCTACCTTTCTCTAGAGACTGTACATCATCGGCCTGCATGTGCTGGAGAAGCCCTTACTGGTAGTAAACCTGCAGCAAGCGAGTCGCGACACTCGCGCCGTTTGAACCATCATCCTCAACGGCACCGCGGCATCACATCTGGCTTACAGGCAGTCTGTGGGAGCCAGCGGACTGCGCTGTAGGGAGGGGGATCTTCTTGGGCCCAGCATTCGCAAGGCGCATCGCCGGCTGGTCTGGGCGCGGTAACCCGACTGATGGAACCGGAGAGTAAGTCTCGACCCGAGTTCGCGCGTCGATTGGAAGTACAGTATTGAATGTTCTAAGGCTGTTAGGAGCTGTTTGCTCGATGCTGCTTCTTCCATCATGGGAGGCGCTGGAACCATGAGGCTTGTGAGCATGAGGTGCTCAATGCGCCGATCACGACGAGCCGCCGCCGTCGTCGCGCTCCAGATCGATGCCCACCAGAGACTCGTTCCCACAGCACGAGGCTCGCATTCCACGAGCAGAGGAGAGACGACTCTGTCAACTCGGAATGTGGTATCGGCGGAACTGATGAATGGAGCCAGGGCTGGCGCATGGCACCGCCGCTGGCTGGGCCGTGCGACAACGGTTCAGACTGGGCGAGAGATATGCGGGCGCCATCACGGCTTGATGTCCTGGAGGACAAACCAAGCAGCATCAGGGGAAAGGAGGTTTACCACTTCAACAAGGGTACGACAAGAAGCGCGCTCGTCTTCCTCCCCCGATGGGCCACAGGGGCCATCCCCTGACGGCAACAGAGCATCCAACTCGGATCCCGGGCAGGACGCTGGGCCTTCGTTGCTGTCGAAAATGGTTGAAGCAGCCGCAACCTCCTTTGCGTCCATCTTCGTCCTTGGCGTCGGGTTCGCCCTGGCTGGCTACGGTTACCACAAATTCTACAAGCACCTCGTGCTCAAGAAGATGGGGAACGCCTTCGAGCCCGGTGACCCGGTGCTGGAGCTTGCGGCCCTGGGGAAGGGTGTGGCGCGCAAAGAGACCGACTCACAGGGCGTCCACTGGGTGCAGCGGCCGGAGCAGGCGATCGTGGACGCCATTGTCATGGGGAAGGATGCTGGACATTACCACCTGCTGATAGGCGAGAAAGGGTGAGTCTGTCTGCGCCCACAGGTTGCATGGTGAAGGAGAAGGACGACGCTACCGCTACCACCAAGCGTTCCCGTTTCAAAGACCAATATACTAACCTCCCGTCGACCCAGAACGGGCAAGAGCAGCATGCTCATCGACGCGATGAAGAAGATCGACGGCGACGGCGTCGCCATGTTCGAGGCGCACGCCGACCTGGAGATCTTCCGCATCCGGCTGGGCAAGGCGCTCGACTACGAGTTCCACGAGGACTACATCGGCGCCTACTTCAGCGAGCGAGGGCCGCGCGACACCACGGCGCTGCTGGACATCGAGCGCGCCCTCAACAAACTCGAGAAGGTCGCGTTGGGTCGCCGCTCTAGGGTTGGCCGCCCGCTCATCCTTATCATCAACCAGATGCACCTTATCCGCGACGACGAGGACGGCAGGGACCTGATCGAGCTGCTTCAGCAGCGGGCGGAGCAGTGGGCTGCCGCCAATCTGGTGTAAGTTGCTCCCTGCAAGTGGCTGGTCTGAACTTCTCCCGTGATCCTCGCACCTCTCTCTGACAAACATGTCTGCCACACAGGACTATGGTCTTCAACAGCGATGACTACTGGGTCTACGAGCGGCTCAAGCAGCTGGCGACGCGCATGGAGGTACTGACGGTGTCGGACCTGCCCAAGGCGCAGGCGACGGCAGCGCTGCAGCGCTACCGCCGGCGGTACTTCAGCGAGGCGCTGTCGGACGCGGCGGCCGAGGAGGTGTACGATCGGGTGGGCGGCCGGCTGTCATTCCTCAACCGGGTCGCCCGTAGCAGGGACATGCTTCGGACGTGCGACGAGATCGTTGACATCGAGAAGAAGTGGTTCCTGAACCAGTGCTGGGTCCTTGGCGCAGACATGGACGACGATGTCATGGACCAGCAGAAGTGGGCGGTGAGTGTCCCGAACCCCCTTGCCGGCCCGCGTGGTCTCAACTTACTACACGAGGCGTGCAGAACGCCCCGGAGACATGCTACGCTGTGGTCCTGCATGCTGACTCAATGCTTCCACCAAGTCCGCCGCCATGGTCATGGCCCAGGCCCTCGTCGATAAGGAGGCCGAGATGGACGCGACCTACGACCCTGTACAAGGCCACGTCCTGCCCTCCTACCCGCTGCACAAGTCGCAGGAGATTATGACGCGGTCCGACTTCATCCGCGACTACGACCGCTTTAACCTCTTTAGCATCACCAGCGCCGCGCAGGTGCGCGCCTCCTCGGTGCCCATGCACCGGGCCTTCCGCGACATCTGCGCCGAGCCCGGGTTCCGCGACCACCTGGCGGCCACGCTGCAGCGCATCGCCGACATCGAGAGCCTCGGCCGCACGAGGGAGCTCGTGGCCAAGGACCTGGTGCTGGGCGGGCGGTACGAGATCCGCAGGGGGTGGACGGGCGGGGTGACGGTCGAGCTGAGGGAGAAGGAGGGCGACAAGGACGGCGAGGACTAGCTAGGGCTGGCGTTGGTTTGGGTTGGGATGGATATGCATGACAGCTGATGTCCTGTCCGGAGAACGACGATTCAAGAGCGTGTATGAAGACGGTGTACGAAGTCCATAGACCGGCGATGATCCTCGAGGGAGGGGCGGGGGCTGGTGAGTTCGCATGCCAGCTGCCTCGAGGAGCACGGCGCGAGTTTTCCCTTACCTTACGCATGTTCAGCTCGCGCTGTTCAGCTCTGTACTTTTACGATCGAAAATAGCTTCAACAACTAGGCCGGTGGCTTCGCGCCGGCTGTACGGCATTCCACAGCCCTTCACGGCATAGAGCTGCCGCCCTCTCGCTCACGAGGCTCACGAGGCGCTGACGCTAGCGACGATCGCGCGGTCTCGGGCAGCCAGACCAGCGGTGTGTGTTGGTCTCTCGTCTCTCGTCTCGCTCCATTGCGTGCTGCTAGTCCCGACCTGAAGGTTTTAGGTTTTCCGTACGGTACGGAGCACTGCAGCATTGTGCAGAGAGCGGAGAGACGCCCACATGCAAAAAGCGGAGGGCAGCATTTCGCCCGGCTTGCTGCCCGAGAGAGGGTCTGGTCTGGCCCACCCTCCTCTAAGACCTCCTCTCCTCCTCCCTCGGCCGTGCAGGAAGCGAGCTACACTACCTTAGATCAGATGGGGGCTTGCGGTATGATGTCAGCGAGGTCCCTTGGTACATGACCCCCTTCGATGCGGTGAGGAGTCGGTGCAGGGGCGTCCCTACCTGCGAAGCGGCCTGTCTCTGGCATGATGGGAGTTTTACGTGCTCTAGCTTGCGGATTGCAGCACATGTAAGGGATGCTATCCCGGAGACTGAAGCCTGAAGGCAGCATACAAACCGAACCCAGGAGGGGCCCGTCCAACCAGGTGTCTCGGAGGGTTCCTGTTATGTGTAGGTGTCTTGTAACGGCCAACCCTCCCACCACCAACACCACCACCACCACTACTCACCACCACCCACACACCCCGTGCATCGCCGCCGGGCATCAGCACCACCACCAGAAAAGTAGCCGGCGGCGCGTGTTTGTTATGCGACGATGATCAGACAGACACACATCCCGCGAAAAGCCCGCGCGTATCGCTTCTCCTCCTCCCCCTCCCCTCCCCTGCCTCCATCCTCCCCCTCCTCTTCCGCCGCCGCCTCCTCCTCTTCCTCCTTCGCCTCCACCCGATCCGACTTGCGGGCCAAGTCCGGTGTCGGTAGGGTGTGGGCACCGAAACGGCGACCCGCATTTGGTGGATGGAGCGTGAGACAACGAGACGAACCTGGTCCGAGATCTCCATCATGAAAAAAAAAAAAAAAGTGGCCAAAAGTGGCCGCATCGTCTGCCCCCAAATCCTGCAGCGTGCGCCGAGGTGCCGAGAGTTTGCGAAAGTGGCCTCGCCATGACGGCATTTGCGGAGAGAAGCCTCCATCGCCGCGCTAGACTAAGGGTTCCCATTTATCTATCTATCTACGGTAGTTAGAGGAGGTCGCGATGCTGCGGCGGGCGGTGATCAATGCTACGCTGCGAGGCTGCGACGGGGTCGTGACAGGAGATAATCCTCCAAGGCGGGAAAAGAAAGTCGATCTTCGTCCTCTCGGCAGATCCCGCCGCCGTCTTTGCGATCGTCGAGCCGCCGTTTTGCCGTTGATGGTCACGGCTTCCCTCGGCACGGGCTATCTCTTGTTTGTCTGGTCGGGTCGGCTCCAGGATCCTCATCCTTGCCTTGCCGGGGAGCCGATCGCTGATGGAGGGCGAGCGCGTCTCTCTTGAGATGGCAGGCGACAGACAGCCTGGCCCGCCAGCTCCGTCATCCTCCTGGGAGTTTGCGGCAAGGGCTCGCTAGCATGGGCGGCCCGGGCAGTTCACCGTAGGACGAGTGCGGCATAGACCGCGAAAGGACCATCGTGAAGCCGGTGGGCGGGGCAAAAGGACAGACAGCCTGAAGAATCATGCCTATCCAGGGAAAGCTGCGCGGCCACTCGCGTCGAGGGAGGGAGACAGACGTACCGCAAGGTATCGGGCTTGTCTCGGAACTCTCTGGTCTCTCTGTCGCTGTTTCTTTACTTAGGTAGCCTCATGGCAGCTATCCCCCTGCGGGTCTAGTCCCCCTTGGCCGCGATGGCGTTATTGGGCGGGAGCCAGCTGCTGAAGGGATGTTGCGGGTTGTGGGTTGTGGGTTGTGTCTGCTCAACCCCTCTTCAGTCCCCCCTTTTCATCCTGGGTGGTGGACCGGCTTGCCGCATGGGGCAATTCCTTTGAGTGGCCGCTTCGTCGACGGGGTTTCTCTCCTCTAGATGACCGACTAGGGCCTAACTACATATCTCGTCGGCCTCTGGTCCTGGCGGAGCGTGTTGCGATTCCATCCTGCAGGTCTCTCTGGCTAGTGTGGGGATCTGGAGGCACGATTCGCGACACGTCGCGGTGCACGATATCAGGACATCGTGGCCCCATACCTGCCGACGATGTGGACATGCACCGCCGGAGGTTTCGGTTGGCGGGAGAGTCCATGGGAGTCGCTGCTGCGTCCCTTCACCCATAACTACTGAGAGACGGGGCTTGAGTGGCGTATCGAACTTGCTCGCTGACGGTCTAGACGGACGGCACGAAGCGAAGGGGGCGAGCTAATAGCAATCAATCACGAGCTGCGTTCCCTCTGGACGGTAGATCTGAACGATCCAGTCCTGCGGCCGGGGAATGTTGAGAACTCGCGTGGCATCGCCGTGGTCAGGACGGGAAGTTGATGTGCAAAGACCCCAGACATTCCAAGATCCCGAAGAGCGCGTGGGGGCTGGGCTGCCCCTCGGTTGCCTTGTTTGTTGCCTACTTCTCGCCTTGGCTCTGGCTACTTCACTTTATGTGATTGATGTTCAGTGGTGCATCGCGAGGTAGCGACGCATGTGTGCTGGACCAGACGCCTGCTAATCTGGCTGTTATGAGCGAGCCGTGTGAATTCCCGCTCGTGTCGGATTACCCTCGGCAGGGCCCAGTAGTTATCGCAACGCACGCACCAGCTCTGGGGCCTTTGCACGGTAGCGAACAGCGTGAGCTATGGGCGCCTTCATGGCCTTGCGCGAGCTTATCTTCAGGGCCTCTAGCGATTGTCTCATCCCGTACCTGAACCGAAACCTACTTAGCCTTCTCTCGGTCAGATCGACGCTCTTCGGGTCGAGATTTTCCGGAGGAAGAGGGGAATGAGGAGGCCGGAATCCTCGTCTAATGCTTCCTTTCAAGGAAGATGGTGTTGAGAATACGGGCTTGGATATGGCCACCATTGAATGTATCCTGATTCATGTCCGCGTAGGGCCAGTGCATGTCGCCGAGCCTAACCAACATTCGCCATCCTCACAGACGCCGTCAGAAGCAACACGGCTAAAACTGGGCGGCCCGAGACTAAGTTAGGGCCAGTCAATGCCTTTGGGCTAACTGAGTCCAGGGACTCCCAAGCCTACACTAAGATTGTCCTCTCGCCAGGTCTCCGCCGAGGAAGACATGCAGCTCCCGTCGATGGCTCGATGCAAGCCAGGAGAGAGATGGCGCCCCTCCTCTAGCTGCTGTGTCTCGTGTGATTCTGATCTTCTCAACCAATCCCGACAAGAACAGCATTATGTGTTATGATGTAGCCTCTGTACCGTACGTGGTCTCTAGTTGCAGGCCCGCAGTAGCGTAGAGCCTCTGCACCTCTCTCTGAGCTAAAATGCGCTCATCGAGTGATGGTCTCTCTGCGATGCTTCGTCCTATTGGCCGAGATCCTTGGGGGACATGGTGCTGGTGCCAGCAGCCTGAGTCGGCTCGGCGAGTGGAATGGCTCCGCAGCTCCGTCTCGGAGATGGTCGGCAGCGAGGGTTGTATCCCTCTTGTCTTGTTTCTCGTGATGTCCTCGCTCGCTCCCCCCTGGAAGAGCAGAAATATCGAGAGACTCCGATACCAGATCTGGGCTGCCGTATCGCGAGACGTCCCGCCCACGGCGGCCCGAGACAGCAGCGACTGGCCGACGGGCGGGCAGCCAACTCGGGGGGGCGGCGAAACGTTGCACAACGGGAGGACGATCACCACAGGGTGCCAAAAGGGTGTGCTTATTTCCGCCTCCAGGACAACCCCCCCCTGGCGCTGGGTGTTTCGCCTAGCCAGATAGGCTAGATGCAAAGGCCGGGCTGGCCTGCTCGACACCCAGATTTGCGGAGGGGATGCACGCATCGCGTGTTATCGACGGCGGCCCAGGCCCGGCTCGCCTGATAGGATCGGCAGTTTTGCTCTGTTCAGCGTCGCAACGAGATCAGTTCTGCCGGCTGTCAAGGACGAGAGAGCGGTGTCCTCGAGGGCGACTTTCTCGTCTGCGCAGAGTGACCTGTATCATGCCGCAGAGAGGTGAAATGAGCATATGGGAAAACGTGGGATGCCGGGATGGAAAGGGTGCGCTAGAAAACGCGAAATCCAGCGCTGGAATCGACTGGTCGAATGCAACGCCAGCGAGTCATCTACATAGTGCTCTCGGACGCCGTTCTTGTATCAGGGGAAACCATGCCCTGTCAGCAGCCTGCGAAGAGCATGCATGTCCTGCTTCTCATGTCAAGCGGCCGAAGCGGGCGAAAGGGGGGCGGCGGGTCTAGAGACAGACGGGAGGAGGCTGCTGGAGACCGCTAATACTAACGGCATGTTCCATCTACACTATTAGCGGACGGCGAGATCTGAGCACCTCCTGGCTCCCGCTTCCCGTCCGAGATATGCTTTCGGCTTGCCGAGCCAATTGGGGCAGTGCGTGCCTTGTGCCAACCTCCAACTCTCCCCGATAGCAGCAACATCTCGATTCGAGGACCCCCCCTGTCTTCGTCCTCCTCCCTGACCACCGCGGCGTCTTAAGACCTGCGATATAGCCTGTACCCGCCAGTCCTATCTATGTCTACTGCTATTGCATAGAGCCGAAGCCTGCCATGCCATGACGCACATGTTTCAATGCCACTAGGGGAGTCCCGTTCAACGCTGTCAATCAGAGATGCATGTGCTCCGGCTGCTGCGACCCCACGCGGAGATGCGCCCGGCGCGAGACAGCCTGGCTTCGCTGGCAGTCAGGGTACAGTAGTGCTTGAGTCGCAGGCGTCGCAGGCGGACATATCTCCGGGCCTGTTGACGTTCATGATGGGCACTGAGAAGGTGTGGCACAGGCAGCATGAAGGAGGGCTGCCACATCACGATGCCGAAGAACGTGGCCCCGGTGAGCGTAGTCACCTCGGCGGACGGCGGCCTTGATCTGGCGAGCGTGCGTTTTGGGTAGCGACGGACTATGGGTGTTCAGCGGCCAATAATGCCGCCTCAATGTGTCCCTGCCCAAGAAATGCACGGAACGCCGTTCGCTTTAGGCCCCGAGGGGCTGATGTGGTCGCACCGCAGCTGAGCTGTAGGCTGGTACAGGAGCGCCAATGAGCCAGTCGAGCCGCGACGTACACACGGCGTACAGATATATCAGCAGAGGGTGTCGTCAACCTTTGCTGTTTAGGAGGCGTCCAATACTAAGGCGCTCAGGCTAGGGAGCGAGCGATGATTCGAGGTGCGCGCAAGGTGAGGCTCCGGGGATTGTGTGCTTTGCCTCCGGCCACAGCGCATGCACCACGTCGTTTTGGCCGAAAGCAGCGCCTCACATATGCGAAGGAGCTCCCATGCAACCTTTCCGGCGCAGGGCCAGGCGTCCACAGCATGATATCATGGCACAGCATCTGCTGCGTACGACTGACGCCGTTGGTAAGGTTCTGTTGTGTCTGACAGTCGACCTGCTCCATTCCTACGGAGTCGCCTAGGTTCATCGGTAAGATGCATGACCAGACATACATACTATGGAGCACCTCTAGTCCTCGCGCACGGCCTGGGATGCATGTGAAGAGCAGCCCCTGTCTTAAACCTGCCTGCTTCTTGGGGACTGGAATGCGGCGCATGCAGACCGGTTGAAGAGGAGGGTACTGAATGAGTCTTCACAGATAGCAACTGCACCCCCAGACTGTCGTCTAGTGATTTGATTGAACAGCTGCGAGGACATGACAGAGGCATCGTGGCAGCATACGAGGACCCTTCGCCTGTTTCCGGAGCCAGTTGTGCAGGTGGCTGCTCGCTGTTTCCTGTTCATGAACGATGGTGTCATGTCAGATCTTGGGCGGGGACGCTTATGCTTCGCAGAGTCCCAAGGACTCAGGAGTTCGCGCGCGAACGCCCCTTCGACCTCGTTATCTGGTTGGAGACCACTGTTCCCCTGAAGCAGCGCATGGCTGCCCCTTCGTCCGGCCCTCTCGACGACGCCTCAGCCCTTGGCCGGATGTACCCGTGCGCGAGCTCCTGTCCTTCTTGTGAGATCTGAGGCAATTCATGCACAGACAGCGGCCGCTTACTAGCTGCTGGCGGGAGCAGGGACAGGGAACTGGGAAGAACGCCTGGGCTGCTCGAGAGTAGGTATGAGGGGCCGCCTAAAGTGCGCCTCCAGTTGCGCCATCATTTGGTGGTAACTCGCTAAATGAGCGCCTATTTGAATCCTGCAGCTTGCCATCCGAGTCCAGCATGCCTATGCATTTAAAGAGAGCGACGAGGAGACGAGAGGAGGGTACCATCAGTTGACCGTGGGTAGGTAGTTACATAGTATTCCTTGCCAACAATACTTTCAAAGGCTTTGGTTGGCATAACAGCGGGCAAAGGCGTTCCGGGACAATGTAACCGGACAATCAGTATGACAATTAGATTTGTCCTTCATGACGGTCTCGACGGCGAGATAAACCGCGAGGTCGCTAGGGCAGTCAGTGTAAAAGCAGCACAGTCAGCATTGTCGATCAGCACCGGGAGAAAGGAAGCGGAGGGCAGACGCTGTTCCGCGACGCTGCGACTATGGCAAAGAAAGTGAAGAGACTCTCTACGCTCTTCATCGCGACATTGAGCGCTGCTGCTATCGTCTGCGGAGGTGATAGACAGCCGGGCAAGCCAAAAGCTACTGCAGACACTGACAAGCGGTGGAAGCTGTTGATCAAAAGACGATCTCTCGGCAGTCGCACTTCTCCGGGGGCTGGGCAGGCTGATCCCTCTTTCTCCGCTTTGGGACCAAAACAGCACCTCATCCTCGACCACATGAAGACATTGTCTCAACGCTTGTCCCGTAGTGGTTGGCGGCTACTTGACTTTCCATATTCCGTTACGGCAGAGTATTCATTCGGCCTTTCAGGTTCCTTGGAATGGTCGGGGTCCATGTACGCAGTACGTATCTGCAGCATCTGGCTCAGGCCGCTCCACTCAAAGCCGGGTCCGACCTTGATCCCCTCTGAACCCTGTCCCAACCCTCTCACCTGTCCTTCAGGGGTCTAGATGCATAGACGCCCGGTAAAGAGATGCTTCTTACCGTTTTTGGAGAAGAACACGCATGTACCAAGGGTACAGTCCTGTACGAGCTTGGCCACCCTGGTCGGCGCATCCATCCATCCCCTTCAGCAATTGCTCCTCCACTCACCACCGGTCCGTCCCTCGTCGTCGAGCGTCAAGAAGCTAATTAAGGCCAGTCGGTCGGTCACTCCACTCCTGCCACCATTTGAACCCCTCCATTCCGCCTTCTCCTTGGCCAGAGAGACCCTCGCATTCACAAGTTGCTTCCAGCTCTCCATTGATCAACCACTTAGCCTGGCTCTCCATCTCTGCGTCTCTCCTGTTCGCTCCCGCACGCCGTTGAGCTTGGGGGCGGTCCACAAGTGTCTCGAGATCGCCGAGTTGCCAGCGACCTGCGTGTCTCAAGGTGGTTGCTGGCATCACATCTCACTCCGACAGGCGCCTCTCTACCCGACTGACGGTGCCGTTCCCCATACACGCAAGAGCCACCACACCCCCCTCAGAGCTGTGCAGAGAGCCATTCAGAGCCTCCGCCCGCCAGCTCGTCTCGTGTCTCCGGCCGTCTTTGGCCGTCGTCTTGGCCGTCCCTCGTCGCTTCTCCACATTTCCATGCATGGCCCTGCCCACCTATAAACCTATCGTCGGAGCCAGACATATCTTGATCGGCTAACCAACCACGTCTTCCCTCTCCGAATATCGTCTGTGTCTTTTTCTTCTGTCGTCTCCCTCCGCCTCTTCTCCGAGTTCGCCGTGCCCGTTCCGCTGTTCTTGTCCTCCTTCTTCGGACTGAGCTTCCCCCGTGGGCATGGTCTCGTTATTGACGAGCTATGGACTCTCCTCTTCCCGTCGTGCCAGACGATGGGGACCTGTCGTGGTCAGACAGCCACAGTATGGATTCAGATGACAGCCAACGTAACCTCCTGCCCCAGTCCCCGCCATGGCTGGACGGCATCTCCTTGACGTCTGCAGACATGTCCGAGCCGATGTCAGCAACGTCGGCCGACTCTCAGCTGTCGTTCAACGGCCAGCTCTCGCCGGTCAGCACCGGCATGGATGGCCCCGCTGGCCCCCTCACCGATAGCAGCGCCTGCACGTCGACGTCCGACTCCTCTGCGGTGCCGACCATGCTGGACTCTGCATCCTCATCCTCCGCTACCGACTCGTGGAGCCTAGACTACGTGGATGCGGATGGCGGGCTGGGTGGGAATGGCGCCGGGTCCGCGGACGACATCTACTGGGAGCAGGACTCGGACGACATACTCCACCTCCCCAAGATCGAGCCGCTTGAGGATGACGAACTTCGACTGGAGGACGTGAAGGAAGCCCCATTGACGCCTGTTCCCAGCAACAATGTCCCGGCTCCGGGCCAGCCTAAAGTGAAGAGGCCGCGCGGACGCCCCCGGAAACACCCTCTGACGCCGATTGTGACAACGAACAAGATTACCAAGGGCCGCTCCAAGACTGGATGTATCACCTGTCGGAAGCGGAAGAAGAAGTGTGACGAAGCAAAGCCACGATGTGAGTAGCACCCGACTCCCAATGGGTCTTAAGCGGTCGCCCTAACTGTGACAGGCATGAACTGCGAGAAGAACGCAGTCGTTTGCGAGGGGTATCCCGAGAAGCAGATCTGGAAGAGCGGCAAGGAGAGGCTTGAAGAAGGTAGGCTCTCGTGCACAGGCCGGAGAACGCCAGCCACGACTGACAGCTCCTCAGAGCGCATGAAGTGTGTCCATGCCCTACCCGTCATCACCATGCAGCCCATCTTCAATGGCCTAGAGAGCCCGGAAGACATGATCTTCTGGCGGCACTACAACAGCCACCTCAGTGCTGTCCTAACCGTCGAAGGCGAGCACAAGAACGCCTTCAAGGACATGCTCATCCCCGTTGCCACTAAGCACCAGGGCCTCATGCACTCCATTCTGGCCCTGTCTAGCAAGCATCTTGACTTTGAGACGCCATACGGCATGCACATCCTCAAGACAAACAACACCACCGCTGAAGCGCTGCGGCAGAGGTCCGAGTATCACCATGAGAAGGCCATGGAGAAGCTCTATGAGGACATCGCGCGCCACAGCCACAGCAAGGACGATCCAGAGTACAAGACGATCCTGTCCGCTCGCTACGGGCAGATAATGTGTCTGCTGCTGGAGGCCCTTGCAGAGGGCAATCCGCGCGGGGAGCACCGGCTGCACCTGCAGGCGTATCAGACACTGATCCAGCATTCGCCGCCCGAGGACGCAGCCTTCCTAGCCTTCATCACCGAGTTCTTCCAGTACCACATCTTCGCCGACGAGCTCGTCCGCTACACGGACAAGACCCGGCTCGCCTCTGAGGACTGGGCCCCCGTCCACCCAATTCACCCGCCACGTCTACTGGGTGTCGCCGACGGGCTCTTTAACTACCTAAGCCAGATCACGTCCATACGCAACACTATTCGGGGAAACATGGCCGAGCAGATCGATCCTGTCGTCGACTACACCAGCCTGTACCGCGCTGCTGAGATCGACGCCGCCATCCGCGACTGGACACCTCACTGGCCGCCGGGCGACAGCCGCGACCGCGTCGGCTTGCTATACAAGCAGGTGATGTGGGTGTATCTGTACAGGACCATCTATCCGCCCTCCCCCTCCATCTTCCCCGCCATGGTGCTCTCGTCCATGACAGGCAGCGCCTCCAGCTCGTTCCCGAGCCTGTCCTCATCTGCCGTCGCGTCCTCCATGTCATCACACGCCACTACACCTCCCCACTCCGCGGCTAACAGCTGCGCATCCTCGCCGTCCCTCCGCCCGCACAGCGCCGTCGAGTTGGACGCCGCCGCCAGCTCCTGGAACCCGGCGACGCTCCGGCGGCACTCCATCGCAGCACACCACCCCTACACCCACACCATCGCCCGGCCACACCTGCCCCCTTCCCACGCCAATTCCTTCCACAGCAGCAGCGAGCCGCAGCAGCGCAGCGACTCGCCGCCGCCGATCCGGCAGCCGGCTCACCACGACGCGCGCATCACCGTCGCGGTCGACGAGTGCCTCGCGGTGCTCGAGTCCTTCAAGCCCAGCGACCCGTCGCAGACGCTGCTGCTCATCCCCTGCCTGGTCATCGGCGTGGCGTGCTTCGCCCCCGCGCAGCGGGAGCGCGTGCGCGCCGCCGTGCGCACGGTGAAGGGGTACACGGGGCTGCGGAACACGGACCGGGTCGCGGAGCTGCTGGAGGAGGTGTGGCGGTGCATGGAGAGGGGCGAGTGGGACAGGGTGTGGGATTGGCAGGGCGTCGCCAGGGGCATGGGCCTGGACTTCCTGTGTCGGTGAGGTCGGCGTAGGTGTCATGCTTTGCTCGTCATTGATGCGGAAAGGGTGTCGCTCCTGGAATGATGCTCTGCATCAGTCGGCTCTCTCCGAGCACCTGGCGTCTCGCTGGTCGACGGAATCCCGCGCGGCCTCCTCCTGCCCCCGTCCGTCGGCTGAGCCTGCCTTGGACGCTGTCACCGTCAGCTTCATTTCCCGCGCGGGCTTCGATCCAGCCTGCACTTGCTCGACCTCCTCTGCGTTGGCCCGACTTCCCTTCGCTTACTGTGTTTTCCCAAACTTTTCGGACGTATGTCCGCCTCACCTTCCCGCTCTCATCCTGCCCGAACTTGAATCGTTCGTGGTACCCTCTAGCTGTCCCCTTCTATATATCTTCACTTCTGGACGCGCACGGCTATTTTCTATCATATAGCATCCCCTTTATGTGGCTTCCCAGCTCATATATCCGCTGGCGCTTCACTTTCACCAACGCGAAGAAAAGCACTCGTGCGAGCAGTATGATATCTCATACCGCCGTGGCGAGTCGATTCAATACCCGACCGCGACGAGAATATCATATACATCTCCAGCAGCATTCCTCAGTTCCTTTCTCATATAGCCTAGCGCTCCGTTCTCTTCACATCGCTGTCGTTAAACTCCTCTGTTATGGCCAGCTGGCCTCTCTTCATATGGGTTGGTGTACCGGACTTTTCTTGTTACCATCGTTTTGCTAGCCATGGTTGGCGGGCGGAGGAGGGTCAAACCGGCTGGGCGGCCGGCGAAATATCTCAAATCAAATATCATATCGACAGGCATGGCAGCGGGTGAAGGGCTGCATTGGTCGAAAGGGGGGAATGGAAACGGTCTGGATGGGTTGGCATGCTGTATTTTTTGTGTTTCTAGCGTAGCGAAAGCGTTTCTCGACCTGATCAAACCGAGCGGCCGTGCCAACTTGAGATTCTCTACTGTCTGAGAGTGACTGTTGTGAGACCGTATTGAGCCAAAATTATCGTACTCGCTGATACCTGCCTGGCAACTATCCTATCCTGCTGGATTCTCGGGTTCGCTCCTTGAGCCCTACGAAGTATCTCGGGTGGTCATAAGGCAAAAGGCGAACCCCCTGTGATTCATCACTGAGACTGGTCGCGACAATACATCTCGCTGCGGCAACCAGGCCATACCCAGGTTGATAGATGTTCAGGGACAAGTATGCCTGTGCACTCCCTCAAACTACCAACCTATTCTTTTATTTTTCGTCCGACAAACGCCACGTAATATAATCTCCAGTCGCAGCTCAGACTTTTGAGCCTAAGCCGACCTAGACGCTAAGCTCCGCAGTGCTGGCTTTCGTAATATGCTCCTTACACGGCGTCAGCTTCTCCTCCACCGGCCCGCCTTTGCTACAGTATCTCTCAACCATCTCCGCGGAGCGGCCGACGGAAAGGGTCGGGTCTTTCAGTCCATCGAGTTCATCCCAGACCAGCTTGAAGTACTGAGTAGCCTTGATGCCGGCGATCATGTCTTTTTTTGCCACTCTGGTTCTTGACGACGTCACCGGCCTGGTGGGAGAGCACACGGATCTGCTCGTGGCTCCTGCCAGGGGCATCGCTTGGCGATGATCTTCAAGATGATGTTCTTGGTCGCCATGGACGAGATCTCCTCCCATCATGTGTGTGTGAATCCGCTTGCGGTAGGTAACCTTGTGAGGATGTCAGTTGTCGAAACTTCGAGGGTCTAGCCCTAGGGCATCGTCCCTTTGGAGACGAGGGCTAAGTGTCCTTGGGAGACATAGGGACTTGGATACGACTTACCATGCTTGACATGACGTTGTCTAACCCTATCAAGACGGCATGTACCAGCAGTATCATCTCTGGTATGTCAATGTGACGAGTGGCGCTACCTACCGTCTAGAGATCGCCCGCGAGCTGGTCCGCGTACATATCCGCGAAGTTGACAAGCAATGAGCGCAGCTTGCGGCCAAGTGAGCCGATTGTCGGAACGCATAGGATCGCGCTTGTAGTCCATTCTCGACCCGATTTGGTCCTTCTCTCAGGGCTCCTCCAGAGGGCTCCTCCAGCTCCTTCATGCTGGCGAGGCGTCAGATGTCGCTTGCGATGTGCATCGCGGTTGTGCACAAGCCGACGATTGCATCGGCGATGTCGAGATCCACCTTGTGAGAGTCGGAGATGTCAAACGTCTCCGGGAAGCTAGCCTTTTGGCAGAGGATCACGTTGAGCTTGTCGATCTTCGCTCCATCACCATGGAAGATCATCTCAGTACAGCCTGAGAGTAACGTAAGGGGCAAGCGGTGAAGGGTGGGCAGGGACACCGCCTGAATACTGCCGGACCATTGCAGGCCGTGAGTTACCTTGACAGGTAGCAGATTAGACTGCTTAGTCATCTAGTCCACATCCAACTTTGATTGGTCAATGGAGTAAGGCCACTCGATTGATGAATAAAGCACAGGACATTCTACTATCCGTGCCATCGCTCTCCATGCTTCCCTGAACATCAACGCCCGCCCCGGCCCCCGCAACCTCTTAACGGCAGACCACGCCGTCCTCATGGGTCGCAGAAGAACGGCCTGCGATACATGTGCCGCGATCAAGACTGTTTGCACGAAGGAGGCTCCTTGCGCGCGATGCCACCGATTGTCTTTGCCATGCAGCCTCGGCGGGCGTGACGTATCAGAAAGCCGAGGGGACCACCATCACTTCGCAAAGGGCGAGGTCAGATCAAGGCGCCGGCATTCCAAGTCTTCTTTTGGCTGCCGCAACTGCATAGTGAGGCGCAAGAAATGTGATGAAAAGCGGCCAGCCTGCGGTGACTGTGTCCGTCTTGGCCTTCAGTGCATCCTCCGTCGGCCAGCTCAGCCTGCCTCACCATCGTCATCCCACTTCGGCCAAGAGGCTGGCATGGGCGATTCTGAAACCCCAATTTGCGCGCCAGCGGACCAGCTCTTTGACTGGATATCTGTGATTCAAGAAGAGTACCTCTCTGATTCGGCACGAGTCTCCAACCTCGCAAATAGTAGCGCCCTTGAGGTCTTGCCGCACGCTCGAGCAAGCATCGACGTCCCACCTAGCGATGGTGTACTGTTCCCGTCAACGGCACTGGCAAACCTGATTGGTATCACTCCTTCTGCTCTGAAGGAGTGGACTACCGGAGAGAGGCACCTCCTCAACCACTTCCTCCAGTCAGTAGCACGGTCACTGGTCATGGTGAGGGACGAGGAGAATCTTTTCTTGTCTGAGATTGTCCCGATGGCCCTGGAGAGCCCCTCAGTGCGCCATGCACTAGCTGCGCTGTCTGCCTGCCACCTGGCTCGGATCTACCCAGACTTTGAGCGGGATCTCTTCCTGCATCGGAGCCGAGCGTTACAGGCATTGAAAGCCGAGCTCCAAGAGCATGAAAGTAGAATTTGGGCTTTAGGGGCAACTCTACTGTTATGCTTGACGGAGGTTTGTAAAACCTTCATCCTGTTTAATTGTTGCTGCTCATGCTGAAACGCTCTAGATATGCGCAGGTGACTCGAGAAAATGGCTGCTATATTTGCATGGAGGTAGAGCCCTTGTCGAAAGTGTTAGCCATGGAACACCCGGCCCTGTCGTCGAGTTCCTGATCGAGCTATACAATTATATCTGCTGCATAGCTTCGATGACTTCGAAAGACGTGCCTCGGTCATTTGGAAGAAGCCTAGAGCTTGGGACCCCTAGACGGCAAAAGATTCACCCATTCTTCGGGATTGCGTCGGACCTCTATGACTGTTTGGCCCGTATCAACCGCCTGGCTAATGCTAAATGCATAGGATCTCACCAAGCGTCTCGGTCAGACAACTTTGACGCGGACGCGGAAGCCATAGAGCTGGAGCTGCAGAGTTGGACACCGCCTGAACCTGACGTCACGTCTTTGGATGCCGGAGAAGCAAGAGCTGCCGCTTTCGCTGTCCAGTGGGCGGCAATGCTGCGGCTACGACAGCTCACATCACCGGCAAACGCGGACGGCCGAGATGCACATCTCAGAGGCCCGACGGACAATATTCTCTCTGCTCTGTCCCTCATCCGACCTGGCTCGCATATGGAGACACGCTTACTCTTCGCTCTGTTCATCGCCGGGACAGAGTGCACGACAAAGGCCGGCAGGCTAACCTTGGAATACCGCATCAACATTATGGAGAACAACATCGGCTTTGGGAACATTGCGGCCGCGCATCGACTCCTTGACGGGATCTGGAGAAAGTCCAATCGGGGCGAACCAGTCCAGTGGGAGGGACTCATGTCTATGAAGAGCCGTGGATTGATTCTATTCTAGTGACGAGACGATATGATATGAACAAGTCACCCAGAACTACCCATGCCGCTCAGTAACTCTTCGCACCAGCAAGCTTCAGCAACCTGTCACTCATTTCTGGGATTTCTAACGGCTGATCCCTGTCTCGAGGATCCCTCGTACCATCCTCCAAAAACGTCTGCGTGGGCCTCGGCACGATATTGTCGTGTGGCCAGTGCGTGGTACCACCGTATGCTTCAAAGACCTGCTTCTTCAGGGCTAGTTGGTCTGGACTTGCCCACCTTGCTGGCGTGTACGCCGCATAAATCACGGTCCTGATCTGAGTGCTCTTCTCAGTCGGCTCAGACCCATAATGTATGGTGCGGCTGTCCCACACAATCAGGTCCCCTACGTCGGCGCACACTTTGTGTGGCTCGATGCCCTTCGCCTTGAACCACGCAAGCTGTTCACCGGTGAAAAGGTATCTGTCGAGTGGCTCCCATGTGGTCTCGTCTGTCTGCGTCGCGAAGAACTCCTCGATGACTGCGTGGGAGCCGGGATAGACGACTAGCCCGCCGTCCTCGGGTCCGGAGGGCGAGAGGTTAATGATACCCTGGACACAGTGCAACCCCTTCCTTAAAGGGCTCTGGTCGATATGCTCCCAGGCACCCTTGCGAGGGACGTCCTCGCGGTTGGGAAAGGTGATATTCAGGCTGTCGAAGCTGACAAGCAGCTCGGCGGTGCCCCAGAGCTTGGTAAACGCCTCCAAGACCCTAGGCTCCATACGGGCATCCCACATGAATTTCTCGTGCGCCACGGCGTAAGCGTGGAAGGTGTTGATCTTGCTCTGCACCGGTAGGTTCTCCTTGGTCCAGGTAGTGGGGTCGTCGATGTCGAGAGCGGTGCCGAAGGACTTGAGCCATTCGAACGCCTTTTGCTGGTACTGAACTGCACGGTTATGTGGGACCGCGCCTTTCACGACCGCGAAGCCGTTCTTCTGGAGGTCGGATCGCCAGTCATTGTACTTGGGTCTGCTTGCCCGTCATCAGTCAGTCCTATCAATAGTTGGACCTGTTGAACGTACGTGATTATGTTCGAAACGGGCGCTGCCAGAATTTTAGGAGAGCTGCTGGGCGTGATGGCGCTTGGGGCCATGCTGACGAGAACGAGGCTGATGCTTCAAAACTCAGTTGCGATGGTAGAAAGTGGAATTATTTTCTGGACAGATATCGGATTGGCGAGATGTCTGATAAAGAAGTGTTTTAACTCTTCTTGTGGAAGTCGTGTTGACCCTATTCCGCATCACGGAGGTTTGCGTGATCTTTAGTCTCCATTGCGATATGCGACGGCATTTCCCTGAGCCATACCCACCTACATATGGCGAATGAATAGCACCGTGATGGAGTCGCCCCTTCATAAGCCTATAGGATAATGACCTCGGAAGGAGTACCGGCAACAGTAGGCTAGATACCGGGTTTATGCACATATCCCAACGTCTCGTGGCTGGACTACACTGCGGATCGACGCAAATATCCCGTCGTATTCTCTTTTACCGTCGTTTGCGCCTTTAATGTTTCCCGGCCTTATCTACCAGTGATATGCGGGCCGTGGTCCGTAGGCCTATCACGAATGACCCTTGGTTTCCTGACGCTAGTGATTGTCTATGATAACCCGTCGTATCCAATTTTCCCGTCGTGATCATCTCTTGTGCTCTACCACGGACCAGAGTATGCTCTCCTTTACCTGAGGAGCCTCCAGTTAAGGGCTGTTGAGCACGACATTTGTCAGAGGACAAGAGTTCATAGCTCTTCTCACTATGATAGGTGTCCGGGCCGTACACCTGCCTCAAGCCTGACTGGAGTCACCCGAGACGCACTATTCAACCGTTGATGGCTAGCCGATGACTCTCAGCGAAGTGTTCTTATCTCTTCGGACTGGGATTTGGAATATGGCTCCAGTTGCCAACTGAAGCTGGGGGAACGACGGTCTACTAAAGACCCCTCAGACCGCGCATCCAACGCTCTGTTTCTCCAGAAGCCCGGGCTGTGTTGCAAATCCCGTCGCATATTCCTCTTTCACCAGTCCGCATTCTGGAAGATCTTACGAAATCATGGCATTTAAGCTTTTTGCGCCGAGTGCTCGTATCCGGCGGCAGGCCCAGCAGCCTCCATCCGCCGTCATAGCAGCAAGCGACGATCACCCACCCTGGTACCGCGATGCGGGTGTCCGCAAGCTTCTGTTTCCCATTGTGCTCATCTACCTGACTCAGGTATGCACTGGGTTCGATGCAACCTTGACTGCAAACCTGCAAAGTTTCAAAGAATGGAAGAAGGGTATGTCTCCTAGCTATTCAGCAAACACAGTGAACTAAACAGCTGCAGAGATGGGGTCACCGAACTCCTCGCAACTCGGAGTTATTACTGCCATATACTTCATCGGATGCTTATGTGGCAGTTTCCCAGCATCTTTTATCACGGACAAATTGTGAGTCAAGTCTCATCGTGTGACGATTGCCTACCTAACGAATCTTCCTACAGTGGCCGGAAATGGGGTTTAGCTGCAGGGCAGTTCCTAACGATTGTTGGTGCTGCCTTTCAGGCTGGCAGCCAAGGACGTGGCCAGTACATGGGCTCCCGATTTATCCTCGGCTTCGGGATTGCGTTCGTCACCTGCGCCGGCCCAGCTCTCCTTAGCGAGCTCGCACACCCAAGGTTCAGAGGCACCCTTGTGTCTTTCTTCAACCCCTTCTGGTACCTTGGCTCCATCATCGTTGCTTGGACTTGCTTCGGCACGAGCCATATGGCGCCCACCGAAACATGGAACTGGCGGATCCCCTCGCTTCTGCAAGCTCTTATCCCATGTTTCGTCCTTTGCTTGGTGTACTTCGTGCCTGAGAGCCCACGCTGGCTCATATCCAAGAGGCGAGACGAGGAAGCAGCCATAATAATCGCGAAGTACCATGGCAACGGTGACTCGAACGACGCCCTCGTTGTGACGCAGCTCGCGGAGATCCGGATGGCCATCGAGCAAGCTCGAGAGGGAGTCTCGTGGAAGTCTTTGCTGACTCACAAGCCCAACCTGCACAGACTGTTCATTGTCGTCACCATGGTACTGATGACACTCTGGTGCGGGCAGAATATTATCACGTACTACTTCTCTAGTATTCTAAACAGTGTCGGAGTCACGGCAACACCTGCTCAGTAAATCCATCACGCACTCGCTCTCTCGGGAATCATGCTGACCGGACTCCTAGAACCGGTATCAATGGCGGTCTGAACATCGCCAACCTGATCTCCTCCGTAATTGGTGCTCTCCTCGCCGACCGCATCGGACGCCGAAAGCTGTGGCTCACTTCTTACATCGGAATGATCGTCATTTTCGTACCCTTCATTTCACTGAGCGCTGTGTACGCGACCAAGGGAACAGCTAACGAGGGCTACGGAGTCATCGTGTGCCTCTTCCTATTCGACATCATGTACAACGTGGCTTGCAACCCGCTGCTGTACAGCTACACCACCGAGATCATGCCGTTTTATATGCGGTCGAGGGGCCTAGCAATCAAGAACTTCGTCGGCCAGATCGCGCTGATCATCAACATGTACGTCAACCCGATTGCGTTGGCGGCGATAGGCTACTACTACTACATCGTCTTCCTGGCGTTTAACTGTATGTGGCTGGTGCTCATCTATCTGTTCTTCCCGGAGACGAAGGGATATTCTCTTGAGGAGCTGTCGATGTTGTTCGACGGCGGCGATGTTAGTGTGGAGGTCATCGACGCGAAGAATGCTGAGGAGCACAAAGTCACTGTGGAGGAGTCAAAGGCTTAGCCCTGAGTTTTGAACACTTGTACTGTCGTAGCTACGACTTCATTAAGAACCGAGGGTTTCCTTGATGATCATGTCGGTAGTCTGAAGAACGATCGTATCCTTGACCGTAGAGGATTCTTGAGAAAGACTTCACTGCTATTTTTTCATTCGTGCTATGTGTATGAAGACGTCTAGGAGAGGATCGTCCCTCAAAACTGCGATAATCATTGCGAATCGAAGTGTTATAATAAGAGTGAACGAGTAAGAAGGATGCACATGTTGTCCGTCTCTATGGACTGCTGGCTCTTAGCCAGCTGGGTACCTAGGTATCCAAAGCAGAGGCCTACTTGATGTGCGCCCAGTCGCGCATGCTTAGCTCCAAATCGTATAGTCACCATTTCCGTAGTGAAAGCTCAACAACAAACAGGTCGCGTGGCGCAATTGGTTAGCGCGTCGTACTAATATTTCAACTGAATATTAAGTGATGCGAAGGCTCTGAGTTCAATCCTCAGCGTGACCAAGATTTACTTTTGCCGTTCCTTTTTTGCTTACATATCCTTTGACGGCCATGCTTACAGGGATTGGCAAGCTTCGGGCCCTTCCTCTTGATACCGGTCTTCATTCTTTTGCATAGCTTCTTGCTAGGTACCTATAGGCGTTTGTCATTGCTATTCAGCCTGTCTGATATTCTAGGTAGGTAAAAGCGAAGGTATAGATAACACCTTGAAAGAGGTCCGGATGCGTCCCGTAGCCAGACCTGATGTCTGAAAACCTCATTGTGGATACTTCGATTGGTAATGATCTCTTAAGCGCGGTGCCGAGACCCTTCTCCTGTACACACTGTCCCCTCATCTTACCTTTGGAGTTTGCAGGCGGAGGGAACTACTCATTTGCATCCTGCGAGACGCCCTCCGGTGATTGGTTTCATCTGCTGATCCAGCTCCTAGCTTCGCCGTATGAAGAAGACTCTCCTGTCTAGGCTGGTAGATACTGACAGCCTGAATGTGACATATCATCTTATGGCAGTATTGTCGTTGCAATGAGGCGGTAACAACATACAATCTCCAAGACACGGGTGGGTCAAACAGTAAGATAATGACAGAAGGTGACCCAGTGGATTGTAGCTGTTAGATAATACTGCTTATTCTCGAGTCTTTTAGAGAATTGTGCTTGCTAGGGCTGATTGCTAACTATGCACGATCTGTCAAGTTAGCGACATGCGACAGTGAAGAGTCAATAGGGAATAAATAATATTTACAGTTATGATATAAATACTTTGTATTTAAGAAACTCTTGTGTTGCTTTATTTGCCCAGTTGCCAAAAATGCACTCTGCGTGACCAGGACCTGGACATCTCAACTGATCACGTCAACTTATCCGACATCTGAACCTCCGTGTGTCAGCTATGACGTATTTGAAAGCAATGTTCTTTCAAGCTGGAATAGTATCGGAACTATTCCCCGGACTGTTGTTAAGCTTCAATCCCTCGAACATGCTGAGGTCAGAATTTAGTTCTGCGACTGGGAGGTCCAATGACGGTAGTTGCCTCGCTCTGCCGATCTTTCCTCAGCCTCGATTTAGAAGTCAGCTTAAACTTGTCTACCCATATGGGGCTATGACATTGCACATCAGGGGCTAAGTCCTCCGCCGCGGCCCGCTGCAGCACACAGGGGCACTCACGGCAACACATGAAACTGACCTACTGGCTTAGGCAAGCTACGCGGTGTTACCGAAGAGCCCAGAAAGAGAAACCCATTCGTAGGTGGCGTGAAATTGCCCTTATTTCCTTCTTATATCCACAGCCCAGATAATAAGCTTGCGTTCTGAGTGATGAGGGCTTGTGCTAAGTCCCACAATTACCACATCTTCTCAGGAGGTTCCTAACGAGAGGAGCCCGTTCTTACTCAGACCAAAGCAGACGAGCTCTCTAGTTTACAGAAACATACACTCATTGAAGTTCTCAGCATGCTTTGCCAAGCTTCTATCAGACGACCTGTCGAACCTTCCTGGTGTTGCTGTCTGAACGGTTCCAGCATTGCCACAGGGCCAAACTTACGATGAGCTTCAAATCACTCGACTGTCTATACCTGGAGAGATCTATCATCTTGTCCTTGTGGAGTTTGGGGGCTATTGTGAGGGGCGGAGGACTGACGTAGAGCTATGATGAGTTACCATAGCTGACTTGTGGGAGACGGGTATCTCGTATTCGAGAACTCTTCGCAACTAGCTTAGTCATTTTAGAAGGTCATAAGGGAACATCCACACCGAGGCTGCGTTGCCCAAGAGGCTGGTGGGTCTTACAGTCTCACACTTTTATCTTGACATGTCACACGGTAAGCGTGACGACGAGGCTGATATGCCGACCATCCCCAAGCCGTCGACGATCGACGGCCTCTGGGCAATACTCTGTCTAGGTCGCGGGGCATTGGTTTGATTTTGGTTGCAAGGAAATGAGTTAGGTGAGCCATGACAGACTTCGAGCGAGATCGGCAGTGGCAGGACAGCAATATACCTTCCTTTGAGGGTATAGAGCGCGAGAAGAATGGTCATGCTCGACGTTCGCTCGACGATCGAGTACTCACTCTAGGTTCTCAGTATCTTCCCTCTCCTGCCGGGTTATAAGTAGACCTAGAGTTCCCGCAGTCAAGAATGTTCTGCTCGATAACCTTCACAAGAACTCCACACTTGACTTCAGACTTATCCCCTTCTTCTTCCTACAGCGAGACTCCTTTGTTACTGAACGCCAAGATGATGACTAAAATTGCCACTCTAGCTGTCCTTCTTATCGCAGCAACGACGGTTGGCGCCACGGAGGTGACTAATATCGTGGTCGACATCGCCGACTCTGAGCCTGCCTCGGGGGCCTGCGCTACTGTCGTCAGTTTCGACGACGCCCCGGACGTGGAACTCCTCGGCTGTGCCAGCAGCAGCGACGGCATCACCGTCCCAACCGAACTTGGCGACGTCACCGTCAAGTGCGACGTGAACGGGGGCGGGCCTAACGGCGCGAACCAGTGCCTCAATCAGCGAGTCGTCTGTCGTGCCGGCTGCTGCGCCACCATGGACATGCAGGACAGCGACGCTTCGTGCACAATCCCCGACTTCTGCACCAGCGGAGACTGCCTGCTGTGTGTCGAGATGGTCCCGAGCAACGCGCCGCAGCCGCTCACTTGTTAAGCCTCTACAGGGCGACCCTTACTGGCTGCCTGTAAGTCGGATCCTCGGATGAGACCACTGGTTGAACAACTACTTACAGATACAGTTCTAGTCAAGCCTTGTCATGGTCCACTTCTATTCACCGTGCATGCTATTGGTGGTATACATCTGCTCTAGCGAATATACGCAGCCGGAAGCCTGATTCGATCCCCTCAGCTACGATTGCTGAGAGTACACCTCTACAGGCGCAGGCAACAGCTAGGGAGTAGATAGTTACAGGAACTCGAAGACTCTCTTTTTATAACATTATCCCTAGACTCTGATATGAACCCTGAGCATGAACCTGCGTTTCTGGCAACCAGTATCACGACTAACAAGATGATCTAACAAATCCCAATCTTAATCGCAACGACTTATTCGGAATGTTCCATGGTAAACATCAGCGACGGTGCCTTCATCCCACTACCTCCAAGACGTAGAAAAATCTTTCTTCATCATTGCTCAAGCTAGCTACTCTACCAAGAGAACTTCTCCTTAACCAACTCCTCAGACAGCTTCCACAACTTCTCGGCCTCCTCGCTCGATACCGCCAAGGGGTGAGCACTACCACTGATCTGGCAATCGACCAGGAAAGCTCCGTAGTTCTCCTTCCCGTCCTTAGTTTCCCCAGCACCCAGCTTTGGATCCAACGCAGCAACCATGCTCGTCGCCGCCCCGGCGCCCTGGCTCCTGTACGAGTACACCCCCGAGTCCGCCATCGCCTTGACCGCAGCCATCACCTCCGGCGTGGCACTCCTGGCCAGCTCCGTGTGGATCACCCCAGGGTGCAGCGCCACGCCCAGGATCCCGTACTTCTCGTACAGCCTCCTCGTCAGGCCGATGCCGAACAGCACGTTGGCCACCTTGCTCTGGTTGTACCCCTCCAGCGGGACGTACGCCCGGTCCTCCGCGTCCATCACGCCCCACATCCTGTGCAGCTGGTAGCTCGGCTGCTCGCTCTCCGGGAGGTCGCGGCTCTTCTTCTCGAAGTTGATGTCGCTCCACCGCATCTTGGACATAAAAGGCGAGCCCGAGCTGACGTTGACCACCCGCACGGCGCCCTTGGGGCTCGTCTTAGCGGCCGCGATGAGCTTCGGCATGACCAGGCAGGTGAAGAGGAAGTGCCCGATGTGGTTGGTGGCGAGGTGCATCTCGATGCCGTCCTCGCTGAGGGTACGCTCCGGGAGGAGACTGATGCCGGCGCTGTTGACGATGATGTGCACGGCGGGCACGTCCGGCCAGGAGAGGAGCTCGGCGGCTGCGGCGCGGACGGACTTCTGGCTGGAGAGGTTCATCTCCAAGGGGCGGTAGTGCACGTCCGGGTACTGCGCCTTGAGAGCGTCGATGCTCTCCTGGATCTTTGAAGGGGTGCGGCCCGCGATGATCAGGTTGGCGGGAGACTGGGAAGCCTGAGTGATCACTCGTTAGCTTTTGATTTGAGAGATGCCTCTAGTCGATACTTGCAAAAGCCTCCGCGGTCGTGAACCCAATTCCTCCGCGGTTCACACCGGTCACCACCACCGTCTTGCCACGGATCGCATCAGGGAATGCCTTGGCCACTTCTAGGGCTTCGGTCTGGGCATTGAATTCTGGATGGGATGTTGCCGTCATATTGCTGGTTTCGTGTCGTACCCAGCTTGGACGGGTCAGAAATAAAATAACGTGTGTCGGTGGTGGTACTACTAAAAAACGGGATGGGTTTTTGAAAATATAAGGCTGTCGTCTCGTGTCATCGCCAGCAATGGATGGTCACCCCGTTTATACCCTTTCGAGCCGCTCTCTTCCTTTCAGCCTCGGGTCACCTAGAAACCGCACTGAGGTCATTCGGGGTGCCCAACCCCCCTGATTCGGCTTTGTTTGTGGATTTAGTTATCCCCGACTCATTGGGAGCTGCTTGAGTTACCGGAGTTAGCTGCCATATCCCCGTTCATCAGGAGCCGTCTGCATATCCTACGTCTGGGCTTGGGGTGCCTAGAGCGGGTATTAGCATCCTTTCCTTTCATGAGGTGACGTTAGGGCGAGCTTGGCAGTTCTCCTGTCGATGAAAGAGGCATCCCCAGAAGGGGGTTTGGCGTTTGGCTTGCCATGATATCATATTTTGCGGGTATCTATCTCTCTAACTGTGGCGGACTACTCTAAACGAGCACAGTGCCGCATATAATTTGCTCAGATATAAAACAGTAAACAATGTCCAGACCCAGGCATCTACGACTTCTCCTTTCTCCGCTTATTCCTTCTCCCTTTCCACCTCGTCCGCACCAGCCTGAGCAGCCCCCACGCGATGAGCCTGTACACAACCAGCACGGCTGCCAGCGCCCCGAGGTTGACGCGCACGCTCCCGTTGAGCCTGTACAGGTCGAGCACCTGCACCCCATCATCAATGGGGCACCCCCCATCCGGCAGCCGCTGCGCGTCGCTGCAGGTGAACCGGATGCCGCGCAGGCTGACGGGCGCGAGAGCGCGCACGGCGTACCGGGCGGGGGACAGGTAGTTGAAGGCGTCGAACAGCGCCGGCATGTCGATGGACATGATGCCGGCCATGATGTTCGCGATACTGAGGATGATGCTGATGAGCGTGACCGCGAACCCCGTGTTGTCGCTGAAGAGCGTGTTGAACATGATGCCCAGGCTCTCGCCGCACGACACCACGGCGAAGCAGGTGTACGTCGTGACGAAGTACATCTGCGGCGTGCGCGGGAAGCCCACCGCCAGGTCGCACAGCACGCCGAAGACGAGGCTGGCGAACACCTCGAAGGGCAGCTCGAGCAGAGTGTACGTGCTCAGGAAGGCCTCGGCCGAGTACACGCCGTCGTCGTCCTCGCGGTAGAAGACGTCGCGCTCGGCCGGGTACACGGCGACGTTCTGGAGCATGCCCACGAAGTACAGCGCCGAGATCTGCTGCACGAATCCGACACGGTTCTGGATCGAGTAGTAATTGTGATGCAGTGGCGCGTAAAAGCACGTTAGGACGATGGAAAATCCGATGACCTGCATCAGCCGCGCAAGAAGCAGCGGTGGCTGCCGCCGGAAGTTGATGAAGGCGCGCCGCATGAGGATCGGGAACGCCGTTGCGAAGGATGTGCGCTTGCGAATGAGGGCACCGAGTTCGGCAGGCGTCGCGAGAGTGGCCTTGTTAAAGGATTGGCGAGGCCCTGGCACAACGGACGGGCGCTTCTCAAATGGTGCGATCTCTTCGCCGGTCTTCTCGTCCGAGCTGGGAATCTTCTCGGTGACTAGCTTTTCGCTCGGCTCGCCTGTCCCGTTTACCTCATTCTCCCAGGCGTCAATGAGTAATTTGACCTTGGCGCGACTCTCAGCCTCCCGCTGCGCCTCCTGGAGATCGATCGTGATGAGATCCAATGCAAAGTCCGCCGGGTTCGTGTGTTGAGGGCATCGAAATCCGTACTTCGCAAAGTAGCCGAGCATGTCCTTTGCCGAGCCTGCATACGCGGGCGAGCCGCCACGGGCAAGTAGCAGCAAGTTTCCAAAGTGCTTGAAGAGGTCAGAGCGGGCCTGATGGATGGTAAGAATCAAGGTGCGGCCCTCCTTGGCGAGGCCTTGGAGCACCTCCATGATCGAGTTTGCGGTGAAGGCGTCGAGGCCGCTCGTAGGCTCGTCGAGGAGCAGGACGCGAGGGTCTGTCAAAATCTGCACGGCGATGGTGACCCGGCGCTTCTCGCCGCCCGAGATGCCCTTGATTAAGTCGCTCCCGATCAAGTTATCAGCGCAGTCCTTTAGTCCCATCTTGAGCAGCACGTCCTCGGCTCGTTTGTATTTCTCTTCCTTGCTCATCCAGGACGGCAAACGTAGGCCTGCCGCAAACCGTAGCGTCTCGCGGACCGTGAGCGACGGTAGCAATGCATCGTCGTCCTGGCAGACGTATGAACACACCGAGCGAATGACGGCATCGGCGGGAATAGAGCCATTAAACGTCACGTTGCCTGACGGCCGATAGCGCGTCCCGATGGTGTTGTGTAGGCGTAATGCCATGGCGTTGAGAAGAGATGTTTTCCCGCTACCTGAGGGCCCCATGATGATATTCAGTACGCCGGCCTGGAATGTCGCATTGATTGGTTCCAGGATGGTCTTCCGCGGCAGCTTCTTCCCCCACGGTGAACGCTTGTCCAGAGCCAACCCAAACCCCCGGAGGCCGACATCGATCGTGCGCACCTCTGCAATGGATCGGGCGGTCATCTTTTCCTTACCGGCCGAGAGATCCGTGTTAGACGTCCTGGCCCTGGCGATGGTCATTTCGGCGCCAATGAAGGTCAAACCGATAGCAGAGAGACCATAGAAGAAGCCTATGAAGGCGACAAGCACCACTATGGGCCTCCACAGCCAGTTCGGCGGAAACCCGAGCGAGTTGAGTATGTATTCGCCCGTGTATGCAGCGCATGCCGAGTTGCTCTCGCCGCCGTCGTATGGGCAGTCGTAGAAGCTACCCCTGAACTCGTTCTCACATAATGCGCCAAAGACGTAGAACTGCCTGCCTGTTAGAAGGGAGTAATCCTAATTGGACACTTAACGCATACCGTGTAGGTGAGCCACTTCATCCATCTCAGCCAGATGGGGATTGAGTTGCTCTGTATAAAGAACCCGCAGGCCATGCTCTGCATCGTGTAGACCAGGTTGGCGATCAGGCTCGCACCGGGGAAGCTCCTGCTGGCCACCACGCATGTCATGGCGCAGGTGACGGCAATGTACTGGTTCAGCAGCACAATGGCGAAGTAGGTGAAGAACTTGCCGGCATCTCGATCGAATCCAGCCATAAAGTAGCTGATCACGCTGAAGAAGAAAGGCACCGGTATATCCTCTGTAAAGGCTCGGGCCAGCCGCCGCGATAGCAGGAACGGAATGGGGTCCGCGCACCCTTCGCTGTGCTCCCGATCGAACGTCTGGATGTCGATGGTGAGCCTATACAGCTCGAAGACGAGGAACAAGTACCCCTCCAGCCCGGTTGTCGTGTACAGGAAGCCCTCGCGTGAGCGGATGCCGGCTTGGTCCCGGCCGAGGTCGTAAAAGATGTAGCCAGTGCACAGGCCCATCAGAATGGCCTGCATGATGGCCGCGATCATGCCCATCGGGTCGCGGTACGTCGTTTTGAACGTCCGGTCAGTGAGCACCCGCAGCTGCCGTCCGAAGCTGGCATGCCGGCCGGCATTGACCCTCTTCATGGGCTTATGCACTGTGGCAGTGCTCTGCTTTGTGAGCGGCGGGTACCATCTTTCCGACTCCTCATTCCAGGCCGCCTTCAGCCGTTCGACTCGCGCGGTGCTCTCCTCTTCGACCTCCGGAGTGCGGTTGTCAATGGCAGCTATATCGATGACGAACTCGGCAGGATTGACAAACGGCGGTAGGTCAAAGCCAAGGTCGGCGAACCAGGGCAAACACTCCTCCATGGGGCCGGAGTAGACCGGGCCACCTCTGGAGAGTGTGATAATGTTATCGAACAATTCCCAGATCTCTGATCGCGGCTGATGAATTGTCGTGATGACTGTGCGGCCCTTCCTCGCTAGACTCTTCATCGTACGCACCAACTGGAACGCGCTGGTCGCATCTAGGCCAGTAGTGGGCTCGTCCAGGAATAGCACCGAAGGGTTGGCCAGCATCTGCACGCCGATGCTCACGCGCCTCTTCTCGCCACCCGAGCATCCGCGGTGCTGGCTGTTGCCAATGCGCGTGTCGGCACATTCCTTCAAACCCAGCTCGAGGATGACTTCCTCGACGACGCGCATGCGCTCCTCAGAGGTCGACGGCGGTGGCAGCCGCAGGTCGGCCGAATAGCGCAACGTCTCGCGGACGGTCAGCGTGGGCAGTAGAACGTCCTGCTGCATGACATACGCCGCGCGGACCGAATGCACGCCCTCGGAGCCGTTGAACGTCATAGACCCAGAATGGGTAAGGCGAGAGCTAGAGATGCGCTGTGCGAGCGTGTTGAGCAGCGTCGTCTTGCCTGAACCGCTACCGCCGATGATTGCAGTCAGCGTACCGGGCTGCAAGGAGGCGCTGACATCCTGGAGGAGCTTCTTGGTCGTAGGAAGGGCCTTGGCGCTGCTCTCACCCTTCGACAGCATTTGCTCAAGAAGCTGCGGGTAAGTGGACGGCTCAAAGATGGAGGGCGAGGTGTCCACCGTCACGGAGAGGTCCCGAATTTGAACGTCAACCTGTTCCACGTCGTCCAGGGAGAGGTGGTTGGCTCCGGCCGAGGAGACGCGGCGGGCGGGCAGAGTGCCGTCTGCGCCGGGCTCCCCGGCGGTGTCGAGTGAGCTTGCGCGCTCAATCTTATCCAGATCGACAGCGACATCGTGGGGATTGTAGCTGCCGGGCTCCGGAGCGGCGTTGGTAGCGGTGTCAGATCCTGTGGACGGCACGAAGTGGCCGCGGCAGGCTTCGGAGCCATCGGCAGCCATGGCGTCGGTGGCGGACAGAGCGGGAATTCAGCCGAGGCAGTCCGGAGGGCTCCTGGAGGCTGTGGTGGTCTACTCCGAGACCATCTCGAGACGGATCGAGGAATGCGACAAATGCTTTGACTGTCAATCAGCGCCGGAAGAGCGCTGGTGAGACTGGGAATGCGACCAATTGCCCGTTTCCCCGGCTTGAGAGGTCTGCTCTTCGGTCTAGCTTGAAGGGTGCTATATCATGACGCTGTGCATGTTCCGTGACCCGCGTCTCCTCGGGTTGTCAAGGGGCAAACGAGCAGACTTCGCGAGGTTGCGGGGTAATAGAGAGAGACGGTCACCCTTCGCGCAGACATGTCCATTCCGGGTTATAAGAGAGTCTAGAAGAGTCGTTGGGAGTTGCAGGATTGCCCAAGGTCAGCGCGCATGCGACGCTGAATGTTGGCGTGCCGGCGCCCGAACGAATCCCACTCTGGGCCATCTCGGCTGCCAATAGGCTTTCTCGACGGCCTTTGTCTGCCCTGGCCGTCGGCTCCAGAGAAGATGGATGGTGACTCCGCAGCAGAGACCGGGTGTGCGGGTGGGGTCGCGGACTGTTGGGGCCATCATCCCCAGGCACCCCCCCAGCGTCAGAGTCAGGTTGTAACGTTATCTGGGAGGAAGAACGTGTCCAACATGCGACCCGGCCGTGTTGCCGTCGTACACGGGCTGAGAACCCGAGTGCGAGGAGGATGCGAATGTCTCGTTCCGCTGTTCTTGGGCGCCCCACTGAAGCGCTCCTCGCTAGAGTCTTGTAGACGGACTCGTCGACGGGTCGCCGAGGGAAATGAAGAGCAAGCGGGCCGCAATGGGAGCGCACAAGGGGTCCCCGTCCCGTTCGGAAACAGAGCTATCCGCGCTCGCTTGCAGCTGGTGTGCTCGCTAGCCGCACAAATGCTACCACGCCGTTTGTGGAAGCGACATCGCCTCTGCATCCGACCGATCGGGCAATTCTGAGGAGATACTCCGTACAGTAGAGCAGGATCTAGCGTGGCCGCATCGCGAAGTCCATCTTGAAGATCGACAACGGGGGTGCAGGCTGGCCGTGATTTGTCGCGGAACACAGCGAAGAAGAGTCTGCAACCCGATCGGCTATGATATTTGGAAGTCGGGATGCGCGCTCTGAGGACTGTGCCGTGGGTTGTCCGAGTCGTCGTTCCGCTGCCTCGGCTCCGGGTTTGGTGGCTGAGGTTAGGGCTGCTCAGCCTCGAGTCTTCCCCGGCCGTGATACTCAGACACTACTTAGACCTATGATGCATCAAGCCGCCCGATGGCGCAAGCGCCGCTTCCTCGAATGGCTGTTCGACTTTGGTGAACGAGCTCGAAGCCAATTGAACTTTTATGGGCACGCGCGTACTCCGTAGGTACAGAGTAGACGCGTGGGTGACATTTCCCGTGCTGTACGTAATGGAGATGCACCGTGTGACCCTTTCCCCGGTCTTTTCCCCTCATGATTCTACTGCGTACTGTACATCGCAGTTGTCACAGCAGTAGTCACCTTGAGGAGCAGAGAAAAGACGGAATGAGGGATAACTAGAAAGATTAAATAAATACTAGTCGTCGCTTCTTCATCATTTCTCATGATTGCTGTCTCTTATCTCTTTACGGGTCGATCTAGGCTGACTGCTCGCTCATCCGCTCGCCTGCTTGCTAACAGGAAACATAGATACCTAAAGTACCTATTAGAGTAGGTAGGAAAGGTACTTATGTTGCTTTGTGCGCTGCCACCATACGGCATCTCCCACCATCCGCAGAGCCTCCACCTCCATCTCTTCCTCTTCCTCACGCCGTCCTCCGCTCGACAATCGCCTCCCCGGCCGGGGTCCCGCACACGAACCCGCCGTTCTCGCCGCCGTACTCGAACACCTTCCGCCCCCGCAGCCACGTCTCGCGCACCCGCCCCGTGAACGTCCTGTCCTCCCACGGGCTGCACCGGTTCTTCCAGTGCATCCCCCCGCTGCCCAGCGTCCACTCCTCCGCGTCGTCGAACACGCACACGTCCGCGTCCATCCCCGCCCGCAACCCGCCCTTGCGGTGCGACAGCCCCACCTGCTTCGCCGTCGCCTGGCTGCACAGCCGCACGATGTCCACGATGGACGGCGCCGACGACGCCGACTTCGACCGCTGGAGCGACGACGTGTGGAGGATCGGCAGGCCCAGGCCCACCGATGAGATGCCGCCCCACGCCGCGAAGAAGTCGCCCTCCTCGACCGCGGGCTGAGCTGCGGCGGGCGCCTTGTGCTTGGCGCGCTCTCCCGCCGGGAGCGTCATGTCGATGCCGGAATCGGAGTGCTTCATCGCCTCCGCCTCTATGATCTCCTCCACGTGCGTGTGCTGGAGGTGGCTCGGGAGCAGCTTAAGCTCCGGCGTGCACGGCGAGTGGTCCGACACGACGGTGCGGATGACGCTGTCCGGCGCCGCCATCTCGGCCCACAGGCCGTCCTGGTTGACCGCGCTCCGGATCGGCGGGCAGCACTTGTGGCGGGTATCGCCGTCGCTGACGTCCTCGGCCGCCAGGCCGAGGTAGTGGAAACACGTCTCCGCCGTGATGTTGACGCCGTTCTTGCGCGCCTCTTTCAGAAGCGGAATGCACTCCGTCGCCGACAGGTGTACGATGTGGAGGTGGAGCCCCGGCGCGAGGTGCGCGAGCGACAAGATCTCGTCGATGGCAAACGTCTCGAAGGCCGGCGGGCGCGACTCGAGGAAGGTCTGGTAGGAGGTGAGCTGGCCGTGGGGCGCCAGGGGTGGCTCGGAGTGTTGCACAGCGTCACCGACGGAGTCGGAAATGGGAGGGATCATCTCGGCGTGGAACATGAGGGTTGTCGGGGTGTCCTTGAGGGTGGTCATCGCGAGGGCAATATCGGTCGACGAGACGGCGGGGAATTCCTCTACCTGTCAACACGTCAGCACGGCCTCCTGCAGCGGTGATTTGAGAATTATGGTGGAGCGGGTATAGCTTACGCCGGACTCGATCAAGAAGCCTTTGAAGCCTCGCACGCCCGCTTCCACGAGCGGAAGCAGCTGGTCAGCATTGCCGGGGATGACGCCCCCATAAAAGCCTACATCCACCCAGCACTGGCCCTGACTTGCGGCGAGCTTCTCCTTGAGGCCGGAGAGGGTTGTTGTCGGAGGGATGGCATTCAAGGGCATATCAATGACGGTGGTCACGCCTCCTGACGCGGCCGCCCGTGTGCCGGTGTGGAAACCCTCCCATTCTGTCCGGCCAGGCTCGTTGAGGTGGACATGAGCGTCCACCAGGCCCGGCAGGAGCAGCTTCGGCGAGTAGTCGATATATGTTGCAGACGGAGGGAACGAGGAGCGCGGCAGTATCGCCGGGACGACCGAAACGATCTTGCCGGTGGCAGAAGAGACGGAGATGGAGGCAGGGGTGAGGAGCAGGGTGTCGTCAGGGAGGGTGATGACGGCTCTGGTCGACACCAGGACGGTGAGAGGGCCGGTACTTGAGACGGTCATCTTGATCTTTCTGAAGAGACAACCAGGGAAATTAGGGAGCAATCGTGACCGGCAGTCACGGTATGACGCGCAGAGAGCAGTTCAAGTCCCAGTTCACCGGATGCGTGCTTATCGTCGTGGGTGGGGGGTGGACTGATAAGGAGGTGATCACGGCGGAGGGACGCGGAGGGTTGGCGGGGAAGAAGGGTAGAAGGGCAGACACTGCAGCCGGCGAACACGCCTGAGGGTTTATTGTGTCGAGGACTCGAAGTGTGATACGGAAAAGCAGAAAGGAAAGAAGGAAGAAAGAATAGCTCAACCGAGAAGAAAGAAGCCGAAGGGAACGGCTCGCCTTACCAACAAGGAGATCCACCTACAGCCGAAGGGGCCAGTCCATCCCTCCACCGCCTCGGCCGGGCTTGGGACCTGGCCGTACGGCAATGACCTGACTCTGCGTGCTCGCTGCGGGCAGGCGTTCCGGCGCGAGAGAAAGGGCCTCTTTTGGTGACAAATTTGGTGCGAAAGAGCCAAGCCTGTGGGGTGGGTGCAGCCGTCCGCTCGTTATCAACGGGGGCGGCGCGCCTCTGTGTGTGTCTCTCTCTTTTGCGCTGAATCAGACGGGGACCCTGAAAAGGCTCGTGTCTCCTTTATCGCAGCGCCCTGATTGGCCCGTCGGATCCTGGCGCATCCCGATCCTCTCACCCCTCCCTCCGGCGCGCTGGGACGACCCCTCCGCCTCGGCCGAGCCGCCAATCAGCGCCCGGAATTGGCCTGAGGGTGGGCCTCCGCCGGCGCTGTCAGAGAGGGCCGACTTGTTCCGCTGTCGGACGCCATCTGATGCTATTTTCGCAATTTGGGAGTTTTGATCGAGTAACTATCAGGTAAACCTTAGCAACCGCCGTCCCTGAGTCGCCTAGCGCTGCTATAGGCTGCAACTCGCTTCGGGTTTGCCCGTGACGGCCGGGTAGAAGAGGTGCTCCTACTCGTTGTTCTTCAAGCACCGTGAAACGTATCATCGTCTTCTGACCTGCTGTTATAATACGTGTAAACTATGCAGACAAACTCCTGTAGCTATAATCGACATGCCGGCGACGACTTGCTCGACACTAGCAAGCATCCCCGGCACACATGGCGAAGAAGTTCTGTGAGGAAAGCACGAACAAGTGATATATCCCTTCATCTTATGCCCGTATCCTTGGCGTCAACTATTCCTCTGCTGCAAACCCGCGGTGCCTTGAAACCGCTTGTACGCGGTCAACGAGATTCTCTGGCGGAGCGTAGTCATGTGTCGACGTGACAGCCATCTGGCTGTGACGGCGCCTCCGATCCTCCTCATAAAAGTAGCCGAGATCTATACCTGCTTTCTCCAAAGCCCTCTCCCAAACGTCAAGGCAATCGAACATATTGAAGCAATCTGTGATGCTAATACCGTCGTAAACCCTCTCAAATATGTCGACTCCATGGCGAATAAGTCTGACAAGACAAGTTTCAAGCCATGCTTTGTTCTTACAAGAAAAATACTGAGTATTGAAACGGACCATGTTCAAAATGCTATCCCCTGCCTCGTCCCTAAAATTAGCTGGGAGGATACCGCTGCGAAATAGTAATTCGAGATAAAGGACGTGCAGCCGTCCAGTTGACTCCAGAGGTATCAAGAGACTTATCAAGCGATTCATATATTTCGTGAAATCAGTGATGTCTCTGACGAGTTGGACGCAAGTCATGGGCCATGCAAGAAAGCTGTCCAGGTCATCCTCCTGGCATTCGGGGCTTAGCAACGTTCGCATTTGTGTTATGGCTCTCTGAGGCACTTACGGCGGTCGTCAACGGAACGTTGAGCCTGATCCAGGATTTCAACATTCGAAACATTGCCAAAACAGCAATCTCACAAATACTCGCACCGTCGGACAGGCCAGCTAAGTACCGTATTAGCTGCATCTGCGTTTGAGGGTATACAGGGCCCGTTCCGAGGCTGGCAACTTCATAATTCCAGAGTTCGAGATTTGCAAGTGCATGGTCTAAAGGTGTACAGGAGTAGCTTTCGGATACGCCGGTCAGCCATGATACCGTACGCGGGTGGGATATGACTTAGATCTGATTACCTACTCGTCTTGTATGGATAGGTCCGCGCCGCAGAAGATTAAGGTTTTGCAGCAATCCCCTTCTCCGGCAATAGCAGCCCACTAAACATAGTTGAGTATGGAATCAAAGTGTTAGGAAAGTATAGCAGCGGTAACTTACATGGAGAGGGGTCCAGCCATATTCATTGCGATCAAATGGGGAAACGCCGCCAGAGTCCAGCATCTCCCGTAACACTTCCACCTGCCCATTGTTGAGACAGTCCCAAACAGGGTGATCCTCCGACAGTATCGCGAATGGCCGCAACGAAGGGTTGATCACAGGATAACCCCTAGGGTCGAGCCGATGCTCATAACTGATATAAATACCGGTTGACAAAAGGCGGCGGCAAGGGATTAGTGTCGCTTTGGCCTTGAAAACCTTCTTCGTACGCCCTTCGAAGTGACGGGATGACTCAATCGTAAGAGTAATCGACCCAGCCCTAGTGCATTTTCTCCACGTTCTTGACCCTAAAGATACCACAGCTGGTCCTCGATCACTTTCTAGTTTGGGAGCTTGTAGTGCTTGGTCATCGTGCGTGGCACTGTGGGTGGCATCGCTGCCTGTCCGTCCTTCTGATGTATTGTCAGTATTTTCAAAGTCTACACGCCGCCGGATGCCCCCGAACGTGTCGGCATGTGACTCCGCGTTGGGGACAACCGGAACTTCGTTGCCGGCGTAGTTCAGCTGCGTCCTAAGAAACACCTGTAAGGACTCCAACTCCTCTCTAACTGTACCTCGAACATCTTTGGACACCTCTTCGAGGAGTGCAGTTACATGAGTCTGCAGGGCCGGCTCGAAGAGCTGGAAAAAATTGCGTTGGAACTCCTGAACTGATTCGACATGCTGGACGCATTGAGCGTTGAAGTTCGCATTGTCGACTTTGATAGATGCTATTACTTCGTTAAGACTCGAATACTGTTGGTGAGAGGAGTCCGCGCTAGCAGCAAGCTTGGTTCGTACTGATTGCACCTCGTCACGTGTGTCCTGCAGAGTCTGTCGCTGTGTCTCCTGCAGGTTCGCGATGCTGGCATCAACATGGTTGGCGAAGTCTCGCAGCTGAGGTCCTAAATCCAGGGCTTGGGACAGACGAAGCTCTAGAGCCTCGATATCTGCTCTGGTTGCGGAGTTCTTGGCCGTTTCACGTAAAGGCATAAGCATTCTAATCTGTAGTTCATCGCGATAGTACTGGAGCCTTTTCGCCAACTCATCGATCTCGTTCCCTCTCCATGAAGCCTTAAGTGCTGCCTTTACACGCTTCGTGGTCGTTGTAGAGGATCCCGATTGCAATGCTACCGACTCGAGCTTATCGATGATCTTGCTAGCAAGGGAAGCGCAACTATCAGCTATGTCAAGAAAGTCCTAGATATTCTATTAGCGTTGGAAGTTGTAAGAAACAGGGGATTCAAGGGCGCAATCTCACCGAGCTCTCCGAGGGCAATGCACCATTTTGGCAGACCGCCGATCTGTTGGACTGGACTAAATCCTGAACGATGGTCCTTAGGTCCCGCGCCAGCCTCAGATAATCGACGTTCACATCCGTGTTTGAGTTGCTCCGCAGCTCTTTAAGGTTGCGGACGAGCTTCCCGCCGAAGTCAACGAATTGAACAATACTGGAGGCCAACCCCACAGCCACTGCAGCCTCCATCATCACGTCTAAAGCATGTAGGCGATACTGTAGCCGCAAGACGTGGAAGTGTGAAGACTCGAGAGAAAAGGGTGGTTGGACTCGATCAGGCTGGGAACAGCGTTATGTCTTACCCTGGGTAATGGGTAAGCTGCATATAAATATTCCTCCTTATTGGATCGTACTGCACCATCCACGACGCGGTGTTGCCTGAGGTATTTACAATTCAGACTTGTTCATTGAGCATTGTACCTCTCACTATGCCTTGTTGCCTTTGGCACTGTAGTGCGGATCCTCCACAACTCATCAAGGAGGTGTTGAGCAACGTCGTTTGCATTTAAGACGTCGTAGACATATATCAATAATACAGTGTTAATAGTGATAAAAGACGGGGTGAAGAGCAATGCCCTCTTCATATCTTTAGGTCCCTCTAACAGTGGACTGCTTCTTGGCCGTCGACGTGTTTGTGGCGCTGCCAAGGACAGAAACGAGGCAGACTCCGGACCGCACTGCGAGGCACAATCGTCACCCGATCAATGCATTTCATAGCTTGCTAGCAAAGAAAATGCCTACGAGAGAGGGCAACAAAACGAGTCAAATGGCTTATCTCTGATTCAACGGGGATTCTATTGGCTCAGAACTGCTTCACTGCACAATCATGGGATTATGCAACTTCCACCCCTAAGTAGAGAAAACGTACGGATTCACACCGCTTGCCCTTTGGAAGAATGGCTTGGCTCTCTTCCAACATGTAGGCTCAAACCAAGTACCTGAATCCCTTGCCCGCAACACCCGCTTGTCCTGCGTTTTCCGCTTCCTGCTCTTCCCTCTCGAGCTTTTTGTTTTCCAGTTTCAGAACAAAATGCAGTACGGTGCTGGCCAAGATAGCCATCAGAGCCATACCGGCATTCACAGAAAATGCGAGAACAAAGCGTGGACTGGCGTTGCTCGGATATAGGTAGGAGCCATAGATGCTGCAAAGGGTCGAGAAGGCGTTGTTGAATGCCACCGCAGCGGCTCGCTTACCCGGAGGCCGGTAGATTGTATTGGCGGTCCACACCATAGACATGTTGAACCCCGTGTAAATTCCTGGGAGCATGATCATGGCTCCAAAGTAGCGTGGGCCAATACCCTCGGCAGCACAGGCAATGATGAAGCCCACAAGCGATGCTGCCAGCGGTCCCACGGTATGCCAGTAGCGTTCATTTGTGCGATCTGCGTTCCAGGAAACCAGACCACACACGATGCATGCAAGCAGATACGGCGGAGAAGTAAGCAGCAGTGTCTCCGTGTTGCTGCGCCCAAAGCTCTCGACCACGGTCGGGAAGAAGCTGTTGATGGAAATTGACGATGCGGCACCGTAAACAATTACGACGAGGATCCAGTTCTTCGGGTCCTTCATGAGCTGCTTGAACCCGTCGAAGAGCGACTGTGACGACGACGAGACCCAGTCCTCCTCGCCGGCGGCGTCACGCTCTAGGCGATACATCGCCATCTGCCTCTCCTGGTCTGTTAGCCACTTCGTGGTGGCAGGGAAGTCGGGCAGGATGAAGAAGGCCGCCATAGCAATAGCCACTGTTATTGAGCCCTCGATAATGAAGAGCCAGCGCCACGGGCGAAAGCCAGCAGCGCCATCCATGCCGCTGTTGATGCCCGCAGCGATCAACCCCGAGAAGGCGCCAGAAAGCATGGAGCCGCAGTAGAACAGGCCAGTTCGTATGCTGAGCTCCTTGCGGACATACCATGCACTCAGGGTTGCAAGACATCCTATTTCCCTCATTAGCCAGTAGGCTTGGTTTGTCAAGGGTAGTCCGTCCACATACCTGGATAGAAGGCGGCTTCGACGAAACCAAGGAAAAATCGAGTGGCTAGGAGCCCTCCATAACTCTGTGCTGCACCGCTACAGGCACATAATACGCCCTTATATCTGTCGTCAGCTTGTATTCTTAAGCACGTCCTTCGACGACGTCTAAGCAGAGTTGTTGCTCACCCAGATCCCCATACATATGGTCAGATACATAGACGGCTTTCCGATCTTGTTGAGGAACATGTTCGAGGGAACCTGCATCAGGATATACCCGACGAATAAGATCGATACGCATGTCTGCACTCATACTATGTGTTAGCCCATCATGCCCAGTAGAATGATTCAATTTTATGCTTCTCGTCTCAATCCTTACCTGAAACTGATTCGCTCCCAGTCCTAGATCATCCTCGAGACCTCCGAGCCGCGCTGCACCGATAGCATTCCTTCCCCCAGGGTCAGCTTGATGGCTGGTAGCGGCTATACAGACCAAGGCTATGCTTACCTGTCGAGGTAGTTCATGATATAGATAATGATAAGAGTCGGCAGAAGACGCAAGTCGATTTTGCGGCGAAGCCTTTTCTCACAGGCATCCAACTCCTCAGGCGAAAGGTCTCGCAGCAGAGGCGGAAGTTCCCGGATCACGACATTCGAAACATGTCCTTCATCAACCGACTTGTGATCCGGAATATTGCTCTGTTCTTGATTTAGGCCGCTCATTTTGATGTCGGCCGCCATAGTCTCGGTCGCTGTTGGTCTATGGAACGCAGCCCCTGATTTCAATGGAGCACAAACTGATCCCAGCTGTCGGATGGGCTGATATGTCTGCTGTTCAGACAAGTATACCTCCGCGAATCGGCGTCCATAACTGCTTATATACCAGACATCGCCCGTGGTTGTTGTCCTTGCGCAGGCAATATCGCCTCAAACCTGTCCTGCCAAGGAGAAACCAGCCGCTGCCTCGTCATTCGGACAAAGTTTTGATAAAGGCATCCCCGCTCTCTCTTTATCAATCGGCCGCTAAGCAAACTGGCCGGTATTTAGTGCTATCGCCGCCCCTAGGACAATCCTGCGACCCCTGGGACCCCTATGCAACGTCATAATCGAAGGGCCGCAAGAGGAGCAAGTATGGAGACCTGTAGGCAGACTTCTTCAAGCCATCTTGAAGACCGACAGGAACCAGGCATCTACACTAATCTTGCACCTCATGTCTACCCCGCTGAGAGACCTGCACAATGCTCGCCGTTCCGCAGTCCCTATCAGGACCCTCATGGCAACATGACAATACTCATTACCCAACGATATTTACATGGCTGTACAGACGGTTTGCTCTACCGGCTTCCGTAGTATGGTAGGATCTACGGACTACAGTAGCATCCTGCCGGCCACTAAGGCGTCTCGGCCGACGTTGATAACTGCTAAGCTGTGGGTCTATGAGGGGCGTTGCACCAGAGGAAGCTCATCTAGCCAGCGCTTACATTCCATCGAGGTATTTCTATTTCAATTGACGTATTTCTGGACGCTCGGCGCAGCAGAGGAGACAAATCATTGGCTTGTAGGGCATGAGCCTTTATCAGACGAGGACTTCTTCGATATCAAGGCTGGCCCAGTTTGAGTCGTGCTCAATTGAGGATTGCCGGGTAGTAAATCATCCTGTTCTTCTGTCTGCAAGTCCCGGATTTCCCTCTGTTCCTACTGAGTGTCCTTCTACGGAGGCCCTATAAGAGGAACGACGAGTGACCGACATGTCCCAGGAGTAAAGAAGTCGAGACTATACCCAAACGGCAGCCATGGCTCAGCCCAAGATTCTCATCGTGGGAGGAGGTGTTTTTGGCACGTCGACCGCCTACCACCTTTCTACCCGCGGGTATGCGCATGTCACTGTCGTCGATCGTTTCGATGCTCCGTCAAAAGACTCGGCGGCCTGTGACCTGAACAAGGTCGTCCGCGCTGATTATCCTAACCCTCTCTATACCAAGCTCGGTACGGAAGCAATGAGCGTGTGGAAAGATCCCACGTCAATCTTCGCTGGTCTGTACCGCGAGACGGGCTGGATCATGTCTGCCCACGGAATGACAAAAGGATGGCTGGAGAGCGCCCGTAAGACAGCAGAGAACGCTAAACGGCAAGGCGTGCAGTACCTGAGCACGGATGAGATCAGGAAGAGGTGGCCAGCCTTGACAGGCGACTTCCCTGACTGGACCAATCTATGGAGCCCAGCAGCGGGATGGGTGAGTATCACCGCTCCGTGCGCGGCCATGGCAGCAGTTGCTGATCGCATTGATGGACAGGCACCCTCAGGCCAAGCTCTTCTTCGCATGGCCAATGCCGCCCGAGCGAATGGCGTCAAGTACATTTTCGGCGATGCTGGCTACATCAAGCGACTCGTATACGACGCGAGCGGCACATGTAAGGGGGCGGTGGCAGCGGACGGTACCGTGTACGAAGCCGACATTGTTCTCTTGGCGAGCGGCGCCAACACGGGTACACTCGTTGAGGCAAAGCAAGAGGTTGTTGCGCAGTGCTCCGTGATTTGTGTGATGAAGCTAGAGCCCGAAGAGATCCTAAAGTATCAGAACATACCTATCATTGACGACTTTGAGCAAGGTAGAGTCACCATCTTGCCTTCACGTACCCATTTACTTATCAGCGAATAGGCATCATCTTCCCGCCAGACGAGAACGGCCTTATCAAACTATGCAGCTGTCGTTGCCTCACCAACTACAGGAACAAGGCCCTACCTGGGACTTCCCTCCTGCATTCCGTCGGCGATTACCCCTACGATGGATGTCCCAAAGAGATCGAGGACGAGATGCGGATATTTGTCCGCGAAATGATCCCAGAATTGGCTGATCGGCCATTTGTCTCTACGAAATTGTGCTGGTATGTTGAATCTATCAGGTCACGGCTTTCTTTCTCCTGCTGCAACAAAGGCGTTGACCGTATGCATTAGGGATGCCATGGCCGGGGACCTCAACTTTCGGATATGTCCGTACCCGAAGACGAAGAACCTCTATGTTGCCACGATCGGGTCAAACCACGGCTTCAAGTTCCTTCCGATAATTGGGAAGTATGTCGTCGATATGCTGGAAGGGAAGCTTGGCCAGCAATGGCTGGACCTTTGGGAGTGGAAATACGGAAAGGTGCCCAAGGGGCATCAAGATCCCCATCCTTGGCCGCTGCGAGATCTTTCAGAGTTGCAGGGGTGGCAGGGAAGACATGCACCCGGTGACGGGAAGCTGCCTTGGACCTGGAGTCGACTGTAGGCCTGTCTGTCGATAGAATGGACATATGAGACACGAATTCGTGCCTACTCTCAGAGTCGAAGTCCTCAGTGCAGTCACCTTGAACGATACCCCGTAAGCTGGCTAGCGTCCAGGTTAGAGCCCTCACAGCGCCTCTAACTTACCAAGTCTAGTACGTTTATTGATAGCCAGCTCCATCTTTCCCCGCATGTAGGTGATAACTAGGCTCCACACAGCCGGTATCTCCTCCCAATGATACCAATGATTTTCCCCTTCGGCGTTTCGAGACGGCTCACCTTAAAATCGCGCAGGAATCCCTCGTATTCTGCGAACTTCTAGGTGTAGTAGTGTCCCCGGCTTGTCACTCCGACGAACTACCATACCACGCCTCCAGGTCGGTCTGTGCCGACGGTGACATATGCGGAGACGGTGGAAATGCTGGGCTAGGATGGAGCATCTGCGCGCCATCTTACGATAAGCCAAGTTCCCATAAGCGTGTTGCTGTGCAGTGCCTCTAGCAGTCAACACGGCATCCTTCAGTTCCCACTTCGCCGTTAAGGACTCAGTGAGACGCTTGAGAATAAGGAGTCAAGATGGGCAAGTACAAAGGGCGCAACGCAGTGGCATGTTATAGCTGTCACTCGCAGAAGGTGAAGTGCAGCGGAGGTAGGTCTCTCGGTTCAGTCATGGCTGGAGCAAGAGTGCAGCTGACAATAAAGGAACACCTTGTCAGCGTTGCCGAACACGCAGTCGCAAATGCTCTTATCCATTGCGAGACCGGATCCTCGCCATCCCAGAGAGCTATTTGCGTGGCCTCGAGATGAGTGCTATTGATCGGGAGGCTGCACATACGTCCGGGGCAGAAATAATCATTGAAACGTCTCACGACCATGAGGACTGTCTCTCTCCCACGTGCACTACAGAGCAGAGCCAGCTACTGGATGACTGCAGTGCTGAGAATTTTGTTCAAAAACTTAAAGAGGTCTCTCACCACACATCCGCCAGCTGGGATCAGTGTCCACCCAGCCACCCAGGGTTGACGTCTCCAGCATCAGCTCGACACACATATTCACGGCTAAGTTTTGAATTTATCCGTGAGTACGCATGGCTATCATCCCATGAGGCGGTTGTTACTGACTGAGCTCTACAGATCCCGAGATTTCATTCAAATTACCTCCGCGGATGTACACTTTCTACCTACTTCAAATATTCGAGGAAGGCTTCTGTGACTACCACTGGTTTTTGCGGAAGAACTTCCGCGACCGACTTTCTCTGACATACTCAGACCCCAGTTCGCAGGCAAAAGACAGAAACTGGCTATGTATCGTTTCTGTAGTATTGGCTCTCGCCGAGTCGTGGAATCAGAGCAGAATGACTATACCATCGTCTCCCGGGGAAGGGTGGGCGCAGAATTATGACGAATCCCGAACCTTTCAAAATCACCCATCCGCAGCATCCGCTGTTAACTCGGTGTCACAAACTCCACCGGGATTCGAGCTCTTCGAGCAAGCTCTACTGCTTCTGAAGATGTCATTAGAGGAGCCGGTAGTGGAGTATGTGCAAGCGTTAAACCTCATTGTTCGTGACTCCGTGCCGATGACCGTGTCTCTCAAGATTGCTGATCATCCCTACATCTGACAGGCATTTTACTGTTATTCTTTGAACCGAAGGAGGACAGCGTACTTCTATGCGGGCCAGAGCATTCGACTGGCAAGATTGCTGAGGCTCCATGAGCCGGCTCAGCCAAGTCTTGTGAGCTCTCAAAGCAACGCAGTGTCAGGACTCGAGAGTGAACACAGGAAAAGGATCTGGTGGACATCCTATTGTATGGATCAAATGGTCAGCACCGAGCTCGGCCTTGCTTCTTCGTGGAGCAACGACACAACCAGACCATTGTCGTTGCCATCGTCCCATGGCCTCTCCCCACTGGACATGGAAGAGTTCTTTAACCCTGATCTCTTAGCCGCACAGGTCCAGCTTTGCTCGATCAAGAGCAAAGTTGTCAAAACTGTTACTCATAACTTTCGGGCGGGACCTACCTCGCGGCCATTAGAGGTGATCCAACCTTGTTTAGATATGTTGTGGAGATGGAGACAAGGACTTCCCGAGTATATGTCATTCACCTTTGAAGATGGCATGTCTGCGAGAATGTTGGAACTCCCATTTGTGAGGGTCCTTGCTTCCTTATATCTTCGCTATCACCAGGTAAGAGATTCTCTAGTGTTGACCTGGGGACCCTTCCATTGTCTAACTGCTTCCCGCGGCAGTGTTTCATTCTTCTGTTGAGGCCACTCTTCCTCCAAGATCTATCTTCAGGCTCTGGACAGCAACATGGCATCGAGAGGCTCGAGTCTGATGTGGATGAGGCACCTTTCGCAGGTCCCTATGAAGTTATCGCGTCTATGAAACTTCAATGCCTGCAGGCGGCGCGCTACAATGCAAAGATTCTTACGGATCTCTGGAAGATCGGGAAAATCGGTACGGTTCTCTACAATTCGACGCCCAGTTTTGCTCGTTTAATCACGTCAGACGTGGTCGCTCCTAACAACCGAAACAGCGAAGTTTGGCTATTGGGAATCTCTCCATCTCTTCTCCGCTCTCGCAGTGCTTTCCCTATCACAAGTGGTGATTGATCAGGAGATCATTGATTCTGGGGAGGCCACGAGCGGTATGCTATTCCCCGGAGTAACCCATGGAAAGTCGAGCATGCCTCCTGCTTCAAGTCTCCCAACTTCAACACAGGACTCAGATCTCTATATCCAGGCCCGCGCCTTGTTGAATGATATGGTCCAGGCAGGAAACTTCGCATCAAAAGACCATAGCGATCTGCTCTGCGAGGTTGAAGAGATGGTCGCGAAGACTCGGAACAGCAAAGGAAGCTGTGTTCCTCTCCCACGAGAGATGAGCCTTCTTGGAGGGACAGGAGACATTCTTGATGGGGTCCTCGACGAGCAAATTTGGCAAAACGTAGACTGGGAGAGTATTTTAAGCGGTTGGATGGAGGGACCTCCTTGAATGATTCTTCTGACAAGCAGACATGCTGCCGAAATATCAAGAATAGATACCCAATTGATTAGAAATCACAAGGGGACTCGAAGAGGAACCCGAAAAAGACGCTCCTAGTTACGGGTTTGGCTAAACGTGGTCTGCCTCCTGTTCGTCGAAGCGTCTTTGGCACTGCCGATCAGTAGGAACAGGGCAGGCTCCCAGCCACGCCATTTTCACTACCTTTAGTTCCACGACCGTCAGAGTCTCGGGCCACCTTCCGGGTTCTTCACTTCCACAAGTAGCTTCCCTGATGACTGTTAGATTGAACGGGATAGAGCAAATGCAGGCACGAAACTCACCGATATTTGCCCCCTTGAAAAGCTCCAAGAGCGCATACTCAGCGGACTTCAGGCCTCCCTTGATAATCGTCTCCTGGCGCTTGATCTTCCCCTCCGAGAGCCACTTACCAAGCTCCTCCCTCGCCTCTGGAAACCGTGCGACGTAATCGAGGATAATGAAACCCTCCAACCTGTGCCGGCCATCAGCCATGACTCCCCCATATACGACTTTCGATGCCTACCTTATCCTCCGCGTGATGATGTTGCTGAAGTACCGGCTCTGGAAAGGCGCGCCGGTCGAGTTGTACCCGCTGATAGATCCGCACATGACAAATCTCGAATGCTGCGCTGCACGTGCCAGCGCCATGTTCAGAATATCGCCGCCCACTGTGAAGCCCAATTAGAACCCAATAGAAAAGGCGCGGTCTTCCGAGAGTGTTCTGTCTCGTTACTCACCGTTGTCCCAATACACGTCGATCATGTCCGGCGTCGCCTCCTTGAACTTCTTCTTAAAGTCCGCGGCCTTGTAATTCAACGCCTCGTCGAACCCCAGGTCCTCCCTCAACCACCGCACCTTCTCCTCGGTGCCCGCGATGCCCACGACCCGCGCGCCCATCAGCTTGGCCAGCTGGCCCGCCACCGACCCCGTCGCGCCCGCGGCCCCGCTGACGACGACCGTCTCGCCGGCGCGCGGCCGCCCGATCTCCGTCAGGCCGAAGTAGGCCGTCATCCCCGTGGGGCCCAGCACGCCGAGCAGGTCGGTGGTGTGCGCGCCGGGCGGGAGCCGCATGGGCTCCTCGAACTGGCTCTCGCGCGCCACCACGTGCTCGCGCCACCCGGTGAAGGCGCGGACGATGTCGCCGGGCCGGGCCTTGGGCGACTTGGAGGCCAGGACGCGGGCGATGACGCTGCCGCGCATGACCTCGCCGAGCTTTATGGCGGGGAGGTAGGTTGGGGCTTCTGCATCGGGGTTAGCTTCTCGTGTTCCACAGTGCTGGTGAACGCGGCAGGCGATGGCAGGAAGGGGATCTTGCCGTTCATCCATGTGCGCATGGTGGGATCGAGGGAGAGGTAGAGAGTCTCGAGGAGGGCCTCGCCGTCCTTCAAGTCCTCCGCGGTTGGCGCCTTCTCCAGCTTCGGGCGCAGGGTCTGGCCGGGGATGATGTCCCCGGTCGGCCGCTCAGCGAGCACGTACGAGAGACTTTGCTGAGCCATGCTGTGAGTTGACAAGGGCGAGATCTATGAAGTTGGAGTTTACCAAGATGCTGCCTCCAGGCCACAGAGGATACCATGTGGAGGTGACGGCCTAAGACTTGTATTTGTCAAGCCTCGGCGTGATAGTCACGTTGCACATGCACTAAGTCTGCACAGCGGGGGTTCGTTGAGCATAGCGGTGCCTCCAGCGCCTCGGCAATGCGCTGGTCCAGGGCCAAGCTCCACTACGATTGCCCCGCGACACGTCCTGAGCCGAGGATCATCATTAGTAATCGTTGAGGCCGTCGAGTGAACAGCCACGGCAGCCAGCTCGTACGCCTCAGTAACAGGGAGTCAGGGATAGACCCGTCGCTGTGATACATGTTGGAACGGGAAAAGACATCGCTATCCCCAGCAAATTACTCCGTTCCATAGACTACCGAGGTAAAGTAGTCGAAATCTCCACCAAGAGCTCAGGTAAATTCACCCAAACAGCAGAACCAGACACATACATTTACCAAGACCATGGCCGACCACATCGCGGATACTGTTGCTGCTGTTGCTGCACTCGTCTGTGATGACGCGGATGCGGATGGAGTCGCAGTGCTAGACGTTCCAGTGCCGGACTCAAAGCTAGTCACAGCATCAGGTAGGACGTGCGTGCAATCCGTGAGCTGATTAATATTATTGACACCAAGGAGACTCATGCGCACATAAGCTCTTGCGTAGCGCCTGGTCCAGATATCTTGTCCAGTGCTCGAGTCCTTCAAGAGTGTTAGCATTGGGACCTCGATGCGCCTGGGGGAAGGCATGTTGCCACGAAACCTACCGCGAATGTTGTCAGACTGACGGTCAGTCTGCTGTCAGTCCGCAACGCATCGTCACTTGGGAGCCTGAACAGGCCACTGAGGTAGTCAGCAGAGACACTCACATTATGCTTTCCAGGAATCCCTTACGAAGGAGAGCTTGAAGACAGAAGCTCGCTATAGAAGTTGGTATCCCAGACTCCGGGAGTAGAGTCGAGGGGCAGACCGGCCCGAGAAAGTTCGGTGAAGAACTGATGCGCAACAGTGTGTGCTCCAATTAGCGATGCAAGGTCGATAGCCGAGAAGGTCTTATTTTCAAACAGTCCGACGAGAAAATCGGCATCGCTCTGGGTGCTAGGCACAAGGCCTACAGGCGCCGCCGTGTCATCGTCGTGCCGCCCGACGTACGTGAGGACCCGCGGCCCGAGAGGGCAGGCTACCGTGGCGACGTTGTGCATGAACTGTACCAGGTCTGCCGCTCCCACTCCGTAGTCCCCGTACACCTCGAGGAAGTCCAATGCTGTCGAGCGGATCGTCTGCAAGCCGCTGTTCTCCGACCGAGAGATTTCGTCAGCGTTGAGCACGATGCTCCCGTCTGCGCCGCCCCAGCCGCTTGATGTAGACCAGGCACCTGCATCGTGGAAGCCGAGTCGTACCGCGGACCGGGCGAGGTTGTTGCAGGTCCCATTGGTGTCGATGAAAAGAACCGTGAGGTTTCGTTGAATGTACTCCCATACACAGCATGCATCCGCGCTGCAAGCTTCGCTGTTCAGGTCTCCTGGTGGCGTGTAGGTCTGTTGATCATCAGGAATACTCTCTCTTCCCTTCCTTAGTTACCATGGGCGGAAGAGGAGCTCTCACCTTTGGTGTAGAGTTGGTGCAATCCCCGTCTCCTGTTAGACAGTCCCTGACTTGTTCTCCTACCCTCGTCGTCGTCCCGTTCACCAAGTCACCAATCATAGGTAGGTTTTGCTGTCGTCGTGCGATTTTACTCGGGAATTGGGCTCTGCCTGATGTAGCGAGGCCTAAGATGATGGTCCACCAATATGCAAAGCCACTCGAAATCACCATTGCGACTCTTGGAGGTTACGGCTTGTATTAGACTCTGCGGAGTGTAATGAAGACAATGACAGACACTGGTTCCCGTCCATGGTACTTAAACCTGTCGCAGCAGCGACCTAAGCCTCGCTCCGGGCTGGACAGCAGCGGTGTCCCCTGAGAGTATGAACACACCGTGTCTGGTCATCAACGGGCTGCCAAGACTGCAATTCGTGTTAAGAGAGCATATGCGTCGACGCCAAGCGGAGATAATGGATAGCGGAGATAGCGGACACAAAAGGGCGTCGAGAACGATCATGTATACTAGTAACTCGGTATGAATCATGCATCTACAAGTCTCAATGAACGCAGTATGGAGTATACCTGTGGAGACCAGCCTGGTTGGGAGGCGTTGTGTGCTTGGCTGCTTGCTGCATTGTGCATGACCATGCTCTATCCATGTCTAGTACATAGCTTGACATCGCTCTGGATGCTAGATGGCCTAGGGTCCCACGGCGAAGAATGGCGATATGACAATATCGCCAGGTAGCTGAACTGGAGGCCTACGTCAGCACCTCGGGCATCTTTCCTTAGAGTCCGGTACCCATTCCCCGTTCTGCTGGATATGCAGCTGTAATCGATCTGCATTAGCGCCGTTGTAGTTTTTCAACGGGCCGGACGGAAAGTGGGTGCGCGTGCAACTACGGTAATAATCCAGCTGCATGAGTAGCATTTCAGGGGTTGGAAGTGAAATAGGGCGGCCTTGGCGATGTCAAGTATCTTCTACTTGTGAAGTAATATGCTTGGACTGAAACACACCGTACGTCTAGACCAAGAAGCACTGGAATGAAAGCGTCGCTACTCGTGGTCTTCCTGTTGCTGAAGGGCTTGTCGTTGCTGTCTCCGCGGTACAGCCGATGATAGAGCCATGGTTGCAGGGATGAATTACTGAGGGGATTGATGGCAATCATGGCCGTCTTTGTGGCTTCGGTGCCGACGGGGCAGATCTAGAAGATGAGAGTTACGGCAGATCGGGAAGAGCTGCATTAGCTTCGAGCACTGCTATGGCATGACATAACGTTAATATGCTATAATCAACTTAGGTGGTCACGACTCGCCCAGGACCTAGTGACAGTATAAATAAAACCAAGTCATGACCTTGGCTCGATCGAAAATGGAAGTTCTTAGCCACTCCTTGAGCTAAATGTCGCTATCGCGCAAAGCCACGTATTTGTTCACGTTTGCCCAACAACATGAAGTACGTACAGTTTGGCCGCAGCGGCCTGCGTGTCTCCCCCATCGGCGTCGGTTGTATGAGCTTTGGGAATCCCGATGGCCGCTTCAAGTGGTCTATCCCTGAAGAGGAGGCCCTACCCGTGCTCGATCACTGCTATAAGTCGGGCCTCAACTTCTTCGACACCGCTAACGCCTACTCAAACGGTTTATCGGAGGAGATCCTCGGAAAAGCAATTAAGAAATACGGCTGGCGCCGCGAGAGCATCGTGATCGCCACCAAGCTGTGGGCTCCAGTTGGTCGAGGCCTAGAACAGCCCATGGCCATGACCGACGACGAGAGGGACAACAGCGGCTACGTCAACCAGTACGGTCTTAGCCGCAAGCATATCTTCGAGAGCATTGATGCGAGTCTCAGACGCCTGGGCCTTGAGTATGTCGACCTCCTCCAGATCCACCGTTTCGATCCCCGGACGCCGCCCAAGGAGACAATGGAAGCTTTGCATGATATTGTCAAGTCTGGAAAAGTCCGCTACATCGGCGCTTCGTCCATGTGGGCCCATCAACTCCTGGAGTACCAATATACAGCCAGAGCGCATGGCTGGACCGAATTCGTCTCGATGCAGAACCTGTACAACGCCATCTATCGTGAGGAAGAGCGCGAGATGATTCCATCCTGTGAAAAGTTTGGCATGGCCGTGATCCCTTGGAGCCCTGTAGCTATGGGCTTCCTTACCCGGCCGTGGAACGCATTTTCGAGCACGCAGCGCGGTAAGGGGCAAGGACAAGGATTCTTGGGTCAGCCAATTTCGGAGTCAGACAAGAAGATAAATGAGAAGATCGAGGAGATCGCAAAGGCGCACGGTGTCTCTATGGCAGTTGTTGCGATTGCGTGGTGTCTGTCGAAACCTTCCATCACGGCGCCCATTTTAGGCATGAGCAAGAAGGAGCGGGTGGACGAGGCGATTCAGGCTATTGACTTGGGACTTAGCCCGGAGGAGGTTCAGAGTATCGATGAACTGTATGCTCCCAAACCTGTTCTGGGTCACAAGTGAAATTCTATCAGAGATTGACGTTAGGAATGGACTTATACGGCGCGTTAAGGCTTAAGAGGAGGAAGTCACCGGCTAAAGGAACGACTCATAGATGGAGAGTATTCATGCCGAAACGTCCGCTTCGGCTGCTTAGAATCAACCTTTTGTCACCCCTTCCTTGTCATTGAACCACACCCATAAGAATGTCATGCGAGGCTTTGATGCTTAATCGGCGACATTTTGAACTCGGTCAGCCGTTACTATTAGGATATGAAGCTAGCAAGAGAAGCTTACGATAATAATGGCTTCATTCCACTTTCTTCCCGTTGCAATTGTCGGCCTCTGGGACTCTGCCTTGATTTATGTCTATCCACCAGGTCTCCCTGACCAGGCGCCTATAAAGGCCAATTTCAGGCTTCTGCAGAAGACGCCGAAATCAAAGGTCTTTTTGGGCGTGCTTAAGTTCACTGTAGAGATGGCTAATTGAGATGTGAATAAGGGCAGAAGATAGGGCATGAAAGAGAGGTTTGGTGAGCCCGATTTCTTTCACTAGTATTCAGATTCTTAAATAACCCAGACGACTTGATTTCGATATGTAATCTTATGCTAGGAGGTTTCGATATGGGAGCAAGTATTCGAACGAAAGACCATGAACCGATATACGCATTGCCGGCGACGTATTCTCAGGTAACTAACAGTCACCGCTCCCCTCCCATTTCTACCAATTCTTATTAGCTGGATAGTCCCTGGACCTCAAGCCTGAACCACATCGAATCCCTGCATGTCATCCAAGGCTTTCCGAATCTCGATCTTGTAGGCTGGAATACCACCCGAATAGCAGACTGGCTCCATGATCTTGCCTGGGATGCTGCCGCCCATATAAGTCGATTTGACAAAGGGGAACAAGGTTTTGTTGTTTAAATCTAGGATGTGCTGCTTCCATGCCTTGGCAGACTCGATCTTGGGGTTGATGTACTTGATCTTTTCTGTCTCCATTTTCTGGATCATGTCGGCAATCCAGCGGCCCTGAACCTCAACAGTCGAAGGACCGTTGCTGAGGAGCGTGGGGCCGTGGACGCCGTAGATGTGGAACATGTTGGGATAGCCGCTGACGGTGGTGCCGAGGTAGGTCGTGGCTCCGTTGACCCACTCGTCCTGGAGGGCGGTCTGGTTGATGCTCTGGAGTCCAAGCTGGGTCATCACTACGAAAGCAAAGTTAGTAACGTTCAAGACAAGTATCTTAACGCAACATACCTCCCGTGACAATGTCCTACGAGAAGAAAGAATATGTTAGTCGGAGATGTCACATGAGGTCCGGACAAGGCTTCAGCGATCGAGGACTTACGAAGCCGGTTGCCACCGCAATGACATCGAACTCATGATGCGTTCCATCCTGAAGCGTGATGCCAGTCTCGGTAAACTCCTTGATAGGGTTGTTCTTGATGTCGACAAGGTCCACAGACGGTCTGTTGAACTGTTCGTAGTAGTCGTACTCAAGGCAGGGCCTCTTAGTGCCGAAGAAGTGAGGCATCTCAAGCGGCGCAAGGAGATCCCTCAGTCGTGGGTCGCCGATACGCTGACGGACCTTGCTAGCCCAGAACTTGTACGACTCGCGGTTGGCGTCAGCACTGAACAAGTTGTCCTTGTACAGGGCCACCCAGTATCGGAAGCCCCCATCTTTCCAGACCTGCTCGTAGAAGGCCTCGCGGTCCTCGGGGCTGTCGTCAAAGGTGTTCTTCTCCGCCCAGTCGTATAGGAAGCCGCCGAAGTTCTTCTCACGGTATCTGAACAGTTCTGGGTAGAACTTCTTGGCTGACTGCTGCTCCTCTACGGAGAGAGGTCTCTTGCGCATCGGCACAGCAAGGTTAGGGGTACGCTGGAAGACCTTGACCTCGCCAGCCTCGGGTCCCCACGCTTGAACAATCTGAACGCCAGTGGCACCAGTGCCAATGACAGCGCAGCGCTTGCCCTTAACCTCAACCTTCTCGTCCGGCCAGAATGACGAGTGGTGGATAACTCCCTTGAACTTGTCCATGCCGGGCCAATCTGGGATGTACCTCCTGGCGGCCTATGCGATAGAACATTGCATAAGTCAGCCGACAGCTTTCGGTGGCGAATGACATGTGTAACATGTAAATATAGCCAATGTTCATTTCATAGAAGATGGCGTCACTCACAAATCCGGTACCTAGAACAAGATACTTGGCCTTGGTGGTTCGCCCATCCTCCGTGCGGACAAGCCAACGCCCGAGATTGGGATCAAAGTGGCCACCGACGACGACGGTGTTGAAGGAAATATCCTTCTTGATGTTGAGGACCTTGTCGACGTGGTCAAAGTAGGCCCGCAGGTCCTTATAGTTGGGATAGTTGCTGCTCCAGTTCCACGTCTTCCAGACCTCGGGCCAGGAGAACTCATACTCAGGGACCTCGGAGTCAACTCCGGCCCCGGGGTAGCAGTTCCATCTCCATGTGCCGCCCGTGTCGTTGCCTGCCTCGAAGATAACAGCCTTTAAGCCCCGGTCACGGAGCGTCTTGAGCATGAAAATGCCAGCTGAGAGACGGGGGGCCCCTCATTAGCAATAGGACTTTGTAGGTTCAGGACGATTCTCTGTCATACCAAAACCCGCGCCGACAATAACGGCGTCGACGTCAAGATTCTCAGCATACGGCCCAGTCTTGTCCCTGCTAGTGACAGAGTAGTCCGTCAGTTCGGTGTTGAACTTCTTGTGGTGAGAAGGAATCTGAGCGTTGGCCATATTGAAGAGTTTAGAGAGCTGTGTAGTCAAGAGCGTTCGATATCGGATTTGTTCCGCTTGCAGAGACGGAGGGAGGACAGAGATGAAGCTGGGTATTTATAGGAGTTATTGTTGGCAATTGCTATATTCTCCGTCTACCTGTCGAAAGGCCGCTGTCAAGGCAAGCATCCATGGTGGAAATGCATGTACCGGAATGAGGAGAAGAGTTCTGACGTGGTAGCAATCCGATCCCTCAGGGCATGCCAGTAGCAAAGGTAGGTACTCGGCACCTCCGTCAACGCGACTTCTTCACGACATACTGGTGTAACTGGTTGTCCCCTACGCTGCCGCTGCAGCTACCCAGAAGAATGCGGAGTATCACGCCTCCCGATTCTCATGCTGTGCTTGTCACCAGGCCAGTCTCATCGAGCTCAGCTTGATGTCTCACGTCTGCATCTTCCGTCGCCCGGTCCCCCGACAGACCTTCTCGGATCCGCTTTGTTGTAATTGCGACATGCCCTAGTTCGCTCACGTGCACTCTCATTTGCTACATTCTACTGAAAGTTGTCACGTTGGGAATCGAGTGCGGATCCGCTCTTGGCTGGGGACTCCGCATTTCGAATCCGTCGATGCGGAGCCGCATTCGCGGGGGTTGGGGATGGCATCACATGGCCATCCTTAAACAATCTAGATACTTGATAAGTTAGTCCTTGACGCTAGGAAGCCAGAAGATCGACAGAGACGTGCCACTGCGCATCCGTTCGTCCGTTTGTGGACCCCGAGGGACCCTGAGTTGGTTCAATGTGTCAAAGCTGTCCAGGCTATATCAAACCAACGATCCTCAACAGAATCTTGTTAGGTTGTTTTTATCGAGAAATAAGCGTACCGGCCCCCTCATAAGCCCTAAGAACAACCTGTCTGCATTTGTGCACACTATCAGACAATATGCCGTTCACTGCACAGACCCAGGCGACCTTGCAAGGCTTGGTGGACGCGGCGTGTGCCGACGGTGCGTCCGGCCTTCCCGGTACTACCGTCGTGGTGATCGGCAAAGACGGGAATGACTTGTTTGCCCACTCCTCTGGCAAGCGAGGCCTTGCGACAAACGAGCTGATGACACTCGACAACGTGTTCTGGATTGCTTCTTGTACGAAGATGCTCACGGGCCTTGCCTGTATGCAGCTTGTCGAGAAGGGCGTACTGAAGCTAGATGACGCAGAACAGCTGGAAGGTCTCTGCCCAGAGCTCAAGACGCTTCAGGTCTTGCGGCCAGACGGCACATTCGAACCCAAGCGAAATCCCATCACGCTGCGGATGCTGCTAACTCATACTGCTGGCTTCGGCTATTCTTTCTTCAACGAGAGGCTACGAGACTGGGCATTTCCCGCTGGGATGGATGAGTTTTCAGGTCGCTTCGAAGACTTGAAGATGCCCTTGCTCTTCCAGCCAGGTGAGGGCTGGGAGTACGGCGTGCGTGAGAGAACTCCTATATCTGCGGATTAGAAACGTCGTGAAAAGCTGACGGACGAGAACAGATCGGGATTGACTGGGCTGGTGTCGCCCTCGAGAGGGCTACTGGATCTACTCTGAATGATTACCTGCAGAAGAATGTCCTGCATCCCCTTGGCCTCTTCAACATGTCGATGATTCCGGGTGCCAACATGAGGTTGAAATTGGCTTACATGCACGAAAGAGAGAAGGACGGCACTCTTCGGCCGAGGGATCACCTTCTGCGACTGCCCCTAGTTGTAGACACTTCTGACAAGGCCGAGGTTGCGCGTGTATTTAATAGCGGAGGTGCCGGAATGTTTGCGAAGCCGCAGGAGTACTGCAGTACGTCGCGTCTATCTGGCCTGGCTCTAGTTCAGCCTTTCGGGTCCATATCTGAGCTGACCAATGTGCAACAGAGGTCCTCGCAGTGCTGCTCAATGACGGGACTTGTCCGCGGACGGGTGTGCGGCTCCTACGCAAGGACACCGTCGATGAGATGTTCCGCAACCAGATACCAAACTTCCCCAACGCAAGCCGCCAGTTTATCCCTGCAGCTAAGCCTGACCTGACTAACCCCATCCCTGAGCTTTACCCGGTCCCTGGAAACCCGCCGCAGGGCTGGGGACTAACATTCATGCTCAGCAACGGTGGGGCGACGGGCCGTTCCAAGACCACGGGGCATTGGGCGGGCCTGCCCAATCTCTGGTGGTGGTGTGACCGTGAGAATGGTGTAGCTGGAATTGTCTGTTCGCAGATTTTGCCGTTTGCTGATGCCAAGGTGTTGGGCTTGTGGGCTGGAATCGAGGCTGAAGTGTATAAGGCTCTCGCGCAAAGCAAGTAAGGTAGTCGGGGTGATAGGTAGCCATTCTACATTTTGCTATGCATCTATCATCTCCTGTACCTCCCACTAGTGACGGACTGACCCAACTACATATCTACAAACTGTAAAGATCAGCATCATTGTGCCGTAGAGTTTGCGCCATCCCTGTCTGATTCGCCCTTGATCCAATGGCCCTCATCCCGCCGAATGGCGCCGGAGCTCGGACAAGCCCGTTTGACCGAGACGCCGCAGTCATTCCTCCCACCGGATAGCCAGTAGAATGTCAGCGGCACCCTGGGTTTGTTGTCGGCTGTCCTGGCAGTGGCTGGCTGGTTGGCTGGCTGCATCTTGCGTCCCCCGGTGACCCACGTCTCTATTTCCCCGCGTTTCAATCCCAACTCTTTTCTTGGCCACATGCAGTGCGGGGAAACTGGGGAAGCCCCCGGTTGCTTCGGTGCGGCGGAGTGGCCCATGACATGTACGCACTTGGCTTCCCTATCAGCTCGCCTATGGCGTTTTCCTGCCAATCTCATCCCCACCCTTCGTGCTGACAAGCATCGACCGAGGCAACCCAGTAATCTATTCAGAGTCTTGAGAGGCCGCAGTGGCCTTCTGTGCGAAATGAGACGACAGAACCGCTCGTGCGACCAGTGTCGGAAGGCGAAGAGAGCCTGTGATGCACCGGCATTGTTCATGAGAGTGGAAACGCGCGTCCCTGGGGCGGACGGCGTTCAGGGAGAGCTCTCTCAAGACGCGCGTTCTCTCAAAGATGGTACTGATACCCAACCCGGTTCTCGTCTTACACCTCAGTCTCTGCATGCAATTGCTTTGATGAGAAGCTTACCAACCGACCTCGTCAGTTTCCGAGATCGTGCCATGCTCTTCCTGCCGGAAGACTAAGAAACGCTGCACCCTGGATTGGGCTCGATCACAGCAACTCATGGTCGCTGGATCCGCACACTCGCGCTCAGTTGACTCGTTGCGACCAAAGCGCCAGCGTACGACATGTCGTACAATAACGGCAGCGCCTCCAGCACCTGGCGCCGTGCGCCAACGCCGTGGAGACACCGACAATGGCGCAGCGGCTCATTCCCGCTCTCTCCAACCCCTTTCGCCAGAGAGCCAAGGGAGCATGTCGTCTTTCTGGGACTCTGTTCTACCTCCCCTCGAGGTCCCTTTTCTCGACCCACTTGCGGGCCTGCCAGATAATGCACATGGCAGTGTCCCTTCGGGCCAAGGCCTTGTGAGCAACGCACTGGACCCTGACGCCGAGTTGCTGGACCTCAACTTTGGTATCGCGACGGCAGTCTCCAGCTATCCCGGTGAAGGCCCCTGCGATGTAGGCTTCGATTCCTCAGTGCAGTGGTATCCCCAAGCATCAAGGACAGACAGCGCCAACTTCGACTTCCTTGAAATGTCATCGCGAGCCTATTCGTCCCCCATGACACAGGCTTCTGCTGTGACCTCTCAAAACACTCCGCCCGAAGGCTTCTCGCAATTTCAAGGGGCAGGAACCCGGCGTCGCTCTGAACGCCGTCCAAGGCCTCCCTCTTCACTGGGATCTTTATCACAGTCTGCTGCGGAAAGTGTGATGATGACTAGGATGAATAACGATTGCATCTCTGAGAACCTCCTCAAGATATATCATGACGTGCTGGAGCATAACTTCTCCTGCTGGGTCACAGAAGAGACTTGCCCCTACACGATCAGCCGTAGAGCGAGGAATGGTTCGAAGGCAACTCACGGGATCTTGGGCAGCCCCATTGCTATCTCGACGGAGAGGCGTACTCTCCTGTCACGACAGCAACAACAGGAACTGGGACCGCGCTGGTCAAACAGGATCTATCATCGTGTCATCAAGCTTGATCGAATAGCGCAGGCGACTGGGTTGATCCGTCTAACCCGAACACAAGACCAAGCGGTTCAGAAGACACTTCACCTGGTCATCATGGCTTTCGCAACACAATGGGCACAGGGCAGTCGTCGCGAACGAGAGAACTACACGGCCGGCTTCGCGGATAGCTGGCTTCAGGCAGAGCAGCTTGGGACCTTCGGCAACCTTGCGGAGGAGTTCGACCGCGGCCTTCAGCGATCGATGTGGGAGCAGGCCCGAAAGGCCCTTCAGGACTGCTCGGATATCGAGTCCTATAGACTTGTATGCGCCGAGCTAATCTTCGGCTTAACACAGCGGCCGTGGGAGGACAGTGATCTCAAGGATTCGGATCTCAACAGTGAAGGGACTCTACGCACCGACGGACAGGGCGGCACCGGAGTCCGTGACTCGGCCTTATCGAAGATCACGGAGATTCTGTCACGAGAAGGGCCACCGGTCTTCATGGAGACGGCAGCTAGGAAGATACGTGCTTTGAAGTTCAGCTTCGACGGCCATGAATCGGACCTGATGCCAGCTGAGAATGAATATCCGAGCCCAAGCGGTCAGGAAAGTTCCAGGATGGACACGATAAGCGCTGAAGATAAAGAGACAGTTGGCCTGCTATACTGGCTTGCCGTCATGTTTGACACCATTTCGTCATCTATGAACGAACGCCCCGTCGTCGTGGCAGACGAGGATAGCCAGCACGAAGCTGCCCAAGAGACAGATATTGGAACCAACCCTGGGCGTCTCCCCACCAAGCGCGAAGGCCACCGCAGTGAGCGATGGCGCATTGACCTCTTCATCCAGGACAACCCCGACGCCTCATCCCACTCCCAGCTTCGCTGGCCCTGCTCGTACGACGAGGCTGCGCATATGGTCACCAAGTCGGCACCAGTAAAGGTGCTGCTCTACCGCTACGTCCACTACCTCCAGCACATGATTAGGCATCCTAGGGCGGCCTTCGGCGAGCCCATCGAAGAGACCATACGGGACACGTTGGTGGTCTACCGGTACTGGAACGTCACCTACGGCGCCTTCTTCCGGGATCTGATTGAGCAGTGGACCTCTGTTCCTGCGCGCATCCGGGGCTGGTTCGTCTGCATCGCAGCTCATTGGCACCTGGCTGCACTGATGCTGGCTGATCTGGTCGAGATTATCGACCGTAACGGGCTAGGACTTCTCGATTGCACCCAGTCTCGTGTGAGCGCCAGCACAGTGTCGAGGATCAGGAAGTCCAACGCTAGGCAGCTGTCCGATCTGGCAAGGGTTGCAACACCGGTCGAGGATATGAAGGCGACGCCTCAGATGCCCGACTTTCACTTCGCTGTCAGCGAAGGTACGATCTTGACGGAGCCCTGGACCATGATCCTCATCCGGGCTTTCGCCAAGGCCTCCATTTTGTATCTTGGGGAGGTCGACGACCCTGGACCACGCGACCAGGCTGATCTACTGGGTCATGAGAGAGAGGATTGCCGGGAAGGTTTGCGGAGGTGCGAAGATTGTATACGGGCACTATGGTTTCTCGGGAAGAAGTCGGACATGGCAAGAAATGTGGCGACGGTTCTGTCCAAGGCATTGAAGGCGTCAGAAATCGGTATCTCAACATGGTCGTTTCCGTGAAACAAGGCGGGAGGGGGGAGAACGGAAGGAAAAGGAAAGCAAAATCCGATACAATGTCATGTTAGGTAACAAGAGCTTTATGATTTTCGAGGCGAAAAGATCTACAAATTGTCGGAACCAAAAACAGGATTGCTGTCCCGGATTTGTGTCTTTGTAAGGATCTCTTATTTACGGCTTGAGATCTCGAAGGAGCGCCTGCCGGCGCAAGCCATCTCAAACCCAGCCTTCCTCAGCCTGCTTTTTGAGACGATCAGCTATGGCTTGGTGACAGCTTGATGTTGAGCAGCACGAGCTCACTTCCCATGATGGAGACGGATATGAGTAGGCCTGAATTGCGTCTCCGAATATGCATGCTAGTATCATGTGACGAACTCAAGCGAGATTTTGGTTGGCGCGTTTGATCTTTCTGGAAGACCAAATATTCTTTCCTTTCTGCATTAGCCGGAATGCTGGAGCTCACCATGAATCAAGCTCGACGGCCTCGGCCAGGCCCCATCGAAGGACTATCAGTCGAGCTGGTCCGAATGATTCTTTCAGCTCTACTAGACGTCGTATCATTACAAGCGGCGGCCTCGTCATGTCCGCTATTCTATCGAGCGTTTCTGGAGGTGGAGACGGCAATCACAGCACAGGTGTTGCTGAACCAGATAGATTCCAGCGTGTTGCCCGAATCGGTGGCCGCATACGAATCTTCGTTGTTGCGCCCGCATGATACGGAACCTGAAAACGGTGAAGTCATCATGGACTTTGTCACTCGAAATCTCCGCCAGAGGCCTATTCCACCCAGATCTTGGTCGCTGCGAAAAGCGCTCCACCTTGGGAGGCTTCATTCTACTGTGGATGGTCTGGCCAAGAAGTTCGCCATGGAGGCCTTAGCCCAAGGTCCCCTTAATCAGTCCAAATCGAGCGTGACACGCCAGGAGACATGCCGCATCGAACGCGCATTGTACCGGTTTGAAATCTACTGCAATCTCTTTCGCGAATCCCCGAAGGCGCAATCAATGGTGTATGGAGAACAAAAGCAGCTCTTCTTCGCGAACTTTGCTCCCTGGGAGAATGAGCAACTTGGCAGTGTCCACGACTTCCTTGTTCGACTCGTCTCACCAGGTCAGTTGCCAAGCACTGTGGTTTGTTGTAAGATCTATAACTAAAAGGAAGATACCAGGCTTCAATGATATCGCAGAACACGACATTGCTTGGGGCGCATGCCACGTAGAGTACGGCGACGATATTGACTCGCCCTTTATCCAATATGTCCTGTCACTCGGATTAAAGAAGCTACATCAAATCGCCGAGGCAGAAACATATGAGGAACGATACCTGCTTCTAGATTCCAACGATTGTCCACGCGCCACGGATTCTTTCCTTCGCGAGGGGCTTAAAGGCGCGAACGAACGCCACGACGATATCTTCCTCGATGACTTGACGCCGGAGGATGAAACGCTACATATCAAACAACCTTTTTTTACTGACCCAGATCCAGGTCCCGCGGACGTCTGGCGATGGGCGCATCAAGAGGAGAGCTGGGCAAATTGGGTGTACCAAGAGAATCGTGATAGTCTACGCCAGTGGGGTTATGTCATGTGGGACCGGTCTCGACTGGAGGCGATTGGCGTCTTTCAAAAACCGTGGGAGGATACAGACAGTTCAAGAGATTCGCTTCTAGAAGAACAAGAGGCTATGCGGCAACGAGCCTACATGGAGAATTCGTGGGACAAGAGGGAGTGGATCTATATGAGCGGAGGTACCGGTTGGTGGAGTTGGGGAGATCAAAGTAAGGTGAGATGGCGAGGTGGAGTGACGCCAGGGCAGGGAAAGTCCGTGCCTGCGACTACCGAGCCCAAATCGCTTCAAGAGGCTCAAGAGTTGTTGACTATGATGAAGCTACCATCGTCAGTCAAATAATTTCAAGACGGGGCGATCAAACCAGTCTTAAGGTGACGATTCATTGAAAGGTCGAGGTACATACGTAAAACAGTTCATAGAGCGAGTAAAACAGCATCTCGCTATATAGTACAACTTAGAGGTAGACAACAGCTTATCACCATCTGAAGCTTTTCTGCAATTCAGGAAGGATCAACACGTTTTCCCCTTGAGCCGATGGTCAAACTTTGCTGCACCACTTATAATAACAACAGCCTTGTCGACTGGTATTTATACATGGCTACGTCGAAGTGCCCGAGCTATCCTGCTAGAAAGTCTCCAACAGGAGCAAAGGCACCATGCCAAATAAAAGATGCAAACAATGGATCCCAGTCGGAGAGACTCAGATCCACGTCGCCCAAGTCGACGTCTTCTTGGCTGGGAGTATGCCATACGTTTGCGGTCCACGCCTTTGAGCGAAGCGCCTCGAGCTTCTCCCATATCGGGTCGGCCTCTTTGAAAAATGTGGAAAAGCACGACTCCACGACGCTGCGCAAGTCGGACGACTCCAGGCTGCCGGCGTGCTGTATGAGGTCTTGGAGAAGGATGGCACAGGCATGGAAGATGTTGAAGTGGTTGAGGATCCAGCGAAACGGGGCGAAAGGCGGCTCTGACGCCCCAACAGTGAAAGCGTTGATGTAGTTCTTGCAAGCGTCCAGTGCCTTGCTCCGAGAGCTTTGCGGCCATTGTGCTGAGCGTAGGTATGGTTGATGCAAGACAAACTTCAACTTCCACAAGCAGCAATTCAGGCTGATGGCGATGAACCGCTCGACTGCACTCAGGTCTGGTGAGTCCACCACTTGCAGCTCACTTGCGCAAAGCTTCTCAACCTCCTCGCCAAGCCTTTGAAGCACATCTCTAGTAGGCTGCCGGACTCCATAAATATCTTCAAAGACTTTGCAGAGCGTAACGTTAACAAGAGTGATGGTTCTGAGCATCCTCCGATCTGGTCGTCCTTCGCTCGAGATCATCTGGACGTCAGAGTTAGTCGGGTGCGTTAGAGTCGGCAGGGCGTGAGCCAAAGAGTAACCGACATCCAAGGCCTGGACCGACCACCATAGCACACGACAAAGATCGGCGTCGTCGGACGATAAGTGCAAGGTCAGTGGCTCGCGGTGAAGACCGAGAAACTGTGCTGCACGTACAAGCACACATATCGGCGCTGGGTTTGTGTGGGACGGGAACTCTGTCATATTCCGTAAGGCGAGGAGAAAAGCTGCTCGAAGCGAGTTGGGGTTCGGGCGCGAAGGGTATCCCGACTTGGCGAGAAACCCCTGTGCTAGATCTCTCCAAGCCGAGGATGCAAGGCTGAAGGCGCTGGTGTCGCGGGAGGCCTCGGCGGAGCAAGATGCGATGTAACAGACGGCAGCAATCAGAGCCGCCGAGCCAGATGCAGAAGGTCTGTGGTTTCGCAGGTTCTCGAGAGATGCCACAGTTTCGGAGAGGTCGACAATTGGGTACCAGAAATGACAGAAGTCTGAGTACCAGCGAATAAGTCTGTCAACTTCGCCGAACGAGACGACACGATCGATCTGCTCTGTGGGTATCTCAGCTTCGCCCCGAGCGTCTAGTCCTAGGGACCATCTGGGGCCCGGACTCGCTACTTCTTCCGCCGTCGAGGATGACGCTTGCTCCCAATCTTCAAGGGCACTGACCCAGGATGCACTTGAATAATACCGAATCTGGTTATTCGTGCTGGACGTCAGATGGCCGACCTGATTTGGCCATATATTCTGATTACCAGCATTAGACGGCAATGTCGTAAGGTGCTCAGGTCCGATTTGAGTGTCCTTAGTTGTGTTTCTCTTCGCCCGTTCGAGTTCCTTGGGGGGTTTAGCCGCGTAGAGACATGGCCGATTATGCTCTAGGCATCTTTGGCACTGAGGCTTCTCCCGACCACATCTTATCTTTCTTATTCGGCACTGTTGGCAGGCTCGGACCTCTCGCTCTCGTGGAAGCCTTGGGCGGTTTAGGTTGATGCGCTGCATGCTGAGTGGACTAGACGGTATGCTCGCTCTACGTCACGCTTCGGGCTTCGTACTATACCATATAAGACTTTACTGGCACCATCCAAGCCTCGAAGCTAGCTCGGTACAGTGGATAACTCCGGCATGCATTTTCGGAATCCGACAGAGCTCTGTGTGTGACTCAACTGACGTGACAAAGCAGAGTGATGAGTGCAGCTCATGGCGAAGTTTCGTATGAGATCACAAGAGGCGAAATATCCGGCCGAAAGACTTGACTCTTTGGGCAATATATGTGGGCACAAACCGACACGCTTGACCATACGCAGCAAGGCGCGCCGGTAATCATGCGCCTGGATTGCTTAAATGATTAAAACACTGCCTAATTTTGCAGGATAAAGCGTAAAAGATTCCACAGCGGGTTTGGAATCAATGGACGCTAAATTGTCGTCTCAACATCTGGGACGGCGGTCCATATGAACCATATCAGACCGCAGCCCTGTTTTTCTCTATTTCATTCTTCTTTTCGCTCTGTGATCTAGCCGTTCTGGGAACTTCTTTCGTGCGGCTCTGGTCTGTTACTCACCATTACGGAGTGCCTTGTGATGATGGAAACACTTCAAAATGGCAACGGTCCCCCGTTGCGAACATAGTGGGACGCCTCTCGCAAGTGGTGAAGACATTTATCATACTCACGATTACTCTTTATCATGGGTGCGGCGGCCTTTTTCAGGAACGCACCTCCTGCAGCCTGTCCTCGGACCCTGTCTCGCGGCCGGATCTTGTAACTACCGCCTATAGCTCTCAAGGTTTCTGCTGGGAACTCAACAGGGGTATCTAGCCGACGGTCGAGCGAATAAAAGAAGGGTGAAGAAGGCCAACCTTCGGACCAGGAGCAAGGGTCGGGTGTTTAGGAAGACGAATACCTTGTTGCCTAGGAAGGGAAGAATGACTCCGAGAATCCAATGAATTTGCTGTGGAAAAATCAGGCCCACAAAGGCTCTCCTAGAATCATCTCTTTATCCTTCTTTCTAGCTACTTCCAACGCTTACTAGAATGGGCCCTAGAGGACCTGAATTCAGGCTTCAGGAAGAAGCTGAGGATATAAGTAGGAGGCTGGGATCCTGTCAAATAGCCCTAGAACTTAGTCCTGTAGACACAATACACCTATCCAACCACACTTTCCCCCCTGCGCAGAACTCCTCATTGGATTCTAGGTGAGGGTACTTCTATCCGAACTTCCATATTCTTTCAGGAACACTACTTACACGTTATTGACACAACCAGATTGGTCTTATCACCTTCATCGTCACCGTGCCTTCGTCTATCTACACAAGAGGGACGACGCATTTCATGGAGACCTTCAAATGCAGTCCTGCTGTTGCATCTCTCGGACTCGCCACGTTCGTTGCTGGATATGGTTTAGGTCCAGTGGTATGATAACCAACATATAGCACATATCGATCGATTTGCTGATTTTACATAGGTTTGGGGTCCATTGCCGGAAATTTCATATGTGGGACGGAACCTCGTTTATAGCCCGACATTGGCGGTCTTTGTATGCCTCCAGGTGCCAACCGCTCTGGCAGGAAACCTTGAGACTTTCCTTGCCAAGAGGTTTCTTGGAGGCTTCATTGCTAGCCCCGTTATGGCAGTCGGTGCTGCCAGCGTGGATGACGTGTTCAGACCTGAACACTTACCCTATGTTCTTGGCATCTGGGGAGGCATGGCAGTACTGGGTCCCATGTTGGGGCCATTGTTTGGCGGTTATGCTTACCAGAATCATGGTTGGCGCTGGACAATCTGGGCAGTGTTATGGATGTCCCGGATTCACACTGGGCCTCGTGTTCTTCTGTCTTCCCGAAACGTCTGCCGACAAACTGCTGAGACACAGGGCTGCAAGACTTCGTAAGCAGACCGGCAATCCAAGCTGGAGATCGCTGTCAGAAGTGAAGGATCGTCAATCCCTCTCAGGCCTTGGCCGGATCTATTTTCTTGGACCTTTCGAGCTATTCCTGCTGAACCCTATAGGCTTGCTGAAAGACGAGCCCCCAATTCTGCAAACTTGCACAGCTAACCTTCTCTCCAGTCCTCCTTTCTCTCTAATTACCTCGCCATTCTCTACGGATTACAGTACCTTTTCTTTGAAGCGTTCCCATTTGTCTTTTCCGGACTCTACGGATGGAGTCCCGGTATTACGGGTCTAGGCTTCGTCGGCGTCTTCGCTGGTATTCTCCTCGGCCTTGCATTTCAGATGTGGTTCATTAGATTCCGCTGTAAGGGGATGTGGCAGCAGCTAGGACATCTTCCGCCTCTGGAGTAGTGGACTATGATGTTTGGCTTGGTATGCGTTTCGATCAGTATGTTTTGGTTCGGCTGGTCTGCAAAGGTACACACGTTAGTTTCCTAGAGGATTGACATCTTGTTGTTCCTCTTACTTTGACTCAGGCACTGGATCGTCCTCATTATCGGGCCTGTTCCGTTTGGATTTGCCTTATTTATATTCTTTGTGAGTCATGAACCGGTTTGCCTGGCCTCCATCTCGACTAACTGGCGCTGTGCAGCAAGGCATTACGACCTATCTCGCGATGGGCTACACTAACCATGTAGCATCAGTCCTGGCTGCCAATGACTTCCTCCGCTGTGCATTTGCCGCCGCATACATTTAGTAGCACTTCCATTCTAAGTGTACTCCTGACTGACAAACCGTTCGCAGGTTCCCAATCTTCACGAACGCCATGTACAGCAACCTCAGTGTAGGATGGGCTAGCAGCGTGCCCGGTTTCATCTCAACCCTCCTCATCCCCATCCCGTTCATTTTTTACAGATACAGCACCAAAGGTTCGAAGCTGGAGTAGCTATGCGGATTAAGGCTTGACTTCGACCCTAACGATCCAAAAGCTCTTGGAATCTAAGCATTTACATTGCATGACCATGATACGTATCATAGAGTACTCTCTGGTTATGACCCTTAGACTGGACTACTCAGGCAGAGGGTAGAATCTATAGCAACTTATGAATGGAAATCAATGCTTGGCATATATCGCAAGCCCATCCGGCCCTGGGTGATAACCACACACACTGTCCTCGGTGAACAAGTTGGACGTGGCCAATCCAAAAGTGTTGTCAAACCACCTCTTTTCAGCTGCTGTTCAGTAAACATGTAAACGACCGGGGTTGCAGTGATATGAGCTGAGCCAAGCTAGCCGCTATGGAGCCACCTGTGGTCAGCATTTAGAAGGCAGAAACCTCCAGTGCAACCACCCCTGCATCGGCTGTTCCTCCATTGGCTGGCGCGAGAGATAGGTGGGGTGCCAGCTGCATCGTCTGTCAGCTTAGGATATTTAACGGAGTCTCAGGGGTGGTAGTGTGACCCATTTGCGTGTTCGTGAACTTCAGGGGAGCAGTAGTTGGGGGCCGAATTCCAGACTGGGGTCTAACCTGCATATTAAAAGCATGGCCTGTCGCGCCTCTCCCTTTCCGTTTTCCTTTTGTTCTTCGTTATATCTCAACGTACCGAACGATCGTCTCCGCATTCGCCCACGATGGCGGCGGCAGTCTATTATAGCGGTGCTCCTATGGCGCCGGAGCTCACGGACCTCGCAAATCTCTGGAATGGCGCGCTCCAGAAATACCAGGAGGAGAGCGAGACAGAGCTACCGGTGATGAACATGAGCATGATTTTGGCCGAGCAGGACCGCCAACTCCTGCTCTTCGGCCAGTTCCGCCACAACAAGGGCAAGCTCGACAAACTTCGGAGCGTGGTGTCGCGCAATTCGGAGCTGATACAGAGTCTGGCGTCTAACGTTGCGAATGCTGCGAGCACGGCGTTCCCTCCCAGCTCGGCAATCTTAACCGCATTTAACCTGGTCATGAATGCGTCCAAGGCAGTCTCGGAGGATTACGAGATGATTGTGTCTTTCTTCGACATCATGCATTCATTTCTAGAGCGGATCTCGATGCTGGAGAAGAAATTGCCTCCGGTAATAGACAAATCCTGCTTTCTGCTATCATGAGAAGATTGAGATGCCAACATGCTTGATAGGAATGGCAATACCAAAACGCGCTGGTGAACGTGTTTGCGGCGCTTCTCGCCCTCTGCGCTATCGCGCGGAAATACCGCCAGAAGGGTCGCATGATAAAGTGGGCGAAGGCCCTTGTGGATGGGCAGGATCCCAAACTCAAGGGCGCATTGGGCGCTCTTCATACGCAAATGGAGCGTCTCGAGTCCGCGACCGTGATTGCGACGCTCAAGGTGTCGATTGAGTCTGGCCAGAAATTAGATAGCATGGGACGAGATATCAAGAGCATCCAGGCTGGCGTCAACCTGTCTCTGGAGCTTGGCCAGCAGAATCTTTCCCTCGGACAGCAGAACTACTACCTAGGACTGGAGACTCGCGGTTACGCCAAAGACGCAGCAACTGCTGGCACAGAGATGATCGCCATGATGCATCGCCAAGAGGACGCCGGTGCCGAGCAGACCGGAAGGCTCAGGAACATCGAGCGCGCGTTGCAGAAGAATTCGAGGGACAAAGGTCCGGTTGACCAGCAGATGGATGCTGGAGCCAGAAAGTCCGCAGCGCTGAAGCAGGTGCAGAGGCTGCTCTCCTACGACCTGGATGACAAGGCGCAGCTAGGTGATCTCGAGAGCTCCTTTGTAAACGGGACATGTGACTGGTTCCGCGGCTCAGACGAATACAACGAGTTCGAGGCGGGTGACATCCCCCTGCTGTGGGTTACGGGGCCCTCTGGAGTCGGCAAATCTACACTCGCATCACGATTGACATCCATTCTACGCGAGGAACTGCAAGGAGAAGCGGGTACTTCGGTCGCCCACTTCTTCTTCAGAGAGGATCTTGAGTCTTTCAGGTCCGTCGACAGGATGCTGAGATCTTGCGCAGTTCAGATCGCTGTCAACGATATGAAGTACCGGGAGAGCATATTGGCTGACATGCAGCGTGTCCGCGGCGGCGTCGATACCAGTGATGTGAAAGGGCTCTGGAAACACTTGTTTCAGGGGCGGTTCACGAAGGAGACGAACAGAAGGCTGTTCCTTATTCTGGATGGAGTTGACGAGGCGGATGTGGGTGTCACTGAGCAGATCATGGAAATCTTCTCGGAGATATCGACTTCGACCGACCTGCAAATCAGAGTAGTATTCACGAGCAATCCTGACTATTTTGAAAAGGTCGAAAAAGCTGAAAGTCTCAATATCCGACGCTTTGAGATGGATAAGGAGAAGATCAAGCCGGACCTAAAGAAGATTGCTCTTGCTCGCCTCATGACGTTGAGCAGACTTCGAAAGCTGACGAAGAAGACGAAGCGAAAGATCAAGGACAGGCTCATCAAGCAGGCTGACAGTGAGATGACCCACGTTGCGAGTGCCTCCCAGTGTCTAACGGGCTATAGCTATCCGATATCTCGAGCACATGTTGCGGAGATTCAACGCCATCGGGCGAGAGAAGGCAGTTCTTCGAGAACTAGATAATCTGCCCGCGAACACTAAGGCGCTCTATGAGCTACTCCTTGATGATGCACAGAAGGCCCGCGGTGAAGATGACAAGGAAGTGCTCCGGAAGCTCTTCGCATGGCTGGCCTACTCCAAGAAGCCTCTTAGTCTCGGCTCCGCCAGCCAGCTGCTTCATTTCATAGCCAAGGATAACAACATCAGCATTGACGAGGAACTTGAACATCGTTGTGCAAGGTATACCTAGGACAGTGCGTGAAACAAGGACAGAGCTAACACGGCATACTAGGATCTTACGTCTGTCTAACGCCGCTCAAGACGGTGATCAAGAGACGGACTCAGATATTGACTCTCAAGAAGACGACAAGAAAACCGATGACGAGGAGGAGTATCCTAATGAAGACCTGAACGTCCTCCTGGGTTTCCAGGAGCGGGCCGTGCGGAGTTATTTCCGCGAGCCCGACATCAAAGACGGCGGTCTCCGTTCGTGCCCGTCCGTGGGGAACATGATGATCTTCGAGGTAATGGGTAACATACTCACCGAGGAGAAGAAATCCGACTCGGACGGTCAGTGGAGGCTGTACGACTATGCTGCGAACCAGTGGCTGCCGCACCTGCTGGAAATCAAACCCGAGGCGCTTACGGAGCCTCAGAAAGCGCGGGTCATAGAAACTCTGTGCAGCATCTTGACAAACAGGTAAGTTCAGTAGGGAGGGCGCTTCACTCTATGCATGCCCCGCACAATGCTAATCACTGCTGGACCAGGAACGGTGCTCTGAGAACCATTGAAGAGTACTCGGATGAGTCGTGGAATAACCCTTCAGTGTTCGGAAACAGTGACGAGTCTCACGAGAAGGCTCTCAAGGCTCTTAAGGACTGGTCCGCAGTTGCGAAAGAGCTGCCGTCATCCTCGCTCTCTCCATTCACCCTGTCCTGGATCCGGCCCTTTGTCCAGAACCCTAAGACGATCTACATCAAGCTTGCAGACGCCCACGTCAGCAATTGGCTGGCCTCGGTAGACATGACTTGGGACGCCTTTTGCGCTATAGCATTTCGCTTCGCGCATCGAGCTCTGGAACTGGGCAAAGACCTGCCGAGCATGAAGCAGAATGACGAGCTACGTGCCTATTTTGAGGAAAGGGCCGCGTCCGGCTCGGACGCCTTCACAGAGAAGTCGTTCATGGTTGTGTCGAAAGCGTTCCTCCATATCGACAAGACGGCGCAGTCTTACAAAAATATCGGCATGGCCTTGAAGTGGGACAATATGGTGGAAGAGGCTCTGAAACAGTTCGAGCTCGGACTACGAGTCAGCGACAACGATCGTGACTCGATCCAGCTCTATAGCGAGATGGGGGAAGCGCTGATTCGCCTCGCGAAGGATGCTGAGTTTGAGTCGAAGAAGCCAGATACCGACGAAGAGCCCGAGACTAAGGAGAGCGACGCTCCCGAAGGAAAGGAAGCAGACAACGCCGCCACCGAAGCCACCAACGGGGAGCTCAACGGCACGAAGCCCGACGGCACAAAGCCCGACGGCACAGTGCCTGAGTCCAACACCGAGAAAGAAAAGCCGAAGAAAACAAAAGAGCAATGGGCGCAAGAAGCGTGCGACATACTCGCCAAAGCTGCTGCCCTGAACCTTACCGTCTCAAAGGCGGAGAATGAAGACAAGGAGGTCCGCAGGGCCGTCATGGACAGCTGGTCCAACCGCGCCACGGCGGAGTTGCTCCTTGGCAACGCCGAGCACACTGTTGAGTACATCGCGAAGGCCCACGAGGCCAAGACCAAGAGCGAGTACGTGTGGTGCGACAACATCTTCGAGGTGCTCGCCGAGAAGCAGGAGTGGGCCAAGATGCTGGACCTTCTCCGCCTGCAGGACCACAACGACAAGTGGATCTACCTCTACGATCACCACGAGCAGGTCCACCGAGCGGCCAAGGCCGCCGGGCAAGCCGACTATGTCATCGAGCTGTACACGCAGTCCGTCACGCAGCGCTACCTCGGGGTCACGCCGTACCTGTACGCACAGTGGGCCTCCTTCTACCAGAAGGTGCTGGGCGGCGAGCGCATGGCCGAGGCTAAGCCGCTGCTGCACAAGATCATGGAGACGTCCGACAGCTCGTCGCTCATCTCGCAGGCGTCCTTCAGCCTCGCCGACATCTTCCTCGAGGAGTTCCGCGCGACGCGCGACCCGGCCCGCAAGGAGGCCGCGTTCGTCCAGATGCAGGCGCTGGTGCGCCGCATCAAGGAGAGCATGGGCAACGAGTTCGACCCCACGCAGTCGCAGACCACGATCCCCCTGGCGTTGATGACGCGCCGGCTAAACACGCTCGACTTCCAGCGCGGGCTGGAGGCGACGTTCCGCGGGTGCGTGGAGGCGCTGACGGACGAGGACAGCTGGAACGACAGCGTCAGCTTCCGGACGCTGGCCAAGGTCCTGGCGTGCGTGCCCGGGCTGAAGGTCGATGCAGAGATCGCCGCGACGTGTCAGCTGTACATCATCGACATGGCTAAGTTTGAGAAAGACAATATCACTCCTGGCTCGGCGCCGGCATCTCCGAAGCCGGAGAACAAAGAGTTGGCGGAGGATGGAAGTGAGACGCACGAGAAAGACACGGCTGCCGTCAACGGAGCGTCAGATGAACCCGCACATGTCAACGGGACTACTGACGCCGCGGCGGAAGACGAGTCGAAGTGCAAGACGGAGACGATCACTAATGGCACATCAGTACAACTTACAAACGGCGACACCAAAGCTGATCTTGCAAATGGGGACAAGAAGCCCGCCGAGAAGGAGGAGCCCGAGAAGGAGGAGGCCGAGAAGGAGAAGCCAGAGCCGGAAAGCGAGGAAGACCTCGACAACGTCAACGTCTTCCTGTCATGCAACAACTGCAAAAAGGTCGTTCGGGACTGGCACGACGGCGCCATGTACCTCTGCTACTACTGCACTGAGCTGAACCTGTGCGATAAGTGCTACGAGGAGAAGCTGGAGCGCGAGAGCGGCAAGCTTCCTCCGGATTGGCGCGTGCTGTGCCCGGCCGGGCACCACCACGTTAAGGCTCCGGTGGCCGGGTGGAAGGGGCTGAAGGGCGGTGTGCTCAAGTTTGAGGATAAGGAGGTGCCGTTCCAGAACTGGCTGACGGAGCTGAAGGAGAAGAAGTGGGTGGAGGCATGGGATCGGTTCTGGGCTGATGAGATGTGCTAAGTAAGGTCTTGGTGTCCGTATATCTTCTCTCAACCCATATCAAGCAAGCGATGCGGTTGTTTAGCTGTAAAGATATTCCCCGTTTGCGTCGTATCAGACTGCTCGAAGTGCCCAGCCACCCTTGGAGCCGACCTTGAAACAGGATGGAGGTGTCATACTTCCTTAACAACATGTCCATCATACCCTTTTTGTACGCCATGACCCATAGCATTGAAATCCCGTCCTACATTTAGCTCTTCACAACCGCCAGCTTACCCCTCACCGGGACGTTCTCCTGCTTCCCCGTATCCGGGAATCCCTCGACTTTGACCCCCTTCCGGAACAGCAGCACATGCGTCGAACCCCCGAAGTGGAACATACCCAGTTGGTCCCCCTTCTTCAGGTGCTGGCCCTCTTTGACTGTGATCTCGCACGTGCTGACCTCGTCCATGCCAACACCCACAAACGCCATCAGCCCGATGGCTGGATTGTCCGCCTCGATGAAGATCACGGCACGCGTCGCCAGCGCCGTGAGGTACCCCTGGGCAACGCTGATTCCCCGCGAATCGATGTCGCCGGACCTGTTGCCGGGGTCGCCGATGCCCTCGAACAGCGGCTCCGAGAAGTAGGTGCCGTCCTCGACGAAGGCGCGGCGCACGGTGCCGGACACGGGGGTGTGCCATCGGTGGTAAGACAGCGCGGACAGAAAGGCCTGGTAGACGGTGCCGCCAGTAAACTCGCGCGATAGGGGGTCGTGGCCGAGCATGTCGATGACCGAATAGGGCTGCGCCTTGATGAAGAACTTGTCGCGCAGCTTGACGTCGTGCGCGATGTTGAAGACCTTCGACTCGCACGCGTTCGCGATCACGCTGTCATCGTCCGGCGAGGCCACCGGCCGGGCGGTGTCATGGACCTTACGGGTGAAGAAGTCTGTCGGGAGGTTAGTCGCCGTACGCCAAGCGAATAAAAACCGATCAACAGGGAGCAGGTCTATCCATACCGTCCCAGGACTTGAACCCGTAGTGTTTCGAGGTCGGATCACAGATAAACATCTCCTCGAACTTGTGGCTGGACTTGTAAGGGGCGTTGGCAACGTGCATGACGTCCTTCAAGCCTGTCTCGCCAAACCAACCCATCTTGTGATTGCCGAGGACGGCTGCAGATTCAGGTGTCTGGGCGCTGTCAGCAGCACACTCAACCGCACTCTTTTCTGAGGAGACGTACCTTCAGGAACTGGCCCCATGTGTTCAAGACCTTCTTCAAGATCCTGTTCACGTCCGGATCCAGGAATGCCGCGTGTCCGCTGCAAAAGCTGTCAGCAAAGGGATGACATGACCCTCAAAGTCTCCGAAACGCTTCTCACCTAGGAGTCCCCATGGCGTAGTCGAAGATTGCGACCATGGGCACGCCGACCATGCCGACGTTCTCGGCAGCATCAGACCACTCGGGAGCCCTCGAGAAGACATGGTTAAGGATCTTCAGCATGTGATGATAGTCGCGGACCTGACCGCTGCCGGCT